>JANHMN010000006.1:31707108-31723057 GCA_030674055.1 Rhabdomys pumilio | reverse complement strand
AGATAGATAGATAGATAGATAGATAGATAGATAGATAGATAGATAGATAGATAGAGATAGACAGACGGGTGGGTAGATAGATAATAGAAGTTAAGTACATAGAAGATAGATAGATAGATTAGATAGATAGATAGATAGATAGATAGATAGATAGATAGATAGATAGACAGACAGACAGATTTTTGAGGATCAATCACATAACTGACAATAAGAATATAGATTTGAGATGGCGAGATGGCTTCATAGGTAAAAGCATCTGTCACCAAGCCAGACAATCTGAGTTCAATCTCCAGGACCAACATGGCAAGAGGAGAGAACCATCTCTCACAAGGTGTCCTCTGACCTCCACATGACAGACGCATACATAGACACACAAAAAGGATGAGGATGATGATGATGACATCATTGATGATGACAATAACAATGATGCAAATAAACAAATGAATGTAAAATTGCCTTGAAAAGAAGCAGATTCTTGCAGATTGTCCTCCCAAACACCTAAGTGTTAGCAGTTTGGTTCCAAGGGTGTTACGATGGAGAGGGGATGGAACATCAGGGCAAGGTTGTTCTAATTGGGCGTTTTATTAATTACTTTTCTGTAGCTGTGACAGAACTCCATGACAAAGATAACTTAAAGCAGGAGTTGAGGCTTAGAGTACCAGAGGGATGAGAGTCCATTGCAGTAGCGAGGGACAGATCAGGCAGCAGAATGAGGAAGCTGAGAGATCACATCTTTTACAACAAAAACAAAGCAGAGAGCAAACTGGATGTGTCCAAGGCTTAAGATCAGTGGTTCTCAGCCTGTGGGTCAGGGCCCTCTTGAGGGTAAACCAACCTTTTTCCAGAGGTCACATATCAGATGTCCTACATACCAGATATTTAAATAACAACTAATAACACTAGCAAGATTACAGTATTGAAGTAGCAATGAAAATAATTTTATGGTTGGGGGGTCACCACAACATGAGGAACTGTATTAAAGGGTCACAGCATTAGCAGTAGTTCAGAACCACTGCTTTAAACTCTCTGAGGGAAGTATGCCCTCAATGACATACTTCATCCAGCAAGGCTGCAGTGCCATATAACCTTCCCTGATAACAACTCCAACTGGAGACCAAGTGTTCAAATACAGGAGCCTATGCGGAATATTTTCCTCAAACCACCATGAAGGTCCTTTAAGGCACTAGGTGATTCTAGGAGACATTACTAATTACTTTCCACTTCTTAGCCATGAGGCCAAGTTTACTAAGCTAAGAGACCCCTATCATTACCACCCAGCATCCTCACAAGAAACCCAAAAGGTATGCTCAGCTTATCACAGACTAGGCTCTCCAAAACCAGAAGCCAGAATAAAAGCTCTCTACGTATAAGTTAAACAAATTGGTGGCTGGACTGATGGCTGGGTGATGGCCAGCACTGAGATAACCACTCACAATTATCTGAAACCCCAGTCTCAGGAAAACCGGTACCCTCTTCAGGCCTCCACATCATCAGACATGTACACGGTGCACAGGTGACATACATGCAGGCAAAACACCAGCACACACAAAATAATAAATTAATTTTTTAAAAAGAAAATAAATTACATGGTTAATTCCTTGCCCCCCGTCCAACAAAACCATCTTGGAGAGCACAAAGGAGCTATCTGGAGTTGATGTTATTGTGCCCATTTTTTAAAAGAACCTTCGATAGGCAGGATAACAGCTTTTTTCTCAGTCAACTGGCAGATAACTGTTTTAGAGTTTGAGAGCTATATGGTCTATGTCTCAATAAAACTCCAAAGTCTACCCTAACAGTGGAAAAGCACATTGGCTAATGAACTTGTCTGTTCCAATAAAACTTTATTAACAAAAACAAGCAACCAGCTAGGTTTGTTCTGAAGGCTAGAGTTGGTGGATCTCTAGTTCACCTCATTTCCTCCAAGAACATTATCTGAGCCCACAGCAACCCAGCTTATGAACAGGCTGTGTGCCAAAAGTACCATATGGCAATGGTTTTCCTTAACTTTTACTACTTTCAAAATACAAAGAGCAACAGAGACAGTCTTACATTTAATTGGGAGATTTTAGATGTCTAGAGCAAATCTCCTTAGCCTCTCTTCTGCCCTTCATGTGAAAACCAAAAGAAGTCACTTGAACTGCAGAGCAACTGGGCCATGAAAGTCAGCACCATACAGTACAGACAGAGAAACAAGAAGGGAGAACGACACACTCTACTTGTTTTCCTGGAAAACTTTTAACCTATGGCTTCTCTCCACTACCTCAAGATTACTACTGTACCTTAAGTCACCACCATGACATCACACCATAACTTACCAGGGGCCTAAAGAGAGGCTATGTGCCTTTTCCTCATTGTATGTTTTTGTTTAATAAAGCTGGCTTCCTCTAAATAGAGTGAGAAAAACTGGCCAAACAAAGCATGCCAATGTGTGAGGCATGGAATCAAAAAGAGTTACAAGATCCCTGTCCAAGGAACTCACGTTTTCTGCAGTACAGAAGGATGGCCAGGTACCACTTGATGATGATCTCAGGGATATGATTTTAACAGAAATGGAGAGAATGCCGGGCTGTGGTGGCGCACACCTTTAATCCTAGCACTTGGGAGGCAGAGGTAGACAGATTTCTGAGTTCGAGGTCAGCCTGGTCTACAGAGTGAGTTCCAGGACAGCCAGGGCTACACAGAAAAACCCTATCTCGAAAAACCAAAAAAGAAAAAAGAAAAAGAGATGGGATGGAGAGAGTGCAGGGATTAAGAAGGAGGAAAGCGGATCAGAACATGGAGGTTTAGCAAGGAACACAGCATCCAGATAAACCAATCCTGACAGGCAAAGTTATTGACAAGTGTCCCTCCTCGGCATGTTTGCTCACTTCTATACCCATACACCCTGCAGACCAGGTGCCACATTAACTCAGCATGGCTAGGAAGGTGACAGAGGTGCAGGTGTGACAGAGACTGTGGAGGATAGAAGCACACCAGTGTCTAAAGCGCAGGTGCAGGGATTCATCAACTCCAATCTGCTCCACTGTATCAGTAGGCTTTGCCTAGAAACCCAGAAATAATTTATTTTTACGTGGAAAACTAACAATTTGTGGAAACATTTCACCAGTCAATGACAACTCAGCCCACAACCCAGTCATCAGCTTTTTGTCCGTACTCTCAGCAGGCCATGCCTTTCTTAACTCAGCTCTCTTGAGAAATACAGGGCATTCCCAAGGAACTGCCTAATCACAGTTGCTTCACTCCTCGACAAAATCACATATATCCTTTATTTTAAAAATAAGTAACATTGAAATCTTTTTAAAAATAAAAAGCCCAGGCTACCTTGGTGATAGCCATTGCATACATTCACTGTTTAGTGGTTTGCTTCAGTGAGAATGTAACTCAGTGTTGAAACACATCCCACAAGTCCCAGCTGGCCCTGAAGCCATATCAGAGGCAGCACAGTGGACAATTCTCTTCCCCAATAATCAAGGTTCCTCGCTGTTTGGCTCATATCTTGCCTCCATCAGCAGACTCTTCCTGTAGCAGAAGATGAGCCTCAGACTATAAAACGAATCTGAGCTTGCCGTGAACTCAGGCTCCTTCACTCCGCTCAGGCCGGCCAGCTGCGGTGCAACTTCTGTCCCCGCTCTCTGCCCAGACCTGTGAATATTTACAGTTCTGCACCTGTCACCGTCCTCAAACAATAACTTCCCTTGTTTCCTGGGGTTTACAGACAGTTAGACACACTCTGTTCCAAAGCCTAGAGCTTAGGGCAGATGAGAAAGGAGCTGCTACAATTCGGCTCTCAAACTTTTCAGGAGAAGTAGGTCAGTAGTGAGAAGAAAATACTGAACAAGGGTCTGATGGTGGCAAGCAAAATACTCAGGCAGTCACTTCAGTTCTGGTGAACACAAAAATTATCTATAAAATGCTAAAATGGGGAAAACACTTCATCTGGATGCCAAACCTCCAAAATTAAAACTTACAATTAAGAGAAGCATACACAATTTTGAATGGTTTGTAAAACATATTCCAAACACTCAGCAAATGTAATTAATCAAAGCATCGCCTTAAAAGACTGGTTAGTCACTAGTGCAGCCACTGAACCAAGGCAGGGTGGGGTGACCAGTTGTTAAGTAATTCAGCAGTCGGGCAGAATTAAAGCATAATCAAAAGAATCAAAGGTCCACGCTGATGATGAGCTCTTGGGCCACTCTGCTCTCTCATTAAGAAGGAAACAGGTCTTTGGACTGTGGCTAATTCAGGGCACAGAATCGGAAGCTCTGGCTTGCTGAGCACTTGTTCTCCTAAGTTATGCAACGCTCACCAGAAGGTGCATATTTCTTTAAGAAACAAGCAGTCTTGGATAAACAGGGTGCATCTGGTGAACACATGTCCATGAGCAGGTAAACACATGATTTCGGTAATGACTTCCAACACCATCTGGCAGGCAGGTAGTACAAAACTTACTCAACGGGAAAGGCAGTTTGAAGTCATCTTTAAGCATGTACACTTCTATCTGCTTAATAAAAGTCAAGATCAAAACACAAGCCTGAAAACCTGTCTCCCTCTGCTCTAAATTTACCTGAGGCAGAGGCAGGCAGGTTCATTCTTGTTAATACAGAAGACAACAATGCCATACTGCTTACAAATACAGAAACTGATTATCCCCAAAAGAAAACTTATGATTAGAATGGGAGTAATTTATTCATTGCTAATCAATAACTAGCAAGAACAGTCTCTGTAATAAATTAAAATGTGTCACCTATCTACAAAATCATCTTACCATTAATTAAAGGATAAACCACACTGGTGACAAGTGCTTTAAAATAATATTCCATATCGTTAACCCAGCTTGAATAACATAAACCTTAATGTAAAAAAAAAAAAAAACACACACACACACAAGAAAAGAAAAATAATAAAATATAAGAGAGGGAAAAGTTCAATTAATAATTTGTTCAGAATTTGAAATAAGTTGATTTGTTGAGAGGCTTTTGAAGTTTATCAGTGCTTATCCCCTTGATGTATATCTGTAAACAGATGACCCCTTCTTCAGTCATTAAATGACGTGCATCATTTAAACATTCAAAATGAGATACAAGAATACCACAGGACAGAACTAGGGAAACGATTCAGTCATCAAAGTGCCTTCTATACAAGCACAGTTCCCAGAGTTCGGGTCCCCAGCACCCACGTAAAAACTGGGCATAACAGGATGCAGGGAGGTGTGAATTATGGGGCCTTCTAACCAGTCAGCACAGTCTACTTGGGGACCTCCAGGTCAAAGAAAGACTTGATCAGAAAATAACAAGGTGAAAGCTGGAGAGATGGCTCAGCAGTTAAAAGGCACTGACCACTCTTCTAAAGGACCTGAGTTAAATTCCCAACACCCATGAGGTGGCCACAACCTAAGGAACAACACCTGAGGCTGGCCTCTGACCTCTGTATGTATCCACACACATCTGTGCTCAAATGATATTCACATAAGCACATACATGCACAAAAAAAAAAAAAGCTAACCTTGTAACCTAGCTTTAGAGAAACAAAGGAAAGTACCTTTACTGACTGTTGATCCAGATTCTAATTTGTGGGGAGTTTTGCCTGTTGATTTGACTGACACTTTGTGGGACTTATGTTTGTACTTGGGGCCTGATACATCTGAGCCAAGAACTGATCAAGCACTGAACTACATGCCAGCCCCCAAGTCTATGTTTATTGAAGGGCAGATTTCATTTCATTCACGGAATATTTCAGGTGTCTTTAGCTTCCCCTAACATTTTAAAAAATATATCTGTCCTATACTTTGAACCTCTAGTGCCTTAGAGCCCAGGAAAAGTTGGAGTCCCCTGAAATTTCCCAGCATGGGAAATACAAATCTATTTAAAAAAGAAAAAAAAAAAAAAAAAAGAAAAAAAAAGATGTGTCCCTATTGAAAGGAGCAAGGTCTGGTATTTCTTGAAACACTCCATGATTTCCTACCTTGCTCACAGACATCCAAGATGGAATACCCTGACACAGCTGGAAAAAAAAAAAATGGCAAACTAACTGGTGATTGAAGCCCTGGACTCAAGAATGTGGCTTTTACAGGTGAACTTTAAACATATCAGAGGATGTATTTATGGGGTACCTGGAACAGGCAAATTCACAGAAAGAGAGAACAGATAGGGAGTTACCAGGGATTTGGGAAGAGAGGAGTAAGGACTGTTAGGAGGGTTTCGTTGGAATAATGAAACCAGCTTCTGATATCTGTCAGTAGTAGCTCTCGGCTGGATACAATACGGAATACAGATGCTCCCTGACCCAGGATATGATTACAAACTAATAACCCATCCTGAGCCATTCAAAATGCATTCAATATACGTAGGCTATGTCATGTCATAGCATCACAGCACACACAAAGCAGAGTGCACAAGATGTTTCTGCTCAGACCATGAGGATGACAGGGATCTACAGCCACTGCCACTGGCCAGCATCCTAACAAGATGTGAATGTGAAAACTGCTGAGTTTAAGTTTAATTTTAACAATGCGCATGCATATTGGTTTGGGCCCATGATATGGTTGAAATGTCTTAAACTGGAGACCATGAAATATTTACCTGGCTAGAGAAACCAGAAAACGAGAAAATAATGGAAGTAGTAGGCACAGGCGTCATGAGGTCGGGGGATATAACAGGCCAATGTCTGGAAGGCCAAATATCCTCCACACTCTATGCAATAACTCTGGATGTTCTTATCAGTGTCAGATTTTACTTAGAAGCATGAAAATAACTAATTCTTAAGGCCATGATCTGATGTGTTTTTCAATCTTGAAAAAAAAAGATGCTAACTACATCTTCCCTAGTTATTAGCTATGGAAAAGTAGCACTGCATGAGAGAATCTGAAAAAGATTTTCTATTCTTTCAGTGAGCCAAAAGAGAACGTCACAAAGTCTTCTATCTAGGCTTTGTGAGTCTTGGTACACTGGGGAATAACATAGTCATGGCTTGTGGTCTATTTGGGGACTTCTGTTGATATAATGCCCCGTTATAAAGGCACAGACAGCACGTGCTGCTGTAGGAGGACCTCTGCAGATTTCACAGCGTGCACCTGAAGCACAGGGAGCTGCACAATCCTCTGCATGTGTGTTCTTGACAGTCAATTCATGAGACTTGAATCACCTAGGAGCATGTCACTGATGGTATCTGCAGTGACAATGAACTGAGGGGGAATGGCCTCCCAAGTAACACAAGGTAAACAGTATCTACTGACCAGATATAAAAGAGGAGAGGTCCTAGGAAAAGGCACCAATGGTGCCCCTACCTCTGCTGCGTCGTTTTTTAGGAATGCATCTATCACTGCTGCTGCCGGGACTGCTGACATCATACTTGCTTTAGCTTCCTTTAAGAAAGTGATTCCACAGGAATCTTCCAGGCTTTCAGTTCCACATTCAGACTGTGGGGACATCAGCTTCCCAAACCAAGCAGCCATCTGGTTCTCTGTCTCTCTGGGATGCAGACAGCCATGGCTTAACTATCCAGCCCCATTGTGCAAGCCAAACTAACACCTTCCCCACTCTGTTCCTCTGACTACTACATGCTCCTATTAAAGAATAATAGGAGTGTCTCCAGATCCAAATTAAAAACCTGACACTCTAATGAAAGCAGAAGGCAGGTTCTTCTGGGTAAGACCCATGCCAACAGTGACTCCCGCCTTGCAGCAATGGCCTGTTAACTCATCCGGAAGCTTTTGAGAGTCAAGCTGGCCCAGAGCATCACATGTCCAGGAACTAGGAGAAGCTCTTAGTATTAGATTCCCAACATCTTCAGGACATGGACTGCACATGCCAAGAACAGACAAGGATCTCTGTAGGCCTGACCTTCAAAAAGCTGAAAGAAACAGTTTGGGTGTTGTCACTAACATTACCTATACAAACTGAAAATAAATGTACACATAACACTTGTCAATGATCATTGTTTAATGTTTGTTTTTGTTTGTTTATGGAGGAAAATGTGGCCCAAGGGGATGAGGGAAAAGAGAAAAGGAAACAAAAAACAAACAAACAAACAAAAAAAAAAAAAAAAAAAAAAAACAGGATAGCACTGCTTAATTTGGAGAACTCTGAGAGCAACACCCCTGAGTTCTAGGATTCAGGGCCTGTGCCACCATGATCAGCCATGGCTTGTACTTTATAAAACATAGTTACTGAAGGATTTCAGGGATCTGGAATTAAGTAACAAGAATTCTCTCATTTCAACTGGCAAATTATCAGAAATGGTTTCTAGGTTCCAGAAACCTGACTACTGGTATCTGTAATTAAAAAAGGAAATAAATATATTCACATTTGAAATACTTAAACTGGAAGTCAGGGCAGATAAAAAAAAAAAAGGTGAGCAGCTGCCTTAGACCTTTAAAAGCTAGCTTCTTGAAAACAGATCCCTGGAGGACACTAGCCAGCCATGCTAGGCTAGTTGACATGTTCCAGGCCAGGGTATCCTTTACCAAACATCAAGGCAGATGGCAAACAACACTCAAGGTTGATCTTTAACCTCTAAGTTGGACACAGGAGAATACCATGCCCAGATGGAATAATGAAACTGTCACAAAAACAAAACAACAAAAAAGTTTTTAATATTTTCTTTTTTAACTGACCCCATACATTACTTTATCTGACCTAAGGACATGTATGCCCACTCAGAAGGCAGTTGAAAGAAAAGACTGTAAGGTGTAATTTTTGTTATCAATTTGACCATATCTGGAATCCATCAAAACCCAAGCAGCCAGGGACACCTGTGAGGAATTTTTTTGACTAGACCATTTGAAGTGGGAAGACTAAATCTGGCCCACTCTGTAGCAGCAGCCCACATACAAAGACAGGAAGGAAGGAAGGAAGGAAGGAAGGAAGGAAGGAAGGAAGGAAGGAAGGAAGGAAGGAAGGAAGGAACGAAGGAAGGAAGGAACGAAGGAAGGAACGAAGGAAGGAACGAAGGAAGGAAGCCTTTGCTTTGTTGCCTTGCTTGCTCTCACTCTCACTGGCAAGTGCATCGATCCTGCTCTGGCACTCCCTCATCAGAATCAGAACCTACTTATTCAGGTTCTGGGAATCCTCCAGGACTACAGCACTAGACTGGACTGCTAAGACATCCAGCTTTATGAACTGAACAACTCCTGGATTCTTAGCATTTCAGTTATGAGACAGCCATGGTTGGAATATCCAGAACATAGTCCATGAGCAGCTATTTGAAAACAAACAAGCATGATAAATGATTGATTGATTGATTGATTGATGATAGACAGACAGATGATATGATATATAGATTAGATATATTCATTCTATCAGTTCTGTTCCTTCAGAGAACCCTGACTAATACACAAACTGACAACTTGAAATAAACAGTGAGAAGCTTTTGAGTCTGGCATGGAGACTACTCCAAGGTAAATCCTGCCAACTGAAAACCTCCACCTCAGAAGGACCTCCTGCACTCTCACACCTATTAGTACTCTCTCCCTCAGAAGACATAGGCAAAGGGGACGAGGACAGAATCAAATGGCAAGCCCCAGCTAAGAGCACTAACAGGAAAGTTTACTATAACCGCTGGCTGAATTAAGCATCTACATCCGCACTGCCAGCCACTGACTTCCACCCCGCCTCTCCAGGTACTCAGGCTCTCCTGGCCTCAGACCATTGCTCAGAGCTCAGAGTAAGCACTATTATCAATCACCTCTCCAGCATCACTAGGCAGAAGGCAGGCTTCCCCTCACCCCGTGCCATCTGCACACACACCTGCTCTCAAAGGCAGTGACTGCTCAGGGTCTGCTGGCTCAGAGATGCCCAGGCCCAGAGAGCTCCACTGTGAACTCATATTTCCTGCAGGAATTCACCCAAAGACCTAGAAAGAAAAGCTAGAAAGTGCCAAAGAAAAGACACAGAAGAAAAAATAGCAGTTTACAGATGTGAGCCATATGACCACCTGGTGGAAGGGTCAGATAGCACCACAGTTTAGAAGAACTTCAAAGCCACTAAATTCTATTAATGCAGGTGTTTATTTATCTCTAAAAGTCTACATAATCCTTAATACATACAAAATGCAGTTCACTTTAAACTATATTCATCACTACATTCATGCAAAATAATTAACATGTGATATCATAATCTTTGTCATTCTTACAATAATTAAAGTACTTAATCATACGGTGGAGGGAACATAGAACAATCACTTAGCAAACCTACATTGCATGTTCATAACCATTTCTCAAGGTCTGAATGTTAAAGTGATGACTGTTTCAATGTATGTGGTAAAGAAGGTAGGACTGAAAAAATTCTCCACAGCTAATTCTCAATAACCAAGATGCTCATATGCATATAGTTGAGAGGCATGAACTCTGTAGCAAAATCAAAATAATGGTAAATAATCCCAATAGCTGTAAAGACATTCAACTCCATTTACAGGAGGTGGGGCAGACACAGAGGGAAAGAAAACCAGGGCAATGACGCAATGAGTTCTCATCCCAACGACCATTGGATTGGCACAATTACAGCTGGTCATACTGACAGCACAGGACGGTGGAAAGAATGAAGGATGGAGGGAGGGAATGATGCAGGGAGGGCGCAGTGAGAGAGCCAGGGAGAAAGAGCTCCTTCAATACTTTACAGCATTATTCACTCACCTTTTCTCAAGAATAAAATGGCTACTCTTAGGTGATTTAATTTCTCTTTTTAACTTTTTATTAATTCTTTGTTACTTTCACATCCTGTACCCCAATCCTGTACCCCAATCCCACTCATCCTCCAGTCCCTTTGTATCCACCCTCTGCTCTTGCAACATCCCCCTAAAAAGAAAATTAAAAAGAAAATAAATAAACATAACATATTGTCATGAAAGCTGTGGTGTGTCACAGTGTGTCCCACGGTTCCCTTTTGTCCACACAGCTTCACGTGCAACATTCATTAGTGAGTCATTGATCGAGCTCAAGGCCTCTGACCGGTTACACTATCAATCCTGGATCCCCACCAGGACTCCTCTTGGATATCCTGCTGTTGTCCTGTGCCATGGAGATCCTGAAGCTTTGGATCTGCAGGACTGGCCCTTTTACATGCTACAGCAGTTCACAGATGGAGTAGATATTTGGGTGAAACAAGTCAAAGCCCTGGATCTGGGCCTGAATAGTAGCTAAGTTGGTCAGCACGCCAGCTCTCCTACACTCACACCATGAGGATGAGCTCTCCTGCACTGTCCTGGCCAGCTCACTCAATGTCTCAGCAGGCAAAAGGCTAGGCCAGCTCTCCCAGTCTCACACCATTTGGGCCAACTCACCTGCACCTTCCCCATTAGGGCCAGCTCTACTGTGCTGCCCAGGGGAGGAGAAAGTCCCATTCATGAGTGAAGGCCAGGGATAGTTCTCCTGCTCTCATTATCTGGGGCTAGCTCTCCCACTCTCGTGACCTGGGGCCAGCTCTCCCGTCTACTGTGGTGGAGGGAAGGGGATATCTCTCCCTCACTCAAGCTACCACAGGGCAGATGAGTGACAAGCCCAGCTCTCCATTGGGAATTGGGGAGTTAGTTCTTCAAATGGTCCAATTCAATGCAATGTTCACCTTCAAGAATCTATCTACACAAAACAAAACGTGGTAGCAATAAACAAAGCCAAAGATGTCTGTCCAAAGATGTTCATTTATTTAACTATTATGCTTGCAGTAGTAAATAAAGAACTGAAAAAAATCTAAACACTCAAAGAAAAAGTTCTAACTAAAGGTGTATTCATAAAATTAGATAATATTCATTTAAATAGACACTTGATATTGATTACATATAAAAGTTTTATCTGTATAGAAGAGAAGCCAATATAGAAAAGACCAGATGAGCATTGTTAATGTTACCCAGAAAACCAGCACATATAGGTAACTTTTAAATCATATCTTTCAAATATTCTATATTAGAATGGTTTTTGTACTTGGGGAGAAAAATAGTTTTTAAATTCCATGAATTAGCCACCAGTGTGATTTCTGAAAATTATTTTTGACACAAAAAGTAGCTTCATAAAATAAAAGCTGTGTTCAATAGAGAATTCTTTCTTATAAGATTCTTAATGATTCTGAAATTTTCACTGAAAATCTGTATTAAAACATAAACATTCAGAACCCCCCCCCCCACCATCAATGGTAACTTCAGTGCCACTGAACCACACTAGGAATTACACAGTAAACATGAATTAGACCACAGTTTTTCCCCAGCAATCTTGTTACACCTAAAATTACTACAAGAACTTGGCATTCAGAAGCAAGAATTTAAAAAGTTTGTATACTGGTCTTTCATCCTACTACCAAGTGAAAAATCTAAATAAATGAAATGATCAACAATTCTCAGATACATAAGAGAAGTAAGGCCATGAGATACACTACTACCCTAATATCAGGTAGAAGAGAATTAGAATTTGCCAAAGCAGAAACCACAGAAAGCAGTGCTGCGAAAACCCTAACTGTAACTGATGGCTTTCTGGAGGCACTGTGTGGATAATTTTGAAGTTAAAACTCCATGTCACACAATGACTCTGTCAAGTGTTAGTTTTACTTTCAGTGTCTTAATGGCTTTCACAGTGGATACAGAAGCCCCTGGGAAGCTTCTGGCAGGACCAAAGAAAAAGAAGCCACTTTTAAACATACCACAGCACTCAGTTCCTCTAGACAAGGAATGTCCCAAAGAGAAAGTAACTAACCACAGCCTAACCTGCTGGGTTTTCACTGGAACCTATCTGATCTAGGATAGGAAATACCCAAGATCAGCCCTCCGCAGCCTTCCAGTTCTACCAGGGAGAGGGGACAAGGAAACCCCTGAGGAGGTCACAATCCAGAGGCACAAACCACCAAGACACAGAGACCTATTCCCAGAACTACAGAGCACTCCTAGTGCCCTGCACCTTGCTACTACAGTAGTAAAGGCTGATTTACACAGCGGTTTCTTTATTCAAGTAGACTATGCCTGTATATCAAGAAAACATCACAAAGTATGATTAAAAGCAAAAGGAACAATCTGAAAAGAAAGCAAACGTTAAAAACAGACCCAGATATGGCAGGCATGTTAGGCTAATCAACCTGGAATATAAAACAACAATGATTAATATGCTAATGCAGTGAGTGGATAAAACAGACTACACAGGAGAACAAAAGGAACGACTACACAGGAAGCCAGTGGCAGGCAAGGTATGCTTGTCCTGGGCTCAGCAGCCGATGGGACAGAGCTGCTTAAACACATTCTGACCTTGAGGTTATTTCCACAGAAAACACAAAATTAATAGAAATAAAAAACTAGAAAATACAAACGTTAGAACATGAGAAGTTATGAAATAAAAAAAATACTATGTTCCATCCATGTAATGAGAAAATGAGAGGCGATACGGAAGATGAAAACTCAGGAGAAACAAACAAAATACTAGCCACTGAGAAATTCCTTGACATTGTCATGCACCAACCAACTACAAGGAGCTCAAATAACACTGAGCAGCTCAACTCCAAAGGAGCTGTTCAAACTACAGAAAAGTGCAGCAAAGGCTGTCACAGAGAGAGAGCCCTGACCAGGGGAGGATGCCTACAGGGGGAACAAAGACACGAATTACAGCTGATTTCCCTACAAAGGCCACAGAAGCAAGAGAAACCGTTAGTGAAGTCTTTCACTGGGGCATAAAGCTTTGAACTCACAGAAATGCAAGATTATTCTCCAGGAAAAACTGAGGATTGCACTGACATTAGAACACCTTTCTGAGAAATGTGAGAGGTTCTCCACAGAGAAGAAAACAACAGAGGCCAGAGATACAGACCTGCATGAAAAAGAAGGACATTAACAAAGGAACTGAGAAGTTAAAATAGAAAGGTGTCATTTTCTTCTACTTGACTGAGCAAAGAGGCAAGTTTAAAGTTATATTTAAAAAAAAAAAGAAAGAAAAGAAAACAGCAATAAAACAAGTCAACAAAAGCTGCAATCCACCAATCTGCTCATGGGTACATGTGCTCATTAATTTGGACGCACACATACAAGACACAAAAGTGAGGGAATGAAAAAGATACCCAAGTACACATTAATGCCAGTAATGCCACGAGCCATAAGACAGATGTAGATAATCCTTTATGGTACACTGCCAAGAAATATATGCAACATTTTTTTTTAATTTTTATTATGTGTAGGGACAGTGCCTGTAGAGGCCAGAAGAAGATATCAGATCCCTTAGAGCCACCACATGGGATCCTGGAAACTGAACTCAGGTCCACTTGAGGAGTAGCAACCATATAGCTCCAGATCCACAGAGTTACTATAAAGGGTTACATCGTAGCAAACGCTGTTCACAGAGACACACAGACCATGCACCACACCATTTGTAACTGATAAGAAAGCACAGCTAAGCTGGGGTTACACCTCACCAACACTTGAGACACCGTGAAACATGAGTCCTCTCTATACCAGTAGCACTGCTCTCCAGTGACTGTGCACTTTATGGACTTGTGCAGTCTCTGATGATTTTGTATGTTTTATACACACACATTCATTCATTCATACTCAGTATGTATTAACAAACGGTAAAACCAGTAAAGCTTCTGCCCAATAACAGACTATTAATAGTTGAGTTCTGGGCAAGTCAAAGTTGCATGTGAAAAAAAAAAAAATGGTTCTGAGGAAGCCTGTCAGGCCTCAAACTTTCCATGTATACAGAGACCACCTTCAGAACTTCTGATCCTCCTGCCTCCACCTCTCTAGTGTTGAAACTACGGGTGTAAACCACCACTTCCATTGTTTTATGTAGTGCTGGGGCTCAAATCTGGGACTTTATACATGCTTGACAGGTGCTACAACACATATGCAACTATCCCCAGCCCCACAAAGCCGCTGGTGGGCACACCTCTCCATTTTACAAGGTCCAGATAATCTTAGGTACAGATACAACAAAATATGCATAAAAATCTATGTAAAGAAAAATTGAAAAGTAATGAATGAAATCAAAGGAGAACTTAACAAATACAGGGAACTATTAATACTGTCAAATGTCACTTCTTCCCAAGTGACCACTGCAGTAAACACAACTCTGCTCAAAAGCCCAGAATGTTGTTTTGTGGATATCAGCTAAGGGATTCTAAATAAGGGAGAGTTAAAATACCTAGATGGCAAGATATAGAAACACTTGCCACATACCCTTAGTGACCTGAATTACATCCTTAGAATCCAAAGTGAAAGGACAGACCCAACTTTCAAAAAGTGTCCTCTGACATCCATAAGAACTCTATGACATAGTCCCATGAGCATGTGCACACATGCAAAAACATACACTCACACACACTAATTAAGAAGACATTTAAAAGAAAAAAAAATGATTTAAAGAGTCCCAAAGGTCTAATAGTGTGCCATTTGCAAAAGAATGGGCACATAAGTCAGTGAGCAAAACAAAGAGGCCAGAAAATTCAATGCAATCAATTAATACTTGGCAAAGACAAAAAACAACGAACCCAGTAGCTAGCTGGAGAGATGGCTCAATAGTTTATAGTACTTACTGCCCTGCTCTTTCAGAGAACCTAAATCCAATTCCAAAAGCCTGCACCAGATGCCTCACAACCATTTGTAATGCTAGTTCCAAGAGGATCTGATGTCCCTGGCCTCTATAGGCGCCTGCTTTCACGCGCATATACCCACACAGAAACACATACATGCACAGAATTTAAAAGAACTTTCTAAAAGCACCATCCCACAAAGCCAGACATGATGGTGCAGTTCTGCAATCACAGTAACCTGGGAAATAGATGCAGGAAGACAATGGGTTTATAGCCAACCTGGGCCACAAAGTAACTTACAAGCCTGTATAGGTCGTGCCCTGTCTAGAGGAAGATGAGGAGGAAAGTACGAACACAAAAAGACATTCCTTACCATGTGCTACTAGAAAAAAAAATACAGAAGAAGGGTGCTGCCTCTTGCATACATGCCTCTTGCATACATGCCTCTTGCATACATG
>JANHMN010000006.1:31676289-31706311 GCA_030674055.1 Rhabdomys pumilio | reverse complement strand
GAAGGAGGGAAGGAGGGAAGGAGGGAAGGAGGGAAGGAGGGAAGGAGGGAGAGGGGGAGAGCCTCATCTGAGCTGGCCTAGAAACAAAGCAGACAGGAGGGTCCAACTAAGGAATACCCAACCGGAAGTGAGTAGTTCCCAAGGCTGGAGCACAGTTAGAGCTAGTGCTACCCAGAAACTCCTCAGTTCTTGCAGCAAGTTAGCATAGCATGCTCTGTGGGGCTCCATCCTCATGGACCTTCTTGTAAAGGGAATGCAAATACTTTCAAACCCTAGGAAACAACAAAGGCAAAAGCCAACAGAGAGGGAGGAGGCTTAGCTACATGTCTCTAACTAACATGTTGAAACAAATCAAAACCCTGCGCCCTTCAGAACCTACTTTTGACTGTTAACAAAGTACCAATTGTTCACTTAAGGCCTTCCATGGTTTGGTATGTTTAGTGTCAGAATTGTTATTTTGTCTTCTTAAAATTACATCCTGATGTCAGGAAACTTTGATGGATCAAACAAGCTGCATCTCTGCAGCTAGCAAACAAGAAACACAGGTTTAAATTTTGCCCAGTTACAAACAGCCTCGCCTTGCTGAACAGAACGAGCATTGTTAGCTGTATTTTTTTCATGTTTTTAAAGCTCCAAGATTTGATCCAAAAGTGCCCTGTCGGTGCCAGCTGTGCATATAAAGCTGTGCTCAGAAAGCAAAGATTTCCTTTTAACCAGAACAAAGTACTTTTAAAAGAAAGAGAGAGGGAGACAACATGCCCCTATTAATAAGACCTTGCTTATAGAAAGAACAGTTCCAGACAAGTGATGGCCCATCCTAGTTTAAGCCAGCCTTAGAAAGAAACAGTACTGAAAAACTCATGGTTTGAGCAAGTGAACATGAGAAATCAAGCAATATGTCCTCAGTAAGCAATTCTTCCTCAGTTTTCCTTCACTAGGTGCACACTCATGAGGAAAACTCATCTCAAATGTATTGCCACACATTCAAAGTCTAACAGCACTTGGGGTCAACTAAGAGAACTGAAAGCTTTTAATACTCAACTCTGTTGATAATGACACGGTAATCTTAAGTGTATTTTATCAATACAGTTCAAAAGTAGATTTCTTCAGCTTGCAAGGCATTACACAATGTTTTACACAAGAATCTTTCTCTAAAGCCACTGAACCTTAAAACGGTTCATTCACAGATGAAGCATGGACCATGTGTGTCTCCAGCAATAACGACTGTCCAACGGTGAGATGACTGACGCCTGCTGAAGGAACAGACAAAAGAATTTCCCGTTGAGTCACTGTGAAGCACAGGGCACCTCCAGCCATGGGGAATAGTGCTGCTCGTACCCACAAAGTCAAATTACTAACAGAAAAAAATGATCTGTTTAATGTATTCTGTCCACTGACGCTAATTATAAAGACTCCTTTGTTAGTGAGTTCCAAAAAAAACAAACTCCTAGAAGTGATCTAGGTCTCACCTGAAGAGGGCAGGGACCAGAATGGTAGCACCAGGGAGGGCAGTCAACAGTGAACACAGAGTTTGTTTAACAGGTTTCCTACTAAGACTATGATGCCTTTCTTTCTTCCACTGACTACTAATTAATTACTGAGAATTCATTTATGCTCTAGCTTTGGACACGTGCCTCCTAAAAGTCCTTCTAAGTAGACCCATTCAAAGATAACCCCATTTCTCACAAAGACCATTACAAACTACCAATAAACATTTAATAGTGGGTGTTCAACAAAGGCAGGAAGATACACTCATAATAAGTCAATAATAGGTCAATGGAAGAAGCAACAGGCAAAGACAAATACGACAGGAAGGCAGGAAAACAGCCTTAAAATTAGAATCTTAGCAGAAAAGTTTTTTAAAAAGCAAAAAGAAAGAGAACCTGCCAAAAAACTATGTAATCAATATAACTGCATCACAGAAATTTTTCTTTCTTTTAACAGAGTCTGCAGGCTGAAAGAATGAGCAAATTTAACTGGGACAATCGATTCCAAGACACACCCCTACTAAAAGGTTTCAAAAATAAAAACTGTTCAGACTCTCTATGAGAAAAAATAAAGTAATGAACAAAGGCATATTTAACTGGTATCACAGTTGTCTAAAACAAAGCCAAGTATAGTATAAACCAGCCCTGGAGAAACATCTCCAGGTGTGTGGGTGGCGAAAGGGAGAGTAAAAATGAACGCTGAAGCTAAGGAGATGCCCTTCTAGCATCGAGACCATACAAAGACTGGTCTTAAAAACAAGAATACAAGATCCTTCCTTGAGAAATCTACAGTAGGATAAACTTCATGAAACCAACAAAAGCCAGAAAACTTTCCAATCAACAGTATCCTGACAGGTTTGTTCACACACAAAACTGTATAGCAAAGACTTAAATAGAAGTGGTGACAGTATGCCATAAAATAAAGTCCCATCAACATGTGGTAGTTAATAGTATTATAGAAGGCAATTATTAGGACAGAAATGTGTGTGACTTGAATGTTAAATATACATCATTAATAATCCCATGTGTTAGCACGACCCCACAGGTGGCACTATTTGAGAGGTTTTAGGAACTTCAGGAGGTGATAACACAGACGGAAGAAGCAGATCTCTAAGGCTCATCCTTTAGGGTTTCTTGTCCTTGGTCTCTTCTGATCTCTGTCTCTGCTTTCTCTCCACAGTGAGGTGGAAAGAGTCTCCACCAAGGCTCCCAAGTATATAATGTCCACAACTCTAACCAGCCACTTGAGGCCAAGCAACCACGCCTGGAAGATAATTTTCTACATTAAATTGTGTCTACCTCATAACTTGTCAAGCAATGAGAAAAACCATATGCACAGTGACTTTACAAGGAAGATAAATGCTGTAACTAACACTGGCCTTAAGCCTTTGGAATTGTGAGAATTGGGGAAAGTCTGGAGAGGACAGATAGAGAACAAGGGTGCTGGGAGTAGGGATCACAGCCAGTGCTCTCGAGCACTCAGAAGACCCACGGCTGGCAAAGAGGTGAACAGTGAGAGCTGTGCGTGCTTCACATAAAGGCTCACAAAAGAAACTAGAGGCCACTCATGTTGTGCCATAACGGAAAATGTGTATTCTCTGTTGGGCACTGACACTCTGTGGGAAACAGGCAGGCTTTAAGGTGATGGACTCGCTCGCATGAGCAGAAACCATTACAGCAGCAGAGCATTTGAACAGCAGCATGGGCAGGGGGTGCTTCTGTTTTTGCAAACTTTAGTGTAAAAGCTGAGGAAAATATAAGTATTTATTTACAGCTTTTAGGGGAGGAAATGATGTTTAAAGTTATGACCAAAGAGGGTGCAGAGATGAATACCATTTAAAAAGCCACACCCTTTACAGCAGGACAGTAAGAAAAATGCTTTGAATGTACCTAGGCAATCAGGAGGACCAACCTCAGGACCAAAGACAAAATGTGTAAACAACTATAAAGGCACACATTTGAGAAAGAAGACCCCTACTATTGCCCTATGCATGCAGAGTCGCCTAGAGATCTGCTCCCTGGTATTTGTCCTATGTGTTCAGCCAGAAAGACATGCAGATATCACTGCAGCCATGGTCCAAGTAGACTCTGGAAGATTCCAGATAGAGTACATTAATACTGACCCTGCTGGTGCTAATTTTGTGTGAATACAGAATAAATACAAGAGTGGTTGAGCCATAGAGGCTTCCAATGATACTTAATAAAAATGTTAAATCTGTCTACCTTCTGTAAGGTTATTCAACAAAGTGATAAGATGAAAATAAAGAATGAAAAGAAGTGAGGACAGAGGAAAGGACAGAAGCAGCTTGCTTGCCCAGATTGTAGTGAGGGCAGAGGGGGGTTAGTGTCAGACTATAAAAGAGTAAACCTTTATTTTAAGCTATAAAAGTGTATTAGTCATAACCAAAATGAAAAAATAAATGTCACAGTTTTAGCTCTAGGGGGACCTGGTTTATACACAAATTCAGTATGTTACCCTTTTAACATTTCACTTCATCTGAAATTATGTCAAAATTAAAATTTAACAAAGAAGAGGACACAGAAAAGAAACATTCTCTGTCTTCATGCTATCCAAAACTGACACAGCCACTATACAAAGTGAGGCAACCTGAGTAAAGACCAAGCAGGTACACAGAACATGGAATGACAGAGAAATAGAGGTAGAAAGGTTAGATGGTACCAGTACCCAGGATGCCTGACAACATCTTTGAACCACTAAATTAATCAAAGCTGGAACTACCCATCCTTGAAGCTGTTTGTGTCTTGAGATAATAAATTTTCCTTACTGCTGGCAGAGACAGCTATAAATTAAAATATGTAGAACCAATGTGAGTTGAGACTTGAAAAGGGACTAGGAGTTTAAAGAAATAATACCCAATCGCAGGCAGCTATCTATATGATGGGATTACTAAGCCTGCCTAACTGTATTAGAATTATTGAGTTGTATCTGTATTCTTTTACAATATATTTAATATGTATAGGTATTTTCTCTGTATGTGTGTCTGTATACTACCTGCCTGTCTAATGTCTGCAGAAGCCCGAAAAGGGCACTGGATCCCCTGCTGAAGTTACAAACGATTGTGAGCCATCAAGTTGGGTGCTGTGAATTGTGGTCCTCTAGAAGAACAGCCAGTGCTCTTGACTGCTGAGTCATCTGTCTAGCTGTACATACGTTTATTATCAGACCACCTTCCAAGAACTTAGTAGTATGTCTTATTAGTGTTTGAGCTGACAGAGCTTTCAACACATAAATATGCAACAATCTTTTGTGAAGTTAATATCAACTTTTTCTAGCATGTAGCAAAAATTAGCTGGCTAGGTGTAATGAAAAGATCATTTAATTTGAAAAATCAGGAAGAATGCAATTTGAAACTCTTAGATTTGTTAGCAGAAACAGGGAAAATTGAAGTCAAATGAACGTGATATTCACTGTCAAATGTGGGAGACATTCCATACATATTTAACATGGAGACCGGGGAACATAAACACTTATTTCAGATGAAAGCTCCAGACTTGCTATCTTAAGGTTAGTATCTGGAATGTGTCTCTTCTGGCTGGACCAAAAATAGAAAGATGAGCCAAATGATATTTTATAGGAGTGATAAGAAAAGGCTAGAAGATTCTATCTTAATTGACAGAGAGAGCTAGTTAAATCTTTAAACAGCAGCATATAGACTCCAGATATATCGAAAACATCATCTGGGCATACTCCTGTGCATTTGAAAGAGTTCAAGAAAGGGTAATGTCAACACAGTCACTAGTAAATGAGCAAGAAGGTACTTGGAAGTGCAGTGGTGGCGCGGGCCTCGGGGTTCTTCTCGGATGTACAACTTGCCGTTAGCAGATTCGGATCAGCTGCTGCGAACTGTAATAGGCTGTGCTCTGAGATGTAAGCACCAAAAACACTCCCCAGGAAGGTGTGTTAGAACACACTTCGTGTTATACACAACAATGCAACAAACAACACTGTGTTCCAATCGTTGCAGGCAGCTGCTTCTAGTATGTGTGTGAAAGGTCAGAAAGCACAGGGTGGCGAGATGAAGGAGCACATGTGGTTTGGATAGTACACTACTTACCAATAAGTCACTTTCCAAGAAAACGACAGCAGCTCAAAGTTCCACCAGCAATGAGACACCACTAACACTGCATTACATTCAAGAAGCCTGGACTTTAAATTCTGGAGAAGTTAAAAGGCAGAATCTCATTTAACACGTGCCTTATTTTAATCTAAGTGGTGGTACATATATTTTTTAAAGTTTCTTATTTATTTGCCACTAGCACTGCCTCTTCCAGAAACTGCACGTTCATATCATTTGGATTTCTTTTTAATAAGATGTTAAATTTAAGCAGCTCTTCAACATCATTTATCTTTTCTTAGAAATATATATGTCATTAATATGTGAAAAAATAAAAGAATGTATACGTAACATATAACTCAAGGTAAGAATGTTCACACATGAATGAAATACTTGTGTACAGAGCTTCAGTGAATGTCATATATATACATGTATGTGCATATATGTACACAGATCATGTGTATGAGTGTGTGTGTACATGTGTGAGTGTACCTTTGTGCATGTGCTGATTTTTTTCATATTTGCTTTAATCATATATGAGCTTTTGCAAGCCATATAGAAATTTCAATCACCAAGTAGAAAAATCCCTTTGCTCTCTTAGCCTGTGCTACTGATTGCCGACGTACATGCCATTTTGTTTAGGAGCTGCAAGGACTCATTGTTCCATAGCACAGGCCTTTCTACACAAAGGAGCCCAAGTGCTCTGTGTACATTGTATATCTCACTCACATGACTATAATCCCCCATTAGAATCCAGTTTAATTTTTGCATACAATGTGTTTCTCATTCAGCTTCTGGTTACTCATCTTATTAAGAAGTGTCATGCACTTGAAAAAGCATGAGGAGCCTTGGAGCACTGCTGTTCTTGCTGTGTGAGCTGTTATACACATGTCTCGGTCTGTACTCATTACTCCAGCACTCGCTATAACTCTGTACACGGGCCCTTTCATTAAGCCTGCCTGAGCACTTTCTATCTCCAACGACATGGCTCATTATCAAGTCTTACTTCTGTTCCCTTGTTCTACATAAGAGGATGTACTAACTGATGCAGGATTGTGTGTGGCAGTAATCACAGGGATCATGGGCTTCTCTTAAAGGTATACTTCAGAACAAAAAATGTATAAAATATTGAATGTCTGATGAAGTTCAGAAGCACTGCGCAAGCCTATAGGACAGATTGATTACAAAGAAGTCCACCACACTACCATCCACATTTTAGAATTTTACCCTCTCCTCTATCATTCTGAGGACCAGGATGGGGCCTCTGCCAACTCAACCTACACAGGGCACTCTCTTCACAGGACTCAAAGTCCTGGTGGCTTTTCTGACACCTGGCCTCCTTTAGTCACATAAACAGTGGGATAATGAAGGGAACCCAAACATCTCACTGCCCTTAATCATCCTGGATTCTAAAAGTCCTGATTAGAATCTACAACCTTCAAATTACCAACTATTGGTTACCAAGGTGGCATATTTCAAAGTCTCTTTATTTGATGCTGAAATGATGACACAAATATTAGCAACCCAGAAAAAAAAGAGAAAATTTTTAAAGTTTCTAAGAATTTGTTCAATGCAATATCCTCCAGCTTTACTCTTATGATTTGCTAATTAGTGTTTTTAAATTTTACTTTGATGATCCTATGTTATTAGAGGGGCATAAGCGAATATTGTAAGAGTAGCTTAGTTCCAGCTATGACTGACTAAAAACTATAAATACACTGACACAAATTACATTTTTATTTAAAGAAAAACAGGTCTCTGTCTTAACTATTATAAAATACTGATAGGACTTTAAGAAAGCACCAAATTAAACTTTCCAGTTTTACTATAATCCCTCTTCAACTGACCCCTCTGACAGAAAAAAATTTATAAGCCTGAACACACAGTGGCTGGTTGTCACAAAGGATGCACTTTGTCTTCTAAAACATACAGTTAAATCAGTCCTTGTCATCACTCTCATTTGTGTTTTTTTACCAAAACAATTTCTATGTGATTCCATTAGTATTTTTCTTAATGTGGTAGCACTGAAAAAAGCAGCCTAGAGTAAGAAAACCTCAAGCCATTCCAACATGAATACACCCAGTAGCTCACCACCATGGACAAAAAGGCTAACTGAAGGTGACAGTAAAACCAGAATTTATAAGCCTTAACTTCCCTCTGACACCATCCAAGGGCAGCAGAAGGCAGTGAGCCTTCTCCCTGCAGAAGATTTCCAATGTTTTTACCTAACTCTCCATGCATAAGTCAAACCTAACCTCTTACGTTTCATCTTCAGAAGAAGCACTGTTCTCAGCTGTGACTTACTTTTACAATTATACAAGATACTGTTTTCTAACATTTAATTTAAAATGAATTTAACTCTCACATAACCTGTTCTCCCTATAGGATAAACTCTATTCTTGCCATCTAAATCCTTTTCAAATTTCTAGACTCTAAGCCATGGCTATGATGCTTGTATAAAAGAATATAATCTCAGGAGTTACATACACTCTCCTCACAGAATCCTTTTCAGACATGGCCACTGTAAGTGTTAAGAGGACAAAATATGTACAAGTCCCAATTGTCTTTCAATGCATTATACAAAACCAGAGCCATGAACTTCTTCTGTGCATTTTGTTATTACTTCATCAGAGACCACAAAAAATAAACAGAATGAGGGAATGTTCTCAAATGCCAATCGACTATGTTATTTCTTAAATAGTCTGAATATAGGTAAGGGCAAAGAGGTCTGCTTGCAAATATTTTAAAAAACAACTCTAACATTCTGGTCCTGGTAAATGATAGAGAGATAAATAAAATGTGCATCTTACTGCAGCATTTACACCTTGTAGTGGAAATATCAGGTCAGCCCCCAATAAACAGTGTCTCTTTTCTTGCAGAGTTATAAATCTGTTGAGAGCAACAATGGACTACATCCAAAAGAAAAAAAAAAGAAAAACACGCTGTGTTTCCTGGCCTCTTTCTCATGCAGGTGGTTCTCTCATTAAGGGTCTAGAAAAGAGAGACAAACACTGGTTTTGAGTAGAACTTTCTAGAAAGCACTTTTAAGAAAGAGGCAGTATCATCTGGCATACCCCTCTTTTACTTCCTACTTTTTGGGAAACACGTGTAGTAGCTAAGGAGTTACAACTGTTTGACACTATAAAGAAAGGGTCACTGATAATACAAACACCTCAGTCCCTCAGATCCCACAATTGGTAAACCAAACTAACAACTTGGTAACTGTGGAATGGCAACATATCAGAAAAATAAATCCCCCTACCTTATTTAAGCCTCTATTTATTAGGTTTTATATGACACTGTCTGAAGTTAAGAGCAAAGTAATACAATCTAATAAGAAAGAGCTCCAGGAAAGGCTCTTAGAGCCCCACAGAGGAAGACATCTGTATGACGGAGGCGGAGGGTGGAGGGGATCAGGAAGGCAATGTCCAGAGCAGCAAATGTACAAGTCAGTCCATTCATCTGCTAAGGGTCACCATCCTCCACTGTATGAGCCACCGATACAGTGGCTGTCCCTGAGGGCTGAAAGGACACAGGCAAGAAGAATCTTACAACAGAGTTCCGATAAGGGGAAGACACCCAACCTGTGCTGGACAGTGCCTACCACTTCTTTCTAATATTCATCAAACTCCTGTCTTGTCTCCAGATCTACAGCAGGGCCTCAGCATGATGTGACAAAGGGACATGAACTTTGGGGAGAATTCATATCATGGCTATTCTCTCAAAGTCCTGAAGTATTCACTAGCCAAAATCTGGGCGGTATATTGCCTAAAGATTGTATTTTTCCTCCACTGCCAGCTAGCCAATTTTCCCAAATCACAGAAACGCATACCTCGGTGTACTATCTAGGCAACTTCATTAGTGTGCCCCAAAGAACACCCAAAACTACAAATATTCCATATTTAGATAGCATGTGCTAAGGGGAAATGTGGAGGTTTTTTGTCTATTATCAGTTATTCAATAACTCTATGGAAAAATTAAGAAATATCACGTTTGTCATACTTGAAGGATACAATAGAGAGAAAGTCTTTTCTGGGCTGTTTATAAACACACAAGATTTAGGAGAATGTCATTCAGACCAAAACAACAGGAAATCACTCTCACTCAAAGAACAGGCTTAGATCATGGTGAGTTCCTCTCCAGTCCTGCTAAAGCAAGTTTCTGCATGCCTTCTGGAGCCTCCACCTACAGAGCTGTTAGGCCAGCGGCCAGCACATATATTTAATTATGTAAGTATTCAGCGCTATCAGCCAGCTGCTGCAGCTCATAATACACTGACCTCTTTCACTCCTTCTCTTGCAGAAAATGGCAAAAACAAAGCAACTGTTGATGCGACAGTAATCATGAAATATGCAAAATACTACCCTCAAAAAAGGCTTCAGATAACTACACAATTCAGTTTTGCATTTTGAAGTGATTTGCTCCCTCTCAAGTGCTTTTCTGTTCCTTATTTGCAAATTTAATGACTGATCTAACTGTAAGTTCCTTTTTGTTTCTGTACCTTTAAAAAGTCAACCATGAATTCAAGTACACTTTCTACTTTCTCCTCATCAAGTTTCTCACTGGAATACACACAAGATAACTGCCTTACACCCTTTCCTCCACCTCTATTCTGTACTTACAGGACAAGCATGCAACACATGGCCTACATGCCCATCACTCTCAGTCCTCATTTTCAAAAGAAAAATAAAAAAAGTAAGTTTCATTTGATGTGCTTAGAAAGTTCATTCCACCAGTAGTTCCCTCCATTCCAAATCTGCTCCAGGGGTTGAGCAGGTAACAAAGTCCCAAAAACAATAAAGAGAAGACTAAACAGAAATGAAACACATAAATAAATGCAAACAAAACCATACACTGGGGATGATAACCAGAGCTGATCATGAACAACTTACCAGAGAAACCGGACTTCATCAGTTCAGGTTAACAGCACAAGTGCTGAAGATAAAGAGCTGAGACACCTCTCACTGATAGTTTCTCTTTCCTTACAGAGCTGTGTCATCTCTCACTCTAGTCCCTGATACACCAGGTTAACTTTCCCAAACAACTCCTTCCTCACTCGTCTTCTGTCTTCTGTTTGCAGAAATCTGGTGGCTTTTTCTCACTCACAGAAACTATAAACGAGTTGATGTTCACATGCAAGGCAATGCTGTGGTGTTAGTAGCAAAAACATAGAAGTGACAATAGCCTGACTAAGACACTAAGTGAGCTGTGGAGACAGTGTCAGCAGGAGTGACTTTGCTCCTTCCCAGAAATAAAAACTGAATTGAGGCAAATTAAACAAACATATATGAAGTGAGAAATAATCATGGTGTCTCAAGCTCAAGGCAAGAGATCACTGTTCCTCCCCTAAGACTCAAAATGACTCAGAAGTACAATCTAGAAGGTGCCCTGGCTGATTTAGTTTGGTACAGAAAAAGGTCCTGACATTCATAGCCCAGAGCCACCAGCATGGCCAGGTGACTCCAAGGCATAGATACTCTTAATGCTGTTATAACATTCCTCAGGAAAGAAACTAGAGACCAACTGTGATGACCCCCGCCCCAATTAGCAGGCTTTCACCTCTTCAGGCCAAGAGATGCAGGTTACTTCCTAGCCTCTAAGTAACCTATACTTCTTAAAAGAGATACCTCAACACAGTATTTGAAAATTAATATGTCCTCTCATCTTTATAAATACACATCCTGTCTTTGACAAGGACTCACAGCAACCTTGTGGAAGCATGCTCAAAGAACCTGTAAATACCTTACTCTAGGAATGGAAAAAGATAATCACATGCTACAGTCTTAGAGTCAGAGTCCATACAGAAGCCCTTCTTAGGCTAAAGCAATGGTTGAGAACCTGAATTCAATCCTTAGAATTGCTGTTTAAAAACTGTACATGCCTGTAATCGAACACTGGGAAGAGAAACAGAAGGATACCTGGGATCTTACGGCCACCCAGTCTAGCCAAATCAGTAAACTACAAATTCCATTACATACTCTGCCTCGAAACATAAGATGAAGAAGAGCAACTGCGTGAAATACCTATGGTTAACCTCAGACGTATAGGCATGTACAAACACACACACACACACACACACACACACACACACACACACACACGGGACACGGAGAAGATGAATTTACCTCAAGTTAATCGTTAACCTCCGAACTCATAATCTACTAAAGACCTAAATATGTAAATAAGTAATAAAAGAAATGTAATGTGCACCAATAGATGTTTGTTTGGAATCAAAAAGTAGTTACCTGTGAAAAACCTGGGCTAGAAGGGAAATGATCTCACAGGCTGTATTACTTTTGACATGCACTACAAAGATAAACAATTTGCCAAGCACAATTAGCATCTGGGTAGGAGGTGGGAGGGCACACAGCATGTCTTTGGATCTGAAGGAAAAATTGAGGCTTTGGAATGGTGGTGAGAGCCGCAGGTAGGGAAGTATGTGCAGACATCTTGTGTGCTTGCAAAATTTTACAGTCTGAAGGAAAGAGAGAATGACAGAAGGGAGGTAGGAGAGGTAGGCAAAAAACAAACAAAAGTATTTCCTGTTGAGAAATTATGTCTTCTATCGTGTAGCTGCAGGGTGAGAGACACGAAAGGGATTTTAAGGAGGCCAAATGAGGAGGAAGAAAGGCAGCTCTGTTGACAGTGTAAAAGGTGACTATTATACTACAGCAGAAGATGCTCAGGACAGAACAGATTCCATTCAAATGGCTGACAACTGGCTCAGATAACTAGGTAGAGCACAGGAGCACGCTGTTTTGATGCTGTTTCAAAAAGATCACCAGAGCAGGTAAATGCCAAGAGGCCTGGGTTGGATAAAAGAGAAATGGGCTGAAGGGCAGGAAGGAAGGAAAGAGGAACCAAAAAAATTTCCAAATGATGCCACCAGACAATACCAGTAAATAGTGATGGCAAAGGTAGCATGGAGAAAGAGTCCCCAGAGTCCCCAGCATTCCCGGAAGCCAAGGCAGAAGGATTAAAGGCTTATAAGGTCAGCAGGGGGTAGACAACAATACACACACAAGCTACACAGGTCAATACTCCAACTAAGTTCCAAAGAAGACTGGTGTGTAGCAACAACGGCTGAAGCAACAGGACTACAGTGTAGGAGAGCCAAGGATTCACCATATCTGCATCGTACACTGGATACAACATAAAACTGAGGCATAGAAAAGCCAGGCACACAACTAGGTGAGGTTAAACATCTATGTTCAAGAAAACACAGCTAAAATCCTTAAACTTGGGCTTGGGAGAAGGTTCAGTGAGTAAAATACTTACTGCTCAGGCCTAACCACCTAGGTGTGGAGTCCTAGAAGCCATGCAAAAGCCAAGCAAGTGCAGAAGTGCGGGCATCTGTAGTCCTACTGAGGCATAGGAAACAGGCTCAAGGCAGGCACATCTCAGAGGCCAACCTAACTTAGGCAAGGGTAAGGACAAGGGTAAGGACACCCTGTCTCCAACAATGTAGAAAGACAAGGACAGACAACTGAAGACTGTCCTCTGACCTCCACAAGCATGCTGTGGCCTGGGGCCTGTGCATGGCCACACTCTCACACAACACTATCTCCTTTCCTTCCTGCTCGTGTGTGTGTGTGTGTGTGTGTGTGTGTGTGTGTGTGTGTGTGTGTGTGTGTGAAAACAATTTTCATAAGCTAACTTTTTTCTTACAAAAAGTCAAATGAGGCCCAGTGTGGTTTTATTTTCTAATGCAAATTTTTTCATTTAAATTAAATGAAAATTAAAATTAACCATAGCAATTATATTTTTTTAAAAAACCTAATAACTATTAGTGAATCTAGTTAACAATATAATCAGTTAGTTTTTCACTTTCTTTTAAACAGGGTGATTAATTACTAACTGAGAGAACAAGCTCTTGTCTGTTCTTAACAGCTCAGCTTATTTTGTAAAGCAATTTACTTCATGTGTTCTGCTTGAAATAGTACTCTTGTACCTCTGACAATTTATGAAGAACTCAAAGACAAATCCACATAAAACAAACTATTTCCAATGTAGGATGGAGAGTAAAACCATTTTTTCTCTCTGCTAAAAAGAGCATTATATTAGGACTCCCTGTAAAGACAACACACCAAGCAGGTAGCCTTCACATCAGGCTCACCTATCCCTGCTGTGGTCAGCTCTCAATTTTCAACTATTCTCACAAATCATTTTCCTTGGCTATCTAACCAGTCCTGTCAGCATTAGCATACGTTTCTATGGGCAAGGCCAGTTCAAAACTGAAATGATTCTTTTTTGTCTGCTACCGGTGTGGCCATTTGGGTAATAATGTACAAGGTCAAACAGAGGTCATCAGTCCATGATCAAAGCATGCTGGCTGCTCTTCCTGTCTTTACATGGAACACACAAGATGTGTTTATTTTTATCAGCCCCTGTGTGACCTCCTTAGGTGGCATGAGAAAGACCCCACACTTCTGTAAAGCACAAGTCAAAGGTTTGTCTGATTTGATACTCTCATTAAGAGCAATTTTTTTTCAGACTTTTGATCTTTTTCATTTACTCAAGTCTCTCAAGTTAAAGCCCATATTGTTTAAACCACGCTGGAATAATGGATCAAACAGGAACCCGGTACTGACAGAGGAGGAAACAGAGTGATCTGGCAGGCAGCATCATGAAACACAGGTCCCTTAGCAGTTTCTATGTAAACTACTTCAGCCAATAACAAGAGTTCAAAGTTCAAGGCCAGCCCAGAAAGTCGGCTTCACTTCTACTTTTGTTACTTAAAACTTCTATGATTTCATCAATCTGATCAATAATCTACCATTAAAACCTCAGGAACATTTAAAAAACCCACACACACACACACAAAACCCACAGCTGTCTTGTCACATAAACACACACACACACACACACACACACACACACACACACACACACACACACACACCTCTGCTGGATCTTAAAGGAGACTTGTATTAATCACATGAATAAACAACCCCCTGTCACTCATCTATGTCCCTGCTATCCTGTTTCAGTGAGGTAGATCTACCTCATGGTGCAAGAAACAAATGACGTGAAGGACAATGGATAATGAAAAGCAAGCAGAGGCTAAAGACCAAGAATATTCTGGAAAGGAACAAAGCAGAAGGGGCAGGGCAGGGCATAGTGTGTGTGCATCATGCCCCAGGCCCTCCCCAACTAGAGGGGATTTATTTTTTGCAAAGTAATTTTTATGGATAAGGAATCAGGGGAGAAAAGGGGACTGTAATCTTCTAATAGAAAGGATTAGCCACCATAAAATAAACAAGTAGCATGGTGTCATATTCTCCGTGAATTTAAATGCTACATCAACCTATTGAAAAGCATAAAGCAACACAAAACACATACAAGAATGAAAGCTGAAGGACTGGAACCACAGAATGACAGCTGACAAATGTGTAGCTTAGTAATTATATATTGTTGCATATATGAAATAATGTATTAAGTACATTATTAATTAATGTATTAATTATTAATACATAAAGATTACAATATAGTCATCTTTACCTTTTCTTGTTAGGAGATGGCAAGAAGTGGGACACTGAAAGGCAGCCTGAGTCCTGGCTGAGCTAAGGTTGGAAACTCAGGTGACCCTGAGGGACAGCAGGTGTTTTGCCTCATTCCCGGACATTAGGCTCCTGTCAGGAGGCCACAGCCCTCCATAGATTTGTGGCCATCAGTCATGTAAGAGCAATGCCCCAAACCCCTCCACAGGTAGAGAACATGACCTGTGGTCACTTAGCCTCAAGACAGATCTCCATTTTAATGAGATACGTAAAGGCTTGAAGGGCTTAGCCAATTAAGCTTTCCTTCCCAGACACTCCTCCCTCCAGGCAAAAGGTATTTAACCTCAAGCCCAGCCTGAGAAACTGGGGTACAGTTTTACTCATCCACTTTCCACCATGACAATAAATGCCTTAAAACCACAGACTGCCTCTTTTTACCAGGATCTGCCATGGGGAGCAGTGGAGCAGGCCTTCGCCTAAAGAGCTGTCAGCCTAATCTCCCACAGAAGGCCTCTCAGCGCTTCCAGCCAGGGCTTCCACCAAGCCAAGCCAGCTGTCCGCTGACCAAGCCAAGTACTCATCCCCACAGGACCCAGCTGGGGCTCTCCCCTCTTTATCTCCCTTGGCCCTGGGTTAGATCCTGCCTGCAGGCCCTCACTCCATTCTCAGCTCTTCCAAGGCTCCCAGCAGCACCTGGATGCCCAAGACCCTGAAAACCAGATGGCCCCTGGCTTCCCTACAGGCTCGGGGACTCCCGAGCCAGCTCTGGCTGTCCCCAGGACCTCAGACTGTGCTTCCCTACCCCCAGAGTGGTATTCTGTGGCTACGCCCGCCAGTGCCAACATGGGATAAGCTCAGTCAAAACTTCCTGAGTCCCAACTCCCCGAGTGGCCCAAGCCCTGTGGTGGAGCATTCCTAGGACCCCAGTTAACCCTAGAGGATGACATGTATGTAAAGTCTTCACACATATAAAAGTCACTTGTACCTGACATGTTCTCAGTGTAAATTGTTTTTAGATGTTACATGATTAGTTGAAGTGTTATTTTAGTAACAACTGGTTATAAGAACCAAAAGCCTTTAGAGCCATTAAAAATATTTAATCATATGTAATACTCATTTTCATTTGCCTTCCAATGAAGCAGAGTAGTATATTAAAGAAACTCTTGCTTATAACTCCTAGCATTGTTGTATTATAAGAACAAACTTTTCTTCTTTGATTAGTGGTGCTTCATCATGACCGATACTGACACTGAGGCTCATTCACCAAAGAATAGCACTGCTTACATACTTAATGACAAAACCCACAGAAAGAAAAGGGGCAGGGGGCTCTTTCCTTTTTCCCTTCCATTCTTTTTCGTTTGGGTCCAGGCTGTTTGTTGTTTTGGTGATGCTGGGAGCTGAACTCAGGACTCCAGATACGTAGGCCTGATCACTGAGTGATATCTGAAGTGCACCTAACAGGTAGATTAATCCGTAATCACAGGACCACAGTCTATAGGCAGTAAGGTGGAGTTGCAGCAGTACTAAAGTGTCTTTGTATAATTTTTAACTGTCTTATAGACAATGTGATAAATATGACAGATTTCTCATTCTGAAAGAAAAGAAATAATTTTCTGGACATGAACAGAGCCATCCCCTGCTGTGGCTTAGGACTGTTCTTCTGGAGCTCACCTTCCATCCCTACTCCATCTATCCAGCCTCCCTACCTCCTGCTGTGACTCAAATTTTTTCTGTTCCTGCTCAGTTAAAGAGACTGCCACCCTCAACCCTTGCTTGCACATATATGACACACACACACACAGAGGCGCACACATACATACATATAAATTGAAAATACTTAATAAATAAATAATAGAAGTAATGCTATGAAAAGGTCTGGCTAGGAAAGCAAGGGAAAATAGGTAACAGGGACATCTGGGACTGATTAGACCTGAGTGTGTTGAATGACAATGGAAAAGAGCCAGTGGACTTGGAGAGGCTGGAAGCCTAGGAGGAAATAATTTATAGAATAAGGTTTCTGAGGAAGCGGGTAAAGTAAGATTCAAAGCATATGTACAGAAAGCATCTTCCACACTGAGGGAACAACCCAAGCAAGGATTCACGCATCAGTTACCTACTGGAGTTCCCTGGCTCACACTGCACAACCTAGAAAAGGGCTAACAGGAGGGAAAGAGGGCTCCGTCCAGCAAGCAACTTTACCAGGCATGCCTGCTTCCTCTGAGAAGAACACGTAGCTCCAACCAGACAAATCCCTTCACAAATGGTCAAATCGCATTATGAAACTCCACAGTAAGACACTGTTCATCAGATAAATCCACATCGACAGCATCTTAGAATGATGCTAAGATAATTCTTAGGTCTTAGAAGCCCAACTGGGCAGTATTTCAGTGGCTTCCTTAACCCACTTGTGATGCTATTATTTGAGTTAATAGAATAGAGTATTTTTATTTTAAAAACTACTTAAAGTCTAACTTATGCTTTTTGATACATACTAAATATTTAATAATATTAGGAGTCCTACAGTAAAAGGAAAAAGATTTATGTGAGCTGAAGAGAAACCAGAGTCGTATGAGAAATCGTTTAAAGGCTTATCTGGAGACAGAGAAGAGGGTTCAGTGGATAGAGGTAATTGCCACCAAGACTGACAACCTGAATTCAATCCTTAGGACCCTCAGAACAGAAGGACAGAACTGACTCCAGCACTTGACCTCTGACCTCCATGTGCACACTATGGCACATACACACAAATAAATACATGGATTTTGTTTTTTGGTTTTTTTGTTTCTGTTTTAAGTAAAGGCTTCACGGCAAATATTGGCTGATACTAGTTCTTCCCTTAATTATCTAAAAGAGAAAGAGTGGGAACCCTTACTTACTTGATTGAGTTTCTAAAGTGGTCCTCAGCTGGATTTTTCACAGTACAACTGTTCAGGAGCCACAGATCTGCATCTGATGCATTTTCTAGTAAAGTGAAGAATGAACACAAAAAAGCAATGATAAATATCACATTCAATGACATCAAAACCATGCACATGCCCCAGGCAGCATGGGGATGCTGGGGCCAGGGTAAGCAGGAATGTCAGCGTGGGCACAGTTGCAGCACTGCCAACGAGGGCTCTGGTCAGATAGGGTTTGGAAACCTGCAAATGTCATGAGAGCCAGACGAAGCCTCTGCCTTAACTTTTATTTTAAAAACCACAATATTTAAAAGTGTTCACTATTTCAGCAGCACTTCAATGAATATGTGTGTGTATACCTGTGTGTACATGTGTGTCTGTGTGTGTGTATGTGTGTGTGTAACTGTACGTGACTCTTTGTGACTTTGACTTTTTCCCCAGGTTTCCTCTAGCAACAACATAAACAGTGGGACTGTTGAGTCAAAGACTAAATCTTGCAATGTCCTTGCAGACTGTCAATCGCCTGTCATTACACACCCCATGCACAGGACCTGTGAGTGCTGTCCTAACCGTGCCCACTAGATGAGTTGTCACCTCTTTGAACTCTTGACAATCTGGTAAAAAAGAGGGTACCAGTAACGGGTTCAAGTAAATTCCTCTTAGCATAACTTAAAAAGCTTTCTGGGCTCAGTTTTGGAGTTCTGCTATTTGTTTTGCCTTTCATTTGTTCTACTGGGCTACCTAATACTTACGAACACATTAACGAAACATCTAGAACAGGCGTCACAATATTTTTCTCAGTTCACTTGTGTGTGTGTATGTGTATGTGTGTGTGAGTGTGTGTGTGTGTGTGTGTGTGTCAATATTCATGACATTTTTCTATTTTTGAGGCATCAAGTTGATTACATTTTTCTCCTTTTGTTCTCCCCCAATTTGGCCTTAGAACTATGAGCCAGAACTTAGAACTATGTGGGTACTTCCCTCATTCATGCCTGTTCCTACAAATGGGTACATGAATTTGCACTTTGATTTCTGATGTTAGGCACTTACACTGATACACATGGATGTTATTGAATCTGTAAAATGAAATAAGTGTTTACACTTTCCTATCAAGTTGGGAAACAATTTCAAATGTGATGCCATTTAACATAAGCAAAGCAATAAGGAAATCTTGCTCCCTCACTGTCATCCACACTGAGGAAGCTCTCAGAAAGGCAAAGTAGGACCAGCAAGCAAACATTTAAATGTTCGTTGGGAAACTTGGATCACATTTAAAATATAACATATATAAATTCAAGCATACACACACACATATAATTTCCATTGATGATTAACAAAATAAGAAGAACTAGAAAGCTTGTAAATCTGTTATAGAAAGATGGCTTAAATAAATATATGACTAGTAGTTTAGATCTTAAGTATTCCCCCAAAGGGCCATGTGCTACAGCTTGGACACTGTTACTCAGCACTATCGGTGACAGCAGAATAATTAAGAGGAAATAAAGTACAGGACGTTACGATTTGGTTGTGAAGCCTGTAGAAGATTGAACACTTGGTCCACACCAACTGGCACTATTTGGGAAGGTTGTGCAACCTTAGGGATATGGTTCATAGATGGAAAAATGGACCACCAAGGGTCAAGACATGAGAGCTATAACTGATCCCTGCTTTCAGACACAGTCTATCTCTGTCTCTGTCTCTCTGTCTCTGTCTCTTTGTCTGTCTCTCTCCCCCCCCCTCTCTCTCTTTCCCTCTTTCCCTCTCTCTCTCTCTCTCTCTCTCTCTCTCTCTCTCTCTCTCTCTCACCTGCTAGCTGATCATCCATGGAGTCACCATGCCTTTCCCCAGTGACAGACTGTACTCTCAGATTCATTAGTGAAAATAAATTCTTTTTCTCTGAACGTGTTTCATAACAGGTATTTGGTCACACTTGAGGGAGTTACTAAGGTCACATAGCTTCCCCGCCCCCCTCTCTATCTTTACTAACTTGCAATCACGAACTGAGTAGCTCCCTCTACTCATCACAGGCACCAAATGCAACAAAGAAAAGCAACCATGACCTGGAACCCAAAGTCAAAACAAACCTTTCCTCCTTGAAGTTGATTTTCTCCAGTATGTCAGAACAGTGATAAGAAGCTGACAGACCACAGACTGTAGCTAAAACACCATGTTTAAAAAGCAAGATAAGTCCCCAGGGGATAACTTGTATTGATCTGGTATATAAAGTGAGACAGGGCAAGGTGTTGAAGAGTAAATCCAAATCCAATTTGTGTTTTAATGCCAAAGAAGAAAAAGGAGGAGAAGCTAAGGCGAAAGAAAATTTCTAGACACATGTATCCTAGGTATTTAACTCTGAGGTGAGATGAAAATGCATTTGTCTTTCAATATACTATTCGGTTGTATCTTGGGTGGTTGTTTGTACAGAGGTGTGTGTGTGTGTGTGTGTGTGTGTGTGTGTGTGTGTGTGTGTGTTATGTAGCTCTGCATGTCTGGGCACATCTATGACTGTCACAGAACAATTTGTAGGAGTCAGCTCTTTCCTACCATGTGGGTTCCAGGAATCAAACTGAGGTCACAGAGCTTGACAGTAGGCTCTTCTATCTGCAAAGCCATCTCAGCAAGCCCTACATCTAACTTCATTTTCTATGCTTTTAATTCAGCTTGCGTGAATGTTGTTTGGTTTCTTAATTTAATATTTAGGAACAAAATAATGCTTAATTTATATCCCCTTGTACTACTTGAGTTTTCAAGATTTATTTTTTATTTTGTTTATACATATTGGGGCGGGAGGGAGAGTGATCCACATGAATACAAATGCACACAGAGTCCAAAAGACAGTTTCAGATCCTTCTGGAACTAAAGTTATAAGTGGTTCCTGACATGGTGCTAGGAACTCAACTCAGGTCCACTTCAAGAAGAGTACATGCTCTTAGCTGCTGAGCCATCTTTCTGACCCCTGATAGGATTTTTTTTTTTTAAGAAAAATAGTACATTTGTTTATTTATTTTTGTTTATTTATTTGTTTGTTGGCAGTAAGGTACTTGTGTCACAGTGTACATGTGAAGATCAGAGAAAATCTTGGGGATATCTACTGGTCTTTCCTTCTATTACATATGTAATTAAGTCCCAGAGATGAAACTCAGGTCACCAAGCTTTAACAGTAAGTACCCTTATCCACCAAGCCATCTCACTGGCCCTATTTGGCTTCTATTACTGTATTAAGTGTGTGCACATGAGTGTATACAGGTCATGCAGATGTCAGAAGAGAGCTCACAGGAGTGGCTCTGGAGACTGCTTGGCACCAGGCCACTGAGTCTTCTCGCTGACTTAGAAAAGCATGGACTGCTTGGGGTTTTTTTCTTATTTGAATTGGTAAACCTGGTTCATCTCCTTTGATTCCTTCTTAACAGTACATAGCATCTCTGACTTCTTTTCATTTTAAGATGAGCACATAAACTATCTCCTTACTGTGATCCAGCATAAAAACAAAGACCTGATACACACTGCCTGCTGAGAGCTATAGTCACTGAGCCAGGAAAACAATGGTCACCAACAAACCACCCATTCTCAGCATAAGGAAAGGGGGACAAATATTTGTTCTAATCAAAATGTGCTTAGTTTCTAAACTATTTCTTTACACACAGTAGAAATTACTTTTAAGCCTATGGTAAGAAATCCCCAATCAGTGATAATGATCATCATTAACACTGTTGAAAACATATTGTATCGGGCAGGAAGCCATGCATTCCACATGCACCTCTGCATGTAAGCCTCCCTGTGTGAGGAATGTTCAATTTTATTCCCATAAGCAGAGAAGGAACCTCAAGATTAGAAAGGAAAACCAACTTTCCGAAAGCCACCAGTTAAGGCATGGGTAAGGATTAGAAGTGCAGACAAACTGACTCCACAGACTACGAACTTGCAGCAATAACATGACCAAAAATAATGCAGAGTGTATCTAAGGACAAGGCCAAGTGCTGTGACTTGGCCTTGGAGCATTCATTCAGAGCGTCTCTAGGCTGCAGACACAGCTGTTTCTCCATTTCCAATACTTCTAAGATTTTGAATGGGCCAGCTTTGGTCTGCTTTCATCAAAGGTGGGCATGGAAGAAGTAACAGGAGACTGAGTAGCAAACGAGAGTTGTTAGTCTGAAGCCCAGACAGCCCTACCAGTGTTCCTTCTCCCTACAGGTGTCTGCATGGCAGACTCAGCACCACGCAGAACACGGCGTTTTTCTTGTACAACTGCTCCAAATGAAAGACAGCAGAGGAGCAGGGGGAACAGTAAGATACATACATTCACAGACAGCAGAGGAGCAGGGGACAGTAAGACACATACATTCACAGACAGCAGAGGAGCAGGCGAACAGTAAGATACATACATTCACAGACAGCAGAGGAGCAGGGGACAGTAAGATACATACATTCACAGACTTACACAGAGGTCAGCCAGGCTGATGCAAATACAAGTTCACAGAGTGAAGAGGAGAAGGTTTGATTGTTTTTGGTCCCAAAAGCATTTTTTGGGAGTTCTTTACCACAGCACTCTGGAGAAGAAGTCAAGTCCAAACAGTTTAAATGTTCATTAAGCTTACTCAGAGCCAGGGAGTTTATTTATATAATACAAATCACTGAGAGCCTACTAAAAATTTTGAGAGTAAACTATGTATTAATAGGAGAATTTAAACATACCTTAAAGTGTATCTTGAAAACCAAACTTCCTAGGACCAATAAAAGATAACTTAAAATGCTGCTCATGAGCTAACTGTCCCTCTACAGGTCACCTACTATTCTTTCTGTGGCCAATACAATGGTGCGGAGTAACTATGCTACCCGCATGGAGTAACTGCCTTCTAAGCCTGTTCTTAAAAACAATGAAAATGAGTCACTAGAAAGTAGTCTCCCTTTAGTCAACTATGGCAATGACACCAGAAGGATGAAGAAAAAGGATCAGGAGAGAAGATGGAAAAAGACAGAGCCCTGGAGGGCTGATAAAGCCCAGACTTCATGTCAAATTCTGAGCAGGAAGGGGCCCTCGGCTCCAGAGAGCTGGTCACTGTGGACAGTCTCTGCACAAAGCAAAATGGAAGAAGTCCTGGGAGAAGCATCTTCTCTGGCAGGTTACTCCCATAATAGACTGTTCTTCCAAAATACTTCTATTGAGTGTTTAACAGAAATAAGATGAGGGAACTAAAAGTCAGCATGAACTCTACTCAAAGAAGGAAAAGAAACTTCTCATTTAAGTGATAAGTAAGAGCCGTCAAAACTCTGCCAATAACTACTGAAAATTCATTATACAAGTATCCTGGTCATAATCACAGTGAGAGCACAGGACAGCTATGTATTCACTGCAGAGATGAGCACTGCTAATGTTCTTTCTTACTCCTAATAGTTATGTTGATTCTCACACAGAATGATTCAGAACGCAGTATCTAAAGAATCCCAAAAAGAGCATCTGTGCCTCTGCGTTAGCTCACCCAGGCCACTGTGCCTGGGCCACCATCAGCCTCTGCACACAGCCACTGCTCACCCTTAGCTGTCTGCCTTGCAAGCTGTTTTCCCGTGACAGCAAACCTTCAAACCCCGTGCGTTAATACATTAAAGTCCAAACTACAATTTGATCTTTAAATTTATATATTCCACATAAAATAGCTTTCTTCTATACCCTAAAAGTGATATAACAAAAGAACTTCTATTTAGCAAAAGATCTAAACAACCCAGAGACCATCACTCACTTGCAAATTGCCAAAAACATCTGGTTTCTGTCAGACTGTATACAGTCCCCAGTTGTTTATCACAAATCAGTAACTCAAGTCATCTGCTAAAAATGGTATATTTCCAGGATCAGAAACAACCCTGCAATACAGGGAAGGTTAATACACGGGTCACTTCTGGATTTGACCTAGCAAGAGTACTAGGTCAAAACAATAACCAATTTGGCTATACAAGGAGTTGGGGAAGGGGTGCTATCCATATGAAATGGCAAGATAAGAAAGATTCGAATGAAAAAAAGGAATATCATCAAAGATCTAATAAACAAAAGGACACTGAATATGAAAAACAGGACTGAGAGATAGCCCAGTCAACAAAATGCTCACCATCCAACTATGCAAACCTAAATTCCATCCCCCAGAATCCATGGAACAAAACCAGGAATTGTGGCACACACCTTAATCCCAACATGAGAAAGACAAAACAACCATTTCCCTGGAGCTCTATGGCCAACCACCTCAGCCTCTTTGGCAAGTCCCGAGCCAAAGAGACCCTGCCTCAAAAAAGAAGGTAGAAGCAGGCAGCTAAAGAGAAGCATTGGAGTTTGTCTTCAGACTTCCACATGTACAAACTTATTCGCGAGCACGCGCACGCGCACACACACACACACACACACACACACACACACACACACACACGAGGAGGGAATGAAGGGAGGAAGGGGGGGGGGGGGGGGAGAGGAAGCACAAAGAAGCTTAGGCTACTTTATTTCTCAATACTCATGCCAGATCCACATTGAGTATTTTTTAATTACTCATAGAAAGAAACAAACGGATAAAGTTAATTGTTATTGGCTTGTTAGTGAATTGAAATTCATCACTGAAATAGGTATATCATGATAGCTAAAAGTATAAGCATATTTTATCAATTTGAGACAAAAGTGAATAGCCATTGTTTTAAAGATAAAATATTGCATTGTAATTCTACTTTAGGTACCTCATTCTTATAATCAAAGCACTCGGGAGAGTGAGTTTGAGGCCAGTCTAAGCAGCAGAATTAAGTTGTAGCTTGTCTTGGCTACACAGTGAGACACTGTCAAAAACTAACCAAAACTTACCAAAAATAAAACATACTACTTGGGAAAGGACAACTATTTAGAAGACCATATACATATGTCACAAAAACTTCTTGTGCTAAGAAGGTGGAGAGAATTATTTTGACTACAGTTTTTTTTTTTTTTCTAAAGGAAAAACAGACAAAGATGATCAAAGCAGAGCATGTCCTGTGGAACGCCTCTGAGCGAGCGCTAAGAAACCTAACTCCAGATGCACCATTTAGATTTCAATGTTAGAACTTTGGGGTGATTCAGATTCTACTTTGGAAGTCAGAGAGATGGCTCAGCAGTTAAGAGCACTTGCTACTCTTGCAGAGGACTGGAGTGCACTTCCTAACACCTGCACCAGGATCTCACAATCACCTGTAATTCCAGCCAGAAAATCCAACACTCTTTCTGGATGCCATAGGCGCCCATGGCGAGTGCACAAAGTCACACAAATGCTCATGAGTAAACAGTTTTTACAAAAAAATTTAAATTTATTTTGATGACTTGCCTTAGTACATTTTCTAACAACAAAATAAAACACAATGACTTATGATCCAAATTATGCATCAGAAAAAGAATGTAAAGCATTAGATTTCAATAATAAAATGGCAAATAATCCGATATAAAAATGAGTAAGAGGGATAAATAGACACTTATCCAAAGATATAGAAAGAGCAAGCAAGAAGAATATAAAAAGATGGCCCATAGCATCAGGGCAAGTGAAAACCACAAGAGGACTGACTCACATCCACTGGGATGACTACATTTTCTAGAACTGTTTTAAAGATGTGTTGGCAAAGCTCCAAGAACACTAGAACCTGGGGAACTCCTGGGTTACAGATCAACTGTGAAAAGGTTTAGCTGCTTTGCAAAAATGGCCTGCTGGTTCCTTTAACTATTAAACACAATTAACTCACAATCCACCAAGTCCTCTGCTCATCTGCCCTAAAGATACATTGTACGTCAACATTCACAAAGTGATTCCTGAGAGCCAGAAAGTAGAGAAAATATAAATAGCCATCAGCTGATGGATGGATAAATACAACCCAGAATATACAACAAAATATTACTAACCATGAAAAATGAGGTATGACAGACAGAACAACACAGATGGATTCTGAAATGCTATGCTCAGAGACATCAGTCAGGAAAGCCCAAGACCATAGCCAAGTGTCCAGATGAGACACAAACACAGAGCAGGGTATGAACGGCTGACTGCTCAGAGCTGGGGAGGTAGGGAGCGGGCGGCACTGTGATGACCTGCAGTTTACTCTTGTGGTAGTGGAAGTGGTGTTACACTGACAGCTGCAGCTGAGCATGGTAAATCATGCCTGAAGTTACAGCACTCAGGAGGCTGAGGCAGGAGATCTGCCACCAATTCTTGGGTAACCTGGGCTATAGAGTGAATTACAGGACAGCTTGGGCTGCAGAATTGATACCATGTTTTAAAAGCAGATAATGGCCATAGGCCCACCAGAATCAGAAAAGCAACTAGAGAAACAATCCCAGAAGACACTGAGGCCAGCTCTGATGGACAGCTTGGTATCTCTTCCAGGATATCATCTTGTTCTAACAGGAACAAAGAACAAAGATGGGAGACTTTCTTCCCCTAAGATACATGTATCAATTACAAAGAAATTATACTTACTAAAAGAACACACCCAAACAATACTGTTTGCAGGATTTAAGGGATGCATATAAAGTTGATACATATGTATACCCAGAGCAAAAGTAAAAGGAGACTGCTTTAACAGTAGAGTAGCAGGAATTCCACCTAAATGTATGGGTACCTGCATTTGTATAAATAGAACTCAAGCTCTAGAAATCAGCTCTTCCTAGATTCTGAGGATCTAGCCATGAGTTTGGGCTTGGCAGGTGGGTGTTCTTCCCCAGGCCGAAGTGTACATCTAGAGGTTTTTACAAATCTCTGGACATACATTCTGTATAATCTGACTCACTCAAAGACCCACTGTGGGACTTAGCAAGCATAGGTTCTAATTCTGCCTTGAGGGGGCTGTCAATAATTGAAAGGTAATAAAGTATGTGGTAGAGTATGCTGTTAATTGTGGGGAAACTGAGGCTCAAATGGAAAAGGTGTTTGGAAAAAATAAAAGAAATTAGGAACTAACTAGATGTGCTCTATGACAAAAGGAAGAGCTGAAAGTTTCTAGTCTGAAAGGCTAATAAAAGGGGCGACCCCAAAAAGAAACAGACTGAAGTAAGGGCAAGAAGAAGAAGGTTCACCATTAGCCCTGCTCACTCCAAGCTCCCTGCCCTATGACAGAAGAATACAGGACTATGCCACAAGCAACCAGAGATATATGAAAGAGCTCACAAAAGCTTGATACTGATGTCACCCAAGATGACAAACAACAAAACCTAGGGTGGAAAGAACTGTTGTATTCATGGGGTGAAAGTCACCAAGAAGATAAAAATATGTACCAGACACATCATGGTGAGCAGGACTTCAGGAGTGTCTGCTTTCTTGAGTAATGGTGACAGAACAATGGGTTTCCACGGAAGGGAAAGCAAAACCTATACTGGCCTCTTCTCTGCACTCTGAGTCAAAGGGATTTGCCTACAGGTCACAAGTGCAATTAACTTAATGCTTAACTTGATTCTCTAAAATCTCACCATCCATCTTCCTCACAGTTCAGGAAATTCTAGTCATAAAGCATACAGGGCAGAGATACTCTATTGCACATGGCAGAGTCCACTGTGCAATAAATCCAAAGGAATTCACCCCCAACCAAAGTAAGATCAATAAACAGAAACAAATACACTGATAACAAGTCAAATTGAAGGGAAAATGCAAAAAATGTACAGTAACACTTCTTCAAAAAAAAAGAAACACAAATTCTCTCTAATAAAATATGCTAATGAGTGCAAAAAAAAAAATCCTATCAAATCTTAAGAAGGCTACCTACCGATGGAGCTGGGTGAATTTCTTCCAAAATCCATATGTAGAAGTCCAAAAAGTAGTTACCACAAGTAGAATCAACCCCTCTGCCCGCTTTAAAGATTTACATCTGTGGTAGTGCATACCTTGTAGTCAAGTGTAGCTGCAGTGGAGCCTCCAAGAGCAAACACAAGAACAGCAGCTCAGTGAGGTAAAGAGGGGCACACAGCAGAACAGGGAGCCTTCAGCACTCACCCTGCACCGCAGGGCACCTCTCTAGACCAGGAACTATTTGAAACTCTAATTCTTTGTCTCTAAGAGGATTTGTTAGAGTTATCAAGGTTTTAGCAACTCCACTTTGCTGATATTCTGAAAGCAGAGCTCTAGCCAGTCCTGATGGAGGAACTATATACTGTGGACTGAGACAAGGTTGGCAGTTGTGGGTGAGAATGTGTATAATTTTCCTTGGAGTACTAGAGACTGCATTTCCCGTAAAGTGTACTTATAAGGAACAATGATACAGAAATTAAACTCTGGTTAGCCAAGCATCAGATAGATTATGTAGGTATTGTTGATCACAAACCGAGAATCTGACTCAAGATCCTCCATCTCCAACTGCATCTGGAAAGGCTAATTCAATACTTCTGAGGTAATCCTTTCAGCCAGAGTGACCGTGAGAAAGAGTTTTGAGCCACAAATCTGGTAATCTGGTAGAAGTCCGTTGTGCTGCAAGGCTTTCAGAAAGGCTGCAGCCTCCTGATGTAACAAAGAGATGCAGCCAATCATCATCCATGTGTCACATGGAGAAAGGAGAGGCCTCAAGCAGCAGCAGGCATCCTGTCACCACTAAGAAAAGGCCACAAAAGTTACAGAGCATCAGCCCCACCCAAGGGTGAGTAGCTAAGGCACCAAAGGCAAATATCTACCTCCAAACTTTCTCACTTTTAAAAATCTTACTCTCTTCTTCACTATAAAAACTTGCAAATGCCTACTATAAAATTCTTACAAAACTCAAAACTTCTGTGGGAATTCTGCTTCAGAGGTAACTATGACTCTCTTCACAAGGGGTAGGGGGTTCCTTCAGATTCATTAAGCACACTAAAAACCCTCAGGCAGAACCCTGCTGTGCCTATGTTGTTCTCTGGTGCAAGTTTTGACAAATAATGCAACTCACTTATTTCCAAAGATTCAACCACAAAGTAAAAAGTTAATAAGATTTTCTTACTGTTATATAGTATCCAAATTGGTAAAACAAGGTTTAAAAACATAGGAAATCAAGAATAACAAATATGACACACAGAACAAAACACTCCAGAAAGTTTTCCCAGCTACTTATCAAAAATCAAACTCCAATGACTCTCACAAACAAACCTTAAAATCCAAGTGCAAGAAACAGTCATCTTTACCACCAAACATGGCTGGAAAAATACTCCTACAGCTCTGCTTAGTCAGACAAGAGGGCAGAGAGCAGAGCGGAAAGGGGGCACAATGAACAGTAAGCCATGTGTCTGGTACAGGGCCATTCTCATCACCCTCCTGCAGCATTCCATATGCTTCCAAGATATATTCTGGTGGTTTAAGAGTCTTTTTTTGGGGGGAAGGGGGGTTCGAGACAGGGTTTCTCTGTGTAGCCTGGGCTGTCCTAGAACTCACTCTGTAGACCAGGCTTGCCTCGAACTTAGAAATCTGCCTGCCTCTGCCTCCCAAGTGCTGGGATTAAAGGCATGTGCCACCACAGCCCGGCCTTAAGAGTCTTTTCTGTAACAACTCTGCTTTCAAGTTCTTGGTCTTCTGATAAATCTTCTTTTCAAAGAAATCTCAAGCTATCTTTCAATGGCAGAGCATGTCCCTCATATAACATGGACTCTTGGGAGTGTATTTGTGTACATGGCTAAGGCTGAAGGAAGCTTGTACAGTACAAAACTTCAAGGATAAAAACCACTGGGGCTGGAGAGATGACTCAGTGGTTAAGAGCATCTGCTGCTGTTGTTGAGATCTTGGGCTTGGCTCTCAGTACCCACATGGCAACTACAGAAGATCCAATGCCATACTCTGGCCCCTGGAAGCACAAGGCATACATATGATGCATATACAAACATGTAGGCGAAACATGTATACACAGGAAAAAATTTTTTAATATTGAGCAGAGTGTGTTGGCTCATGCCTTTAATCCCAGAACTCAGAAGGTAAAGGCAGTCAGATCTCTGAATTTGAAGCCATCCTGGTCTACAGAGTGAGTTCTAGGATAGCCAGGGCTACACAGAGAAAGTCTGTCTTGAAAAAGAGAAGAGAAGAGAAGAGAAGAGAAGAGAAGAGAAGAGAAGAGAAGAGAAGAGAAGAGAAGAGAAG
>JANHMN010000006.1:31662224-31676279 GCA_030674055.1 Rhabdomys pumilio | reverse complement strand
AGAGAAGAGAAGAGAAGAGAAGAGAAGAGAAGAGAAGAGAAGAGAAGGAAACAGAAGGGGAAATTTTTAAAATCTTTAAAATAAAAGCATTTTTCTTTTTTAAAAGATTTATTTTTATGTATGTGTATATGTCTGCATGAGTCTACGTTACAAACATACATACATGTTCAAGCACTAGAAGAGAGTGTCAAATCCTGTGGAGGCAGCAGGTGCTAGGAATCAAACTCGGATCCTCTAAAAGAACAAGTGCTCCTAACTGATGACCCATCTCTCCATCCACAAAGAACAGAACCATTTCATCTATCTACGTGCCAAAGAATGAGTTAAATTTCCTTCAAAGTTCTATATCTAGAACTAGAAAGCCATTTTGCCTTCTAACATGGAAAGTTACTTGTGAAATGAGACAGATGAGAAAGGATCTCTGGGACACTTAATCTTCTTGTCACCTTGAACAGACTGAGAATCAGCATGGGAGCATGCATATCTAAGAGGTCATTTCCAGAAGGATTTAACTGAGGAGACTGTGGCTGGCAATGTCCCATGGACTGGGTCTGAGACCTAGCTACCTAAAGAGCAGAAAGCCAGCAGAGCACCAGTACTCACCCTCTGCTCCTGCCTCTGCATGAATGCCCTAGCTACCTCCCTCCTGCCACCATGGAAACATGTTTTCACTATGTGTTCCAACACCATGGACTGTTTCCTCTCTGACTGTGAGCCACTTGAGTCAAGATATGGCTTCCTCCCTTGAGCTGCTTAATCAAATCAGGTATTTTCTTTCTCACAGCAACAAGTAAGTGACACAGAATTCTACCAAATTCTACCACTTAGAAGGCAATGAAGCTAGATTCCACCCTTAACATACATCAGCCAAAACCCAAGTAAGACTCAGTAAGTGCAGGAAATAAATTGTATTCAATAAAAAGAAAGTTAGAAATACAGTAATCACAAAGTAAAAATAAAAAAAATTATCCATGTATATCTCTAAACCCACACCACCCTTTTTAGCAAACGACCTCATAGAAAACTAATTCTAAGTCAGAGCCCAGAGCACAGGTACGGCAGACACAACAGAGAAGGCAATGCAGAAAACACGATGTTTAAGCCTAGACCAGAAATAAAAGCTGAGATGCTACAACTGATCAAGAGTCCTCTCCTAAGGCTCCTAATTACAGATGTACAGAATGTAAACATTTTTATGTAAGAGCCCACATTTTCTTTTAAGACAGTATTTGGGCATCTTTACTATAGCAAATTCTGTGTGGAACGCTACCTGAAGCAATTCATTGACTACAAATACCTTACTTGTACCTAACACCACAGGGAAAACCGATCTAAATGTTACAAATCACTTAAGAGAGCTGGAAGACACAGAACACATTTAAGCCAAACAGAAGAAATGCTTATTAAACTGAACCTTAAAGCAAAATATTGACTTTTTATAAACAAGCCATATAACTTGACTCATCTGAAACTCCAATTTTTCAAGGATCTGTCCTAAGTCACAAAAGATATTCAATGAACGTAGTGAACACGTGTTTCCCTGGTGAGCACTATGAGAATCTGTGTGGACTAACACACTATTGGGATTCTTAGCACTGTGAGAGTAGGTGTAGACTAACAGACTGTTGCATTTTTTAAAGATTCATTTACTTGTTTTATGTCTATTAGTACACTGTACTGTCTTCAGACACACCAGAAGAAGGTATTGGATCCAATTACAGATGGTTGTAAGCCAACATATGGTTGCTGGGAATTGAATTCAGGATCTCTACAAGCACAGTCAGTACTCTTAACCTCTGAGCCATCTCTCTAGCTCCAACTGTTGGGATTCTTCCTCAATGAAGTAGCACAGAAAAGAGAAAACACATGCATACTGATACAATAATTTACCTGACTCCACCAATAAATTGTTCTCATATTTGATAAAAGAATTATGGTAAATAACACAATAGCTTTATAATGCATTCAAACCAGCAGCTGACATGGAGCAGAATCTGTACAGTTACAATTACAAGACCACATCTCTCTAACTGATGGCACTCTCTTAGGAAGCTCTATCTTCACAAGGGGAAAGAGAATAATTTTCCCTAGGATCTCATTTCTGTAATATTTCTATCTGTAATATTTCATAGTTTTATCATATTGCAAGCAAAAACAAATATTGTGTTTTGAATTAGGTGTGCTGATATTCTAAGAAATAGTGTTAGTACTCAGAAAACAGGTGAAGAGAAGGTATCTTTGATAAAGCATACTCATGATCTGTGTCAAAAAGCATAAAAACATTAGAGGTAGAATTTTTTGACAAAATAATTATTATAGAAGCTATTGCTACTACACAGCCCACTCTAACATCAGCTGTTGATGGAATAATTAAATAAACAGAAACTTGGGCTTCCACACATTCTGTGGAAATGTAATGCTAAGCAGAATTAAATTCAGAAACTTGTATAAAATATGAATACTGAACAATCTCTGTGGTTTGAAATGCTTCTCAAAATTCATTTCTCAGTTTTTTCCATATGCCCTTTGTTTATGTTTCTGTTAATTCTAGGCCTCTCACCTAATCCGTGAGCAGGCCAAGCATTCTCACAGGAGTGTATGAGGACCTAGTGGGAGGTGAATTGTGAAGAAATTACTAAGGTGGGGAGAAGCATGAATCCAGTTAAAGCAGGACAGAATCAAAGACAGTAAGAAGTATCTGCAGCAAATGCAAAAGAAAAAAACTGAATCTAATCCACTTCTGTTCCTGATGGACTGTTAGAGGTGACGTTGCCTTGGCTCTCACTTCTATCAGCTGACAAAAAAGTGATAAATAAAGCCAGCTCTCCATTTCCATTCTTCCTCACTGTCACCACAAACTACCAAATGCCCAAAAACTTAAGACTTGAAAAAGAAACCCACTGAATGGGGTAAGGAGTTCACCTGAATTCTGTAAGATTTAAAATCGAGGGAGAAGGGGACTCCACAATGATTTCCTATCAAAGGCTTACCCTTCTTACAAAGAACGCACATGAAGAATAACTAGTGCTCCTTAAAGGCAAGACAGTGTGCATACAGCTCACACTTAGAGAGCATGTCCATTGTGCTCACACTTAGAGAGCATGCCCATTGTGTCATGGACTGTGTTCCCCCTGTGAACACTTGAGCCCACGCCCTGGATAATCCTTTATGCGGAGCTCCACTCACATAGGAACCTGAGCAGCCAAGAGCACAAATGAGCAAATGGTGGAACTCGGCAATCTGGCTCTTGGCTCTGCAAGCTGACTTACTACTATTATGAAATTACTTTAAAGCATCTCAATATTGACCAATAATAAAAACCAAGTACAAGCAAGCACCACAACTGTGGTGGTTTGAATAGAAAATGTCCCCATAAAAGACACTCTGTCCCCAGTTAACAGTGCTGTTTGGGAACGTTTTGGGGAAATGCAGTCTGGTTAGACAAGTACTTTATTGGGGCAGGCTTTGAGAGTGTATAATCTGGCTTTCTTTCCTGCTTCCTATTTGGGGATGAGGACATAACTCTTCAGCTTTCTGCCCCAACACCATTCCTATTGTTTGTCAAGCCTCCTCCCTGCCACAGATTCATCCCTCTGGCACCATAAGCCAATATAAACTCTTTCTGCCACCATTTGCTTTTGGCCATGTACTTGATCAAAACACCAGTAAGTAACTAGTAAAATAGTAGAGAAACCACTGACTCTTCCACTAATAAATACCCCACCTTGACTGACTTTGTCAAACACACAAAGTGAGCAACTTGCACTGGATATTTTTAATTGCTCTATCCTTCAGTGAACTGTAATGTGAAATTTTATTTTAGCAAGGTGGGAATACAACAGTGCATTATAAGGAATGTTGGTAACATTGAATGAAGTTCAACAAGACAGTCCTAAACTGGAAGACTGTGACATGACACTGTATCCTCATCCCTAACTCGACCAAAGACAGACTTGACTTCAATTATATACAGATCATCCCAAAATTTTTCAAAAAATATTCTTTTCTTCAAATAAGAATATATATTGCACCAAAATGTGGAGCTATTTTTGTGTTGGATTTGAGGGAATGCTGTTTGCCTGTTTTTGAAACAGGGTGTCTATATAGAAAGCCAGCTATCCTGAAACTCACTACGGAGACCATGCTGGCCTCAAACTCACAGAGACCTTCCTGCATCTGACACGCATGATGGATTAAAGGTATGTGCCATCACGTGCAGATAAAATTATGTTTGTATTTTTATTAAAACTGAATGGACTTTCTGTAACAACCAAATTTGACCAGAATAATCTGTTTAAGGAGGAGTAATACTTGATTTGCCCTGGAAAGATTTATATTTCATTACCTTACTAACCAACAAAACACATTTAATGTACATTCCTTCTTGCTGTAGAAATCCACATAAAAACAATATAATTACTCACTCTAAACATTTTAGGTAGAAAAACATCTTAATGAAAAAGGCTGGCAAAGGCAACTCAGTAAGTAGTTTCTTTCTTGTTTGAAAAAAAATTAGAAAAATCACTTCTAATGCAAATAATAGCCAATTAAGTAGCTTCGTCTATAAAGTGAGAGAGATGTGCTAGATGACAGCTCAGATAGCAATTGGACACTATGGCTGTATTTAAACAGACATAATAAATCTGGAGAGGTCACCAGATAAGAGTAGAAAGGGTTTTAGGAGGATTTTTTCCAAGCCTCAAAGTTAAAAATGGCAGAATATAAAATCATAAACTCTGTCTTTCTCAAAACCCAGTAAACTAAACAAAGAAATAAAATCACCAACAAAAAACACCACAAGTTATCTATCGAATGAATGGACTCAAACTAGACAAACTTTTGTAAAGTATCATCTAGAAACAGAATAAACTAAACTAAAAACAAAATATATGTATGACCAATCCAGTGCTGTCCTCATCCCCTTTGTCTACACCGGCCATAAAAAAATAAAAACTAAAAAAAATAAAAATGTTAAAAAGCTCCAACAACAACAATGAAAAGCTGGATGGACAAAATTCCCGATTCCTCAGTCAGTAGGATACAATAATTATTTATTGAAAAATAACATACAATTTCAAATATGAGTTAGGAAACAATTACCCATGAATACTTTCTTTGGGTCAGAGGAGAAGACCTATGTAAATCAAACAACTCAAGAAGGGTATGGAGGCATGGAGGAGCCCCTCCCTTACACAAGGGAAGGTGGTCAGAGTCCTAAATCTGGGTCCTAGACTAAACAACAGAAAAGGGATCTGTGGGTGAGAAGAGCTGATAGAACGCTGTCACATGTGGACAGAGGTACTCAGGTGGAAGCTAGAATGAATTCAAGTTCACACTGGTTCAGAAATGTACATACATGTACACACAGACACATGTCCTTGATCTGTCATTGAGTGTCCACAGGAAAAGGAGACCCACGACCTGGTCCCTCCAGCCCACAGTACCTGGTTTCTATTGAAAGGAAATACCTCCTCTTGGAAAGAGCTCAGTAAGTACTTGGGTGTGAAATACAAAAAAGAATGAGGCTGGCAAATCTCACAGAGCCAGAAAGCAGTGTGGCAAAGACACACAGGAAGCCACTGAAAGATCTTCCAGAGGCCAAGGCTAGAATATGCAAAGCAATACACTAAGTCATTATTGGATAGTAACCAAGTATAAAATCAGTAGGCATCAGCAGATACAATACTTAAGAAAGGTAGTAGCTACCAGGGGATACGAAAGTGAGGAAAAGAAGCATAGCATATGGACCGCAATGTGACTTCCAGTCCTCACTTGATGACACCCCAGATGGGAGGCCTGCACCAGGACACAGAACTCTGGAGCCACAGTGGTGGCATCTAAATGAGTGGATGATGTACACTCTGTGACCTATCATGAAGAATAAACACAAAGGCAAACACAGTCTGGATGGAGTCAGATGATAGAAAAGCCTGAATGTTACTCAGGCTTTCTAATCTTTAGGAGTCTTGAAGGAGCTAGAAAATATAAGCATTTCAGCAATTCTAAATTCAGTAGCTCTAAAGAGATGCTAAGTATATTTTTTAAAAAACTGACCTGGAGTCTGTTAGGAGCACTTGCTGCTCTTGCAGAAGACACAGGTTCAAATCCCAGCACCCACAAGGCAGCCCATGAGCACCAGTAACTTCAATACAAGGGGATCCAACACCCTCTTCTGGCCTCCATGGGCACCAGACATACAAGTGGTATACATACAAACATTCAGGCAAAACACCCATATACACAAATATAAATAAGTAAAAAATATATATATAAAATTTATACAAATAGAACATCTTTTAATATCTTGTTCTCTGTATGTTGCTTGGACTCTACCCGTGTGCCACAATATAGGTGCACCTGCATATATGCATGACCACACTTGTACATATATAGTGAGAATTTTGGTTTCTTAAAAAGTTCAGTTATGTTACGTGAATACATTTTTGTTTTAATCCCAGGTGTGGGATATGAGGCTGCTTCAGATTGTCCACAGTCATTATGATTGTCTCATGATCTAGGAAGGACATGATTTTTGCCAGCTGCAGAGAGTTTACATTTGGAATTCTGGGGACTCTTGAGAGAGAATAAATACGAGAGCCCCAAGAGGGCCTGTGGCAGCTGCTGCTCCCCCTGCTGCTGCTGTCCCCACTGCAGCTGCTGGTCCCTGCTGCTGCTGGTTCCTGTTGTTGTGTTTCCTCCTTTGGTTTTCCTAGATTGCTGGACTGCTGGTTGCTGGCTGTAGGTGGCTGGATGGAGATATCCTGACAACAAAGACTGGACTTTCCCATAGAAACTCAATGCCCCTAATCAGCAGGAAGTAGTCTAAAGAGGTCTATGCTCCCTTCCTCCTCTAACATTTCCCTCTCCTATCTAGTCAGGGGGCGAGGGGGGGGATTGGAAGGTGGAGAAGACTGGTACATAATAGTGTCCAATAAGGTAGCCAAAAACAAACAAACAAACATCCCTACATACAGAGAGGCGGAGGATAAATGTAATAATACATCTTTGGGAATAAGGAGCTGTCATAGACCCAACCAGCTGAGAACCTATGCACCTCAGTTGACTTAAATAAACTGTAATAAGACACATAAACTCCCCAATTGGGGGAAGGGGGAAAAGGAGTAGAGGATAGTCAAAGCATTACAGATTTGTCCAAAAGAAGGAAGACATTAATCTTATTTGATAAATGATAAACTAAATCTGTATTCATTTCACATTGTTCCGAGTCACTGGAGGAGCACATCTGAAAGCAGGGCTACTCAGCAAGAGAGGTTTCTCATTCTATTACACTTTTTTTAGAATGTATTCATCACATACAGGGTTTGGAAGGTGTGTGTGTATGTGTGTTTGTGTGTGCGCGCGCACACGCGCGCACGCGCGTGTGTCTGTGTGTGTCTGTGTGTGTGTGTGTGTGCGCGCGCACGTGTGTCTGTGTGTCTGTGTGTCTGTATGTGTGTCTGTGTCTGTGTGTTGTGTATTACCCTAATATATATACCATATATTTTACCACACATGGTTATGAGTTATCATTTTTGGAGTGAGAACACCTTTTACATCCCTTCTCTTGACTTTAAGAACTTAATATATTGCTGTACTCATAGATCAGCAAATTTCTCCAGCCTCATCAGAGAAGCCTCTTCTTGGAATAGATGGCAGTTAATACAGGGATCTCAACTAGTCAGCACGATGAGAACAACATACTGTAGAGTGCCCAGACTGAAACAGGATGTATGTATCACAACCCACCACTCCAAGACTCAGTGATCTTCTTGGAAGAAGGAGCAGAAAGATTGTAAGAGGCAGAGGAGAGGATGCATGACTCCAAAGAAATAGTGTTTTCTGGACATGACAGGGCACCTGCACACAGGAGCCCACAGCATTTGTGACAGCAAGCTCAAACCTACACCAGCTCAAGCCAGACAAAATCCCAGCAGAGAGAGGGGAGGCAGGCATGAAATTCCACTGCTGGCTGAGGAGCCATTGACAATTTATAGCTACTGGGAAAGGGAGAGTCCATTTTCTTTATGGTATAACGCTGGTTAGGTCGACCCCAATCCAAGGAAGACACACTCCCAAGAGTACTCAGGCAACCTAAACTGGAACTGATGGGCTCAAAACAAGAAAAAAAGTCAAAGTTGGGTGGGTAGAGGAGGAGAGTGGGAGACAGTGGATCTGAGAAGAGTTGGAGGTAGGTGAATTTAATCAAAATATTTTTGTGAAGCTCTCAAAGAATTAAAAGATATGCAGCAATCAGGAGGCAGAGGCAGGCAGAGCTCTATGAGATCTTGTTTACACAGTTCAATGCAAGCCATCCAAGGCTATAGAATTTTAAACCTGTCTCAGATGACGATGACAACAACGACAACTAGTTAACACTATTGTCACCGTGTACAAAAGAGCTGGCACATTTGTTCTTACTACTCAGATGAAATCTTGTATCCTCAGAAGATTTTCATGAATAAAGAAAATATGCAACCCATTCTAAAGCTGCCTTTGCAATAGATATCTGAGGATCTCTCTGAATTAACACTAAGTACAAGCAGTAACATCACTGTACAGACAGCTCACAGAACAGAAACATATTAGCCATGGACTCTGACTTACAAAGAGAATTTCAACTGAAAGAAATGGTTACATAAAATATCTGTAGCAATATCTTTCCTCTTTGGAAATTGATAAAATTAAAACAAGGCACTAAGTTCAGTACTATATATAAATCATATTCCTTGGCAGTCCAATTCTTAAGAAAACAATCAGAAATTTGACCAAAATGTTATTGATTTCAACACTAAGTCTTCTCTACTATCAAAAGTAGATTAAGCTACATCGAAACAGTTTCTGTAGTATCTATCCTTATACTTAGGTATCACTCACAACTCTACTGTTCACAACTGTTCACAACTTCTCCATACATGGGCTTGGTGAAAACATTGCACACCTGGACACTAACAGTTATAGAACCACAGTCTATAAAGAGGTTTCCCCTCATGTGAATTCAGGGAAAAGTTTTATGGCACAACACTAGACAGTTAAAGGGCTAAAACAGTATTATCTTCTGAAACAGCTGCTTTATAGGGGAAGGCATTCCAAATGTTAGTCCCAAAGGGATTTTTCTCTGTAGTTTGGATCAACAAAACAAATACTATGCTACCATTTAAAATGTACCTATTTTTAAAGTAATATCTATAAGGATGAAAGTGAGTAACGGCACAATATTTATAATTACTTTACAATCTTTCAACAGAGGGCTAAGGGAGATAGTTCAACAGATAAAGTTTTTTCTGGGCAACCAGACCTGAATTTTCTGAATCCCAGAAACAAACAAAGCCAGAGGGAGTAGTCCACTCCTATAGCCCCACTGGACCTATGGCAGGTAAAAATAGAGACAGAGAATCCCTACACACTCATGGGCCAGCTAGCCTGTCTCAAACAAGATAAGAGACAAGGACTTACTGCGCAGATACTATAGTATACATAAGCCCACGCTCACACACATTTACATCATACACATACATACAAATCCTTCAACAAAAACATAAATGACAGAGTCAGGGGTGGTAGAAGAAGGCTGGAATCCCAGCTTCCAGAGGAGACAGAAAGATGGAGTTCAGAACCATCCTGTACTAAAATCAAAACAACAGCTAAAAGAAGGGAGTCAGTCTTAATTACTGAATCTCCTGAAGTGGGGGCAGGGCACTTCTGAACTAGTTCCTTCCTCCTCTTTTGAGAGACTAAACATTTTCATAATAAACTATCAGCTCTGAAAGATGAAAGAATACAAATACACTTAGAAATTTTGTGTATGATAATAGTGGCATTTCAAATTAGAGTTGAAATGACAGATTACTTAATAAATGGTATCGGGAAAAACGATTAGTCATCTGGGAAAACGAGAACAGGTCCATCCATCACCTGTAAATCAGAGACAATTCCAAGTAACTGATTTAAATGTAAGAAAATGAGAGCATTAGCGTATTAGCAGGAAGAAAACCTGGGGGACTACTGTCATCTAGAGTTTAAAAAAAAACTGATAAAAAAAAATCAACTGTGTAAAAAACAGTAAGTGTCTTCGCAACAAAAGGAACCAAAAGTAACAAGTGTCTTGTGGCCAGCTAATGTCCCTGAGAGAATACCTACAAATTAGTAACCACCATCCAATAAAACAATAACAAAAGGCTAAGAATAGGTCACAGAAAAGGAAGTAAAATGATTCTCATAAGAAATGCAAATCAAAAGACACTAAGATACCATTTTTTCATTCATCAGATTAGTAAAGAACAAAAACACTCATAATGTATATGTTAGCCAGACGCTGGGGAAACTAACAAACTCATACATTGATGATAGTAACATAAATTACAGAAGTCAACATGTTATAGTAAAATTATAAATTTACACACATTTAACCTAGTTATTACACTTACAGGTATTTACTCCAAAGATCAGTTTCACGTATGCAAAATGACACACACACATTACACCTATATACACAGACATAGGAAGCACTGTAGCATCACTGGTAGTTGCAACAGATAAGAAACAGGAAGTCTAGAAAGAATTGGGGCTGGAGAGATGGCTCAGTGGTTAAGAGCACTGGTTGCTCTTCCAGACATCATGAGTTCAATTTCCAGCAACCACATGGTGGCTCACAACCACCTTAATTGGATGCAATGCCCTCTTCTTGTGTGTCAGCAACAATATGCTGATATACATAAAATGAATAAGTCTTTTTTAAAAAAGAAGAAGAAAGAAAGAAAGGATTGGTTAAGACTGTGCTTCACAGACACAATGGAACACAGCACACTTAGAACAAATCTCTGAGCCTGCTGGGTATTTAAACTATGTATTTAGAAAACTCCATTGCCAGTGTTAGTTTGATGAAAAAGAGTAGAATTTAAAATGCCAGAGTCTTTGTTACATAAATTATTAATTTTAGCCTGAAATATGTAACATGTGTTGGTCTTGGGTTACAAGGAAAACCCATTCAAGAGACCTCAGTAACACAGTTAGCTCATGAAATACATTTCTCACATGTAAATAATCTTGCTCTCCCTGGGACTAGTAAAAAAGCACCTCTAAGCAGCTGTCCAGCACACTAAAATATAGGTGCAGATGAGCAAGAAATAACATGTGCCTTGCCTATGATTTTTCTCTGATTAAAGCAAAATGATTGACAGTTCTAAGTGGAGGAAAATTGCTGTGGAGTGGGCAAAAGGGAACTAAAAAAGCCCTTTCACTAGGAAAGCAAAACAGGTAAGAGAAGGACAGCAATGGCAGAGCAAGTATAAGAACAAGAGCAGAAGTCACTAATGGCAATATACAGTCATCCTAGCATACAGACAATACTGTGAGGCTGGAGTGATGGTTCAGTGGCTAAGATCACGTACTACTGTTATAGAGGCCCTGAGTTCCATCTTCAGCACCCACATCTAGCAGGTCATAAACACCTGTAACAAAGTTTACACAAGGCTTACACAGGCACTTTTACATACACACACACACACACACACACACACACACAAACTGTGTGTGTGTGTGTGTGTGTGTGAATGCACATTAGGGGGCAAGATAAATAATACTAGAAAATGCTAAAATACGTAGATAGCCTTCATTAAATGCCTGCAAACAGATTTTGTTTTTGAGGCATAACTAATGTGTGTGTGGAGCACTAAGTACACAGAAAAGTTAACTGCAACCAGTTAGATTTTGGCGTGCCATAGTCAAGGGAAATCCAGAAAGCACAATAGAAAATGTAAAGAAAGGGTAAAGAGGAGATTAGACTGCCAAGCCAATAGAAATGAGAAATCCATAAATAAAACAACAATATGAGGGCTGGATAGCTGGATCCAGTGCTCAGAAAGTAAAGACAAGGTACGCCCAGAGCAAGCTGATTGGTGAGATCTGCCTCACCGGTGAGCTCTAGACCCTGCCTCAGTATGTAGGTATAAAACAATCAAAGAAGACACCTAATGTCAGCCTCTGACCCTAGCACACACATGGTCATTCACATCCATATATACACATTTTAAAGGGGGTGAGGAGGTGGAGCACATTAAAAAAAAAAAAAAAAAAAACTTCCAAAATTCCAAAACTTCCATGTATTCAAGAAAACAAAGTTTACTACCATAGACTTTTTCTGAAAGAATTATTCAAACACTAGATTTTAGAGTAAACAAAGTTGAGATTTTTGCTATATTCTCCTATACCTAGCCAAGAGTTAGTTCTGCAGTTGAGAAAGAGGGGAATAGGAGGAAAGGGAGAAGAGAAAAAACCGGATCTGAGAGGGGCTGCTGTTCCTGTTGTAAGTTCAGGCCTGAATAGAGGGAGAGACAGAAGCTGAATAAAAACACATCCAAACATAATTTCAAAGTCACCACTATTTTAAGTGCCCCAAGAGGCTAGATGCGGACAGTGGAAGGTAGTGATGGCCCACTCGCCTCTACCACATCCAACAGAGGTCTACAATTAAAGAGAAAATGACACTCACAAGGCTAGAAATTCTGCTACAAACTCATACAATAAAGCACAAACTTTATTACCCCAACTCAGAGGAAAGGATGGAGTCACAGATATAAAATCAATCAAACATTTATTTATTTTTATGTACATTAGTGTTTTACCTGAATTTTATGTCTCTGTAAGAGTGCTGGATCCCCTGAAACATAAGTTACAGATAGTTGTGAGCTGTCATATGGGTGCTGTAAATTGAACCCGGGTCCTCTGAAAGAGTAACCAGTGCTCTTATCCACTGGGTCATCTCTCTAGCCCCTATAAAATCAATTATAATATCTGGTTTTTTTTTTTCTAAAAGCATTTTTGTTTTGAAATAGGATTTCACTCTGTGACCTAGAATTCACTATGCAGCCTAGGCTGGCCTCAAACTCCTATCAATTATCCTGCTTCAGACTCTGGGATTACAAGCAGGTGTCACCATTCCCATCTGTATTCATTTTTAACATAATATTGTAAGCCATACAGAAACATTGTCTGTGACCTTAATTAGCCTATATTAATTTTACAAATTAATATTTTATTATGGCATTTTCTTTTTTTAACTACATTATCATTAATATTATTATTACTAGTACTACTACTACTGCCACCACCGCCACTACTGTCTGTATGTTCGATGTTCACCTGCATGTAAGTTTGTGCACCGTGTATGTGTTTGGCGCCTGCAAAGGACATGGATCCTCTGGAACTGGAGTTATGAACAATTAGGAGCAGTATGTGGGTGCTGAGAATCAAAGCCAGGTTCTCTGGGAAAACCACCAGTTCTGTTATCAGTTCTTGAGGCCCCATTATGACATTTTCAAGCAGGCGCTTCACCCCTGGATCCTTTCTTCCCCTCCCCTGAACCCTGCTAGTCTTCTCCCTCTTCCTACACACTATCTCTTCTAATCCATGTGTGTCTTTTAATCTGGGTTCCACACATGACAGAAAACATACAAAAATGTATCTGAGTTGGATTATTTAATTTAACATAATGATCCACCATTCCACCCACTTTCCTGGAAACGATGTCTGACAATCACAGTGTTCATTTTGTTTGTATAATATTATCACAAATCTATACACATACACAAAAGAAAAGATGCCTTTAAGACATCATTCTTGTAAAGGTTTGGCCTAAATGCAAAAAGTCCTTTGCAAGCTCTCAATAGGGCAGATGTGACCAGAACACCAATAGTTTGATAGCACTAGATAAAAAGTATATCATGCAAACCTTTTTAATAACTTAATTATGACATTTACTTTTACAATGTGCTGCTCTTGCCGAGAGTAGATGAAGACTAGACAAGCATTCTCATGTTTTTTTCCAGATCTGGTTTCCCACGGCAGCCCCAGCTCCAATTGTCTGACTAGACCAGTTGTAAAGTACTTGACTACAGGCAACCTCAGACATACTCTCATCTAGCCCATGCTCACAAACAAACGGATAATTGGCTTCTTCTCTACTGGTATCAGCCATAGTTTTAACAGATGGTGCCATTAACTGAGGAAGGTTTGGTACTGAATAAAACTAATGACAAACCATATGTCAGCAACAAAACA
>JANHMN010000006.1:31543478-31662214 GCA_030674055.1 Rhabdomys pumilio | reverse complement strand
CCCAAATTCAATGAACAGTCTCAGAGTCTTCACTTTTGAAATGAGATCACCACCATACAACTAGTAGGATTTGTCAGAAGGACAAGAGGAAATGACACATGTAAAGCCCATGGCATCTGGTCAGGCAAAAGACATCCCAATAAATAGCCCAAAATTTCCTAAAGCTCAGAGGGAACCAGGACAGCCATCAAAACCTCATTGTCAAGCATGGAGTTGTGCAATGTTCACCCTGAATCGAACTAGACTTCATGATGCATCTCTTCAGGTTAGTTTTCTTTCCCATTTCCCTCTCGGCAGCATCTGAGAACCAACATGTTCAGCCTGATAAATTTTCCAACAAGCACTGAGAATCTCCAATCAATACGTAACAAACACAGAAATACATCCTTAAGACAGGACCTGAGGAATGAGGGGCTTCAAACACAGCTTTGGAGTCTGCATTTCTCTCAGTCTGTATTTACTTACAAACGATTCTCTGGAGCTGAGAGTCTAGTCCCAGACTTCCCTCTGACCTTGAAATTCGCCATACTCAGCTCCTCTTGTTCCACAAACCTGCAAATGGGTCGATCTCACCTGTTCTTCCCTTCCTTGTGTGCTACTATGTATAAGGGAAATCTACAGAGACAAATCTTCCATAAAAACATAATTAAGACAGGCTACTAAATAGTGATAAACAGGTTTTCATTATGCAAAAATGTTTCAACTTCCTAAGTAAATATCTTTTCTATGTTTGATCTTAGCCTATTAAAGGTTGCCTAAATATATAATCTCAGATGTTGCATTAAAATAACAGCATTTTAAAAAAGAAAAAAGAAACAGGCAAAACATAAGAGTGGTTTTCAAGACCCTGAAGTTGAAGTGAAGAACAGGGAGCACCTGAGAAATGGAAGACAATGACGAATGAGTTCTATGATACCCAAGCTTGACTTCTTTCCAGACTGAGCTGCAGTGAGGATACTTGAAAAGAAAAGGTTAGTAGAGCAAAGGTTTGTGGTACAAGTTTGAAGTCCAGAGTTTGGATCCCCAGACCCACGTAAAAGCTGAGCTACCATGATCCCAAAGTCTGGGAAACAAAGACAGGGGATCCCGAGAGTAAACTGACTGACTATACTAGCTATATTGGCAAGTTTATGTTTCATTGAGACACCCTGCCTCAGTAAATAAAGAACAATTAAAGAGAACACCTAACATCAGCCCCTGGACTCCACAGCATGCTGAGACACACACAGAGAAAATGGAGGTGACAGTGCAGACCGCAGACAGGGCACCTGCTCTGTTAGCCACATAAGAAACTTGATGAATCATGGCCTACTGGGTAGTACACAGAAGGACCTTACCTAAGTATAAGAGAATAATCAGTCCTGACTAAGCAAAACTCCTGTTCCATGTAAGAGAAGCAAATGGTTCTAAATAACTACAGCCAAGAACAGAACTCAAGAATATGCATAAAAGGTACAAAAATACCTACAGGGAAAAAAAAAAGTTACATTGATTTGAATCTAACATGCATGACAGAATAAGGGAAATGTTATCTCAAAAACTCAGTACACAGGTGACCTAGAAATGACCCAAATGTTATAATTCAGACAATAACACTAGCATATTATTATAACTGTATGTTAAATACACTGAAGTTTTAAGTGCAGACTTATAAGATATTCAAGCGGATGGGAGCCAATCCCAGTTGAGGCTCTAGAAATGAAACTGAGTTTTTCTGGTTCTTCAGCTGGCAGAGAGAACTCTAATTTTGAAAGGAGTGAGCTGGTCCTCTCTTGAATGATCAAATTTTCTGTTAACCTTAAGATTGGAGATGGAAGGGCTAAGAGGTGCCCAGAGGATCCTGTGCCTAGATGTCATCTCCCTGGCACCACTGTAGAACAGAAGCTCAATTCTTCCTTGATCAGCAACAGGGATCATTCACTCTTGTAAGACTTCTGTTGTTGTTGCAGATCACTGCTGATTCACCGAGGCGAGAACCCAGCCAGCCAAAGGAGTGGCCTCATCTTCTGATCGCGTGGAACCACCGTGCTCACCATGGAGACTGTCTTTTCAGGGCCATGACCTCTCAGACAGCAGAGGTCAGTGCCAACATGGCAGAAGGTGGAAGTTGTGCCAAACAGATTTGATACTCACACTTTCATGAGTGTGAAAAGTTTCAGACATAAACAGTTAAGGAGAGGAAAGGTTATTTGTTCACAGCCTCAGAGGTTTCAGTCCATGGTCACTTGGCCCCATGTTTCCGTGCCTGCAATGAGGCAGTATATCACAATGGCAAGACTACACGGGAGGCTGTGCACTCTCATACTGGGCAGGAAACAGAAAAATATAAAGGCAGACAACAGGGTGGACAAGATACAGTTCTGAAGATATGTCCACAGTGATCTACTTCCTCAGGTAGGCTCCACCTCCTACTTTCCAGAACCTCCCAAATTAAAGCCACAGGATAGGGACCAAGTCTTCAGTACAGGAGCATTGAGGGAAGGGCATACACAAATTATAATGTGGATCACTAGGTAAAATAGTAAGCAACTCAAATTTTTACCTCGATTTCCAAGGCCACGAGTATGATTACTGGAGATAACGCATGCAATGGTCTTTGATTCACAGTGCACACTACATCCTGGGAAGACGCAAGAACATCCTTTCATAGTACTTCCTCTCAATTAGCACTGTGCTGTGGCCAGAAGGAATACAATGCAGGGTGCCCTAAGAGTGGATAAAGATTTCTGAATCCACAGATAATGGTGCTGACAGAAGTATTCCTGGTAGAGGAGGAAAAGTCATAGCAGAATAGATGACTACTCCATTAACGATGTGTCTTTCCTTCCCCGTGATGGAAAAGATCCAATATAATTTAACCACCAACAGATGGCTGGCTGCTTCCCTCAGAGAATGGTGTCACACCAGGGACTCAATGATGGGACTCTACAGTTGGCAGAGTAGGCACTCAGCAGTAACATCGCCAGGTCAGCCTTATTATAACACTAACAATAGTCCTTATTGTTGAAGCCATGAATAGCTTTTCCACTGCCAACACAGCCATTTACTCATGGGCCCATTGCTCAAGCCCTAAGATGAAGAGGAAGAGGACCAACATGGATACAGTGCGCTGCAGTCCTTCTTCCTCACGCCTTTCCTTCCCGTTCTCTTGTCACTGATCCTCAGACCATATAGAAAAAGCATCAGTAAATGGCCACTTGTCACTATAGATTTTGATCTGTCTAATCTCTACTCTGTAAATAATAGGTAATCACTTATACTGCTACAAGTTCTGCCAACTGGGGGTATTTTTTTCACACTGTCCGTCATGGTCAGTCTTGTGAGGAGGAACTTCAGTGCTGTGGTGTCTAATTCTCAGTATATGAGAAAATCATTCAGTCCCATTTGTAAACCAACTCAAGCTTCTGTTCTTCAGTCAACTGTCATGGCAACAACTCAGGAAGCCATCGCCACGAGCAGAACGAAGTAGGACAGCAGCTGGTAGCCAAGGGTCTGACTCACTCCTTAGAACTGACATCCAGACCTGATCAAGCTTGGTCTCATGTAGACCTTTTCCCTCTGATAACAGACTGCCTACCATGCATAGCTAAGTGGGTCAGACATGGAATGAGGAACTGTTGGAAGGCAGACAGGGATGGGGATAATGACTGAACTGGAAAAAAAAAAAAACTAATAGAAAATTTAAAAATCATTAATTTAAAAAAAAATTTTTTTTTTCAAGCTAAACTCTAGTAGTCACCGATTAGTAGCTAAAAGGGCCTTTAGATTTGTTCCATGTCCCCTTCTGTGCTGATGGATCCAAGCAGGCAGTAGGAGACATGGTAGGATTTCAAACACGCTCCCACACTAGGCAGGGAAGTATTTTAGCAAATGACTTCAGCTCCTTTTAACACTCACATTTGTATCTATAAAATAGTATCATAATGCTATCTAACCCACAGATCTCTTTGGAAGGCTGCATGCAGGTACATGTAAAAGCCTGCACAGTGCTTCTTATAAGGCAAGTCCTCAGTGTTACATTAGCTACTATCACTAATGCTTGTCAGCAGCCCGGGTCTTCAGCAGCATTATGAAATCAACTTTTCCATTAGGCATTCCTACTGCTTTTTTAATCATGTTTAACCATCTGGCAACCCAATAACAATTATGTATAAGTAATAAACATGGCAAAGAATAATATGGTGAGAGGCATTGGTTAAATAAATAGGACCTGGCTTTCAGGCTGCCAGTAACTCATTCACTGGCTTGGCACAAGCCTCCCATATATTTGAGCCTCCATTTGCTGAGCTGTAAACAAGTCTGAGTTAAGTGCTATCAAGACTTTTTTCCTCCATTACAATGCACAATACACTAACCATGTCTTAGACTTAAGTTTTAAGCCTATTCGTATGTGGTCCTCCCAGATTTCTGTTTGCATCATCCTTATTTAAACCAAACATCAGCCTACCTCCAAAGCATGTCGGAGGGGCTGCCCTCCACCAAGCATTGACATCAAACAGTTCCTAGAAGGTCCTTGCAATCACTACTCATCCACCTCTCTTGCAAGGTTTTTGTTAAAAACTGATAAATAAGGGCTGGAGAGATGGCTCAACAGCTAAGAGCACTGATTCCTCTTCCTAAGGACCTGGGTTCAGTTTTCATTGCCCACATGTTGGTTAAAAATCATCTATAACTCCAGTTTCAGAGGACCTAAAACCTCTGCACACATGTGGTACACAGACTTACATGAAGGCAAAATACCCATAACATAAAAATAAATAAAATCTCAAAATTTAAAGATAGGTGGCTCAGTGGGTTAAGGTACCTGCTATGAAATTTGACTACCTGAGTTTAAAACCAAAGATCTACATGGTAAAAGGAGAAAACAAACTCCCACAAGCGGTTTTCTGACTTTTATGTACATGAGCACAAGCGCAAGTATCCACAGATTCACACACACACACACACACACACACACACACACACACATCCATAGAATAAATAAATAATAAGCAAATGCAATTCTAAATTAAATGTTTTTAAAGATTTATTTTATGTATTTTATGTATTTTAGGTATTTTATGTGAGTACACTGTCACTCCCTTCAGACACACCAGAAAAGGGCATCAGATCCCATTACAGATGGTTGTGAGCTACCATGTAGTTGCTAGGAATTGAACTCAGGACCTCTGGAAGAGCAGTCAGAGCTCTTAACCGCTGAGCCATCTCTCCAGCCCCTCTAAATTAAAAGAGTGTGATTAAAAGAATATGTAACACGCCTAGCACTTGAGCACTAGTTTTGAAATGAAAATGTTCCCCTCAAACTAATTTACCTACAAGAAAACACCAAGAATCGTTGCCATCTTTACTAGATGGACCACACACAGTGCTACCCACAACTGATCAATAGCATTGGATTAACCCACATTAACTCAAAATTAAACAAACTGACACCATTTGCATTTAATTGTGTATCTCTGCTCCTTCTCAGAGGTACTGAGGCTTTTATGATCATTTGCCCAACATTCATCAATAACACCAATTTTCTCAGTAATCTGACCTAAACACAGGCTGCAGGGAAAGCAAGACAGGAAGAACTTAGCATTGCCATAGAAAGGAAACCACTAGTTCCCTCAGGGATTTGTGATCAATCTAGCAGGAGTTTGTCATTCAGTACACAGAACCTGAGAATGAAAACATGCTGGGTTTTATACAGGTGTGACTCATGTGATGTACATTCTAATCTAATAGCATACAGAAAGTGACTTTTATGAATCTGATACAAGCTTAAACGTATTCATGGTGTTTGCTAGCAAGAAATAAAAAATGAATGCTGGTTCAGAATAAAAAAATAAATGTTGTAAGTTGGAAGGAGGACATGCTGCAGGGAATATGGAAGAAAGAAATGGCTGAGTGGATACGGTCATTCTTCAAAGAACACATATATGAAGCTCTCCAGAATAAAAAAAAATTATAGCTTAAAAAGAATATTATTAAAAAAATAACTTATTTCATATGTTATTGATATGTGTAGATTAGATAGATAGACAGACAGACAGATGAATTATGGATGGTAAGTAGATAAATAGGTAGATTATGGATGACAGAGAGAGATGGTAGAAATATGCAAGTGGGCATTCTGTTTCTGACTTTAATCTGATTTACTTGCAATAATCAAAATATTATATATGAAAATTATAAAATATTAGGTATTAATTATCATCATACTTAAAAACATAATTATTCCAAAAGACAAAGATAAAGACATTTACACACACAAATGAAACAGATTTTAAAAACTAAGGGTCACCACTGTGGGGGGGGGATGTATTTCATTTAGGGTCCCACGAACAATGATGACTCCAGTAACACTCGCAGAGTCAAACTATTTAAATGCAGAGGCCTCTTCAGTGACCTGAAATGCCTACTAGCAGTTACCATAGGTTTAACAACAGATGGAAAAGGGTAAAATACAAGATGTGAGCTCTCTGTGCCTTTGCCAATCCAAGGCCATCGCTGATCTAAGACGTAATCAGCCTTGGTCAATAACCAGAAACCCCATCTGAACAGGTAGATTTGTATCAGCTGCCTGCCCCAGGAGACACACAAATGAATGTGTTCACATGATTTTTAGTATAAAAAAAGAAAAAAAAAGAAAAGAAAAATCATATATCCAAATGCAAACCACTACAAAAAGGACCACGGTGGGGAAGGATCTCATTGATCATGTCAAACATAAAGTCTCCAGTAAAGTAAGAGCCAACATTAAATGCATTAAAATCAGTATATGATTTTTCATAATTACAAAGCAAATCACAAGCCTTCTAAAATGAGCCACCGACCGTGATGAGACCCATGTACTGAGCATGTCACAGCACTGCTGCTAGAATGTCAAACTGCTGCTCCCTTTTCCAGTAAGGAAAGGTAAGCTGTCAGACATCTTTCTGATATCCTGACAGGATACCACAGCTAATTTCTGGAAAAGACGATCAGTAAACCAAGTGTGTTAGATTAGCCTTTTATGTGGCAGTCAATCACAGCTGCACAAGCTACAGAAGGAGTTAACATTTTGCTCACTATACCTTAAGCTATCAAGAAGACCAATTTTATGCAAATCTTCATCAACTGTAAATGGGGCTGGGTTAATAATCATGGGTCTAAATTCCACATGCAAATTAGATTTAAACACCTAAGACACAGTTATCCTAAGAACACTGCCTGTCACAGAACCTTTTTATTTGGTACATAATGTAATCTTTCATATCCATAGCATTTGAAGGCTTAACACACAAAGCTAAATGAGCCAAGTCAGATGCAAATTTTAACAAAACTCTTTTGAGAAACACAAATAAATAATACAGGTGGCAGTGTTTGTATAAAGCACCCAGTGTTTGCATCAGTAAGTTTGCATAGGATGGATCAAACAGAAACAGATACAGAAAGAGCAGTCTGTCTTCTCCAGGAACTCATGATTCTCAAGACGAAAATAATATATCCAAGCTGAAATCCTGGGAGTGGCTGACAGGTGAAGAAATATAAGCACATGAATGCATGCATGTTCAAGTAGAAGATTACTAGAGTCTGACCTAAGTAATGTTAGTATTATTATCGAGTGCCTATTGTCTTTAAAATTATGCTTTTAAAAGTGGAATAAAAGGTAGAAAATCTAAAATACATCTGGCAGCATTTGTATAACTGAGGAATATGTTTCTACATAAAAAGACATGGAAGCTAAGCAAACATGAGATTTAGATAGAAACAAAAACTTTGCATGGAAATTTTTCACATTTTGAGTATTTTAACTCGTGATGATACCAACCAACTACCTAAATAAGGAATCAATAAAACTGAATAAAAGGATAAAATGACACGGCCACATGGCTCAACAGCAGAAAGGACTTGCATTAGCCACAGAAACTAAAGGGGGACTTCATCATTCTCGTTGATTGCGATTAAATTTGGCACATCAAAAGGCATTAAAGATCTTATGTAATTATAACTTTAAAATAAAAACCTCCATTAGTGCTTTTGTTATACACAAAGCCTCCAGAGAACAAAAGTAGAACTACCTAAATCTGTGAAAATAAGTGTTCCCTTCATTTTCCAGAAGCAGACATCTTACAGCAGAGAGCAAATGTATTGTAATTACCTTCATTCACAGTGCTAACAAAAAAAAATGCTAATTAATTATTAAAGTTGATAAAAATTAACTATTTGAAATGTTCCATTTGATTCTAGCTTGTTAAGTTTATATGTATGTTTTAAAAAACATAACAGGCATTTCTCAGAAGGCCACCACTTATAAATTTTAAATGTGTCTATGCTACTGACAGGGGTCACGTAATTAATGAATGATTTTAGTCCCATGTGTCAGACACATAGCACATGTCACATTTAATGTAGATGTTGGAACATATTCTCTAGTCAAAACTGGCAGTAACCGAGCTTTTGGTCAGCGGTATATTAGCCTCAAGAACAAAACTAAGCAAGCTGAGGTTTCCATTTAAAAACAACTTTGCCTTCTGGGAAAAAAAGAAAAGAAAATTAGCATGTGACATTAAGAAAAGCTATTTTGGATGGTTACAGCTTTTCCTTGATTCCAAATTGCTTTTGAGTGCTTTCTGCAACTCTTCCCATACATAAAAATTTAAAAAGACGCAGTCTCCTACTCTGTTTCTGAAATTCTCCACTCCAATCCTTCACAACTCTATGTGGTCTACAGCTATCACATACAAATAACAGGGCAACTCAAGGAAAAAGCCCTAAGTGTCTACCCTCTCACTCCCAGACATGTAACAACATCACTACACAGTATTAATATGCACCATACAATGGCAAAAATATCTTAGTGGTTCTGATTGATAATATCTAACCTAAATATTCACAGTCTGTTACTCTAATAAACAAAAGCAAAGAAATTTTCTCATGTATGGCTCTAGACAACTATGGAATCAAAAAGTCCACTAATAATTTCACAGAGCTACTTAAATAAAAAAAAAAAAAAGAAAAAGAAGGAAAAAAACAAGAGTCTTTCCATCTGCAGTCAAATTTTTATATTGTCTAGAGCAAGAGCTTAATGATTCCCATAAAACCCCAAAAGAAAGTAAATAATTTCCCTAAACATGTAGCTTTGCACAATGTTTTCTTTGGCATGGTACACTCTCACCCCATAGGTATTTCATATTACTCTATAATAAACTCATTTTCTATACTAAGAGAAAAAGAAAAAAGGCTAACATTACCAGATTTCAATATTTTCCTCTCACAAAACCAAACTTAAGTACTTAACTCTACAGAATAAAAACAGATAACTGCTAATTTAGAGTGGAGACTTATTAATTTATTACTCACAGAAGTAAGAGCACATTCTTAGGACCATGATAGTGACAACAGCAAAAATAGAAGGTAGAGGGGTGGTTAAACAGCTAAGAGCACTTGGTGCTCTTTCGGAGGACATGGGTTCAGTGCCCAGCACCACCAGGAGCCTTTCAATGGCCTGTAACTCCAGCTCCAGGGGATCTGATGCCCTCTTCTGGTCTCCACAAACACTACATGCATTTGCTGTGATACATATATATGTGTCTGTATGTATCTATGTATATATACACACATGCACATATATAAATGCATACACATATATACAATATATATGTACTCAGGCACATACACATAAAATTAAAAAGTCCTTTTATAAAACAGAAAAAAATGTTCAAAACAGATTAGACACTTTAAAAGGTGGCCTCTGACACAACTTACAAGCAGAATTAGAAAACAATAAGAAAAGTTCAAAGTGTAATTTCACTAATTTTTCTATGAACCTTTGAAAGATTGCCAAATAGACTTAAGCAAAAAGGGAGGGGGAACTTAATAAAAAAAAAAAAAGAAAAAGAGTCTACCACCTCATCCAGGCTGCAGTTGAAGCGCTAGAGGGAAAACACTGAAGTAGCAAGACAACTTCAAAGAGATTCTGTAATCGAAGATGCCGCACTCTTGCCTGTCTCGTCTCAGAGATTAAAGAAGATTTTTAAAGCTGTTCCATGGACATAGAGATCAAACATTTATAAATGTTTATCATTTTACAAGTCCTAAATTCAAAGGTGGGCTCAAAGAAATAAGAGTAACAAAGGCAGCAAGGAGGAAAGACGAGCTATTGGGCGAGGCAGGCGCTCAGAGGGCGGCTTTGAAGAACATACTTGGGGGCTACAAGGAAGGAAAATTCTTTCTGAAAATCTCATTGCAAGAAGACCACAATGAAGCACAGTGAAATGCTATAGCAGTGGCAGCAGGGCAGGCTGAAACACCATCTACTCGCCTTTAAAAGACATTGAAGTCTGCTTCCATAGCAGACCAAGATAACCATATCAACCTCATTAGGCCATGCCTTATCAATGAAAAGCTCAATCCAGTCTTTATACATACTTTTTACTGTTGTGTGTGTATGTGGGGGGGGAGTGCTATGTATGTACAGGTACCTGATGAGGCCAAAAGAGTCAGATGTTCTTGAGCTAGAGTTACAGGCAGAGAGCTGCCTGACTTGGGAGCTGGGAACTGAACTTGCCCTGTGGAAAAACAGCAAGTGCTTTTAACCAACGAGCCATTTCTCCAGCCCCAAGAATATGTATTTTTTAGTGTCTGAAAGCTTATGGACAACTAATGAATATTATTATCTCAGTCAGCTTTGTACAAATTTCCCTTCCCATAATGAGAAAGGAGTATGCAGATGAAAAAGGAGAAAACTGAATCCCTATGACAACAGCTAGAGCCAATCAGCTGCTGAGAATCAGACACACACCAGTGAGGTGATGATGAAATCATACTGACAGAGTTCTCTTACTCATGTCTCTTATTGGCTATCCATTAAGTCACCACTTAATATGCTAATAAAGTAAGCCTAGAGCTGGCGAGATAGCGCAGCAGTTAAGAGGACTTTCTCTAGCAGAGGACCCAAGTTCAATTCCTAGCACCCACATAACAAGTCACAGCTATATGCAACTCCAGTTCTGGGAGATGATACACTTTTCTAGCCTCTGATGGCAAAAGGCATGCATATGATACATAGACGTACATGGAAGCAAACCACCCACACAGAAAATAAGAATGATTTCTTAACTAAGAAAAATTAAACTTACACTCATTATTAGTGGGTATCACTATGTCATCCTATTAATGAGCAGACACTCCTTAAAAAAAAAAAAAAAAATCCCCACCCCCACCCCCAAGGGTCATGGTGCTGGAATAAAACTCAAAGTTTTGCTCATGCTAGGCAAGCAATCCCCCTCCTACAACCCTTTATCTGCAGAATCACCAGACCTGCTATAGCTGTCTACCATATACACACTCATCTATTCATTCCTGTTGCCTAAACATCGGCATTATCTAAATAAGGATAAATCAACCATCTAAACTAAATGAGGTAATTCTAATGTCTCTACTAAAATTAGACAAATTTGCTTTCACTCTTAAAGGCTTATGTTTGTATAGAGGTACCATTGCTTATATGAAGGTAGCATTGTCTGTATAAAGAGAGATATTATTTGTATGGAGGTGTGCTGGCTAGTTTTATTTTGACACAAGCTACAACTATATGAAAATAGCAAACCTCTACTGAAAAATATCCCCATTTTCTTAACTAGTGATTAATGGGGGAGGGCTCAGCCCATTGTGGGTAGTGTCGTGCCTGGGTAGGTGGTCTTGAGTTGTATAAGAAAGCAGGCTGAGCAATCTATGATAAATAAGACAATAAGCAGCATCCCTCTATGGCCTCTGCATCAGTCCTGCTTCCAGGTTCATGCCCTGTTTGAGTTCCTGTCCTAACTTCCTTCAGTGATGGTCTATGAATGTAGAAGCTTAAGCCCCCCCCCCCAAAAAAAAAAAAAAGTATGGAGATGTCATTGTTTATATGGTGGTATCATTGTTTTAATGGAGGCATTATTGTATTTAATAAGGTATCACAGTTTATATGCTGTTATCATTGTTTGTATGACAGTATCATTGTTCATATGGAGGTATCATATTTCATATGGAGGTAGCATTGTCTGTATGGAGGTATTATTGTTTGCATGAAGATTCCACAAGTCCTTACAGAAGTTACTACTGATTCTCCCATAATTTTATAATATAGTTTGTGTGCATGTGAGTACAGGGTTACAAGTACCTGCGCTTGTACATGCACACATGTAGGCCAGAGGTTGAGTCTGAAACGGATAATGTCCACCTTATATTTGAGTCAGTGTCTGGCTCATACTCTACCTTGCTGCTTCATCCAGACTGGCTGACAAGTAAGCTCCCAGGAGCCTCCTGCCTCTCACACCGATGCACTAGACTTAGAAGTATATACCAATTTTTACATAGGTTCTAGGGATCTAAACTCAGGTCATCATGCTTGTGAAGCAGACACATTGCCTACTAAGCCATCTCCCCAGCCCTTGTCCATTATTCTACAGACAGTTTTTATTCATTAGCCAAAAGCAGAAATCACCTTGGCTGACAGTTCTACTCATTGATAAATATTTATCAAATGTCTACTATAGGCTGCTGACCATTCTTATACAGCAGTATCACCAGACAAAGAAGAAAAGAAAACACCAAATCAATACATGACTCATGAGGTGATGATTATTATTCTAAAGAAATAAAGAAAATTAGAGATGAAGGCCTGTTATACATGACTCAAGGGAAACCTCTCTGATAAAATAGCATGTGAGCAAAACCATGACATGAGCGAAGAAAACAGGTAAACAATGGGGAAGAAGAACATTCTAGACACAAGAGGATTATAAATTCAGGTGCATGTTTGGTATGTTCAAAGAACAGTAAGAAATCAAGGTGTGGTCACCTGAATGAGATGTTTACCACTGTCTGAGGCACGGATACTTGGTCCACAGTTGGCGGCACTGTTTGGGTAAATTTAGGGGGTGTGGCCTTGCTAGAGGACATATGTCACTGGAGGAGTAGCTTTGAGAATTTAAGGATTTGGGCCATTTCTAGTTCACTCTCTGCTTTGTGCTTGTGGTTCAAGATGTGAACTCTCAACTTCCTGATCCTCCTGCCACGCCTTCACGCACTCTCATGGACTCTAACCCTCTGGAACTACAAACCCAAACAAAACTCTTTCTTCTATGGCGTGATCTGACAATGCTTTCACAGCAATAGAAAAGTAACACACAAGGTGACTGCGGTGTTTAGAAACAAAATCAATAGAGATGTTCAGCTCACAGCATGTTGGGACACGACAAAACTCTGCCCTTCACTCACGTGGCTATCTCCATTTAAATTTTTAAAAAGTAGAATTTAAAACTCAATTCCTTGGTTGCACCAGGAACTAGGCCATGACAGATTAGAGGCTACTCTATCCATGAAAGAAAAAAAGACCTGACTTTGGTTTTCTATCCTCTGCTCTGAGCTAGAAATATAACCCAGGGTCTCATGTAGGCTAAATGTGTACTATATTACAAGCTTTATCTCTAACCTGAGTGTCTCAAAACATTCCCTAACGAGGATATAAAAAAACAGTTGTAGAAGGGAAAGCAAGAGTAGAATCCAGCTATTATTCAGAAGGGGAGGAGGGGACATAGGTTAAGTGGAAAAAAAATGTCAGAGTCTGAAAGTATTCATACCTTAGTGTGTACAAAGTAGATGTTCGAGCAGATGTGATGTGACATGAAAACAAGAGTATTTCTTCTTGACTCCAATTCTTTTGGCCCAAGCAACTGGATGAGCCGGTGTTCCTCTAAGTAAGACTGAGAGACTGGAGGAGCAGCCTCTGGGAGTTAAAGAGTTCTGGACAGGGTAAATCAACACTGCTCCACATTCAAATGATAAACAAAAGGGAGAGTCAAGACAGCAAAAGAAATATACCACTGGGAGGCATCCACATAGGGAGGGGACTCAAAAGCTCGGAGGATCATAAAACTGAAAAGTACCTGAGTACAAACAGGAGTCTTGGAGATGGCATCAAGTGAGGAGGGCCTTGCTGTCATCCTGCAAAGAATGAAGGAACAGCCCGAGAATACTAGAGAAGCAATAGCCAGGGGTATTACGCTCAGGACAGAAGACAGTCACCCCTGAAAGAAAGAGACCAACTCCAGTGAACGCTGACAAATGAAGACAGAAGCGCTAAGAAATGACAGTTGCACTTGGCCATGAAGAGGTCACTGGTGAATTTGATAACGAGGGCCTGACTCTGAAGAAAAAACAGTATCATTAGCGAAATAGGAAAGAACAGCAAAAGGAAAAATGGCCAATGTTGGAAGCCAGGAGGGAAGTGCATAGGGCAGAGAAGACCTCACACAGCAGCTCAGCAGACCAATTATGGAGTGTAACAAAGGGACCACAGAGTCCATGCATGAAGGACACTCATCAGACCTGCAGATTTGCTGCAGGAAGACACTGCTCCTGATGGCTCTAAACAACAATCTCCCTCACTAGATTGACAGCCTTTCAAAGGAATTGGCTGTTGTAATCATCTATGCTGTTAACACTAACAAGCTTGCACGCTTTAAATTATTCAAGAGTTGTACTGAGCAAATAAATTGATAGAAAGACTGAATACCCAGAGACCTCAGCTTAAGCCTTAACCAACATAGACCTTATCAGTCAGATCTGAGCTGTGAACACTCAGCATCACACAGAAGGAGCTCAAAGCCATCACCAGCCACATCCCATCCTGTTCCCTTACTGTCCTGCTGATTACTGGGAAGGAAAGCTGTATTTCCTGCCTACACATTCAGAAATTATGTCCATTTTATTAAAATACAGAATTGGACTAGGGACATGACTCACTGGGTAAAGCACTCACCACCAAGCTTGATAAGCTGAGCACATATCCTCAAACCCCACATAAAAGTTAAACATATGGACATATGGCCAAAGGCTGTGCTCTGACCTCCACACAAGGCTCACACTCTCACATATAAACACACACACATATACACATACACACTACACACTCACATATCACACATACCCCAGCCTTCAACCAGCTAACCTCCAACTGTCCCATTTACTCAGTATAGACCAGTCAGGTCTGATGTTTCTAGAATATAATTCTGCCCTTAAACATTCTAGACAGTACCTTATATACTGTGATTAGATCTGATTTTTATGTGGCTCCCTCTGGTACCTAGATTCACAAATATCAAAAATTCCTATTTTAAAAAAAAGTCTACAGAATGAGATCAGAAACTAAATACATACAATGTAATTTAATTTCCTGAGTCCACTCTAAGAGGAAAGATTCCAAAAACAAACCAAGTGTGAATGCAAAGTTGCAATTGGGGGTAGGGGAGGGGAGCCAGAATATAGCCAACATCACTACTGTTCTGATTTCTTAGATTTCTGGTATTCTTTAAGGAGGCAAATTCAAATCCAATACCCAAAAATGCTTTCGATGTGTTCAAAAACATCAAACTTTCTTAACTCTAAAAACCTCCAATAAACCATGCTTATTAAATCTGCCAAATTTGAGAATGATAAAAACAAATCTTTTTCTAAGAAATATGGTGAGTGGCTGATGAGATAGCTCCATGGGTAAAAGTGCTCACCACAAAGCCTGATGGCTGAGATCCATCCTAGAGCCCACACAGTGGAAGGAGAGGACTGACTCCACAAGCTATGACCTCCACACATGCTATGGCACATGTGCACACACATACATCATGCACACACAAACATATAAAAAACAAAGAAAAGTAAAAAATATCTTAAGTAGCCAAAATTACTTAAGGAAGTTACTCCTTCCAACAGTGAGCTCCAGCTTTCAGGACAAGTTCAATGCCTGTCACATCCACCACAATAGCACTGCCCACACCATGCTGACTCTTGGCGTTCCCATTCTAAAGCCCATTATCCCCCACCACATTCAAGTACTGACCCCTGAAGACATCCTACACCACTATACTAGAAGTTTTAGTTCTGCAGATTATTACACAAACATTGTGTGTCGTTCATCTTCCCAGATCACACAAAGGCTTTAATCTTCAAACATGAATCACAGGCGCATGCATTCCAGACACACATCAGTGTGTGCTAAGTGCAATTCAATGTTAATAACACATCAGACCTCTACTCTTGCACTAAGAATGTGAGTTATAGATATTTATGATACTGAAAACCTCAGGATGATAAACACCTGTCCTCTGACTTGGGGATCAAAAACCTCTAATAAGGTGAAATGAAACAGAGATACAGGAAAATGAAGAATAGGGTCAAAGAGCTACTACACCTGTGGTAAGGAAGGGGAGTTAGTACATGTGGTGGCCAGAGAAGAAAAAAAAACTAGGATAAAACAGACCCCTGACGGACTTTCTCTGCAGGCAGCGCTAGCCAGTCACCCAGCTAAAGTCCAAGGTAAAATCAAGTTTACTGTACTTTAAAAAAAAAAAGTTACCCTCCATTAAAGAATTACTTTCTAGGTCCCTGAACAAATAGAGCAGGGGCAATCTCTGACTCGGCTGCCTGCCATTGAATCTCCTTCCCCCAACTGGACTGCCTGGTTGGGCCTTACTGGAAGAGAAGATGCTTAGTCCTACTGTGACTAGATTTCCCAAGATGAAGTGATAGCCAAGTGGGGGCTTCCCCTTCTCTGAGGAGAAGGAGAGAGGTAACGGGAAGAGGGATTTGTAAGGGGGAAACAGAAAGAAGAGAAGGGAATGAGGGCTGAGATCAGGATGTGAAAGAAAGAAAGAAAGAAAGAAAGAAAGAAAGAAAGAGAGAAAGAAAGAAAGATTTACTTTCTATTCCTAATAATATTATGTCATTGCATAAGCATAAAGTCCAGCTGCTGGAAGATCTTCCTCCCTCAAACGCCAAATGGGCAGACTACAACCTTCAACAGCTCATTCCTGCATGTACCATTGTTTTGTATCCCATTATACGAAACTGGTATCACTCCATCGCAAACAACTAAATGTGATGGGCTTTGTAGATACCCTGAAAGCCCACATACCAAATTCACAAATGTCAAGAACCTACTGTGGGTGTGCCCAATCCTTTCAAATACAAGGACCCCAAAAAGGAATGTGTACTCTTAGTTCCTATCATCCAATTCACACACATGTGTACTCTACAGTCTACTCCAAGGTCTCCTGCCACTCAAGCACATCTTGAAACAACTCCAAGCTGGTTAACAACTAGTTTGCTGAGGCATAAAGTACTTCTATTGACTCCTGGGGCCAGAGAGTACAAATTGAAAACCAGCCCTTCCTACATATTCTGTCCTCATTTGCAAAGAAAAACTATACCATTCTAAGACACGTATTATAAACTGTACACACATTATAAAGAAGCTCTAGTCCTTAAATCTGTTTAATATTCTGAATTTCTACTAACCCCATCTCCTGGGTCAAGGAGTAGGTTAGTTATGGGGGCAAACAGGCATACAGCATGATGAACACACACCAAGGCAGAAAACCACTGTCCAGATGCAAACACATCTCCACCAGTACCATCTTGGTAACTTTGACTCAGTCCTTTCATGTGTAGAAAGTGGAATAAAAAAAGAAAACTTTTCCAGTTCTCAAAGTTTTGAGAATTAGCATATGCAAAATCAGAGATGTCACTGAATAAGCTATTAGGTAAATGCTAGCAAAGCAAAGAGTACAGATACATGATTCATTCAAATCTGAGTACTGTCAAAGGAGAGGACTGCTCAGTAGTTAAGAACACTTGCTCCTCTCTCAGAGAACCTAAGTTCGGTTCCCAGCCCCCATATCAGGTAGCTCACCACCACCTGTAACTCCAACTACAAGGGATCCAACACCCTCTTAATCCTTACATCCTCAGAGCAGAATCTAGACTGAGTTTTTCCCGGGGTACTTCTAGCTTAGGACTTAGGCTCATCAATACCCTGTGCTGAGTTCACAGGGAAACAATGAGACTCAGAAGGAGACAGAGAGGATTCCTCTTGGCAAACACTAAGACCGTCACTGTGTGTCAAGACTTTGACCAGACTGGTCTGCCTGGGGGACTGAGTGCACAAGCAGCTTGCAAGGACAATACAGTGACACCTGTGAGCACAGTTTGAAGCTAATGCCCAAGAATGTAAGCTGATACTAATCCAAACAACAATCCTCCTCCAACACATACCATGATGGCTACCTCTAATCATCAACTAGACAGGATCTATACTCAATGGGGAAGACTCTCAATGAGAACCTTAGATTATGTTGGCACCTGTGGGCATGGCAGTGAGAGATTTTTCTAAGTAGGTTAACCTAGGGTGGGAAGACACACCTGCATGTATATATTTATTCTCTCTCCATTCTGAACTGGAAAGAAGTATGTCTGTGACAAGATATTTTCTAGAATATGGAAATGTTTCCCACCTTGTTTGGAGCGATACTAACATGGGCCTATAAAATAAAATGAAATACACATTTAAAGTTTTAAGAGGTCCAACAGCAGCAGGCAGGAAGCTGAGGCAGGAGAGGCAGCTATAACTACGTAGTATGTTCCAGGACAGTGTGGGCTATACAGCAAGACTTTGTCTCAAATATCAACAAATAAGTCTCAATCATTTTAAGTGGGCCAATGAGATAGATGTGCAATGGGTAAGATGCTTACTATAAAACCTACTGACCAAAGTCCAATCTCTGGGACCCACATGGTAGGAGAGAACTGGCTCCTAACTGTTGTCCTCTGACCTCCACACATGCATGTCAGGCCATTTATATGCATATAAACACATTTGCTCACACATACAAATAATGCAAAAAAAATGAAATGTATCCCTTTTGTTGAATATAATTTTACCTAAACTTTCAAAACCTGAACAGCAAAGGCAATGGGATACAGCTTATAGTAGAATCCTTCAGAGCAGAAATAGTGCACAACCTGAGGAGGAAATAAGAACAAATGAGAAGTACTGTACTAAGTTAAACACTTAGAAGTTGGGGTCCAAGAAGGACAAATATTTGCATCTGTCCATATTTTATCTACAGCTACAAAAGAAAGGTCTGCCCTCCATCTCTGCGGCCTGTGGCATCCCGGCAGTCACCCAGAAGCGCCAGCTCCCTCTTCCCTTCATCTGCTCTAGTCTGCAGCACTGCTTAGACCACGATACTAACACAGTCAATAGAAAGAAAGACTGAATACCCAATCAAAACAGCAATGATTTTATTAAACAGCCCAGCAGCTGTGTCGAGGAGAGGTTTGTAAATGCATCTGTTTTACAGGACTTTATGTTTAATTCAATTTGCTCAAATCAGAGCAGCAAGACCATCAAACTATGGACCAGACAAGGAAACAGATTTGCTAAACAGAACCCCATGCTAGCAGGGCATTTGTTGGAAGAGAATTGCACCTACTCATTCATTCACTCCTTCACACAACAGCACCTATTCCACTCCAGCTATTATATGCTGAGCTGAGAACACAAAGCCCAAGTTCAGGCTGGTGGAGGTGACAGACAACTGAACAGATGGCTGTAACACACTAATACACACTGGCAGGTTCAATAGTACACAGAGGCTGGGTACTGCTGTGCAGCAGAGAGCAGGGAAGATTCCCGTTGAAGGCTGCAGCTTCTCTACAAGGCAGAGAGATTGGAAACTGTACTGCATGCACATTCACACTCACACACAAGGGGTTAGCACATGGGAATAGTTTGTTTCTAAAGCTGGGTAGACAGTATATATTCTACATCTTACTTTTTAATGTTTTTCTCCAGAAAATATTTCATAATAAAATCTTAATTTGAGTGTCTATAGACTATGAAAGCTCTTTCCACCCCACCCCCAACACACACAGCTTCTTACTTTCCCATACAGAAGTGGCAGCAGTGTCAGTTCATCACAGGTGAAGAGAAATGGGAAGCCGAGACACAGAAACATCATCTCAGAACACACACTCGGGGCCTGAGCAGCGTGAGAAGATAGCCCACCACAGAACTCAACTACCCTGACTCACACTTCTAATCCCAACACTCAGGAAGTTGAGGCAGGAGGACTGCTGCAAACGGAGGGCCAAACGAGGCTAGTATACAACAGGCCAGCCAAAGCTACACATCAGGACCTTGTCTCAGTAACATCAATAAAGCATAAAGTTTACAAAATGGGTATGTAGAAGTTATTTTGACTTCATTTTATACATAAAACAAGAAAAAAGTGATCTGCATCTTCCATGGGAAAGGTCTCCTAGACAGCTGCCTACAGGCCTGCTGGCCATTACTCTCTAAGGGCATTCACTGAACATTTGCTCCTCAATGCCGGATGCTTCCATAGTTCCTGCCTCCAACATGGTTTCGGACAAAGCAGAAGCAGTAAGGTGGGCGGAGCTCAGAAACATCAGACAAGGATGACTCAGAGGGCAGATGCTGGGAGGACTGGGCACCACCTAGAAATGCAAGGGCAGAAAGTTCTACCATGCAATGGTAGAACTGAGATGATGAAATACTGAAGATAGTTCAAGTTAATGAAATTATAACTGAGCTAGGCAAGGTGAGACAGGCCTGCAAGTCCAGACTCACAAGACTGAAGAAAGAAGGGTTGATGTTAGAGGACCCTGCGCTACACAGAAAGACCCTGGTCAAAAAAAAAAAAAAAAGGCAACTCACCATAAAATCTCCTAAGCTCATGAAAATGTTATGAGCTGATTTCAGCTGGGCTCGTTACTTTCTCAGAACCCTTGCAGTGGCTCTGTGCAGCGGTGCCAGTCCTCCGTCTGTCTCCAGTAAGGCACTGAATGCCGTTAACTGACCCTTTGCCTTTCTGTAGTCATTCTGTAACATGCACTCATACTCTGTACTGTGTAAGGTGTGATTTGAGAGCTAATACTAGTAATTAAAATAAGAACAAAAGCACCTGTGTGTGCCAACGGCCAACTGCCAGAGGAATTAGGAACACTTAGCAAACTGCGACCTATGACACTGACATCGCTTAGGAATTTATTTTATTCAATAAATTCGGGTATTTTGGAAATACAAAAAAGAAAAACAAGGATTTGAGGTGCTGAGGATGCAGCTTAGCGATAAAGTGCAGGCCTCGCACGCGCAGGGACATGGGTTCAATCCCCAGCACCTCAAGGACAAGGGGTCCGTGTTATACTTCACAATGACCGACTACCAGTGAGCAACCACAGGCTGCTCTCGCAGTCCATAAACAAACTCACAGCACCTCACTAGCACCACCAGATGCAAACGGGAGGGGGGGGGACACCTGAGACGGTTCTGGGCTCATTTCAAAGTGCAAAGTGCCACTATTCCAGTAACAAAATTCTATTATATTAATGCAAAATGGCAACCTGGACCAAGGCATCAAAGCATCAGTGGGCATCTCAGAACCCTGGTGAGACATGTTGCATTGTAACACGCTTTTTTTTTCTTTTACTATTCTCATAAATAATGATATTAGAAATCAATGTTTGCTCTGCTGCAGAAGATTAATGTAAAATAAGTCCCTTATGCAGTCAGATATCTACAGCTTAAATAACTTGAAGGATGTTAGAGGTCAAATTTTTAAAATTGACTTCCCTTACCATGGCCCTGAAGCCCTAAACTATAAAAACAGTAGTGTTCTTAGGTACCTTCTCCTCCCCCACACCTCTTCCTTCTCCTCCTCCTCCTCCTCCTCCTTGTACTTAAGTTAAAGGTAAGGGGCAAAATAGACTTGTGATGTTTTGATAGAGCCTGTTACCATGGAAATGACTGCCTTGCTCCTCATGAAGCACCATGACCTCATTGCAAATGAAAAAAGAAAAGGATGATTTCTGAGGATTCATCTGAGAGAAAAATTAATGGCTAGGAAAAAAAATCCAAAACCTAAGAAGACAATCTGGAAACTATGACAATGTCAAGAGCTATGCTGAAGTGTACTTGGAGAACTTCTAAAAGCTTCAGCCTCCAGAGCAGTAACACTATAATAACAAAGAAAGACAATATTAACTTCACGAGAAGATAAACCACACACTGTCTGGGTCTTGTGCTTTCTGAATAAATACATCACAGCCTCCATCCTGATAGATTGTGAGTCTACGACTTTCTGTGGCTATGTTATAAAATTAAAACTGCCTTACACTTTCCCCCACTCCTAAAGCAAGCTTTTCTTTTTTTTTTTTTTTTCCTTTCTTTTTAGTGGTGCCCTGTTTACACAGCTTATCCCTTATCACACTGACGAGACTGGGAACCACAGCAGATGGTCCCCCAGACATAATTCTAACAGGTTTTTTGTGCAAACAAAAGATAAAGAAGGCTACAGCAATGATTTACTGATATCTAAAGTTGAAAACTGACAAAATACAAACTGCCTTTGCCTTACTGTTTGAACTGTTTATCCTTTAAACTACTAACTAAGATAGATGTGGCCAAAATTAAATATGACTTTAAAAAAATACAATTTTAACAGACATTGAGTTTTGCTTCTGTGGTGCCAAAGTATTCAAAACAACACTTTTTAAAAACATTACCCTCCATCCCCCTTTTACCAGAAAAAGAAATGTTTGCAAATTTCTATCTCATGAAATCTGTTTAGTTGTTATACTATGAAATAAGCCACTCCTCTGGATTTTTCTTAAATAAAATGTACTTGAATTGAAATTCCCAAACTGCTTTCCCAAGAAGAGCTCACTGAAGGATGAACTACTTTAGCCAAATCTGGAATCCTGGTTGAAAAGCTAGTGTCTATTCCACTCTAAAATAATCTACCGACGGAACATAACACAATACAACACCAGGTAGAAAATGTCCCCCAAACTGCTTACCCTTCAAGACTAAAGCCTGTTAATACATCATAAAACAGCAGCTCCCTCATGACAACGTAACAGCAAAGAACACTATGTATGGCACACCTGGAAACCCAGCAAGGACCCCAAATGATAATCTATAACAAAACTGACAAGCATCTGAAATAAACCACCCAGACATCAAGAAAAATACCAGACAGACCCACAGGGCCCTTTAAAATGTAGGTCATGACTGTCAGACCATAGCAAAAACATGGTGACCCTTGATAAACATTAACTTTGATTTTATGTGATCATGCACATATTTTGCTCTGAGTAACCAGTCCTCTGATGTCAGTGCTTAAGGCTGCACGTGGTGAGAATACTCATCAGCTACAAGCTACTTTACACTAAAGATGTCTGCCCTGTCACGGCTCTGTGAAGGAAGGCATAGGGACAGCTTCTATCAAAGTGGTCCAACTTCTCAGGACTCCATGTTACCTCAGCTAGAATTACTTCTTACTGTCTAAGGGGCAAATATGACTGAGTTTTCCCTGAAAAGATTATCAGCACAGATTAGAATCAGATCAGTAATAAGAGACCCAATCAAAGCATCTCTTACATGCTCACTTTTCGTTGGAAATTATTCACCAAGTCTCTGACTAGAAAAAAGGTGCTGTTCAATACTGATCCTCCAATTAATCTAAGCTAATATAATGTTCTATAAAACCTACATGTGGGCAAAACCCCATGCAGGCAAACAAGAATGAGTACTCATCAAAGATAATTTATCCACACACAGTGTACTAATTCAGTAGTAAAAGCACAGTATCACCAAGTACAAATGCGAATTGGTTGGAGCCAGCTTGTCACACCGCCTTCTACAGCCACAAAGCAGATGTTTGATTGTGCTAGGCAGCTATTACACATAAGAACTGAAAGCAGGAGCTAGTGGGAGACTGTGCTCAAATCAGTGCAAATCCATTACTACTACAAGAACAGAGGGTCAGAGGTCACCTCTATGGGGCATACAGCATTCTGCAGAAACAATAGGTGTTCTCTGCACAGTGTTTTCAAATCCAATCTAAGCCACTGTACCACAGGTAAGGCACATATTTTCCTGATGTTAGAGATATCCAAAACTCATAAAAAGAATGTTAAGTATTATTTGACAGTCTGCATCCTAAATGAAATAGTGAATTTATTTCTGAACACAAATTCTGGGAAACATAGTCAAAATCTAGTTTTGTTTTCAGAGCAAAACTGTGGCATTCATAACTCTAAGACAATGCCCAAGTCATCATATTGATGTAAGTTAAAATAAGAGCAGCATATTTTCTTCTAATACATACTAGGTTCACTTCTATCCACTATCATTTTATAGCATGAAAAACCTTCTAGCTGAAATATGTTTACTAACAATATAACATTAGATTTTTTTCTATTGAAATTGAAATTCAAAGATGTTACCACAAAATTCTCATTATGGCCATTGTCATATATATTATATATATATGTACATTTCTACATATCCTTTTTTGATTGGCTATTAATTTACTAAAATATATGGCTCCTTGGCCTTGTGGCTAAAATCAAATGTAGTATCTGTTCTTATCAGTTTAATATTTGATACACCTATATACATATATCTTAATTCATAAATATCAGCCATAGAACTGAAAAGTAAAATGGTAACACTAAAATCCGTAATGGAAATTTGAACTAACACACTTTAGAAGGAAAACAGGCCAACAGGAAATGTGCAACAATGTGTTATGCAATGTGGTCCTTAGGATCCCAAACTTACCAACTGTCATCATATTAGGAGGAGGTTCTGGCTACTAGCTAATTTAATACTTAAATGTTAATATAATTTCCCTAATACTACATCTGTCATAGATGGTTTTTAACCAATAAAATCAAAAACAAAATGGTATGCACGGAAGGAAAGTGCTCTCAGCCCAGACTTACACCTGCTCCAGACTCCACCGAGTTGGCATTGTCTGACTTTGTCACCAAATAGTGTAATATGAGCAGAAATAAAGTACGGAACTACCATAACACAACTGAAATGTGACTGTCCTACAGAGCATGGGAACACGTTTTTAAAAATATTAACTTTACCTAAAATGATATAAAAAATATACCTAAAAACAAGGAAATTACTTTTGTTAGCCAATGCAAACCATGTGAATCACAACAACAGAACTGAATGACTCTCGTTACAAATGCAGCAGTGCAGACTCATGTGTATGATAAATAAAGTCTAAGAAAGCACTCAGCATTTCTATGTAAACTGCGTCTGAAGCATTATTATGGAACGCACACACTGGCTGAACTTAGAGTGTTCAGGTTTTAAACATTAATTTACTTTGACTACGTGCATGTCAAAATGAAAGATTGCTGTCTGGATTCAGACATGCCATATTAATATTGAACACAGGCATTCACTTCAGGTCAGTAGTCACTCCGAGTCGGCTTCAGCAGGTGGTAAAAGTAATGCACTCATTAAAATGTATGTGGTACAAGGTTATCTCCCCAAAACAGCTCTCAAATAGAGGTAGCCTTGAAACTTGAGCATTAGATATGCTAGAACCAACTTCTAATTGTCACAAGTATAGAGAAAATTGAACTTACTCTTGCCACCTAATAACCAATAAATTTAGTTGCTTTCATCAGTATCTTCGGAGAAGTCAGAGAATTAAATTGTTTGATGCCAGCCTGGCTTCTGCCAACACAGTTAAATGCTCTTGAACCAACATATACAAACTTGGGCCTCCTTTTAGATCTTGAGTACAAGTAAGAAACATGTTCTCATTTTGGAGACCTTAGCCTATTTCTCAATTAAGTGATGTTTTATTCCTTTCATTAGTATTAACTCCATTCAAACTAATTTTCCCGTTTGTAACATAACAAATTTTAGTTCTCCAGAATAAAGGTAAAATGTTCAAACTAGGACTTATATCCAAGACTGTATATTTCCCCAAAAATAAAATGACTTCTGCTCATCAGCACCCACAACTGTATGAATACCCAGTTCTTGTGCTTTTTTTTATAAAGTTGCTTTTCAATGTCAAGAATAAATCCTTTTCCTGTTTTATATACACTACACCTAAACTTAAACTATGTCTTCCATCTTCTAACTTTAAAAAGCACCTAATTAATTTGCCACTCCCAGATAATCCACTTCATTTTAATAACATTAAAGACAATATAAGCTATTGTCTTTATAGACCATTTATGCTCACAAAAAAAAAAATTGTCAATCCATTTTGTACATGAGCAGAGTTCGTAAATTTGTAATTAATCACTTCACATTGCTTCATTTCCTCATTATCTACCCACTGACCAGATAAGCAAGCAGGGAGAGGGCAGGTGGATGGAGAGAGGGGAAATAGAAGTCTTCTTGCAAGGGTGAGCCCAGATCTGTCTCCTTGGCTGAATATGCAGCCCAACAGGCCTGTGATGCATATATATCTAGTGAATAAGTGAATCTATAAAGAGTGTGAGCTCACTGGACTTCATGTGTCCATCTTCTTTATGAATAACCTGTGGTTCTAGAAGAGAAGATGGTGTCACTAAGACCAAAGGGTAAGTTGGCCATTCCTGCACAATCTAACACTATGCTTTTGCATTTCCCCTCCTCACCTACATACATAGTTAAGTTCAATACATCACTCTTTAGAGAAACTTGAGCCATACAAAAACAGCTATGGGTGAAGAATGTATTTGGTGGTTAGTTGTACATTCAGGAAAAAAAAAAAGTGTCCACACTCAAAACCATCAGTAGGATTAAAACCACACAGCCCCAAACCAAACAATCTGGTAGCTAGCGGTCATGGCTACACCAATAATAAAACCTAACTCACTAGAAATTTTCCTGACCAGAGTAAAAGCATTTGCTTGGCAGGTACAGAAGAAATAGCGAGTCAGAAAGAAATGCCCACCACTGATCCAGCACCTGAAGGAGTCACCAGTAAGTACAGAAAGATGAGAAGAAGCAACAGAAGAAAGAAACAAAGAACAATGTGCCTTTTTATTGAGTCACTGTGAGCATGAAATCTATACTTACAGAGCCTATGAATCACAACATATGAAAAGCACTAACAAAGCCATTCTACTTGTTTGTGCGAAGAAAGAGTATCAAAAACTTAAGAACTAAATACAAACTACAAAGCTGCTAAACCATGTTTGTTCAGGTGGCACCAAGTCATTCCCTGTTTTGTACCTAAGAACGATCAAGAACAGCATAAAGAAAAGAAAACATTTACATAACAAACTGTTTGCTCCCCATAAAATGGCATGAATATTGATATAAGCCATTAAAAGTCCTAATCAAGTGCTTATTTTAAGTAAAACTATGGTAGGTGCTATGAATGCAAAATGAGAAGACGCCTTTACTCGGGCTCTTCCTAGTAAGAAGCAAAGCACAGTCAACTGCAGTGTGGTCTGGTCGGTGGGAAGGAGGGTGGAGGACACGGCACTGTTAAGAAATGACCTGAGTGGGGTCTGCAAGGGACGGGCCCAGGAAAAGTAAGAAAAGTTCCAACAGGGCTTCCCACCTGACAGTTCTAATCAAGTTCTTCACCTCAGGCAAAGTTACACAACGTGTGGGAAGAGCCATCACCCGGCCTCTCACTTATGTCATAGTCAACATGATTCATTTGTGAGAATTAAAAACCTGAGAAGAGATGAGGAAGTTCACTGACTACCAGCCATTTTTGGAACAAGATCCCATATCCTCTGACACCTAATCCCACATTTCTCTTATAAAAATCACTGGTGTCTGACTCACTGACTACCCAAAGAAGCCATCAGAGTTTGCCTCACTTCCTAATTAACACTCACTACAGACAAAGATACACAGGAGAGAAACATAAACAACAAAAAGACATCTAAATAGATCAAAATCAGTTAAATACGTGTTTGATTCAAATTTCATTAGTATGGTAAGTGCGTGGAAGGTGCTGGAATTTAAAACATCATAGATGGGAAGTTTCTTCATTAACGCATAATAGCTAACGTCTGCCAGCCACTTACCAGTCATTACAACAACCCTGCAACCATTCCCGACATGAAAAAATCACAGGCCTAGAGAAGCCAGCATCATTTTTATGACAGCATTCTCCAGATTTTATTGGTGTTTGACTTTATCAGTATCCTTAAGAGCAATAGTTGATCAAAGACTGGAGAAGAAACAGTTTTAAGAAAGAATTAAAGTAATTACTATTCCTACCATATATATATATAAGGTGGAAATATCCTAAGTATATTTCCTATAATAAAGATAAATATTCTGTTAACAAAATAAAAAAATTGTATTTAAGGTCTATAAATTTCCGCTATGGAATTCTCACTGTAACAGATTTAAATATTTAAACTTTGGTCAGCTTCACCCTTTCTCTACATAAAGTCCTCAATTTCTCCACCATATACCGTGCGGTATTTAAGTACATGATTCTCACAGTCAAGGAATAGAAACGTAAGTATAACCAAGGCACTAGCTTCTTTAAAACTGCCTGTGACACCTACTTTTCTGTCTTGTGATACCTTCTCACTGACATTAAAAAAATATCAAAAGATGTTCATAAGCCTTTGCTTAATAAAGTCAATGACCCAACTCCCTTCCTTAATTAAAAGCTGACGGTAGTAAGAGTACTTACTATTTGCAATGAATGTTCAGACATAACAGTCTTATTAAAATTATGTCTATCTTATAATTTCTTCCATTACTAATGCATGCTTAAAGAAATTGATTCTGAGACACATTTTTCTTGTCCTCTACCAGGCCTTGACACAGACTAGTATAAATGGTAGTGGGCACTAACAAGCCGATTCAACCAACACAGATGATTGAAATTAAAAAGCTATAACATATTAACATATCTAGGCCACACAGAAGGGTCATGAGGTAAGATCATCAGCATAAATTAGCACATTATTACAAGACAACTACAGAAGCCAGGCAAAAATCTGCACAGCAGATCTTTTAATCACAACAAATATAAAATGCTGTTTGATTGGATTACTTGAGGAAATATTGCTAGTCTAGTACCACCTTTGACAACTTCCACTGCTACCCTGAGATACAAATTTGAATCCAGACAGCTCGGGCAGACGGCTTGAGATCGACGGAAAGAATCTGTTAGCACATGCTTTAAACACTTAGCTGATTTTGTCCATTTGTCTAGGAACAAAGGTTTAAAAAAAAACACTTTTTTTTTGTTTTTTTTTTTCTACTTTCCCTACAAGAGTCTGAAAACATAAAGTCATGCAGGAACTAACCCTTGGTTATTTACCAAGCACAGAGTTTTCCACCTCCAAGAGCTGAACGAGCTAAAATCACACTAATTCCAGCACTGCTCATGCCACAGTAAGTCTAGAGCATGCCCTCCAAAGCATCCACATCACAATGCAACCCCTTTATTTCTCAGACTATTCTCCACTCACAAGACCACTGTCAAATCCCAGAGGAGAATTTCAAGATGGTTGTCAGTCAGTACCCACTGGAGCTGCTGCTAAGGAACCAATCTCTCCCTTAACTGTGCATTGTTAAACAATTCAGGCACAGCACATGTGCATCCTATTACTGGCATCAACAAAGGCAGCAAGAATAGTGAAGGTTTACAGAGAAGTACATCTGTTCCCGTGAACATAAAAACAAACCTCTCGCAGCCAGAGGCATCGTCACTCCTGAAACTACACACAGGTGGTAAGATTATCCTGTGAGGGTAGGTAATAAGAATGGGGTCTAATGGAATAAGGTACAAAAATCTTCATTTTTAAGGCACACTACCTTTAAAAAAAAAAAAACGTGATTTGAGAAGAAAAACATAAAAGCTGAAATGTAAAATTGATGCAGATTCAAAACAATTTCCCTATTCCAATAAAGGACGGTAAAAGGCACCTGAAAGGTCCTATACTTCTGACCTTGCCCCCAAAACAAGGGCCACCCATCTCACAAGAGCAAGATAAGTAGTCTGTGCTTTCTTACTTCCAGTAAAAATCCCTGGCAAGTGTACAAGCGGAAAACAACCACAGATACCTTTGACTGGACATAAGTGTACAATCACTCTTGGGTCATGTTTGAGTATCAGAGGCTGGAGACACAGCTCAGCATTTAAAAGCATACACTGCCCTTGCAGAGAACCTGGGTCAAATTCCCAGCATTCACATCGGGTTGGTTCACAATTCCAGCTCCAGGGTATCTAAAGCCTTTGACATCTGCCGTTACCCGCACACATGCCATGCACAGACCGACACACAACACACACTCACACACAAGGGCACACATACACAGACACACATATACACACAATTAAATATAAAATAAATCTTTTTTCAAGATGACTTCGGAAGGTGTTCAAGTGCATGACAGCTGATACACCACACCACAGCTGTTGAAAGAGGCCTACCATCGAGCCAGAGGAACATGGTCTAATTTTGTATTTCTCACCTAGAAAAGCTATTCAAAGACCCTAGCTAGATTCTCCTTCCTCCATCACATTACAGCCAGAGGACACAAAAACTGTGAAAGGTTTTGCTAAATTTTCAAAAGCACTGTTAATATAAAATGACTTTCCAAAATGGATAAGCCAGGGTGGTGTGACCTGAAAGGCACACAAATTGTTTATTTATGCCTGCTATGTTTTAATCACTGGACTGTTTTAGAGTCTTCAAAAAATTAATGGTTTTGGCTATACAACAGCAACTATGTCTCCCATGAAACATTAGCTGTCACATTAAGACAAGGTTTTATCATTAATTATATTGGATTATATAGTTTATGTCTACAACATGATTGTTAAATAACCAAATTTCCAAACCATTTCAAAATAAAAATGAAATCTGGTCCCAGCAAGCCTTACATGAATTAAGGATCCATTTACAAAACAGAAAATTAAATGTAAAAAATATAACCTCAATTTAAGACATTTGCAGATAAGACATCCAACACTTTTCAAAAAAAAAAAGAAAATGCTAACGAGGGTCAATAGTGCCATCTTTTGGGTTATTTTGTAATTGCATGGAGGTGTACAGAAACCCCTTGAATGCTTGAAAGCAGAGCAGACAAGGCAAATCAAGCTATCAGTTTTTAACTTATATAACTTACATTCAATCTACATATTAACTACACTGCACATTCTTAAATGTATTGTCTGACCTCGTGTTTGTTTTCATGCAGTTCCATTTGGTTGAACCACTCTCTTAAAGGAGCTGAAAAGTCTTTAATGACTGAGCTCTAAAAGCCCCTGAGCTTTTAGAGAGACCCATTGCTGGGTCAGAATACTAGTGTTCAAATTCCAACATTAATTCATTATAACTATATACCCACACAATCATAATTATTATAAGTAATGCACACATTTTATACACAATTTTGAAAAAATAGTTTTATTCTGTTTACAATGATTTTTATTATACATGTGCCAAGGAAATGCTGTTTATGCTTAAATTATTACATGACTATACAAACTTTAACTGTATCCATAAAGGTATTTACATTTCAAGAATATTAAAACATGTAACCAAGACAACATTTATATATGTGTGACAATGGGGGGGTCCTCATCATTGCAAACTGAAACGGCCTTGCCCTTACTGAGGAGGGAATCTCGGCACTCAGCACTACAGCCTGCAACTGCCTTACACCTTGCCTAAGTCACAAGATGCTACAAAGTGAACTGCGGTTATTCAAGCATGCCCACTCAATGATTTATGCCTTGAATTGATGAGGTCTGTAAACTACCTTCACTCTCCTCCCTGTTGATATTTTTCAGTAATTTCACAGAGTTTTATGAAATCACAACATACTTCTCTAGTACACTCTCAGAGTTCGTCCCTTCATCTCTGTCCACTAACAATTCAGCTCACATGAAAAGCTGAAGACATCAAAACCGTCTGCCCATGTCCTTGAATCATTCATTGTCAATTTTACTCAAATTACCATCAGCAAATATTCTTCAGAAAGTGAGTTTTTAAATCACAGCTAAAAGCTATCAAAATGGAGACACCTTATAAGGTTAGAAAGACAACGACAGAAAACACAGAAGGATCAAAGCCAGAAACTAAAGGGTGCGTTGAGTGCTGCTCTGGGGCTAGGGACACAGGGCATCAGCTAAGTGCTGACCTGCTCCGCACAAAGGCCTGGGTCAGACCCAGCATTGCAGAAACTGGGATACAGGAAAAACTCTTTTACACTGAACACTACTCTTCTGTGAAAGCAAAACACAACAGAGATTATTAATACCTCAGAAACATCTTCAATCCAGTGGCAAGCCTTGTCACTCTACAGAACAGAAACAGACACGGAAATGGATTCAGATATTAAACAAAAGCCTAACTGTTGGAAGGCAGTGACTCCCCAAAGCTCTCCTTCACTTCTCAGGGGCCGATGCACCCGCCAGGTCTTCTCTAGAGATAATCTCCTTCCCCTATCTCTGAGTGGTGGGTGAAAATTCCATTCTGAAGGCCCTTAGATTTATTTCTCTGTTTTATTCCCTGAGAAATAAAAAGGGGGAAAAAATAAGAAAATGCCATTCTTATCCCCACTTTTCTACTATCCCTTTACTGACCATTGCAAATAAGTCAACTTTTGAACCCAAGGAACAAACACTCTTAACCCTACCCTTCTGAGTACACAATTCAGTAGGAACATATGTAACCGTATTTTATCAAGTTTAAAGGTCCATCGAGATTGCTACAGTCAATTCCATCCCATTAAACAGAAAGCAATTACTGCTTCCAATTTAATAAGAATGGATTAAACTAGATTTCTGATTCAATACCATTTGTAAAAGTGTCCGTGTCAGGAAGAGTGATGGCGTGCGATCTTATCTCAGACATGTCAAGACTAAGCCAACTGGACTTGACAGCACCTAAATAGGACTCTACTGAGAGCTCCAGACATCCACGTGCATACATACCATTTAGTTTACTGTTACAATATACTTTCACTTTTTACTGTGTTAAAATTGGAAAATAATTATTAACATTATCATATTCAAAAGTCAGTTCTACTTGATCACTAACCCATATATAATGCACATTTTAAAAATTCCTATTTTGTGTGTGGTACCCTGTGCAATGGCAATAGTAATTCAAACACACATGGACACTGCTTATGCTAGCTCATTTAATCCTCTACTCCACCAAATCACAGGACTTGGGATACTAACACAGGAGGATCACTGTAAGTTTAAGGCTAACCTGGGCTATACAATGCATTCAAAACCAACCTGGGCTATACAATAAGATTCTGTCTGACAGAGATAGAGGCAGAGACGGAGGTGGAGACAGAAACAGAGAGGGAGACAGAGATAGAGAGGAGGGAGGGGTTGCTCTAGTAATCCTAACACTGACATAACAATTGTCATTTATTCAGCTATTAGGCAAATAGAAGATATTACCTGACTTTACAGTGTGACGATGTTAAAAGTTAGGTACTTCAGCTCTGATTTGCTGAGCAAGTATCTCTAAAATGTCCAAGCTGAGTAAGATAGAAAAGAGTTCACCAAAGAAAAGGAAAGGAAAAACAGATGAATCCCACTTAGGTGGGGAAATATACTAAACAGCAGTGGTGCCACGGCACTATGGCTTATGGAGGGTAGGAGCTGAGATAACCAGACTCATGAAAACAGTGTGGAGGCACAATTACCACCACCAAGAAAGCCCTTATATTGCTAAATATAATACACAGGTATATACAAACCTGTACCAAAACTCTGGGCCCCTTGTACATCAACCCTCAAGCCCATGTCAAGTCAGCATATAATGTGAGAAAGTGCAGAGTTCAGCTCATTCTGCTTTACCATTTCTTAAGCCTGTTTAATAATTAGGTCTGAAGATTAATGAGGCACTCAAGATGGAGCCATGCCACTGTTTTTAGTAAGTATGGAAGTAATGAAGTCATAAAGTAACAAATAGTTTTTCCTCAGATTCAAAAACCCCACCTTAACATATTCCTATGGAAAACGGCCACAGCCAGACGCTAGGCTGAGCAGTGAGAGCGACCAAGACCAGTTGAAGCTGTCAGCCCATCACTGAATAATCACACATCTGCTTTCCTGCACACTGCATCTCAGATTAACAAGAGCTCACATGGCCTCTGAAAAGGTCAATTTGCCAAGTTCTTATATAAACACTGTTTAAAATAGAAAAAAGCAGAGAAAAAATAAATGTTAGGTAACTTAATGACTTCTAATCATTTTATTAGATGATCATTTGTAACATGAAATTCATGTTCAGGGGTCACAATGCCACTAAGTGATCACACGATACAATACTGCCATCTGCTGTTCAAGAGCTAGAAACACATCTTGTCTTTAATGCAAACCCTCTGAAGGCCAAAAAGAGCATGGTCAACTGCTAACGTCCCTGAAGTTATTAATTCCAAAGTTAAAGACGGCAATACAAAAAAATAAAAATAAAAAGTAGTAAGTTTTTAAATGATGCTTTCATGGTAATTTGTCATCTACTCATTTCCATAACAAAGAAAACTACAACTTGAATGCATACTATTTCTACATAAATTACTCAAAAATACTGTACAAAATCTCTAAGCATAATCTGAACTATTAAGCAATTAAGTAGGTATTATATTTCTGAAAGTATATGGATATGTGTTTTATTTGTCTCATAAAACTCCTAAAATGTTGTAGGTAGAACACAGTGTAACAGGCCAGAATTTTTTTAAAGCCTTGGTCTCCTGACACAGTTTCTCATTCAATCAAGTTTATCCACAAAAACAGCATATAGCTGGCTTTTCTACTCACAAGCTACACAAAGCTGAAGTTTATAGGACTCAAAGGCCAGGCCAAAGGTTAACAGGATGAAGAACAATCTGCAAGTTTACAAAGAGAAACAGGAGAACAGTAAAGGTATCACTATTTTAATAGTGGGAAATTGGGAAAGCAGGTTTTTCAATCTGTATCAAAATGATTCACTAGCTTAACCATCACTAGCCATTCATTCATTTTAGACATAAGATGAACGTCTTCAGAATGAGGACACAGAACCAGGAACCTGAGAGTCCACAAGTTTGAACTAGATTTCACTTACTCCTTTAAAAAGAAGTGAAGGTTCAGAGAGAAGCTCTGTCTTGAAAAACAAAAGGTAAAGATTCTAATTCAAATTCAGGAAAGTAAACGAGATCAATTAATCCTTCAAGAAAGCAAACATTCTATTCATTCATTCCAGATTATTTAAACACAAGGAGAATACTGCTTAGAGTATAGAGGACACAAGAAAGGCCCACACTACTTGGTTTGTACAGATAACAGAGTCTAGGACAAATCAGGGCTGCTTAGCATTCTGTTGGTCTAAACTGAGTTTGGGTGCTTCCAAAGAAGACAAATATGGGGAAATTTCTCAGCCAACTAGACAAAAAAATAAAATAATATACTTCTGTGCTGCCTAAAAAATAAAAGTGTATATATAAAGAATAAAACAGAACTAAGAGAGGAATTATGGAAGAAGCTCTGTGAGGAGTGTCAACCTAGCACCTCGGAGGCCCTAAGTTCAAATCCAAGCATAGCCTAAGCTATGATCCCAGCCATTTCAAAGAGGCCACAAAGTCATCATGTAGCCCACTTTCTACCTCAGCAACAAAGTCTTTTTTTCTTTTAATTTATTTATTATATGTAAGTACACTGTAGCTGTCTTCAGACACCCATACAAGGGCATCAGATCTCATTACAGATGGATGGTTATGAGCCACCATGTAGTTGCTGGGAATTGAACTCAGGACCTCTGGAAGAGCAGCCAGTGCTCTTAACTGCTGAGCCATCTCTCCAGCCCAGCAACAAAGTCTTAAACACTCTTCTAAATGTAATTATAGTCCAATAACAAAATATTTGTGTGTGTGCATGTATGAGTGTGTATGCAAATACATGCGTGCACAGACACACATGCAAATGTGTGAGCATGTATGTGGAGGCAAGTAGACAGCCTTAGGTGTTCTTGAGTACCATCCACCTTTTAAAGACAGTATCTCACTGGCCTAGAACTTGCCAAGCAAGCATGGCTGACTGGCCAGAGACCCAGGAATCTGTCTGTCTGTCTGCTTCCCCAGAGCTGGTATCACAAAAGCACAACAAACACTTCACTGGGTGTTTTGTTTTGTTTTGTTTCGTTTGGATTTTGGGTTTGTTCATGCCTCTGGTTAAGTAGATAGCAGGGCTAAATCTTGGTCCTATGCACCAGCACTTTATAGTAAGTAAGTTATTTCTCCAGCCCAAATACTTCAAGATTTCAACAAAATATTTAATACAGAGATCATAGTTTATAGAAATGTGAATACAGAATACTCACTAGTTTTTATAACATAAAGTATAATTCTTTATAAGAAGCCATTTTTTTATTTCTGAACAACTTTCTTGCAAGATCTTATAATAAATCAGGCAAAATTTTTGGCAAACTTAAATTTTATGTAAGATGTTTAATATTTTTATTTTAATAGAAAAAATACTGGCCATAGTATTTCAGTGGAGCTGTGCGGCACCCTACCAGTACTTTCCCTCTACAGCATACCACCCAGTCCTGGTGGCAAACAGCGCTGCTATACCTCTCAAAGGTACATTTGTCCCTTGAGACTGCAGAGAGCTATGCACAGCATCCAGCAATTAATTACATATATCAATGGCCTTTCAAATTGTAACATTGTGAGGCCCTATTATATAAATGGCTTTTCAATTACATTGGTCCACATTCTTCTAAATGATGAAGTCATTATTAACAAACACACACACACATGCACACACACAAGCACATATATACGCACTCTAATGACTTTCACTAAAGTCTTTAGTTTTATTTATGACATTAAATCTGTTCACTGTAATTTTTCTCTTTTAAAAATAATTCTTTGGGTCACATACAATCAAGTTGTTGGCTGTGGGAACCCCCAAACAACGCAAGCTACTGCCAAGACCATATATTGCTCTCCACAAGCTTATAGTAAGGCCCTACTGCTGAAGAAGACATCAACTCACTAAACATGGAGGAGTCCAACTAGTGCCTACCTAGAGCCTTCACTCCTACTGACTAAAATCACAGAACCAGAAGGCATTCCACATACTACCAAAGAAGAAAGGTAGACACAACTCACCTACAAATTCTTTGATCTACAATGGTGATCTACATGCAAATGTGCTAATGCAATTATGGCAGGAGACTTGTAGGACAAACCAGGTAATATCTGATTAGATCTGAGTCCCACTCCATGAACCTATCTCTGATACTGCTCATGTGGTCAAGAACTTGGGGCTAGATAGACCAGGGACATAGGAGAAAAATCAAATACTACTGTTCTGCTAAAGAAAAATAACAATAAAATAAAATAAATGATAACAATAAAATGACACTCAATGACATTCCGCTATATTCATAGATCAGCATCTTGCTCAGCCAGCAGCAGAGAATAGAGACTCACAACTGGATAATGAGTATAGAGTAAGAGCCTGGAACACTAAACCCTACACGGGGCATCTCCATTAATTCCCTCCCCTCAGGGCTCAGGGAACCCTGCAGAAGAAAATACAAGAAGATTATAAGAGCCAGAGGGGATGGAGAATTCTAAACACTGTAAGCTGCACATGTGAACTCATGGACACTGGCAGCACTCACAGGTCCTGCAAAGGTCTAAGCCAGATGGGGTCCCAGCAGTGAGAGGGGAAGTAGACACAAGCCTATCCCCAAGCACAAAAGCTATCTCCAACTGCTCAGAAAGGAAAAAATGTTTGGTCCAATGGAGTCTCACTGGGGATACAAACTACTCTTAGGGCCAGGACTCACTGACGCCCAGCAGCAGATGGCTAACACAAAACAAATTTAATAGCATTTTTGGAGGTTCTCTGTCTCATGGTTTTTCAGAGCTGGTTTTTTTTAACCTTACAGGTCCTTTGCATATGTATATTTCCCATTTTGTTATTTTTATGGAATTGCTATGTGTGTAATATGTGTGACTGCCTTTTATATGTTTCTTGAGCTTTGTCTTAGGTTCTTCTCCTTTGGTTTGGTTTGCTTGTTTGTTTTTTTGTTTTGACCTAGTCTAGTTTGTTTGCTTTTATTACTGATTGATTGATTGATTGATTGACTACCTGTTTGTATCCTAATGAGAGAAAGGGTGGGATTTGAGTGAGTGAAGAAGTGGGGAGATCTGAGAGGAGTTAGGAGAGGGGAAAACAGAATGCATGGAGTTTTTTTTAAATCTTTTCAATGAAAAGCAAGAAAAACTTACTTTCCACAAAAAAGGGGGTGAGGGATGTATGTGGTATTCAGTACACTACTCATCTCCCACAACTTAAACCAACACTCCTTTGGCCCTGTCACCCATTTCCATCTTCCCTCCTTTAACACATGTCCTGCTTAGCCCAAAAGATGCTGTTTCCTGACTCAGGCTAGCAATTCCAGAAACCCAAGAATATGATTCCCTCATCCCTTTCACCTGAAAGACCAAACCAATACACACGGACACTTTGCTCACAGAGTGCAAATTTGCACTGTAATTCCAGGAAAGTTCCAAGTTTACCAAGTTTACCTTTGGCTACAGATAAAATCTCCTCAGAGAAATCTTGAGTAAAATTATTTTTGTTAGACACACTACTTAACACATAGTTGAATACCTCATTATATTCATTACTAATGCATACAACCTAACAAAGTCAAAAACTTAATGTCAGAATATTTTATATAGTTTTAAAGCTTAGATTAATGAGGTCTTGTTTTTGTCTTCAATTATAAGCTATATAAAATTAGCATCAGAAAAAATAAGCATTTTATACAGTGCACTAAACTATACAAATGTAAATGACCATGGTGATAAGATACAACAAAGAGATATATGAGAAAAGTGAGACAGCAGACTACACAAAGATAAGGGAATAATATTTTCCATTGAATTTCATTTTTTATTATTGTTCTTTTTTAGTTTTGTTTTGTTTTTGAGACAAAGACTCACTATGTAGCTCTGGCTGGCCTCAAACTCACAGAGATCCACCTGCACTGAATTTCAACAGAGTATCAAGAATTCAAAAGTCAAAGCTTTTTTTCTTGTGTTTCTATGGAGTTTCTATGGACTCTGTTTATAATAAGTAAGGAGGTAGAAATTGAGCAGGCCGCTCTCAGTTGACATGGCTACCCAACATAAAAGAAAGAACTCCAATTCTCAACTCTGCATGGAAATACACTGACAATGTGCCAATAGCCCTCCCACCCTCTCAAAACTAAAAAGCTTCTCATAAGAGCCATACATAAGATTCCTACGAGGGAATTATTTTTTATGTTGGACAACAAACAAGGTATTATTAATAGTAGATTTCCATACTGAATGGCTCTGAAAACACCAACTCAAAGAGACCACACAGTATAAGGCAAACACATAAGGCTGTGCAGATCTGCCTAAATCTCAATGTGGGCTCTAGTGCAAACTACCTAGTAGTTGCCATCTCCCTGTGTCTTCGTGTTTCTATGAATCTTCCTTCTCCAGCCTCAATCTTATTCTAAACCATGAGGTAGCCTCATGCCAATAAAATCATTTGTTTCTTCAAAGTCACATGGAAACATCTTGCATGCACTAAGCTTCTCAGCAGGTCAGCTTCCCTTCCTACAAACCTGTGCAAAAATCTCCACTGAAAACTAGCCTAAGCAGAGGGAACATGTGTCATGTTTTTCATGTCACTAAATACTGGACCAGCTGAAGTCTTCTGCTTTTACAGATTTCACACAATCAATCCATTTTTTTGTGTGTCATTTTCTTTGTTTGGTTTGGTTTTGGTTTTGTTTTGGTTTTTGGTTTTTGGTTTTTGGTTTGGTTTTTGGTTTTTGGTTTTTGGTTTTTGGTTTTTGGTTTTTGGTTTTTGGTTTGTGTTTTGTTTTGTTTGAGAAAAGATCTCTCCATGCAGCTCTGACTGTCCTGGAACTCACTATGTAAAGCAGGCTGGTCTCAGAGATTCACTCTGCCTCTTTTCAATATTTAAAAGAAAAAAGAAAAAAAAAAAAACAGTAATCCTCTTAGGAGTGCTTACACTGTGTCTTAATGTAATTTACTATCTAGGTAAGTTTGTTGGTATATTCATGTGAAGTGACATCACCACCAGCCAGCAAAGGAAACCAAGATAATGGGCAACATTTGTGGTTGCTGCTGTTTTTAAGTAACTTTATGTCAAACATTACTTCTGTCAACATCAACACAAGCTAAAAATTTCATTTTAATAATCCTCTAATCAGTAATGTGATCCTTGGATGTATTTCTTATACAAAAATTTCAATACAGGAATCAAATACAGGCACAAAAGTTAAAGCTAATTCACACTGAGTGGCCAAAGCCCAGAAGTACTCTATACACTTGAATCAGTCTACTGTGCTGTCACCCCAACACCAAGTTTCAAATATGTTTCCTTAAATCAAACATAAAATGCCACATTCTGACTGACTAAGTATTTCTAAAATATAAAATATAAAAGTTTAACTACAGCAGATCCTACTTTTCTCTATTATTAAAAGAGAAAGAAAGAATCCATTAGAAATAACCTTGTCTAAGATAACCTCTAAGATTTAAGCAAGAATATAAAGATTCTTTCTTTTGTATTTCCACAAGTTCCCAGAACTCTAGCCATGAATACACAGTATGTTCACAACATACTTGCTAAATGAATAAACTACATACAAAAATACAAAGAAGCCATCAAGAATGTAAAGCCCAGCAATGTTTAAGTTTTCTGAAACTAGGACACGCAACATAAACCCTCAGTTCTGACTTTCATCAGATAGTCCACACACACACACACACACACACACACACACACACAGAGTTCCCTCGTGTGCTGATGAGGCCTCTACCAGAGGGTGGGCTTTCCCACAAACCATAACGGGCATGTAGTACCCATGAGCAGCAGGTGTAACTACACATTAATGTAACTGTCCTGAATGCAGGACCCACCCAGGAAGCCAGGCCCATATTTTACTAGGACTACACAGTTGTAATGTATTCTTTGACAAAAATATATTATGAAAGAGTTTGAAGAGACCCAGAAAGCACAAGAGTTACTGCTGCTCTATAAGCTGAGGCCAGCCTGGTCTTCACAGAGGAAAGAGACAGTGAGACAGTATGTTTAAATAAAGAAAGAAGAATTGCTGCTCCTCTTCAAGAGTTCCCAGAACCAATTCTGACAAACAGAAATGTAACTACCAAAAATCCTTCACTAAGGAAGCCTAGGCAGGAGTGTTGCTGTGGGCTTACGGCCAGCCTGGGCTATAGAGTAAGAAAAAAATAAAAGATGAAATGTCTACTGTTAACTAAAACAGCATTGTTCACTAGTGTGCCCACAGGTCGCTTGTTTCTAACACTTCATGTGAGAAGACATGACAATTTACCACAAATGAAGCCACTGGAAATTATTTGGCACGATCTCCAATAGAAACAAAAACCAGAGCCTTTCTGAGGGGAAAGGTCCGCCTACAGTACTGCTTCCTTGAAAAATGTGCTCCTGGAACGTAGGCATTCAGATCACATTTCTACTTGGTTTTGAGCCAGTGTCCCACTACACAGCAGGCTAGCTACAACTCACAGTCCTCCTGCCTCAGTTTCCAAGTGTACCTGCAAGCCCAGTCAGACCACATTCCTTTTAAAAGCACTGGTTCCCATGAGGAAAGTTTACTTACTTGTTCCCTTGCTGATTTAATTCTATCATCTCCCATTATCCCTGGGTGGCTGCCTAGCATGCTCCTGCCCCGGGCCCAGCACAAAAGCACACAGGGGAGCAGAAATGCAAAGCCGTCCTCAACTACTTGGGTAATCTGAATCCGTCTCAAAAACAGTATTTTTAAATTATGAATGTTTTCTTTCAAAATGAAAAATGGTAGAAAGAAATAAATGACAACCACTCCAAATCTTAAAGTTTTCCTGAAGAATAATCATGTATGGGACTCAGGGTTACAAGCAGCAATTTCAAGTATCTTAACCCAAATCATGTTTCTTTACCAAACAGTAAATGTCTACAAGCAGTTATTAAGAAATCTTGACTTCTTTCCAATAATTTCTGTATTCAGTACATGAAATCTAAATATTACACCTATGTTATATTCATTGTTATTTTAGGCCCATACATAACAAAAACAATTTAAATTAATAATTTTAATAAAATCCCATTAATCCATAATAATCAAAACACCTGACATCGGTAATCCAGAAACCATGCAAACTATGTTTCAGATCTAAACTTGAGGTCTACAGAGATCTGGGGAATTATAGCTCAAGGCAAAGGGTATGTTTAGCAGAGGTAAAGACTCGGTGAACTCCACAGTGTTAGAAAACAAGGAGGGCTGCTGGAGATGTCTGGGGTATAAAGCACTTCCTACACAAGCTAACAGTCTGGATCTCCAGAACCCACGTAAGCGCAAACCACATAAGTGCACATACACACAGTAAATATGAAGCTAGACTGGTCATGGTGGTATGTGCCTTAATCCCAAGAGAAGCAGAAGGATCAATGCTGTGAATTCAAGGCCAGACAGTTGACATAACAAGTTCCAGACCAGACAGAGCAACACAGCTACATAGTAAAACTCTGCCCAAAAAAAAAAAATATATATATATATATTATATATATATATATATAATATATATATATATATGAAATCATTCTCCTATGTTATTTAATGTGTAAATTTTACTGCTATGCATAAAATAAATAGTATCATAAAAAAAATATAAAAATTTCTAAAAATGGAACTGGATATATGTGTCAACATTTAAGACCATGGTGCTCTTCCAGAGAACCCAAGTTTAGGTCTGGATACTGTTGTAGCAGCTCTCATCTGTCCATAACTCCAAACTCAGAGGATCTAATGCCCTCTTTTGGTCTTACATGAATTTCCTGTAGTTTCACTTCAAAATACAAAAGGTTGTAATACAAGTCCTTTTAAAGTCACCAGGCAGCTGAGATGGCTCAGTGAGCACAGGCACCTGTCATCGAGACTGCCCCAAGGATCCCACAGAGGATCTCCTGACTGCCACATGTGTACCACTACACATATGTGCCCTCGTATATACACACACAAATAAAATGTAATATAAACAAACAAAAATACAATGAAAGTCAAGAAAGATGTAACCAGTTATCTAATAATATATAGTAGCTATTAGTGTTCTACCTTCAAATCATTAAATTACTCTAAAATTCCCTTAAATTGCTGGGGCTAGACTACCTGTCTCCAAAACCTGCAACTCTGAAATGTAATCAATAAAATACATTATGGATCTCATTACCTGTAATTTTATAGCCATAGGCAGCAAGCTGTCCAGCCATGTATTCTCCATCTGAATTATTATGTGAGCAGCCCCATGTTCGTATCCAAATTTTCTGTATGCCTGGAATAGTGCTGTTAAGTAATCAATTAAAACAAAGTGAGTATCTGTGATTTTTAAGATAAAAGTCACTAGATGATTTAGGGCACATTACACAAAAAACAAACTAGAATCAATTCACAACCTAGTTACGGAAAGCATCAACTTATTTATAAAATCTGCTGTTACAGCAAAACTCTAAAATAAGGATCAGTGAGCTAGATCAGCGAGTACATGCCACATAAACCTGGCCACTTGAGCTTGATGCCTGGAAAGCATGTAAAGACAAAGGAGAGAACCCACTCCACAGAGTTGTTCTCGGACCTCACACACTCACTATGATGATCACAGTCACACTTTGTGCTAGTTAGTCTAATGTCTACTTGACACAAGCTACAGTTATCTGAAGAACCTGCTGTAAGGCATTTTCCTAACTATTAACTGATGGGGAAGGGTCCAGCCCATTGTGGGTGGTGCCATCCCTGGGATGGTGATACTGGGTTCTATAAGAAAGCAGGCTGAGCAAGCTACTGGGAGCAAGCCAATAAGCAGCATCCTTCCATGGCTTCTGCATCAGCTCCTGCCTCCAGGATCCTGCCCTGTTTGAATTCCTGTCCTGAATTCCTTCAATGATGAAAGTGCTATGGAAGTAAGTATAAGCTGAATAAACTCTCTCCTCCCAGCTTTGCTTTTTGGTCATGGTGTTTCATTGCAATAATAGAAACCCTACATTAATACTTAAACACATTATGCAGACAGACACAATAATAATAAGTAAAGTGTTTTAAAACTAAAATCTAGATAAAATAACCACAGAATCACAGGAAGAATCTCTATATTTAAACAATTTCCTTTTGCAACTCTTGTCACCAAATTCCAGGACTAGAAATAGGTTACCTCTAATTGAGTTGTTGGCCAAAGGGTACCATGGGAACCCCAAAACAACCCAGGCTGTTGCCAAGACTACAGTACTACAAATTGTTCTCCATAAGCTTATGGCAAGGCCTATTGCTGAAGACAACACCTACACAACTCACTGAGCATGGAGAAGTCCAGTTGTTGCCTACCTAGAGCCTTCACCCCTACCGACTAAATGTTTACAGTACTGGAATGTACTCTGCATACTACTGAAGAAGAAGGGTAAATACTAACTCAGCTACAAACTCTTCAGTCTACAATGGTAACCTGTACACCAAATGCACTAGTGCAGTACTTCTCAACACACTGGTCGTGACCCCTTTGGGGGTTGCATATCAGATATCCTATATATCGGATATTTACAGTACAATTCATAACTAGAGCAAAATTACAGTTATGAGGTAGCAATGCAATAATTCTATAATTGAGGGTCACCACAACATAAGGAGCTGTATTAAAGGGTCGCATCATTAGGAAGGCTGAGAACCACTGCTCTAGTGCTTCAGTAGCACAAGGCTGTGGGATAAGCCAGCTAATATCTGCCTGATTTATGACCCACTCCAGGAGATGTGCCCATCCCCAACAACGGGTGGCCAAAAACCTGAGATTAGATAGGCCAGAAACTAGGGTAAAACAAAATACTACTGTTCTACTAAAAGAATGTGGCAATAAAATGACTCCTAATAACATTCTGCTATATTCATAGATCAGTGACTTTTGGTTTTATCTTAAAACATTATATTTTATTCTGTGTGTTTTCTGAGAGAGACAGAAAAGGGGTGGATCTAGATGGGAGAGGAGCTGGGAGGAGGAGAGGAAGGAGAAATTATAATCAGAATATATTATATTAAAAAATCTATTTTCAATAAAAAGGGAAAACAATGTTTAAAATTTTTAATTAAAAGTAAATAAATGACCTTTTGAATCTGTGAAAAAGCGTAAGAGGTAGAGGTGCGTGCACCCAAGCCTGATGACCTGAGTTCAGTCCGAAGATCCACATGGTGGAGAACCGATTCCTACCGGTTGACTTCTGACCCTCACTCAGATGCTTCAGCACGTGTGTTCATACATCATAAACAAATAAAACATCATTTTTTTACAAACATTTTAATTACAAATTTTAAAAATGTCCTTTCAAGCTAAGTGACACACATCTGTAATCCCAGCACTTAGGAAAGAGAAACAGGAAGTTCAGAGTCATCTGTGGACAAGAGATCATGACTCAAATAAAAGTTCTTCTCTGGATTATAGTTTTAATTCCTACTAACTATATTATTAATGACTGATGCAATTTTTAGAAAGATATACACACATGGTCGCATGTAAAATGGCAGTTGCAGCAATAACACTCAAAGAAGAAGGGCTCAGATGGTGAAGCCATTAAAGTACTACCCTACAAATATGCAGACACAACCTGGGGTACTGGACACCCAGCACCCAGAAAGAAGCAAGGCATCTGTAACTCCAGTGCTTGTCAAAGAAGACAGAAAAAGCACTAGAACACATAGGCCAGCCAGCCTAGCAGAATCAACAGCTCCAGCTTCAGTGATAGTCCCTGTCCCAAGCAATCACAGAAGATACCTAATCTGGCCTGTAGTAAGTACACATACACACACACACACACACACACAGAGAGAGAGAGAGAGAGAGAGAGGTACCTGTACACTCACACAAACATTTACACACATATACAACACAGAAAACAGAAGAATAAAATCAAAGGCTGATAACCTGTCCATTCACACACTCGTAAATACTAGTTGCAATCTTTATCCATTTAAAATTTACAGGTTCAAAATAACCAAAATTGAAAACTCCATAATTAATGTTACTCTAGTCACAGGTTTCTAAAGAATTTATTTAGGAAGGACAAAAAGGCTCTCCTCTTAGACTGCCCTAACAATTTAAAAGTAAACAGAAATGACAAGAAAGACATGCTTGGAATAAATGTGACAAACTCCACTAATTAAAAGACATTCTACATACACAGCCTTGAAAAGCTCAATAATCTAAACAAAGTAAACATTAAACTTGCCCACAATTTACTAGATAAATAATTAAAAGCTAAAACTGTACAACTGTGCGATCGTTTTTGCAATGTCATATTAGACTCTTACTTTCTAGAATCCCAGTACAAAAGTAGAAACAGGACAATGATATTTTTTTTTTTTTGCCCAGTGCCTTTGTGTGATCCCTAAGCGCTCACTAATATGCTAACAATAGTCACATGTCCAAAACACCACTGCCAAACAGGAATCACAAATCTCAGTAAAAGTTTTAATTTGCAATTACAACAGATTTATAGCAATTATAGTCAAATCAAAACAATTCCTAGTGTCCTGTGTCCTATCACCTTCCTTCACAGAACATTTAATTTGGTCTTTTGCTTTGTTTTTAATTAATTCTTAGAAAATTCTCTTCAGTGTAATTTGATCATATTCATTCCCCAACCTCTCTTACATCCACTCCCCATGCCCTTGGTATTTCTGAGTTTCTAACCTATTACTTACCAGATTTGAAGCAATTCCATTCATTTTGAACCTCTGTTTCCTATTAGAAATACAAAGATCCTAAACCTGGAGCTATTGCACATGTGGTGTAGGCCAACAGTGCCAGACTCTCCTGGGATGGAAGTGAATGTAATCCTGAGGAACGCTTACCTGTCACTTGGTGGCCTGGGCTCTTCTTGCAAATATTTTTGAGTATTCCGCCTTCGTACTTTAGGAAACACATGCTTTCTTGAGAAATGTCTGTCATGTGGCTTTGAATCTTCCTGTAATATGATATCTTCTATGTCATCCAGCAGTACATCACAGGATGCAGAAGGCATCTTTTGTAGTACAGAAAAAAAGTTACAAATAGTATAAGTTTATGAAAATCCACTTAGCATGGTATTGGTAAACATTCTCACCAACCCTGAATCTATCTTATCAACTCTGTTAAGCCTAAGTCCACAGAAAATATAGGCAGATAAACCAAAGAAACAACCATGCAAGTCCTGCAGATAGGGAACATCCCATGACTGAACTGAAAGCATCATAACTTACTTATATTATGGAGGGAAAGTAGGACAGGGTCTTTTCAAGAGAAAAGAAGCAGAAAGCCAACAATTCCCATCAGCCACTGTGGTTGGGGACAATGACCGCCAAGGCCTCCAGTTCTGTGAGAAGAATTGATGTGCCTGACTTTAAGAATGATTGGTGGGGCTAGAGAGGTGGTTCAACAGGTAAGAGAACTTGCTGGTTTTGTAGAAGTCCTAGGTTCAGTTCTAGTACCCATGAAGGCTCACTACCATTATAAGTCCCGTTCAGGGGATCTGACACCTCCTTGGGCACCAGGCACACTTTTGATGCACATAAATACATACATACAAAACACTCATATACATATATGCACACACACACACACACACACACACACACCAGCTATGCCAATCAAAACTATATTGGTAAATGACTACAATGTATTTCTCTAATATCAAAACCAAGTAAATACACACACACAAAAAGAAAACTACCAGCCAATATCCCTGACAAACACTAATGTTAAAATCATGAATAAAATGTTTACAAACCAAACACAGGTATACATCAAAAACATCAAATTAGCTGTTTGATGTAGTGACTGTAATGTAGTGACACAAATGTAGGGATGGTTCAGCATACATTAGGCCAATAAATGTAATAAAATCACATAAGTGAACTTAAAGATAACTCCACAAATGCACAAAAAGCCTTTGACAAAATCCAACATGACTTCATGATAAAGGTCCTAGAGAGGGGATAGAGAGACACTTTAGCAGATCAGAAAGCCTGTGACTCTTGCAGAAGACCTAATTGTGCTTGCAGAGGACCTGGGTTCTGTTCCCAGCACCCACATGGTGACTATAACTTGAGTTCCAGAAAATCTGATGCACTCTTCTGAACCCCAAGGGTACCAGGCATGCATGTAGTACACATATGTACATGCAGGCAAAACATTCATATATATATAATAAAATAAAAAAAACCTCAAAGAAAGAAGTAATAAATCAGGGTTGAAGCTCAGCAGTAAGAAGAGTCTAGGCCCATGTATACTCTGGCATCGACTACCTGTTACCTTTCCTCATTAGGTCATCTTAACTACTGTTAAGACTATAAATCAGCAGGTCTCAACCTGTAGGTCATGACCCTTTGGAGTTGGGGGGGTCAAATAACTTCACAGGGGTCACCTAAAGCCATCAAAAAACACAGATATTTATATTACAATTCATAATAATAGCAAATTTACAGTTATAAAGTAGCATTGAAGGTAATCTTAAAGTTGGCAGTCACCACAATATGAGAAACTGTACTAAAGGGCTGCAGCCTTAGGAAGGTTGAAAAACTGCATCTATTTACCTGTCTTCAAGCCTGTCTGATGAACTTCCTTTTTGTTCTTCTATAGGATTCCCATCTTTCTGTTCACATCATCCAAGTAACAGAGTAGCTTCCTACCAGGCCTATTTTTGTGCCCGGAATTTGTAATGTTTGCTTTAAAACTTTAACAGCATATGCATCATAATTTAAACCTCTATTTAAATCTCAGCCACCTATATATCTATCATCAGTAAAAGGAAAAGAGAAGTAAACCAAGAACCCATCCTTAAAACTGTTGTGGTAAGGAGCACATCACATGGTCAGTCAATCCTTCCTTTTCCTAGACAGTGATTGGTTCAGAGTCAGTCAGTCACAACAAGAAGATCCAGCCAGAAAAGACCTTTATCCAATAACTGACAGTAAAGACAGCTACTCTTTTCACTCAAGTGGATGAATTTGGGATAACAGGCCAGCTTTGTAAACTCTGTACCAGGCCAAAGAAGCCACCTACCTAAAGAATGAAGCCTAGAAGGAGGTGCTGACACAAAGAGCCATAATGACTGCATTTGATCACCTGAGGCGCAACCATACTCAGCTCATCGGAGCCACTAACCTCCCTCTGGAGTCTAACATCTTTTGGGTTAAGCATTCAGCTCCTAGACACAAGGGTTCGCCAACTCCGTCATTAAAGTACAGGCCGGCCTTTCCCACATAGGGTGCATTTACATGTAATAGCTGTCAGTGAAAAAAATAACAGTTTGAACAAATTTAGGAAATTCTGCCTCATACAGATCTACAATGAACAGGCTTCGACTGTGAAGACATGCAGGCAAGGAACTGTACATTCACTGACTGACCTTGGGAGTTTTCTAAAAATTATTTTCTTACCAAACTCTTAAAGAAAAGAGGTGGGACTGAAAAAAGGGCCCAACACAGACCTCAACCCTCCTCCATTCCACTGCCTTGTGTTTGCCTTTCAATCTGTCACTGTGTAAACTGACCACTGTCTTAGAGTAAGTCTACTACTGCCCAACTCAAGCATGAAGTCCCAACAATGCTCTCTTCACCCTGTATTGTCGTGAGCTGCCTCTTACTGAAAATTCACTACTTAGAAGCAAGTATCTTGTTACTTATTCCATTGGGAAGACAAAAGCAAAATAACTCTGTAAAGGGGGAAAAAAAAACACTTCTTAATTTCCATACAGTTCTCTCATTTGAAAAAAAAAAAAAAGCTTCTTGAGAGTCATCTGTATTTATACATGTATTCCCCCACCTCCATTCTCAGACTGCGACCATCACTCAACTAAAACTGTCTGATTTCAATGGCATACAATGATATAACACGATTGATTCTCAGTCACCTTATGAGACACAATTACACAATTTGCAACATGTGACACAATCAAACAACCCTTTGAAGCAATTTCCCATGGGCATCAGGATGCCACACTCTCCTAGGCCTCTTACCATTTGAGCCACCCATCATGTCTTTGGCTTGTTGCTCATCAATATATCTTCTCAAGCCTGGGATAGCCCATGGCCCCTTCTCTATAGTCACTGCCTGGTGTTTTCCTCACTCCAAGGCCTTGAAATCCCAACCCTGTGCTTATATGACCAGCTCCATCTTCCCCTGAACCTCACACTATGGTGTGCAACTGCCCATTGCACATCACTGCTTGAGTGACAAATCAAACTTCACAACTCAAAAACAGAACTCCTTGTCCTCTCCCTATCTTGTCAGATCACCTCACAGCTTCCCCTTTTTCCTTTAAAGGCGTTCCAATATGCTTAGACCCAAAACCCTAAAATTATCGCAGGCTCCCTTTTGCATTTTCCCTAAATCCAATCCACCATTAAAATTCTGTTGGTATCTTCCAAAATATACTGAGACTGTGCTTGTTACCTTTCCCACACATACAATATTCATGACCCAAGCCAACACTTTTAAATATTTTATTTATTGTATGTATGATATGTGTCAGAGCAGCGGAGTGGTACTGCAGACAGTTGTGCATCTCAGTACCTGTTCCAAGCTCAGAGTACAACCTGCAAGAGTCACAGGTCCCTTGCACCATCTCCATACTTCCTATCACCCTTCCCTAATCTTGCTTTTGTTGTTGATGTTGTTTGCACTGGCTTTTTATTCTTTTTTAACTGAATCACTCAATCACCTGCCCAGATGTTCTTTACTATCCTCCTGTTAGAACATATACCCAGTAAGAGCAAAAATATTTGTGTACTTTGCTCACTGTCTATCTAAGGTGTATAAAACTCTAACACCCGGCAGCTTCTCAGTAATTGTTTTTTCACCATAGACAGTCTGGTATAACAAAATACAGGCCTGGCTATATCTATCTGAGTAACTGAGTTACTCTTCCCGTTGCTGTGACAAAGTACCAGAAAAAAAAAAAAAAAAAGATGGTTATTTTGGCTCATAATTTGAAAAGATACAGTCCATCCAGGCAAAGACGGTTTGATGGCATTAGGTGGCTCATCACACTGTACCAACAGTCAGAAGGGAGGGATGAATGCTTGTGCTCAGCTGCCTTCTTCCATTTACACACTTTTTAATTCAGTCTTAAAGCATAGCCCACATTCAGGGCATGAATGTCTTCATCAGCTAAACCTCTCTGGAGATCTCTGGAAATCTCACAGATACAGATATCAGATTCAACAGACCCTCCAATAACTTTGATATCCACTGTTCTAGAGTTATTATTTCATAAAGACTGACTTAAAGGACATGTCAAATAGATGGTACTGAATCAAGTGATTGTGTATAAAATGATGTAATGGGAGAAAAAACAGTCTTCTCAAAAAATGACACCCAAACAACCAGATAGCCACACACAAAGAAACACAGCTGGGGCCCCATCTTACATCATACTGAAAAGTTAACTCACAGGGGCTACAGACCTAAACTTAAGGACCTACTCCTAGGAGAGTCTTAGAGCCATCACAAGTATCAAGTTTTCCAATTAGACACTGGCTTCTTAGGTTGGACAGCAAGTGTACAAAAGGAAACAACAGGTTGGACTGCATCAAAATTGAAGTGTTTTATCCAGGTGCAGTGGCTTGTGCTTGCAATTCTAGCACTTGGGAACTTAAGGCAGGAGGATCAGGAGTTAAAAGCTGTCCTCAGATACAAATCAAATTTGAAGCTAAGCTGGGCTATGTAAAACCTGTTCTCAAAAAAGAAAAAAGAAAAACTATTCTCATGCTTCAAAAACAACATAAAGACTATGAGAAGGCATGCGGTGGGAGAAAACAGTAATTCATATAACACAATAAGGGCCTCTTATCCGAGTAAACAAAGAACTCAAAAATACAAGCAACCCAAATTAAAACACGGGAAAGGGATCTGAACAGACATATTTCCAAAGAGGATATATAAGTATTTGATAAGCACAGAGAACTGTCAGTAAAATCAGCCATGAGGGAAAGGCCATTCAGACCCACAAAGATATACCACTTCACATTCCCTGAGACAACTAGAATCACAAGTAACCATGTTAACAGCAGTGAATCACATCACACAGAAAGAAAACTATAATCAGACCTCGCATGGTGGTGCACACATTTAATCCTAGCCCTTGCAAGTTTGGTCTACATACTGAGTTCCAGGCTAGCAAAGAATACACATTAAGACAATGTCTCAAGAAATTAAAAAAAAAAAAAAAAAAGGGAAAAAAAAAAAAAAAAAAACGAAGAGAGAAAGGGAAAAAAAAAAAGCTTTCAGGAATGCCATATTTGGGTTAGAGAGATGATTCAGCAGTTAAAAACACTGACTGCTCTTCCAGAAGACCTAGGTTCAACTCCCAGCAACCACACAGCAACTCATAACTGTCTATAACTCCAGGGTCTGACAGTCTCACAAAGACATATATGCAGATAAAATCTCAGTGCACATAAAATAAAAAAATAAATACTAAGAAAAAAAGAAAGAAAGAGACAGAGGGAGGGAGGGAGGGAGGGAGGGAGGGAGGGAGGGAGGGAGGGAGGGAGGGAGGGAAAGACAGAGAGAGAGAGAGAGAGAGAGAGAGAGAGAGAGAGAGAGAGAGAGAGGAAGAAAGAAAGCCATATTTAACAGCCAAGTAGAGAAGTAGGATATAACAGGGACTAAGCAACAGCCAAACAAGAAAACAGATGTGCCACAGATGGCAAAGGAAGAGAGAATGTCCCTGCTACTTAATGAAAATGAAAAACTAAGGAAGAAATACAAAAACTGTCTCTCTCATTTAGTTATAGAGAAATCTAGTTTTCACAAAATGATGGTGGCTAATTACTTAAAAATTGAGACATCTTTCTTCATATTCTAATGCATAACTGATTACTCAAATACTTAAAAACTAAAATAAACCAATACCTTGATTATCTGAAATTGGTCTCAAGTCCTCTTGAAAGATGAATCTGGAAAATTAAAATTAATTAGAAAATGCAGTATCCTATAAGTTCATAAAACCAACGTAAGACCTCTTCACAACTTCAAAAAAAAAAAAAAAAAAAGAGGCATCTAGCCAGTTTATAAACTGCTACCCTGCACTGTAACGCCTGAGCACAATAAATAAAAATCGCCAAGTAAGAAACAAGCGAGCCCTTGTGATATGGTTAAGTTTTCTAAGCAAAGGAGCAAAGAAAACGGGGGAAGGGGGCGCAAAAACTCAAGCAAACTGTCCCCTACGCCCAACTTCAGTGCAAAACACTCATTTCCTGAAAGCTTGATCACGTAGCACAAGTACATTCATGAGAAAAGTGACAGGGGAAAATGAGGCTAGACTAGACTGAAAGTCCCGGACTGTGCCAGCCAGCAGTATCTACGGCCACACCGGCCTCTCTCCGGGAAGCGCTCCAGCATCCGATTCCCCATGCCAGCAGCCAAGTCTTTTTCAAACTGCGAAAACAAGCGGGCGCTCGGCCCAAAGAGGAAAACCTGCGGAAACGAAGCTCCGCCAAAAATGCAGCTCGGCCCACAGTAGCTGAGCATTGGTACATTTGCCCCTAGAATACACAAATCCAGAAATTCACCTGTCCAGACTGAGAGAAAAACCACAAGGCAGTGTCAGGAAACTGCACAGACTTCAGATGGAGAGCGCCATGACACTTGTGTCCCGCCGGGCTTATGTGCGCATGCTCCACGACGGTAGCCGGGAGAGGTCAAAACGCGTCATTGTTTCAAGTTTGCGTTTGATTCTAAATATAATTGTTACTACACTTTTCTACAAACAAAGGCGAAAATACATTCCTACCTCCTTCTGTTCTCAGAGTGCCTTATCAACTAACTTCTGCTAAGTTATAACTTTACAACTTATCTTGCACAGTTAAGAGATTAGCATAAACATCTCGCCATTTATTATTACTACTCCTTATTCACAAAAAGGAACTGGAGACTTTAAGTACTTACCAGAATAATTACCCCTGGAGTAAATCATTTTCATTACATTCATTACATTTTATCAGTTTCTTCCTCCTCTATTTTATCTATCTATCTATCTATCTATCTATCTATCTATCTACTCTATCTCTTTTGAGACAGCATCTCTCTATAAAACCTTGACTGTACCTGCACTCATTATATAGAATGAACTGGCCTCGAACTCTCAGATTGGCCTGCCTGCCTTACCTCCAGAATTCTAGGATTAAAAGCATGGACCACCACGCCCGGCTAATTTTCTTTACTTCTATAGAGAAGAATTAAAATAAAATAAAATAAAATAAAATAAAGTTGTTCTATTGAATAACAAAAGTCATTTAACACCAAACTCCTGCCTGCACCTACCTCCTACTGCTGGGATTATGGTTGTGGCCCACTGCAGTAGGCTTATATTTCTGCTTCTGCAGACACAATTCAGCCTAGGTAGTCAGATTTCATTTAATAATTCCATAAGAATACGTAAAAAGAAACCTTTATACTTTCTTTACCACTAACGCATAACTTTACATTTAAAAAGGAAAAAGAAATGAATGATATAAAAATATGGGATAAAATATTTATGTTTTCAGAGGGATGCAGATTTTTGCTGAAGGATGAGTGGTTTAGGAATCTGTATATTGGGATCCAGGGGCTGCAGCACACTAAGCAAGCTCTGTACCACTAAGCTGCATCTCCTGCCCCTAGGTCTGTTGTTGTTTGTTTGTTTGTTTGTTTGTTTGTTTTTGTCTCCACAGTGAAAACTGAAGGGGGAAATATGAACAATAATAAAACCAATGAATTCTTACTACCTTAATGGACAAAGGAAGAATAAATCCAAAAATTATAAAAATTTAGAAACAGATTTAGTCTATAACCTTAGCAATTACCAGTTGTACTGATGAATTTAAACCAATCAATAACCTTTTCATGAGGTGCAATGTGCATGTTTAATTTCACTCTTAGAAAAGTGCATATGAATTGTTTGTGCAGAGATTGCATGAACACAATAGTGGCAGACGTAAGACAGAGAAGTCTGTTTCGTAGGCAAACAGAACAAATGTAGGTGCCCTTAATTTGTGAAGTGTAGGAATCAGGTACTAGGCAAATGTGTTGTGGTTTACATTGACTTTCCACAGCCTGTGACCAAAATCCAGCTCTAATTTCAAAACAAGGGTGCACATAAGAATCCATGTTAGATCCAGGGACTGCGATTGATCAGGTATAAGAAATTACTTGACAGAATAAAGCTCTCCTGGCTGGAAACCATTCAACTGTGTTTTTAAAGGAAGATTTTTCCCCCTAAGCGTTGGATGAACCCAACAGGAAAGAGTGATAGTGTGAATGAAGGGAAAACAGAAGAAATGCTATAACATTCAAAAGAAAGGCTGCCTCTAGTGGATGAGTGCCTCAAAATGTAGGGTAAGAGGGAGGCACGGAAGCTTTTAAATGATCATAGACAATAGGACATGAAATCACCTCCAGTCTTTGGAGGCATGCTGAAGGGCATCTTAGAAAGTAACCACTAGAGGTCAGAGTACTGTACTTCTGACACCAGCTATTCACTCTAGCTTTTCATAGAAATGGCGTTGCTTTAAGCCTGTAAGTAATTTTCTCTTTTGAGCCTCCTGAAACCTGTAACCCTTGCCAAAGCAATGAGAACACCACACTCCCTTGCCATAGAGCAGGTAACCTGTCCAGGCCCAGAATCCAGGGCTTTTGTCATAAGCGAGAATCTGATGCTGGCTCCACAAAAAAGACAGACAGACAGACAGACAGACACACACACAGAGAGACAGTCAGACAGACAGGCAGGCAGGCAAGCAGGCAAGCAGGCAGGCAGGCAAAGAAGAGAGAGAGAGAAAGGAAGAAGAAAAGAACCTGCCCAAGGCTCTTTCAAAGGAAAAGACAAAGTAAGCAATAATGAAAAAAAAAACAAAACAGTAAATTCTAAAGACAATTTAAAGATCCCTGCTACCCAGCATATTTAGAGCAGAATTTACTTCTAAGTTGTTACAATTTTGCGAGTAAGTCACTATATTTTTCTCTTTTAAAAAAATTCATATGCATTATGTCTTACAACCAGAGGAGTTCTATCTGTTGTTGTTGATGGTGGTGGTGGTGGCAGTGATGGTGATCATGATGTTTTGTTTTTGTTTTTAATTGTATTAAGACAGACCCTCATGTACCCCAGACTACTAGCCCCAAATCTACTGCGTAACTAAGAATATCTGATCCTCCTGACTCCACTTCTCAAGTGCTGGGATAAAAGGCATGAACCTCAACATATTAAAATTCTTATTGTTAGATAGTCTCCTAATGATTTAAAATCACTCACATCTATTGTATAATATTCTCATGGTTTATAAGTATCAGCAGGAGACATGATGTTTTTCTCTGTCCTTCTAGTACATGACAATACAGAATAAATTTGGTTTTGTGAGGAATACCGCTCAGTGTTAGGACTCTCACAGGCCTAAGGCCCCAGGTTGAATAGCCACTGCTGTAAACACTAATTGTAATGACAGATCTGTTGTTCACATGAATGGAGTTACATAATCTTTACTGCATAGATTCGGTATACTAAGGACTATTCTAAATGCTCAGGGAATGAAATGCAGCAGTGTCTCTACCTCCTTAAGAGGGTAACAGATATATGACAGTGGACACAGACAAGCCATAAGAAATAGAGCCAGGCATGGTGGCACTCTGCTTTAATCCCACTTGTAGAAGGTAGAGGTAAGGGAATTACTGTGAGTTTCATGCCAGCCTGGTCTATATAGTGAGTTTCAGTGTAGCCAAGGCTACATAGTGAGATCTAAATAAAGAATGCAAAACATGAAAGGAAGATACCTAATACTGACTTCTGACCTCTACACAGACATCACAAGCAAAGAGAGGGGGGGGAGGGAGAGAGAGGAGTTTCACATAAGACAATTTTGTGGAGTCAGTTCTCTGCTTCCATCTTTACAAGAGTCCTGAGGACAGAATTTGAATTTCCAGACATATGCTGCAAGCACTTTTACTAACTAAGCCATTTCATTAGCTGAGAGATTGAGACTTTAAAAAGAAGTAGTCAGATTAGGCTAAGAGAAAAGGGACTTTAAGAAAAGCCTGAGCCCAGCATACATCCTTAATCCCAGCAATCCAGAGGCAGAGGCAGGTGGATTGTGAATTTAAAGCCATCCAGAAAGAAGAGTGATATTACCATAAATAGAAATGAGGGGGAAGGGAGACTGCAGGTAGAGCAAATATGAGAGGAAAAAAAGGAAAGATAAGGAATCATCTCCCCCACACCCCCAACATAATTGGCGAGTTATTTTACAATAAATGCTCAGATGTATACATTTAAGAAATCTCATAAATCTAATAGTCTTCCTACCAAATATTAAAGACACTCAAATTGATAATAGATAATCCTTGCTCTCTTTAAATGGTATGACTTGAGATACATCTAGGCATCTAGATATATTTTTGACTTCTGACCTCCACACAAGTACAACAAGCAGGCATTCGTGTGCGCACAAACACACACACACACATGCTAATATAATATTTACTTATTGTGTGAGAATTTCATTAGTATATGCTTATTTTGTGCTTTGACAAAATCCACTCCCCACCCCCTCCCACACACCCTCCCCCACTCCTTCACACACACCCTCTCCCATTCCCTCACACACACACCCCACTCCCTCACACACACACACACCCCACTCCCTCACACACACCCTCCCCCACTCCCACACACACACACACACACACACACCCCACTCCCTCACACACACACACACACCCCACTCCCTCACACACACTCTCTCCCACTCACACACACACACCCCACTCCCTCACACACACACCCCACTCCCACATACACACCCTCCCCCACTCCCTCACACACACCCTCTCCCACTCCCTCCCACACACCCTCCCCAACTCCCTCACACTCTCAGTACCACTTCTCCCTCCCAAGATTTTTATTTTTTTTTTTTTAACTTTTTATCTGGGAACTATTTCAAACTTTTTTTTTTTTGTTTTCTTTTTGAAACAGGATCTTTCTCTATAGTCCTACCTGTCCTGCAACTTGCCATGTTGGCCAGGCTGACCTCAAACTCACAGAGATTGACCCGCATCTGCCAGTGCTCTAAATTAAAGGCATTCGCCACCAAACCCAGCTCATTTCACACTTTTGAAAAGTTACCTAAATATTGTAACTGATACATGTATAATCTTCATCCCCAGATAATAACACCTCATACAACCAGAGTACAGTGATCACAGCCAGGAAACTACTGTAGATATTACGCCATTCTAACTGTACTAATCCTGGGAGAGTCTTCTGTTTTCTTATCTTCCCTAACCTTGATGCTTTAGAAGAACGGTACAGTTGTTTGTAAACTGTCCCTCAATTTTAGTCCTCTGATGCTCTCACAACTACAGTCATGTGTTTTGTTTTCTGTGCTTTGCTTTGCTTTGCCTCGCTTTGCTAACACAGGAGCTTGCTATGTAGCCTCGGCTATCCTGAAACACATAGAGATCCATAGGCTTCTGCATCCAAGTACTTAGGATTTAAAGGTGTATGCTACCGTGCCTGGTATAGCTACTTCCAAGTTATGGATTTGAAGCAGGAATACCACAGAAGAAATGCCGTCTGTTCTCCTTGGCCTATCTCAGCACAGGAATGTGACACGTCCCATTAGCAGTGATGTACTTTGAACACTTGGTCTCACCACTGTGAAACAACTCCTCTACCCTTTGTTATCAATGAGTGACTTGAGGGAAGACACGCTGAGATTATAGTAGCATCTTCTTCCAGAGCGTGATGCTGCCTCTACTTGCGGCATCTCTAAATGACCCTGCAGGGAATAACTATTACTGTGGCATTTGCCAAATGGAAACTTTCCATTTCTATCATTCCTTCTACTTAGATTATTGAATGGGTTTCCCTTCTCATTTACCTATTCAATTATTTATATTGGTATGGATGATTTGCTCATTTTATATTATAGCTTCTAAGCCATTGTTAGTATTATTTTGTTGCTCAAATTATCCCAGATTTGGCTACGGATTTGGGTTGCCTTCAGTGTTCTTTGGACATGTCTACATTTCAATTATGTAGACATACATTTTTCTGTTAGTGCAAGACGTGCCAAAGCTCATCATATACCTCTCTACCCCAGCCCTGCAATCCATCTATTGTCCTCAGAACTATAGTTCCTGTTAGTTTAAAGTGCTATTTAGAGACCAAGATAGGAAGCCAAATGCTATGATACACAGTTATAGTTCCAGAATGTGGAAGGTGGAGACAAAAGGATCAGGAATTTAAAGCCAGACTCTGCCACAAATAAAGTATGAAACCATCCTGGGCCGTGTGACACTCTTCATACAAAGAAAAGGAAAGGAAAGGAAGGAAGAAAGGAAAAAAGGAAGGAAGGAAGGAAGAAAAACATCACGATGGGAGGTGACTCAGCAGCAATATTTACTGCTCTTGCAAGAGACCCAGTTTATGTTCCCATAATTCCTATAGAGGCTGTTACAATTTCCTAGAATGCCAGTTCCAGGGGATCTGATGTCCTCTTTTCTGGTCCTTTTGGGCTCCTGCATCCACATATGCACAAAAATACATACATGCTCACACACATAACTAAAAATAAGCAAATAAATAAATCTTTCAAAAAATAACTAATAATATGAGCTGCAGTATGCTGTTGCTTCTAATAGCTGTGGTGTGCTATTGCGTCTGGCTATCAGTGCTCCAGACGTATCACTAGAAGTGTCAGTTAGCTATCCATGTGAATCCTTGACCTGGCAATTGGACTTATGATCCTAAAGCTTTGAGAAATTCAGGAGGAAGCTGTGAAGTTGGGAATCATTGCCATGCAGGTAGAATATTAAGCCAGTACTGTATGGGAGTACCTGTGGGATGAGCCTGGAGCATGCCAACTGAGGTCAGGGAGAAGAGGAAGAGACACAAAAGAAGTCTGAGAAATAGCAACCTATGGGAAGGAAGGAAAACAAGAACTAGAGTCCTGGAAGGCCGGAGAAAACCCAGAGGTGGGGATGGCAGGCAGCATTAATCAATGCTGAAGACGAGTGGAAAGAATGTTGAGCAAGGCAGGCAGCATGGACTGATGCTGAAGGTGGAGGGAGTAGAAGCTGAGCATGAGACGCATGAGACGTCAGCATGAACAGCCTGGATGGGCAGTTTCTGAAGGAATGATGGGAATAAACCTTGAATGAACTATATCAGAGGGTAAAAAGGGAAGGAAACTAGAGACGAGACATCAGTCAGGAGCAGAGAGATAGGACTGTTGCAAAGGGGGAGGCACACACACACACACACACACACACACACACACACACGTATTGGTCCGCCTTACATTGCGTAGTTGAGGTGCATTTGTCGGGACTCCGTAGAGAGAAACACACCAAAAAAAAAAAAAAAAAAAAAAAAACAAAAAATTAATAATGTCTGGTGGTGTACTGCAGTTTGTTGCTGCTTCCAAGGACTTGGGCTGATTGGATGCATGCGCGGAGGAAAGGGTCATGCTGAGGCAAGACATTGCTGAGGCAAACACGCGGAAGACACATGATGTTTGGAGGGTATAAATAGAGCCCCATGGAGTGAAAGCGACAGAGCTTGGCTTGCTGGCACAGCTAGCTGTGCAACACTTGTGGGTCTGGAGTCTTCGCTTCCCTGATAGAGGCACAGTTGAGAACTCCTGGTGTTCCTGTTGGTCCTTCCTGCTGACTCGAGCTGAGGCTGAGCCCTGGCTGTCTCTGCTAGATGATGTCACTGCTGTTGCTAACCCAACTCTACCAAACTGGATAGCTAGTGTATCTATAAAGTGTTTGCAAGTGGATCGAGCTGCCACTGTTTGCTAACCTGTGAATTGAACTGCCAATTTCCAGACAACACAGATAGGAGTAGCTCTAAGAACCTTTCTAAGCAGGTCCACTTCCCCCATATCCTTTCCTTCCCATTACCTCTGGTGGGTAGTGGGCTAACAAGGGAAGTTAAAGCATTTAAGAACTATCATTAAAAATAAGTTTTGAAAACATTAGGTTACAGGCACATGCCTTTAATCCCAGAACTTGGGAGGCAAAGGCAAGTGGATCTCTGAATCCAGAACAAAGAGAGTCCCAGACCAACCAAGTCTACATACTGTGATCCTTTCTCAAAAACAAACAAACAAACAAACAAACAAACAGCTAAAACATATTTTAAATGTTTAAAACAGTCTGAAGGTTCAGTTGGTAATGGTAGAGTACTTGCCCAGGATACAGGAGGCCCCAGATCTCACACACTGACACTGTCAAGAGGCAGGGAGAGCATGATGCAAAAGCCTATAATCTCAGCACCTGAGAGGTAAGGGGATCAGGAGTTTAAGGTCATCCTCAGCTATATAGAACTTTAAGGCTAGTCTGAGCTACAAGAAACCCTGTCTCAAACAAAACAAAACAAAACAAAACAAATAAAGAAGCAAAACATTTTATTTGTGACATTTTAAAAAATCTAAGTTTAAAAATGTTTTTAAAACAGCAACCAAAAAAAATTCTAAATTAAAAATTAAACAAAAAACAAACACCAAGGATTTCTAGTAAGGTGTTAGTTTGACTATCAACTATAATATTCTACTGGAAATGTAGAATATTATAAATGTGTTTCTCTGCCAAATTCCAGAATGTGATTGTTCACTGCCAGGATGATGAGGGAAAAGAAAATAGATTTCTTTAAGCGCCCCTATTTTATTTTACTGGGTATTTTCTTTGTTTACATTTCAAATGTTATCTCCTTTCCAGGTTTCCCCTCCAGAAACCTCCTATCCCATCCCCCATCCCCTGCTTCTATGAGGGTGTTCACCCACTCACTCCCACACTCCCCAACTCCCCCACTCCTGCTTCCCCACCCTTGTATTCCCCTACACTGGGGCATGGAGCCTTCACAGGACCAAGGGCCTTGCCTCCCATTAATGCCTGACAAGGCTATCCTCTGCTATATTTGTGGCTGGAGCCATGGGTCCCTCCATGTGTACTCCTTGGTTGGTGGTTTAATCCTTGGGAAGCTCCTTTATTTTTTTAACCACAGGGCATTTATAGCCTTTGTTTGCTGTGAGAACAGACACACACCACACACACACACACACACACACACACACATATACACACACACATACACACACACATACACACACACACACTCACAGACCCCACATTAACTAAATTCTCACTACCAGTTACATTCCTTACAGGTTTAATGCCTCCCACCCCCACCCCCACACACACACATTCAGAGACCCCACATTAACTAAATTCTCATTACCAGTTATATTCATTACTGGTTTGATGCCCCCTACACACACACACACACACACACACACACACACACACACACACTTTACAAGTGCTAAATCTGTAGGTGAAATTCAGACTTGCAGTCCCACCAAGCGAGTCTTAGGGTAAGCAATGAAATAACAAAGGCGGGAGAGGGACTTGCTAGCCAGGAAGTCTCTCAGAGAACAGAGCAGGACACGCAGCAGCTGGTTTCATGAGAACACACTCCCTAACCTACAGAACCGGCCACGGAAGTATTCTATTTCAGCTTATTTACTTATTCCATATATCAGCAAAGCCCTCTCCCAGGCTGGCCACTCAACAGGAGCAGAGATCAAAAGAAAAAGCAAAAAGGACAAAGTAAAGGGAGAACAAAAGGTCTTTTGTTTGAAAATCGTGTTCTCATATTTCCCTCCAGAACTTCTCAAATGTTAGTGAGAAGGGAAGGAAAAAAATGTTTAATAAAAGGCACTCCGTGAATCGTTTCAGAGTCTAGTCTTTAAAACGATAATTTTGTTAGATTTTAGCTTATTTCTTTTGTATGCATGCACATGCCACAGGGACAACTTTCAGGAGGAGTCAGTTCTCTCCTTCCACTGTGTGTGTCCCAGGGATCAAACTCAGGTGCTCCGGCAGAGTGAAAGGGGCCTTAAGCAGCTGGGCCATCTCAATGGCCTAGACATCCATTTCAAGGTATATATTTACATATATGACACATAACTACCAGTAAAATTTAGTTATGCATTTAAAGATTGTGTTTCATGTGTATGAGTGTCTGCCTGCATGTATGTATGTATACCATATGTGTGCCTGGTGTCTAAGTAAGCCAGAAGAAGGCATTAAGATCCCCTAGAACTAGAGTTACAGAAGATTCTGAGCCATCATGTGGGTGCTAGGAATTAAACCTGAGTCCCCTGAAAGAGCAGCCATTGCTAGCAATTGCTGACCCATATCTCAAACGCCAACCCCTGTAGTTTTCCCTACACTAGCCAAGATTATCAACTAAATAAACTGATATGTGTCCTTCTAAAAAGATAAGATTATATATGAACAAATCAACTTCAGGGAGTAATTTTACTTCCAGCAAAATCATGTGGCTGATGGGGGCTAGAGAGAAGGCTCAGAGGTAAAAGCACTGAGTCTCATGGTGACTTACAACTGTCTGTAACTTCGGGTCCAAAGGATTTGATGCCTTCTTCAGACTACTTCAGTAATCTGCATAATCATGTGACATACAGACATACATACAGGCAAAACATCCATTCACACAAAATAATAAAATAATTTTAATTGAAAAATAGAGCCGAGCCGGGCGGTGGTGGCACATGCCTTTAATCCCAGCACTTGGGAGGCAGAGGCAGGCAGATGTCTGAGTTTGAGGCCAGCCTGGTCTACAGAGTGAGTTCCAGGACAGCCAGGGCTACACAGAGAAACCCTGTCTCAAAAAAACAAAACAAAACAAAAAAAAAAACAAAAAAGAAAAGAAAAATAGAGCTGGGCAGTGGTGGCACATGTCTTTAATCCCAGCACTTTGGAGGCAGAGGCAGGCAGATTTCTGAGACTGAGGCCAGCCTGGTCTACAGCGTGAGTTTCAGGACAGCCCAGGGAACACAGAGAAAGAAAAAGAAAAAAAAAGAAAAGAAAAGAAAAAAATAGAGATTAATTTTTCTTAATCCAAAGGCCTTTACATTTAGTTTTGGGGGAAAAGTTTTGATAGTTAGCAGTAAATGAGAATGTTTTCCACATCCTAATATTTTTTTATTTGAAAACATCAAATAAAGTACCAACGACCACTGGGAAAGGAGGCTCTCCCACAGCCTGCTCCCACAAACAATGAATTTGCAAAAACTGTACAGGAAGCGACAAGCTGGGAATACACTTCAGTTTCCTCATCTGTTTATCGTTGAGCAACTATGTATGTCTGACAGTCAATATTTCTCCGGATAGCAAAGGACCTGTTTTGACCAACTGTTGAGTCAGGCTGTACTCTACCCTAAGTCACTCCGTGTTGTTTAAAAATGGTGGGTATTTTACAAGCAGCTCTGGACTCCATTTTGAGGGAGAAGAATGTTGCAGCCCCTGAGAGAAACCTAGAAACAGCACCAACTGGCAGACACCACACATCTGCACAGACTGATGAATGACTCTTCTCTGGGGCTTGGACGGAAGCTCGCCACTCTGTGAGTTCATTGGAGAGAACTGAAACTGGAGGCCACATGGGCATAATAAAATCCTGTCAAGGGCTTCGGACATATGGAACACATCGGATAGAAAAGGGGAGTAGCTCTCTGGGGACCCCATAAAGTAAGTGATACACACTAACACTGCGATGGCACGCCCCACACTAACTTATATCTAATACCTAGCATGTGTCAAAGCCCAAGGACTCTCTGCGAGTGACACAGCCTACTCGACTACCTGCCCCTCCACCTACTCACCCTTCACAACCTGGCCAGTTGTTTCCTGCTCCAGCCTGGTTCACCTTTTCCACCTGGAGCCTGACTTCTTCATTACACCAGCAGTTTTTACTGGCAGCTTCCACCTGGTGTTGGTCTAGATCGTTATCTTATCTAGAGAGTCTTTCTCTGGCTTCTTCTGAAACCTCTTCAAAACAGTTGACTCATTCACTTGATTCATTTCATAACTTATAAACAAACATATGTAGCGATATAGCTATATGTATTATGTACTGTGTGATAGGTCATAAGAAAGATGAGATTGCTAATTAAAACTGGAATAAAGCGCTTACTTTCCACCTTGGCCAAACTACCAAAGTGGGTGAATTTTACTACAAATTCCCATTATTATGGTACTGTTGTAACATTGTAATGTTTCTTAGAGTTCTGTGTAACTGCTGGGAGCGAGTCCTCCACCAAGAGAATGAAAGGGCAAAGAACCAGGAAGAAAGAGAAGTAGGAAAAAATTAAAGAGAAAATTGTGCTTCTGATGCTGTGAAAGGAAGGCTACATTCTTATTTATTTTAGTGATGTGAGTCACACCATGGTGTGTGTGAAGGCCAGAGGATTCTTTCAGGAGTTAGTTGTTTCCTTTCACCAAGTGGTCCCCAGGAACTCTCTAACAGCAGGCACTATTACCCGGTGAGCCATCTCCATAGCCCCAGATTGCACTGTGCCTCTCAATTCTATAAAGGTACCTCTTTGAACCCTCATTAATTTTGTGTGTGTGTGTGTCTGTGTTTTTTTAGCTAGCTCCATCCAGTTGGTTCCCTGTCAGGAGTGCTTACTGACTATTGACTGTCAGCCTGTGGCATTGCCAGAAAAGAAGGCTGATGGATGTGCTGAGAACAAACATAGCTGAAAAACAGGAGATAAAAGAAACTGAAGAGAGGACTACGTTACTGGTTAGATATCTTGAAGGTCACAGAGGACACACCCTCATAGCTGCATACCTGTCCCTGTAGCAAGCAGCAAGAATCAAGACTGCAGACCCAAAAGAATGAGAACTGAAGGAATCACTGGCCCTGGGTGGCGACAGGATATTCTAAACTTCCTGAGAGATCTTAAGATTCTTATCTAGCTGGAGGATTTCTGGAAAAGAACAAAGACATAGCATTGTCCCCCACCCATAAGTTAATCCAAATGGACCTGTCAATCAACTAGACAGGAAAATACCCTCCGGGAAGCTGTCTGGTTCAGAAATGTTAAAGAAACAGTGTAAACCCACCTGGAAACCTAAGTTGGTACAATGAGCTCTCTGGCCACTGGTTACCCACTCTGTGTTTCCCTATGGCCATAGGACACCTTGTTGTTGTTGTTGTTGTTGTTGTTGTTGTTTAGAGGCAGGGTTTCTCTGTGTAGCCTGGGCTGTCCTGGAACTTGATGCCAGCCTGCTCTACAGAGTGAGTTCCAGGACAGCCAGCTCTGCACAGAGAAACTCTGTCTCAAAAAGAAAAAAAAAAGCAATTTAAAAATTCAAAATTATGCTGAGGATTTTAATTCTCCATTGTCAATAATGAGAAACTGAGTAGATAAAGCATTGTATATAAAGTCCACATATTGTCAAATATAGAATCAAATGATATTGGGAGTAATTAAGTGAATTACACAGCCCATGTTTATAATGCAAATGAAATATTGTCTAGGCTACTCAGCTGTAATAAAGTCGGAGGCACTTAGCTTCCCAGAGCAAATGATACTGTTACGGTAGAAAGTCGAAGGGCAGCTGGTCATCAAAGCAAGAACTTTACATCACAGAACTGATTTTTCTAAGGATCCCACAGGAGTGGGGTGCATCCTAAAACTTTGTAGACTTTAGTAATTACTGCCAGAGTAGTCATCCAGTGAGACTTGGCCTAAAACAAGGGTGGGCTACTTTTTCTACAATCGCTAATGTCTTGTTTCTGCTGCTTCACCTGGCCCCATACTTCCTGTGCAGACATGAGTGACATTTACTGCATTTTCTTGTTTACCGATCTGCTCTCCCTATCCTGTCCTAGTGTTAATGCTGCACTTCTCCTGAAAAAGCCTCTTCTTCTACGTAAGTGTTTCGTCACTACGCCTCCTATGATACAAAGTAAAGACTGACAGTTCTAGGCTTCAGTCAACTGGCCCTGGCTTCCAGTCCTAGAAAAGCCACTTCCTAATTTGCTGAGTTTGGTCAACACATTTAAAACTCTCCGAACTTCATGTTCTTACTTGGGAAAGTCGGTTATTAAATATTTCCAATGACACCGTGTGATAAGTATTGTGGTTTGAATGAGAAATGTCCCCATAGGTTCTGGTTTTTAAATATTTGGTCCCCAGTTGGAAGTGTTGTTTGGGGTAGTTTAGGAGGTACAGCCTTGGTACAAAACAGTATGTCACGAATGGCAGGCTTCAAGATTAAAAGCCTGGGGCCATTTCCAGTTCAGTCTCTTTAGTTCATGCTTTCTATTCAAGACATGGTCTCTCAGCATCTTGCACCAGCCTCCGTGCCTGTGGCTTTCTGCCATGCTTTCCCACATGAGGACTCTAACCCTCTGAAACTAGACTCCCAAATAAACTCTTTCTTGGATCAGTTGCCTTGGTCACAGTGTTTTATCTCAGCAATAGGAAAGTAACTAATATAGATAGCATAAGGAGAGAGAAGAAGCATCACTTTCTTAAATTCTTTTCATGATCTAATATAGGAGTTTGGAGAAAGGGTTTGGTGTGTTTCTTGAGATATGATACCAGGAGTCAAGGTCTCCTATAAAAACATATTCTGGGAAGGCCGAGTTCTCTTTGATCTTTGGGGCATTGAATAGAGTTTGCACGTGCAGAATTGATCAGTCTAGGCTAGCAGAGTGGGTAAGACTGTGAGGAAAAGGCTCCATGAGATTGGCTTGGAGGGAGCTCCAGGGTGGTCCCAGCTCTTGCCATGCTTCTCTAGGCTGAAGGCTGGCATCATTTCCTGACATTTAGAGACCATCAAAGCTGCAGCTTTGCAATCACATTTCACCCCACCCCCAAGGAATTAGTCAACGTTTAGCAGCATAACACATGAATAAAATAATCCAGTGCCAGAGAAGAAAGGAAGATGCTTTGAAAAACAACAAATCAAAAGAATTTTTCAGTTTTTTTTTCTTATTTATCCATTGACATTTTCAGGAGATCCCCTTTTATATACTCACTAGCGTTGTTCTCTATCTCTGAGTAAAGTCAGATGAGCGAAAGTGCACACCAGACAGTTCTGTGACTCAGTACCCATGTGGTCAGATGGAGAAGTATATGTCCTAGTTTGCATGAACTGTCAACTTGACACAGCCTGGAATCACCTGAAAAAGAGTCTCAATTGCCAGGCATAGTGGCAAGCACTGTTAAACCCAGCAATTGGGAGGCAGAAGCCGGTCTCTGTGAGCTCAAGGCCAGACTGTTTTATACAACGAGTTTCAGGCCAGTCAAGACTCCATAGTGAGACCCTGTCTCAAACAAAGTAAAGATCAAATACAGACTTAATTGAGGAAAGGTTATTGAGAGACTGCCTTGATTGCTGATTGATGTAGAAGACTTAAGTCTACTGTAGACCAATCTGGTCTCAGCTTGTATAAGGAAGTTAGTTGAGCATGCGCATGAGTGAACAAGCCATCAAGCAGCGTTCCTCCTGATATTTCCTTCAAAATCCTGCCAGGGCTTCTCTAGGTGCTAGACTTCGACCCTGAAGTGAAAGGCAAATAAATTCTTTCTTCCCTTATGTTGCTCTTGGTCAGAGTACTTTTATCACAACAGAAGGTAAGTAGACTATATGGGCAGCTAGTATCCAAGGTGATGAGATGATTCTTAGCTTTGTACACTCCCGTCCATGCTAAATATGTCTGACTTCAATCATCTACATACGGAAGAAATAACAGTATATGAGTTGGATTCAGTCACATTTCTATTGCTGTAAAGAGACACCACGACCAAAGCAACATATAATAGGAAACATTTAATTGGGGGCTTGCTTAAAGTTTCAGGGACTTACTCCATGATCATCATGTTGGAATCATGACAGCAGGCCAGTAGGTGTGGTGCAGGAGCTGTGAGAGCTCACATTTGATCTTCAAGTTGCAGGCAGAGAAAGAGTGACACTAGGAATGGATTGGGTTTGGAAACCTCAAAGCCCACCCTCAGTGACACACCTCCTCCAACAAGGTCACACCTCCAACTCTTTTTTAATCAGTCCACTAACTAGGGACCAAGTATTCAAATATATAAACAGATGGGGGCCATTCTCATTCAAATCACCACAAGGGGTTATGTTATTTGACATTTGTGTGTTTCTCTCTTGGATCACTTGTTCTGAAGAAGCCATCAGCCATGTTCATGAGGACACTAAAGTAGCTCTATAAAGTCCCCATGGGGAAGAACAAAAGCTTTGTGTCACCAGCTTGGTGTATATGAGAGTATCATCTTCAATCTTCCTGCCCCAGGCCTACCTACAATAAAGATCACCTTTGTGGACTTCTTTACACTCGTCAGGCTACCTAGAAAAGTTGCTACTGAATTCCTGATCTGCAGAAATTGCATGGCTGTCTAAAGACTCACTGTTGTCTTAAGACAATATATTTTGGAATCTCTTGTTATGTAGCAACAGATGATAACAAACGCTATAACAAGCATCCCAATAAGTGCTTTGCTAGGATAATTGTAACACTTGGTGTACTCTGTGAGTTTGGGCAAGTTACTTCTGAAAAAAATGTTCATAGTTTATAAATATAAATTATAAAATGTTCATAATTTCACTACTGAAATAAATTTCAATATTTAAAATTTTAGAAACAATTTATTTATTTGAAACAAGGTCTCTTGGTGTGTAGCCCTGGCTGTCCTGAACCTGCTATGTAGATCAGACAGGTCTGAAACTGGCCTGCTTCTGCCTACTGAGTACCTCGATTAAAGGTGTATGTCACCAGGCCTGGCCTTGCTTTTATGATTTAATTATGTGTGTCTCTCTGTGTGTTTGAGTATGTGACTGCCATCAGTGCCCATGAAGATCAGTATCTCCTGGAACTGGAGTTACAGTCAGTTGTGGGCCACCTGATGTGTAAGTGCTTAGAAATGAACTCAGGTCCTCTGCAAGAGCAGTATAGCTCTTAATCAATGTGCCATCTCTCTAGCAACAATGGGTATTTATTTGTTTTGGTTTCTGGTTTCTGTGTGTGTGTGTGTGTGTGTGTGTGTGTGTGTGTGTGTGTGCAACCAAATCTGCCTTTACTTTTCTTTTCTTTTCTTTCTTTTCTTTTTTTGTTGTTTTTCGAGACAGGGTTTCTCTGTATAGCCTTGGCTATCCTGGAACTCACTCTGTAGACCAGGCTAGCCTCAAACTCAGAAATCCGCCTGCCTCTGCCTCCCAAGTGCTGGGATTAAAGGCGTGCGCCACCACCGCCCGGCTACTTTTCAAATTCAATTAATAATGTAACAATTCAGATAGTCAAACTCCAGCAACCTGGATACCATCCTGGACTGATTTTCATCCTTGGTTTTCACACTGGGTTGTAATAAATACATGGACTAAGTCTTTGGTCTTCACACTGGGTTGTAATAAATACATGGACTAAGTCTTTTCAGATTCCTTCACTAGCGTTCTCTCACTGTGTAGCTCAGGTTGCCATTGACACCTGAATGCACTATTAAATAATAGATTTGTAAATGCCTGCCCTGGACCTCATTCCCTTCAGAACTGCTTTTCACACTGTAGCTGTTGACCTTTTCTCAACAAAAGGATGACAATCAGTGTCAGTGTCCCCTCCACCCCCCTACACACACACACATACACACACACACACACACACACACTGGGGGTGGGGAAAAGCATTCACTGTCTTCTCAATAGTCACAGCGAGCCCTGTCTCCTTAGTGAGACCACTAAGTCCTATCGTGAACAATGAGGGTTGTCCAGTTCCTCTCTCTCTCTCTCTCTCTCTCTCTCTCTCTCTCTCTCTCTCTCTCTCCCTCTGTTTGGTGTGTGTGTGTGTGTGTGTGTGTGTGTGTGTGTGTGTGTGTCCTCCTCCCCTGCCCATCTTTGTTTTGTTTTGTTTTTTACACAGTCTCACTGTGTATCCCTGACTGGCTTAGAACTTGCTATGTTACAAAGCTTGCCTTGAAGTTAGAGGGCCATCTGATTCTGCCTCCTGAGTTCTGGGATTAGAACGGTACACCACCACACTTGGTTTGTTTGTTTGTTTAAAGATGTTTATTTGTTCTTTATGTCTATGAGGGCTTTATCAAAATGTACGTATGTGCACCAAATGCATGCCTGGTACCAGAGGATGACAGAAGAGGGTGTCAGATTTGTGGAACTGGAGTTACAGGTAAGACTGAGCTATGGTGCATAGGTACTCAAACTGAACCCAGGTCTTCTGTAAGAGCAGCTACTGCTCTGCCCCTCTGAGGCAGGGTCATGGTTATAACCAGGCTGACCTAGAAACTTCCAATGCTGTCTCTTCTTTCCAATGCAGGTGTCCTCCTGCCTCTGCTGCCTGATTGCTGGGAGGGCAGGCATTGGCGGTGATGACTCTCTTGTAAATGTTTTTTTCTCAGATGTATGTGGACTGACTTTGTGCTATTGTTTCTTTTCTGTTCATATTTACTATGGTTCTATATTAAACAGCGCGTTTCCCATCCATGTGAAACTCTTGGGTTGTCTCTCAGAAGGTTCAATTTTTCATCAAAGGAAACAATCTGAAATGCTTTATATAAAAGCTGGGCCATCTGAAAAGTGAGGTGTGGAAACATTCACACCTTTAGATCTAGACATAAAGGATTCAGTCAAAATAAGACATTTCATTTCTATTTTAAGACACAGTCTCACGAATCTGACTGACATCAAAGTAGAAGCTGAGGATGACCTTGAACTTGTGATCCTCTTGCCTCAACTTTTTCAATGCTGGGATTATAGGCACGTGATATCACACCTAGTTTATGCTGTACCAGATTCCAGGGGCTGAACTGAGGCATGGTGGCAAGTGCTTTTCTTAAGTCATTGAACCATCTCCTTGGCCCCCAAATCAATTGTTTGGAATGGGGGTTGTTGATAGTTTTTTGTTTTGTTTTTGACCCAGGTTCTCACTATATATTTCTGCCTGGACTGGGTTTGCTATGTGGATCAGGTTCCCTTTGAAATCACAGAAATCAGCCTACCTCCACCTCCTGAGTGCTGGGATTAAAAGCATGTACCACCATACTTGGTTTTTACTAACTTTTTCTGTATATATTTAATAGATTTTTTTTTTATCATACAATATAGTGAGATCATGCTTTCCCCTCCTCCCAAATCCTCCCTACCTTCCCACACACCCAAATCCATACCCTTCCTCTCTCTCTAATTAGAAAACAAACAAGCAACAACAACCAAAGAACAACAGAACAAACTAAGAGAAAAGAGCCAAAGACAAGACACAAGAAATATGCAGATGCAAAGACAAACACTCACACACACAGAACTCCGGTAAAACCACATAACTGGAAATAACATGTAAGCAAAAGACTTGTGTCTTAGGTAGGGTTTTACTGCTATGAAGAGATACCATGACCAAGGCAAGTCTTATAAAGGACAACATTTAATTGGACCTGGCTTACAGGTTCAGAGGTCCAGTCCATTATCATCAAGGCAAGAGCACGGCAGCTTCTAGGCAGGCATGGTGCAGGAGGAGCTGACAGTTCTAAATCTTCATCTGAAGGCTGCTAGCAGAATACTGACTTCCAGGTAGCTAGGATAAGGGTCTTAAAGCCCATGCCCTTGGTGACACAACTATTCCAACAAGGCCATATGTCTTAGTTAGGGTTTTACTGCTGTGCACAGACACCATGACCAAGGCAACTCTTATAAGGACAACATTTGATTGGGGCTGCCTTACAGGTTCAGAGTTCAGTTCATTATCATCAAGGTGGGAGCATGTCAGCTTCTAGACAGGCACAGCTGAGAGTTCTACATCCTCATCTGAAGGCTGCTAGTGGAAGACTGACTTCCCGACAGCTAGGGTGAGGGTCTTAAGCCCACACCCACAGTGACACACTTCCAATAAGGCCACACCTCCTCCAACAGGGCCACACCTCTTAATAGTGCCACTCCCTGAGCCAAGCATGTGTTCTGGCTAGATTTTTGTCAATTTGACTAAATGAGTAAATACCTCCAAACGTCTGACTGTGAGACATTTTCTTAGTCAGTGATTGATGGGGGAAGGGCCCAGCCCATTGTGGGTGGTACCATCCTTGGGCTGGTGGCGCTGGGTCCTTTAAGAAAGTAGGCTGAGCAAGCTATAAAGGGCAAACCAGTAAGCAGCACCTCTCCATATCCCCCACATCAGTCCCTGTCTCCATGTTCTTTCAATGATGGACTACAATGTGAAAGTATAAGCCAAATAAACCCTTTCCTCTGCAACTTGCTTTTGGTCGTGGTGTTTCATCCCAGCAATAGTAACCACAGCTAAAATACCCAGTTTCTTGGAAAGGGATTGTGGTACAGTTCAAGCACAGAGGATGTCTTCAGGTAGACTCTCTTCTACCTCCAAGGCCTTTGTTCTATTTGGACCTTCTTCATCTGATCACATGAAGCTCACTCATGTTTGGAGGAAAAACAACATGCTTTATTGACAATCTGCTGACTTATATGTTGATGTCATCACCAAATACCCTTACAGAGCAGTCAAGGTAATGTTGTGTCTCTTGTGTGGGCACCGTGGTCCAGACAAGCTAGAACATAAATGGAACTATCCCATGTTCTCAATGATAGCTTGTTAAATCAAGCTGTGTTGTTGTTGTTCTCTGGTTTAGCCTGTATTTTCTCTGCAAAAATCTACAGAAAAATTATAGTTTGGGAACCTTAAAGCCAGGAACTACTAGACCATCTTCTGAGCCTTGGTTTGTTTTGTTTAACTCTGAAGTGTGTGATGAATTTTCATTTCTGTGTTCTTGTTGGTTCTAGAAAACTCTTTAACTAGTGTTTTCTCTCTAGCAAATGCACAGTACCTTACAAATGTGTTTGGTGATATAATCATATTCCTGTGTATGTAATAGCTGAGAAACCTTTGTTTTTCGTTTCTTAATTGACTTACTAATTTGTTTTGAAGTTTAATTTATTTAGCAGCCCTCTATGACAAGAGTATAAATTAATCGAGAAAACACTTGTCAAAATTCTTGATCTTTTTTTAGAGCAAAGATGAACATCCTCCATTTCTTAATGACTCTGAAGTAATCAGTTTGTAGCTTTTACAACATTATCGTGCCATCTGATTCTGACAGCCTTTCCATGCTAACGTTCCTGTTTCCAGTTCTAAGCAAACATTCCACACCTGTCATCAATCTCTCACTATTCGAGAGTAACTAATCGGATGTCAACTAAGTATTCCAGTGTGTTGTCTAAATACCGTTAGGAATATTTTTTTTTCTTCCTAGATTAAACTGCTCATCTTTGACCATCTCAAAGTGTATATTTTCTTCAATGTTGGCTTACTCTAAGAGTGGCCCTTATTGGATAGGAGTGTAGTGGAGCTGAGAAAGCAAAATGAAGGGCGAGCTGTTGAGCAGATACAGAACCAAGAGAGGGGTCTTTGTGATTATATATCTAAGTCATTTCAACAAACACAACAGTGGATAGGATTTTCCAGAACATCCTGGAAAGCCTCCTTTATTAATCCTCTATACAGTTTAAGCAAGGAGCGTTACAATGCAACCAATCACTACATTATTGAAAATGGAACAAGAAGAAGTTCACTGTAACTGATGAAGCTTTCCATGTCATCTTCTTATGGTGTTCTGCAATAGCCCTGGGGGTGTGGCAGTTATAGGTAGCACATGCAAAGACAGGAAAGAACCATAGGGTAATCTCCACTTCTTCTACTGTCAAGTCACCTTCTTGCCCCAAATGAAAATGCAGAAGTTTCCACAAATGACATAGAATTTCAGTAAACTATTAAGTACTGTATTAGTCAACATTCTCTAGAGGAATAGAGCTGATGCGCATGTGTGTGTGTGTGTGTGTGTGTGTGTGTGATTTATTAAATGACTTACTTCTGTGGCCAGCTAGTTCAACAATGGCTGTCTCTCAATGGAAAGTCCCAGAATTCAGTAGTTTTTCATTTCATTAGCTCGGATATCTCAGCTGGTCTTCAATATATACCACAGGGAGGGAATGAACTCACCAGGGAGAGTAAAGGCAATCAGGCCAAGAACAAGTACTTCCTTCTATGCCATTTATACAGGCTGCTCCCAGAGAACATGGCCCAGATTTAAGGCGCATCTTCCCACCTCAAATGATTTATCAAGAAAAATTTCTCACAGGTGTACTAGGCTGCTTGGGTTTTAGAGAATTCTGATCACAGTCAAGTTGACAACCAAGAATTCCCACAAGTCTATTTCAGACATGCTAAATAATTACCTGAAGAGATAGGAGAGGAAGAAATTGACAATCCCATCACAGAGAATAAAATAATTTTCACATTAATAGCTAACTAGTGAAAAGATTGGAAGCTGTATTAGTTTCTTTTCCATTGCTGTGATGGAACACCATGACCATAGCAACAAACAAAAATGTTTATTTGAGCTTATGGTTCCAGGAGGTTAGTGTACGTGACAATGGAGCAGGCTCATATCTCACTGTAATCGTGAAACAGAGAGTGTGAACCAAAAACGAAGGACAGTCTTGAAGCTCTGAAAGCCCACAGGAGTGTATCTTGTGATATACTCCTTTCAACCTGGCCATACCTCCTAAGCCTCCCCAAACTGGGCTACCAACTAGAAACAAAGCACTCAAATGCTCAAGAATGAGGGGACCTCATTCAACATTCTCAGGGGTGTACATAGATTATATGACATGTTCCTGCATAGTACGATAAATGGTTTGGGGGGGGGGCACAGACCTAAAGATCTTAAACTGAATTGAGTAGCTAATTCCAGGAAGTAATGATCAAGAATGTGAATGTGTTGTCTATCTTCTGCTGCTTACTACCTACATGTTGTGAAGGCCAGTACTGAAATGTCAGGATTTAAGATACAACCACTAACTTAACGCCAGCTACCAAGAAAGACATGGACATGGTGGTTTGTCAGTGTTAAGTACATCCATACCAACTCAAGAAAGGAAGAGTTAGGGAAGGGAATCACAGATGCATGGAGTAGGCAGGAACACAGATCATCTAGAGTTAAAAAGTCACACATTGGTGGCCTGGAGAGATGGTAGAGCAGGTAAGAGCACTTCTTGCTTTTGTGGAGAACATGGGCTCAGTTCTCAGCATCCATAACAATTATAGCTTCAGTCCAGGGGATCCAGCGCCCTCTTCTGATCTCCACAAGGAACCAGGCCTGCACCTGCTGCACAGATATGCACACAGGCAAAACACTCATACACACAAAACAAAATAATATCAAAAAAAAAAAAAGAGTAATAAATTGGAGTTGAAGTTCGGTAGTAAAGAAATACTTAGAATTCATGACGCATGGGCTTTATTCCTGGGGAAGCTGGGGGTGAGGAGAGGAAAAACGGTAAAGAAGAAGGGAGATAGAAAAGACGTTGAGACGAATCTCCTTAATACTTTCATGAACTACCAAGAAAGGGGAAGGGCTCACAGGTCCACTGCAGGCTTGTCTCTGGTTTGTCGGGACTACCTGTTCTCCTAGCCTTCCCCATTGGCATTCTAGAATACAGCCAGTCTAGAACAAGGCTGTGATGGGAAGGATACAAGATAGCTGGGTCTGGACCAGGAGCAGGAAAATATCTAAAACTTTGTGTCTCATATTTCATCTTCTCAGTTTTCCATGTCTGATTTAACTCTTGACTTAAAAAAAAAAGATATTGAACTTGAAACCACTACCTTTCTCTTCATTTTACTCAATTTTCTGTTTCGTATCGTCATCCAAAGCCTTTATTACTGTGCAGTGGAAGAAAAGGAGATTCCTTCAATCCTTGCCATGTTATTTTCCTAGAATTCATTTATATTCCACACAAAGACACTGCAACATCTCAGGTAATGAGAAATCACATTTTGTCCTCTAAAGAACAATTGTCAAAGAGCTTTCATTCTTTTATATTTATCCTTGTGTTATTTTGGGGCTTAACCTCATGCCAGTTATTCTTGGGCTGATAATATAGCTCAGGTGGTAGAGTGCTTGTCTAGCAAGAATGAAGTCCCCAATTTGATTCTTTGTACTCCACGGTGCATGTCTGTATTCCCAGGAGAGAGCTCAGAAGTCCAAGGTCATCCATCCTTAGGTACATAGCAAATTGGAAGCCAGCCTAGAGTACACGAGACCTTGTCTTTAAAAAATATATGCACATGTGTATATCTGTGTCTGTCTGTCTGTCTGTCTGTCTGTCTGTCTGTCTGTCTGTCTGTCTGTCTGTTTGCCTGCCTGCCTGCCTGCCTGCTTGCTTGTCTGTCTGTCTATAGGGTACATAGCCCTGGCTATTCTGGAACATGTTATGTAGACAAGAATGGCCTCCAATTCACAGAGATCCAGGACTTCTGTCTCCTGAGTGCAGAGATTAAACACCACCATATCCACCTTAAAATATATTCTCAATTTGTTAATAATATTACATATAAAAAGATCATAAGTAACATAAAAGTAAAGTTTAATGGTTAATGGTAAAATAAGTACCTGCAATCTTGCCACTTCAGAACAATGCATTAACACTGTTGAAAATCTCTAACTTGGATTTTTTTTTTTTCATGGATCATTGTTTTGGGAGTTGTATGTCAAAAATGTTACTAAACTGTCTATTTGCATGGGTGCTGGGGATTCAAACTCAGGTTCTCCTGCTTGCACAATAGGCACTTGTCAACGGAGCCATTGTCCCAGCCCCATAAGTAATGTTTCACTGAAGAATAGCCATTGTAATTTATAGAATCTTTAGTAGTATATTCAAACAAAGAAGCAGAATTTTTGCCTAAAATAATTGTTCCTTCACTCTTTACAGAAAAATGTGGCAATTCTGCCACCACATTTTAACACAGGCTCACCTATCTCATCTTCCATTCCCTCTATGTTACAGCCTAGGTGACGTTTCCAACTTGTTTTTTCTTTAGCCATTTTTAATTTGTTGATTTAGTCATCAACTGCCTTTTGTTGTTGTGTCCTTTTGTAATTGCTTCTGATTGGTTTGGATTTTGAGACAGGGTTTCTCTCTGTTTAGCCCTGACTGTCCTGGAACTCACTCTGTAGACCAGGCTGGCCTCAAAGTCAGACATCTGCCTGCCTCTGCCTCCTGAGTGCTGGGATTAAAGGCGTGCACCACCACCCAGCTTATGTAGTTGTATTTTTAACTCTAGCGTATTATTTTATCCTTTCTCTAATCTGTCTGGTAAATTGTGGTACTTTTGTTTTATTGCTCATACATTTTTGAAATGCCATCTTTTATTTCTCAAAATATTTGTTTGTTTTGAGGCTTGGGCTATATGTATGACATTGACATGGCACATATAAGGAGGTCAGAAAGCTGTATGCCAAAATATATTCTCCATTAAAGTTAATTTTGTCAGGTGTTTTATTGCCACAAGCAGGTGAGTAGCTAACACACATGGCTCAACAGTTAAGAGTGCTCGCTGCTCCTCTAGACAACCCAAGTTCAGTTTGTGGCACCATTACTGACACTGGGCAGTTTCAAAACTCCTATAACTCCAGTTCTATGGAAACTGACGCCTTCTTTGGCCCCTGAGTGCGTGCGTGTGTGTGTGTGTGTGTGTGTGTGTGTGTGTGTGTGTGTGTGTGTGTGTGTGTGTGTGTATGTGTCTGTAGTATCTATTTTTTGTGTACTTGTCTTTCCAATGTGCACACATATTGACTTGGTTTTCATCCCAGCTTTTGGGTTTGTTCTCTCTCTTTGGAATTTCCTATTCTCTCAGCAATAAGGAAAAATTACTCTTTCCATTGAAACTAGATGGTTTGCAAAAGAGGGCTTTATGTCGCTCTAATGTATGATACTGCCAGATGTCTCATCCAATGCCTTTTCTGTTTTTACAAGTAAGTTTGGCCCTCACTTGCTGCCTTATCGCCTGCCAGAGCTATGTGTGGAGATTATTTCCATACTTTCCATCTTCCTTGCTTTTCACCACAGCCCATGCCTGTGTTCAGAACTCACTGTAATCCATTAACAGTACCCAACCTCTGGGTGATGGTGATGATACTTCCTGATTGGCTAAAGGAACGTTTGTTCTTTGTATTCTTGCCAAGGACAGAGTGTCAGTTATGGTTCTTTTAAACTTTGTAGGTTGGCAAGGCACTATGGCAGAGACCTTTAACACTAGCACTTGGGAGGCAGAAGGCAGGTGGAGCTCTGTGAGTCTGAGGCCAGACTGGCCTACAAAATGAGTTCCAGGACAGACAGAGCTACATAGTGAGACTTGTCTTGAACAGAAACAACAACAACAACACAACAACAACAACAACAACAAACCCATAAGAAAATATTTTAGGTATCGTTTTGTCTCCTCCTGCTCCTAAACATACACACACACAGGCACACACACAGGCACACACACAGGCACACACACAGGCACACACACAGGCACACACAAGAACACTCACTTTTGCTGTTTGTACCTGGTTGAACATTGTCTTAGTCACTTCGGTGTTCCATTATTGTGAAAAGACAACATGGCTATGGCAACTTTTATGAAAGAAAGTATTTAATTGGGGCTTACAGTTTCAGAGGTCAGTCCATTATCATGGCAGGAAGCATGGTGGCATACAGGCAGCCATAGGGCTTGAGATGTAGCTGAGAGCTCTACATTCAGATTCATAAGCAGAAGAAAAAGGAAGACATTAGGAGTAGCTTAGACTTTTGAAACCCCAAAGCCTACTCCTTAGTGACATTCTTCCTCCAACAAGGCCACACCCACTCCAACAAGGCCACACCTCCTAATCTCTCTAAAGCAGAGCCACTCCCTAATGACCAAGCATTCAAATTGATGAACCCGTGGGGGTCATTCCTATTCCAGCCACCACTAACCTTTTTCTTGGCACAGTTAATTTCTGTTCACTGATAGCCTTTTTGGTCTCCTGTGGAAGTGCTGCACTCTCTGGTTCCTGGGGTCTCCAGGCTGTGAACTGAAACCAAACGCTTTCTTCCTCTTCCATTTACAGGAACACACAACACACACACACACACACACACACACACACACACACACACCACCTCTTCATTTTCCAGATTGATTAGTTTTTATGCAGCTGTTGCCATCACTTACGCATGGCCTTAAATGAAGAGACAGGCACATGAAAACACTTGTACTCCATGAAGACCCTGAAATGCTCAGGACTATTCAGAAACAAAAATTTACAGTGACTTCTGAATCCAATTATGCAGAAAAGCCATTAAAAGATTCCAAAGCTGAGCAGCAGTCTTGTAGAGGCAGCGTCTTTCGAGGAGGAAATGGAATATTCTATGAAGACACCACTGCCAACTTGAGTCCTCCTCTATTTGAATAAGAAAAATCCGGTTTTATTGCATACTGAAGACAAGCAAAACACTGAGACATCCTCCAGAACTTTTCCCTTTACAATTTTCCTCTCTCCCTCTTTGTTCTGTAGAAGCTGAGAACAAGGCTTCCACATACTTCAGAAACAGAATGCGGAAGAGTTGGTGTTACAGGACTGCTGAAGAGCTCGGCCAGGGGGCTGGAGAGAAGGCTCAGAGGTTAAGAGCACTGGTTGCCCTTGCAGAGAACCCAGGGTTTGGTTCCAAGCACTCACATGGTGGCTCACAGCCACCTGTAACTCCAGATCCAGGAGATCCAGCTCTCTCTCTCTTCTGGCTTTTACAGGCTGCTGCATGTACCTGGTGCATATGAAATTATGCAAGCACACATAGGATAAATAAATAATTTTAAAAACAGAGTATGGCAAGGAATCATTCTGAACTCAAATTAAATAAAATTAATCAGCTAACCATGACATCTAGATTTTAGCTCTGAAGCTGAGGCTCAGAAGGGTAGGACTTTTGATGGGTGTGTCTGAGAGAACAGAGAGATTATATGTAACAGAAACTGTTGGACCAGGAGGCTAGGAACATTTTCTTAAATTGAGATGAGGATGTAGCTCAGTGACTTGTGTAACATATATAAGGCTCCAGGTTTGATCCCCAGTAATCGGTGGGGTGGGGTGGGGCAGTGCACAGAGGGTAGGGCTCATGATGGAATGTGCTCCTTGCTGGATGTGCAGTTGTCTCTAACTCATGCCCTATGATTCTGTGATCCTTTTCAGGTCATGTGGTTTTGTCAGTGTTGACAAACTAGACAATGGTTTTTGTTAGCTTATCTTTTTTGGTATCTATCTATCTATCTATCTATCTATCTATCTATCTATCTATCTAATGTCCCAGTGCCTTATCACCATGTTCACCTGCACGCCAGAAGAGGGCATCAGATCACATTATAGATGGTTCTGGACCACCATGTGGTTGTTGAGAACTGAACTCAGGACCTCTGGAAGAGCAGCCACTGAGCCATTGCTCCAGCTCTAGCTTACCTTTTGTAAACTATTTTTCTTTTCAGCTTTCCTTTACTATTTTAAAAAGTATTTGTATGTGTGTATCTATGTGTGGGTATATGTATGTGTGTGCAGGTGTCAACAGAGGACAGAAGCGTTGAAGCCCCCTGGAGCTGGAGCTACAGGTGTCTGTAAGCTGACTGATGTGGTGTTGGGAACCTAATCTTGTTGAAAGCAGCAAGTGCTTTTAATGTCGAGCCATCTCTGAAGACACTATATTAACTTATCTAAACACCTGTGTTTAAATTCCTGCACTTCTTTATTTATGATCTGAGGAGAGTCAGCCATTGTTGTTGATGTGGAGAAGAAAACACACCTTCTACCCTCCAGCTAGGAACTAACTCTATTCTTGTTATGTGGGATGTACCCAAGTCCTAAAACTTTCTATCAGGAGTAATGCTGAGCTTTCCAGTGTTACTTCCAAGGCTGGACCAGGACCCTGACCCTGATAACACTGGTCTATTTTGTTCCCTCTGTTTCCCATTGTACTACCCTGAAACTCCAGCATCAGAGGCTTCACAGTTAATTTCTTAACACATCCAAAGAACATTCTCAGAATATCTGGTGTTGTGAAATTCTGCAAGTACTTTAATAAATCCTCCTGGTTTTCACTCTTCCAGTTCTAGATTTAAGAGCAGAATAACTGATCTCCATATCACATGTAACACTCCAACCTCCTATTAGCAAAGCTGTATCTTCATCAATATTGCCTTTATCAAAACCAGAATATTTTAATTATACAGAAGAATGGGTTTAATTGTGACATTGCTTTATTACATTTTATCTCATTTGCATATTCGTGCGTGTGGATGCACATATGCTATATAATGTTCAGAGGACAAACAACAGATTTCAGAAGTAAGGTTCCTCCTTCCTCCTTGTGGGTCCAGGGGCTTGAATGGCAAGTACTTATCAGCAGGTGCCTTTGCCTGTTGAGGCATCTCATGAACCCCCGTTTTGATATTTTTTTAATTAAACTCATCCCCTTAATCTTCATTAACTGAAGATTTACATATTTTTTTTTAAAAAAATCTAGATTTTTCTCACAAGAGAAATGTAATGGTATTTGTCTTTCTGAATCTAGTTTGTTTTATTTAACATGATTTCCAGTTACATCCAATTTCTTATAAATGGTATTTCATTCTTTCTATGATTGGACAATATTCTACTATATATGCATACTAAACTTTGTTTATGCATTGATTCTTTAATGGGCATCTCAGCTGATATCATAACTTGACCATGATATATGAATGTTCAGGTATCATTATTGTATACTGAATTTGGTTCCTTGGGGTATATATGTGTAGCAGGATATTTTCCTGTTACATTGTATTTGCAGTGGAGCTTGGTGATTGGGCAGTAGAAGACATGGGTGGAGCTAAGAGTGGGAGAGAGGAAAAGGAAGAGGAGAAGGGGAAGAGCTAGTAACCATGGAGAAGATGGATTGGTCGAAAGCAGTCCTGGGTAACAATTTATATCTAAAGGTTAGATATTGGGTATCAATTCTAACTGTGTGGGCATCTTGTTAATTGAGCATTTCTAAATATATAAATATATTGGCTAATCTTTAAGTATTAAGAGTCTTCATTCTGCTGGGAACCATGAGGTTGGCGGGCATTGTTTGCTCTGAGCCAAGAACTATGCTTGGAGCCATAGAGTCTACAGAGCTGGCTGGCGAAGGCAGTGGCCATGCCAGCTTTTCCTGCTTCTGGCAAGTTGGTGGTGTGGCAGAGTGGGGACATAGAGCTCCAACATGGCAATGGCTCAGAAACTAGCAGAGCTGGACTGCTGAGGCTAATTCTAAATATCATCCATTTCATATATGTATACAAATTATAGCTGGATCATATGATAATCTATTTTTAGTTTTTAAAGATCTATTTTAGTATCTTATGTGTATGCATGTTTTGCCTGCATGTATGACCATACACTACATGTGGGCCTAGATGCTAGATGCTGTTAGATGCCTAGAGGCTAGATGAGGGTGCTATATACTGTGAACTGGAGTTACAGATGGTTATCAGAGTCACGTGGGTACTGTCCATTGAATACAGGTCCTCTGGAAGACCATTCAATGTTCTTATCTGCTGAGCCATCTCTTCAGGCCCTATTTTTGTTCTGTTTTAAAGACTATTTTAAAATCTTTTATGTGTATGGGTGCTTTGCATCATGCATATACAGTGCCCATGGCAGCCAGAAGAGGGAGCAAGACCCTCTGAAGCTGGAGCTACGAATGGTTGTTTACTGCCTTGGGGTGCTGGGAACCAAACTGGGGTTCTCTGCATGAATAGCACATGCTCTTAGCTACTGAGCCATTTCATCTCTTGAGACCTTTAGTTTGTTTTTTGAGGGAGTTTCCATTTTCATCTCTATACTGGCTGGACCAATTTACATTTCATCAATAGTATATGAGAGTTGCATCCTCCAGCATTTATTTTTTCTTTTCTTCATGATAGAAAAATGTTGCTGAATAACCTTGAATGGCAACTATTTTGTTTCAGAACTTGGTAGGCACTAGTTCTTCATGCTTTCCTGGCATCTAGGATTTCTGTTGATACATGTCATTCTAATAGTTTTGCCTTTGTTAAGTAACTCGGATTCCTCCAGCCCCCACCCCGCCCCTGTAACTTTTTATTCTTTTGTTGTTCTCTACTCTTGGCACAGAAGAGAGGTCTTTTTTCATTGCTTCTATGTGGGACTATATGCTTGGCTGCTTTCTATTGCTGTAATAAATTATGACAAAAAACAACTTGGGGAAGAAAGGTTTATTTACACATCCCAGTTGCAGTTCCTCATCAAAGGAAACAAGGCAAGAGCTCAAAAAGGGCAGGAACTTTAAGGCAGGACCTTAACACAGAGACCATAGAGAAATGCTGCTTACTGGCTTTCTCCTCGTGCCTTGCCCAGCTTGCTTTCTTGCATTACCCAGGACCACCAGCCTAGGGGTAGCACTGCCCCACCCCAGCAGGTTGGGCTCACACCAATCATTAATCGAAAAAATAATCTATAGTCTTGTCTACAGTTGTCTACAGGCCAATCTGAGGGAGGCGTTTTCTCAATTGTGATTCTTTCTACTCTTTCTACCTGTGTTATGATCACAGACAGCTAACCAACTCAGACTCTAAATGATCCTATACTGAAATGTCATGTTTTTTTTTTCCTCCTAGATTTAGGGGTTGGTTTAGTTGGGGTTTTATTGCTGTGAACAGACAGCATAACCAAGGCAAATCTTATTAAAACAACATTTAATTGGGGCTGGCTTACAGGCTCAGAGATTCAATCCAGTATCATCAAGGTTGGAGCATGGCAGTATCCAGGCAGGCATGGTGCAGAAAAAGCTGCACCATCTTCTACATCTTCATCTGAAGGCTGCTTGAATACTGATTTCCAAGCAGCTAAAATGAGAGTCTTATAACCCGCATCCACAGTGACACATCTTCTAATCCTGCCACTCCCTGGGCCGAGCATATACTAACCATCACAGGGTTTTTTTTTTTTTCTGGTATAGTTTCATTAAATATAGTTAATGTTTTTAAATGATTTATTTCTTCCTTCTACATCAAAAGAATCATGTCTGAGCTCTTAATCTTGAATTATTTTCCTTTATAAAAGCCTTGGATATATGAACCTCACTTGGATGCTAGAATTGACCTCTGGCCCTCAGCAAAAGCAGTATGTCCTCATAATCACTGAGCCCTTACCAGTCTCTTTTTTGATTTTTAAGGGTAAGCTGGCAAGTTTTCTACTGAGTAGCAAGGAAGAGTCCTGAAAATGGGTAGCTAATATTTCTATTTTTTGCCTAGAATATTTTTTGTATATGTGTATACATGTGTATATATGCACTTGATTGTGTGTGTGTGTATGTGTGTGTGTGTGTGTGTGTGTGTGTGTGTGTGTGTGTGTGTGTGTACACAAATATATGGAGGCCAGAGATCACTGTCTAATGCCTTCTTCGGTTATTCTACATTTTTTTCTTTTTTATTTATTCTCTCATATACTATATCCTGACTGTGGTTTTCCCTTCTTCCCCTCCCTTGAATCTCTCCTCCCACCTTCCCTTTCCCCTAGATCCATGCCCTCTCCACTTCCCCACAGAAAAGAGCAAGCCTCCCAGGGACATCAACCAAACATGGCATAACAAGCTACAAAAGTTGGCACATATTTTCACATCAAGGTTAGATGAGGCAATCCAGAAGGAAAAGGGTCCCAAAGGCAAGCAAAAGAGTCAGAGCCAGCCCTGATTCCTACTGTTAGGAGTTCCACAAGAACACCAACATACACAACTATAACATACATGCAGGAGCCCTAGGTCAGACTCATACAGGCTCCCTGATGTCTGTGAACTCACTTGAATACTAGTCAGTTGATTCTTTGGGTCCTGTTCTTGTGGTGTCCTTGACCCTTCTGGATCCTCTAATCCTTCCTCCCCCTCTTCCATAGGACTCCCATGCTCTGCTTATATATGGCTGTGGAACTCTGCATCTGATCCCATCAGTTGCTGGATAAAAATCTCTCTGATGATGATTATGTTTGTCCCAGCATGGCCTGCAGGCAGGGCAAATTGTAGGTTGGAGGTTTTATGGCTGGGTTGGTGACTCTATCCCTCCACTTGAGGCCTTGCCTGGTTACAATATCTATCTTATCTTTTTGAGACCGTCTTTCACTGAATCAGGTGCTCAGCAATTGGCCAGAATGACCAGTTTCAGAGATCCATCTTGAACCACAACCATACCCTTTTAAAGCTGAGTTCTGGGTATCTGAACTCCAGAACTCAGGCTTTCACAACAGGGACTTCAAGGCATTTACCAAGCCCTCAAAATATGATACCTTTTTATTTATCATCCATGCAGCTGAATTCTTCATCCAAGTCTTGATTTAACTTTCTCACATCATTCCTCTGTTTAATTCTTTCTGAGGTAACTGGTTACTTATAACAATAGTACTGTCATTGTCAACTGGACATACCTAGGAAGAAGGAACCTTTGTTAGACTGGTCTGTGGGCACGTCTGTGAGGCATCTTCTTCTTCTTTTAATGATTTATTTTTATTTTATGTGCTTAGCATTTTACCTGCATGTATGTCTGTATGAGGATGTTGGATCCCCTAGAACTGGAATTACAGATAGTTGTGAGCTGTCAAGTGGGTGCTAGGAATTGAACCCAATTCCTCCAGAAGAGGAGCCAGTGCTCTTAACTGCTGAGCCATCTCTCTAGCCACGGGCATTTTCTTAATTGTTAAGAGTAGGCTTGGGTTATATAAGAAAGGTAGCTGAAGGTGCTAGAGAGATGGTTCAGTGTTTAACAGTAGTGGTTGCTTTTCCCAAGGACCTGGGTTAAATTCCCAGCACCTACATGGCAGCCATCTATAACCATCTATAACTTCAGTTCCAGCAGAGATCCAATGTCCTCTTGCCTCTGCAGGCATAGGCATCCAGGCACTCGTATACACAATTTAGAAGACACCAAACTTTAAAAGAAAGAAAAGTAGCTTAGCAAACCAGAAGAAGAAAGGTAGCAAGCTGTATTCCCTTATAGTTTTTTTTTTGCTTCAGTCCCTACCTCCAGGTTTCTGCCTTGAACTCCTGTTCTGGTTTCTCTTGATTCTGAGTGTAACCTTTATGAGTCAGAGTCAGGGTTCACTAAAGGAACAGAGCTAATAGAACCGGACTGATTGGCTCACAGGATATGGTCTGGGTTGTCCAACAATGGCTACTTCAGTAGTTGCTCAGTCCAAGGGTCTGGGTGTCTCAGCAGTCCCTATCTGGTGCTGAAGGCCTAGATGATTCCAGAGAGCTACTGGCCTTCAGTCCACCCTACAAGCTGTCGATTGTGTAACATTGGTGAAGGAACACTTCGGCAACAGGCTTGTAAACTCGTTATCAAGAGTGAGTACAAATAGGCAAAGAGCACAAGGCTTCCTTCTTCCGTGTCCTTTTGTCTGTGCTGCCACCAGAAAGTGCCATGCACATTCAGAGTGGGTCTTCCTGCTTCAAATAATCCATCATGAAAATCTCTCATGTTTAAGTTGATTTGGACACAACCGAAAACCGAGATCAACCAATCTCAGAACTCTAAGCTGAAATAAATCATTTCCTGTAAAAGTGGGGTTTGAGCAGTTTTACCACAGAAACAAAACACAAACCTGGACCTTTTAATTTGTTGACATTTTAGCTATTTCAATTCTTCTGCCTCAGTGATCTGAAAGCAGCTTTTGGAGGAGTCCTTGCTTTGTTTTTTCATTGTTTTTGTTTGATGGTGTCTATGGGAAGATTTATGCATCTGTGAAGATGGATCTCTCTTCTGATGAGCAATCGTTCCTTGAGGGCTCAAGCCCCAGCACAACTCAAGAGAAAGAAAGCCTTTGAGACAGCAGCATACCAGAACAGATCTGACAGAGAAACACAGTAAGGACCAATAAGCATGCCCACCATACCTGTAACCACACTAAAGAGAGGAAAAATAGCATAGGAAAAGTGTGAAGCTAAAAAACTCATAAAAGGAAAAGAAGTACACACACACACACACACACACACACACACAGAGAGAGAGAGAGAGACACAGAGAGAGAGAAACAGAGAGAGAAACAGAGAAAGAGGAAGAAGGGAGGAAGTAGTGAAGACGCATGATTAAAGAAAACACTAATAGAGAAAAAGCAAGACATAAAATCATCTAGTAATGAGCTGGAGAGATGGCTCAGTGGTGAAGAACACTTGCCGGCTTCCTGCCCTTCCAGGAGACCCAAGTTCAGTTCCTAGCACCTACACTGGGTGACTCACAAATGCCTGTAACTCCACTCCAGGGAAATTGATTCCCTCTTCTGGCCCCCACAGGCACTTTTACATACACAGAAACACACATGCATTACAAAATATCTAATAACAAAATAAAATACAGAAACAAAATTGGATGAAAGAGGAATGACCAAGATTTAAAAATAAAATGAAAGCAATATTTAAAAAATAACAGTGGAAACAGAACAGTAGACATTGGAGGAACTTCTTTCTGGGCCCATTTACATTGAAATCTGTGAGGTAGGAGCTGGAATCTAGTGTGTTTCTTCCCTCTTCCCACTGTACATGTTGGTGGTGTTGTGGACTTGAGATCTGACTGGTCAGGCATACGTCAGGGAGGCCTTATAGGAATCCCTCACCACTGCGCCTTTCAGCCCCACGGTTAAGCAGCAGCCACTACTGCCCCAGCAGGGGATCATGTACTCCAGTCTTCCCTCTCCGGAGCATGCGCATCCTGTGTGCGATGATGTAATGCCCGAGTGAAGGAACATATTTCTAGTGCATTAGAGAGGGAAGCACAAAACAGTTCTGCAATTGATGGAGAGATGAAGGCATGGGGTTTTTCTGCCTGCCTAGCTCAGTGCTTTCAGATCTCATCCAGCAAAAAGCCACCCAATGGGAGGATGCTGCAGAATCTGAGCATCTAGTAGACCTTGGGCTCAGAGCTCAGTGAGCAGCCTTTCATCTATGTCTAATTTCCCCACACCCCACATCTACAAGGATCTCTGGTTGGCCACCACCCAGACCTTGCTACAGGGTATGTTTGGCTTTCCTGAATTGTGATTATTCCTTATTTCTAGGTCTCCAGAGTAGCTCAGTCCAAACAAGTCTCATTGTCCTCTGGAGATGGCTCCCTGCTGTAGCACTCCATGATCTGAGAGCATGCTAGCCTGCAACCAAAGTCAAGCACACTATGTTCTCCTGTCTATGACTTCCAGTCTGACATTGTAGGGATTGTCTGTATCCTCCAGGGTGATTTTGTGGCCATGGACTGGACTTCCTGGCTGGAGTAGAAGATATCAATGGTTTCTTATCTTTCTCTGTGCTTAGCTGTCCAGTCACCTTCTTCCTTCCTCCTGTCCTTGGATTGCCACCACCTCTCCTTTTGAGTCTTCTTATAATGCTGCCTGGAGGAAAGTTCTAGAACTACCATCTTACTCCAGAACTTGAGGCTTTATTGAATGCCACTCTTATGGGTTTCAAGAGCTCAATTCCTTTTTGCAGGTAGAAGAGCCCAACATTCTAAAAAGCTTCTAAGCAATTGCAGAATTTCTGCTCACACTATCCACAGTTTCAGAATATTCTGGAAGCTATCCGCAGATCCAACTTCAAATTGATTGATTCTAACTATTCAATTCAGGAGTTTTTATAGGTCACTGACAGATGGATGACCTCATCAACAAATTTTCTTATTGTGGTGACCGAATACTTGAGAAAGCACAGGTTGAGGCTATATTTTCTCTTGCAGTTCAAGGGAATGTGGTCCACCATGGAGGGGAATGCATGGAGCTTTAAAGCCACTGGTCATATCTGCAGTCAGAAAGAGTGGACAGAATGCGGCACTACACTCTAGGTCCACCATCAGTGACTCACTTCCTTCATCTTTTAAGTTTCCACAACCCAGGCTGGGGAGAGATGACTCAGTGGGTAGGAGCACATATTACTCTTGTAGAGGTCCATGTTCAGTTCCCAGCATCCTTCTGATGGCTCATAACTAACTGCCTGCAACTCCAGCTCCAGGGGATCCAATGGCCCTGGCTTCCAAAGGCTCCTGTACTGATGATATGCACATTCCCAAATACACACAATTAAATATGTTGTGACACCAGTTAGAGGCCAAGTGTTGAAGCCCATGAGCATGCAAGGGACATGTCCTATTCAAACCACATGGATTTATGATTGAATCTTGTGATTTTCTTCACATCAAGGTTATAGTTGAGATACAGGTTGAGGCTACTTTACCTTGCAGACAAAGGGCCAGTTTGGTTTAGTAGCTTTTGAACTGTGTCTATCTGGGCAATCTTCTCCAAGCACTCCTGCATTCAGATGTACAGGCCTGAGACTGGGCACCGCCCCAAACCTCCCTTCATCAGATGCTCTGTAGAGCTCCCCAATGACAAGATTGGATCCTTTGTTCTTGCTTATGCCTCTAGCCATCTGCTCTACTGCATCTTCCACAAATGGTTTTAGAAAGGAAGGTGCGAAAAGATGCGCATTTACTTTTCTTAGTTAAAAGTTCCTTCTCTGCCAAGTAACTATACCTACTCTCCTCCAACCTCATCAACTCTAGCACCTAGAACAGTACCTGGCATAAAGCTGCCACTTTGTTCACTCAAAGCATGACTGAACAACCAAACTACTCATCCTGATGAGTGAATACAAATTTCCTGCTAATTATCCTATCTGCCATCTTTTAAAAATATACACTTTTTATTTATTTATTTATTTATTTATTTATTTATTTATTTATTTATTATATGTGATGTGAGGTCAAATGGCAACTTGCAGGAGTCAGTTTTCTCTTTCCTCCTTGTGGGTCATAGGAATACAACTCATGTTATCAGACTTGCCTTTACCTGCTTAGCCTTTGCAGCCCTTATATGCTAATTCTAAATGTTACTCAGGCTAATAATGTCTAGCTTTCCCTCACCGTAGACATTATTCCTCACCATATTCTCATATAATAACCAAGCATGGTTCTGAAATATTTACAGACCCTCATCTTCAGCCCATGTTTCTGTATAACTCAACCCTATGTAATTGGACTCAGATTCATCTGTCTAACTAAACTTCTCAGCTGTTTTTGTGGGTGAGAAACAGTAATACACAGACAACAAAAAAGCAAAAGCAAAAAATGTGCCCCTTGGGTTTTTTTTTTTTTAGATTTATTTTATTTATAAGTACATTGTAGCTGTCTTCAGACACACCAGAAGAGGGCATCAGATCCCATTATAGATAGTTGTGAGCCACCATGCAGTTGCTGGGAATTGAGCTCAGGACCTCTGGAAGAGCAGTGAGTGCTCTTAACTGCTAAGCCATTTCTCCAGCCTATCCTTGGGTATTTTTTTAAAAAAAAAAAAAAAACAGTTTAATCAGAACTCTATTCACCGAGTGGTGGTGGTACACACCTTTACTTCCAGCACTTGGGAAGGAGAGTAGGCAGATCTAAGTTAGAAGCCAGCTTTGTCTACAGAGTGAGTTCCAGGATGGCCAGACATACACATAGAATCCTTGTCTTGAAAAAAGCCAAACAGAACTTACATTCAAGTATTTACAAGGGGTTTAGTATATGCAGGCACTACTCAAGGGACTGAGGTCATATTAGTGAACCAGACAGAAAACATCATAAAACTTATGTTCTAAGGTAGAAGAGGAGGCAGCATGACCTAATTCATACATAATTTGAAAATACATCAGAGCACTCAAGATAGTGTCTAGAATTCTAGTAGCCTCCAGTCAGAAATAACTCAAACATGTATCAGCTCATGGATAAATACACCGAGGCATATTCATACAATAGACTATTATTCAGGCATTAAAAAGGAATGAAGTATTGGCCATGCTATTAAATGGATGAACCTTGAAATTGTACTAAAAAGCCAGACTAGAGACTACAGATTTCTTATTCTATTATAGGAAATATTCAGGAAGAAAACACTTGACAGCAGAATGGACTAGCAGTTGCCACCAGCGTTTAATAGGAGGGAAAGGAAATGGCTGCTTAGTTTTTTTTCCTTCTGGAGTGACTTAGTTTTTTCCTTCTGAGGTGATCAGCTATTTAGGAACCAGATAGATATGGCTGTGCACTGTGAACAACAAACTAAAGTCACTAATGATAAGCTTTGTTGTGTATTTTACTACATTAAAAATAGTTCCTGGCATAACTACTATGCCCCAACACCCCATCCCATTCCTCAAAGTAAGAAATCATCTGGGTAACAAGTAAAATCTTGATCACTGGAATGGTATATGGCCATTACAAACATGAATCTGGACTGTAAATGTTAACATAGAAAAATATCGAAGACATATATAATGAAAGACTAAACACTGTAGGCTTAGGCCACATAGTAAGACACTATCTATAAAGGGGAACATGCTGCAAATGTAGCTCAGTTGGTAGAGTGCTTGCCTAGCATGCACAAGGTCCCGAGTTCAAGCTCCAGCAACACATAAACAAAGCAGGTGTGGGGGCACCCCATGGGCCTATAATCTCAGCACTCAGGAGATAGATGCAGAAGGATCTGGAATTCAAGGCCACGCTCAGCTCCATAGCAAGTCTGAAGCCAACCTAGACAGAATATCCTGCCTAAAAAAAATAACCACCCCATCCCATGAGAACTTAAGATAACACTAAGAAAATCCATCCACAAGTCTGAACTCTTAAAAAAAAATCATTTTATTGACCCTTTACCATACAAAATTTATTCAAATTACATCCATTTGAAGTGGTAAGATCACAGCTGGAACAGGTCACCCTGTAACAAATCTATTTACAAAATCCATCATAAAAGCTTTTGTTTGTTTGTTTGTCTATTTTTACATTATATTACATTATTTCTTTATTTTTTTTTAAACTAGCATACAACACAGAGCTAAACTGATTAGTAGTTCGCCTACTCCCAGTGTTGGGAGAAACACTTCCTTTTTACAAAAGCATGTACCCCGCAGGAAAGACATTCCCACACCCTGCCAACTGCCACCAATCTCCTCCGCAAGGCATCTTCCTCAGATCCCTTCTCACACACAACCTGCCATGCACACACTTGGATTCTTAACTTCGTTTTTCCTGAAAGCTAAAGCTTTAAATACTGCGATTCTATGTACAGTCAGAGCTACACATACGACAAAAAAAAAAAAAAAAAAAAAGGCAAACAAGAGTCACAGGCGAAACAACAAAAACAAAACACACACAAAAAAAAACCCAAGGCGACGGTCTTAAAAAATTACAAACCAGCTAGAAAATATTCTGGCAGTGTTTACAAATGAATTGCTATCTCTGTACAAAACTGGTAAATAATGGCAATGTGAGCGGACTGTATCAACTTAAATAAAACGGCTATGTACACAAACACACGCCTAACACTGTTTGACAGCTCATGCGTTGCCCTTTATACAGTTTTAATTGAGGCTCACGCCGTCTTCGTTCGCACACGTGTAACTTTCAGCCATTCCGTATGTGAGCTTTTAGTAGCAGCAACTCAATGGTACCAGGGAACCTGCATCTCAGGACTTAAAGTAACAAAAATACTGTAGTACTCATCTACCTTGTGTGCCAGATACTACGAGCAAAGAAAATGCCTAAATGCAAACAGAATATAATATGGATGTCTCACACTACGTACGCCAGTTAAGCCCCTTAACTGGAGAAAGTCTTATGCATGAAAGACTTCTTCAAGACTTATTAGTATTCCTTTCATTTCTTAAAAACAATAAATACGGCATTACAATACGAATAGTTTCAACAAGAAAAGTCAACCAGACACACAACAACCTAGAGCCAGGTGAGTTCAGTCATTAGACTTTGGGGAAAGAAACCCAGCCCTATGCGGCTGGCAAAGAGAATTACACAAAGCCAGAGCAGAGGCAGCTAACCAGATGAGATAAATACAGGGCATGGGGAAAGCTTGGCATAAACGGTTTCCCATACAGGAAAAAACCCCACAGTGCATTTCCAGTAGGCACTTAACACGAAGCTCCCCCTCCCTCCTCCACCCCAGTGCTTCAGCTCGGACCACAAGGATTATTCTGTACCAAGTCCAGAGTGTGTGAGGGGAGGAGGCCGGGGCTGGAGGCTGAAGAAGAGAGAGGAAGATAGTCTGCACCTTTGATTTTTTCTTCCCAAACATACACCACGCATACCCACACACAGAGTTTAAAGTGCCGGTGTCTTCTGTCTCCACCCCCACCACCACCACTTTGCATATTGTGGAAATCTATCTAGAGTAAACTGGCCAGGGTTCTTGTGGTTTAGTAAAAGGTTTTCCCAAGGGATATTTTCAACTCGATCAAATGTGTATGAGTTGAGTGCCTACTACGTGCCTCCTGGGCAGGCCAGGCACATAGTGTTTCAAACTGCTCAGCTGGAGGTTAGTTTTCTTGACTAACTCACTTCCGCAGCCCTTAGCATCCAAGGAATGGATTTGAGGTACTATGCCATATTCAACACCAGGACAAGATGGCCGCTGCCACCCGCCAGTGGGAACGCTATTCTTGGAAGTAACTGAAGGGTCCTTGCTGACACAAAGCCTCCAGTTTGGGACACCATTCCTGAGGAGTAACAAGGGAGTCGCCCTGGCATTCTATCAGTGCATATCTTGTCTCCTGACCTCCCTTAGTCCAAACTCACCCACTCACAGTGGATGGGGTGAATGGTTTCTAGCTAGAACTAGTCCACCCCCAGACACAGTGGGAGCTCCTCGTTCCAACTTAAGGAAGCGTCCCTGATAGAATGCCACTCACACCATGGGATGTCTTTCTCCCTAGGGCCTCTCCACCTGACCGCATCCTGAGAAGTGGTCTCCCTGAGTGTGGCATTAGAGCCCTTTCCCCGGTCGCAGGGGCCCGGGAAGCCCAAGGATGGAGGGATCCATGCCTGCTGCTCCATGGGACAGCTGTATCATTTGGCCCGAGGTCCTCACTGCGGGCCACTCGAGTCAGCGAGCTCCAGAGCTGTTCTCGCTTCAAGCTCCCCTCCTGGGAAAGGAAGCAAGAGAGAGGATGCTTCTTGCAGAGGCTGGTGGACCTTAGGTGACACAGGGTTAGATGCTTTCATCAGTAGAGGTGTTCTCCCTCTGCTAAAGGAATAGGAATTTGCAAAAATTGCCTTAAGGTAAACAATTCAATTGAAATAGTGATGGGTGCCACAGGAATGCTTCGATGGCAGCTAGAAAAATAAAAAATTCTAAAACAACCCACAAGGAACTCCTAAGTCGCAAGTAATCAACCGGAAACTCACAAATACGCAGGACGGGGGAAGCGGAAGTGGGGTATGGAGACAGGGAAATCCACAACAGCTTCGAGCAGCAGAACTCTACCAGTCTCTGTATCTGCAATGAGTACTTGCAAACAAAGTTCTTCATCCAAAAGGCTGTGGAGGCTCTTGCAGCCTCCTAGTGGGACACGTGGCCCATAGCTTACACTGAATTATGAGAGTAATTTAAATATTCCTAAGAGCTGAAGAAATCCGTGTCATTCCTTTGCATGACTTCAAGCTTGCATTTGTGGCAGAATTCCATTCCATGTTTAGCAGACTCACAAAGACATGCATTCTGCAGAGAAGGCACGGCTTGAAATGCTGTTACGGGAGAGTGCTGTGTTCCAGTGGGCCAGGTGGCTGGACCCGTTCAACAGCCCATCCATCAGGCACAGCAAGCCAGTCCGCAAGGAAAGGAGAGGAAGGAGGGGAGAAAAGGACAGGTGAGAGACACCTGATTGCACATCTTCTCGCTTGCTGACTCGTCAGGAAGATTTGGGAGCCTGGGACCAGGCAGGGCTTTCCCAAGGGAGCCTGCAACTGTGCGCTTAGAAAAAAAAAATTTAATTCATCAAAATGTCAGCTTTGTTCTGAAGTTTACTTCATGATACTCTTGGAGGAAGAAGGTAGGAAGGGACAACACTGCGATACACGTTCTGATTCCGTGATAAAAAAATATTGGTTTATAAGGACAGTTTGTACAAAGCCCAATCAACTACACATGAAGTCCTCCACCAGGGGCAGCTTTTCCAAATCATAGGCATCGAAGAGATCGCTGATGCCCTCTTCCTCCCCTAGGCTCAGCAGATAGTCCTCTTGGAGCAGGGGAGGCAGTAAGTTCACAAAAGGTCCTTCAAGGTTGGAAGGAATTTGGTCCTCAGTCTGCTGTAAAAGGTTGGCTGGGGAGGCCAGAGGGGAGAGGTTTGCTGTGGAAACCGAGCAGTCACTATGTCCTGAGTTGTTAGAAGCCAAGTCTGTAAGGGGAGGGGAAGAGTGGGGAAGGAGAGCCAAAGTTAGGAGAAAACAAAAAACAACCAACCAATCTACTTTTTCTGGAAGAATGTATGTGCTGCGGCCTCTCAGCTCAATGTGGCTACTTGAGGACACAGATCACCATTAGGCTAACAGGCATGAAGAATGAATTCACTTTTTTTTTTTTTGAGAAAGATTTTTTTGTATCTTTAAAACCAAGCTGAAGCTCCCAAGAGCTTTTCTTTAGCGGAAGGAAAAGAGAGGTGGGGTACGTCCCTGCCGTTTTCTGACCACATACATCCTCTCCTCACTGCCCTGGAGAGGAAGGTGAGGTCAAGACTCTGACCAAGGCTTGTCTTTATAATCCTATCCCTAATGATTTCAGATGCATCATCCAAGATGTCTACTCAAGCATGGCTGATACTCAAGACTGTCTACAGCCATTGTCTGGTACACCAAGGAAACAGTTTTTTGCTTTCAAGAGTCTGCAGGGTCTTCATCAGGGGTGAGGGACCATTTGAACCAAGATCACTATTTTAGTCTACAAATTAATAATAATGCCTCAGAAAACTATTCTGATAACATGCAGCTTCTCTCTCCATCTTCTCCATACAACACAAAGGCTTTAACAGGAGTAGGGCATCCCACGGCCAACTGGTGGATACCCAGGACCCAGCATCAAGTTCAGAATGGACATGAAGCCTCTTTCCTGACTGTTACAGGGCAAGCATGGCACCCTCTCACACCAGGCCTTTAGCATGGTGAATGATGGAGCAGCTAGCATCACCCATAAATTCCAGGCTCACTTGCAGGCACGGATCCTGTGAACTGGTTCTGCTTAGCACTTTGGTTTCTCTAGCAAGTTTGATGGGTTACACATGACTCCTACCAATAATGGACCCAAGCATTTTGTTAAGACTTAGCCCTGTGGTCCTGAAGAATACTGTTTTTTAAAGTGAAATCTTAGTTTACCTTTGGAAGTGGGCTTAGGGATATTCCCATTGTGGTCTTGGTTATTTGTTTTCATGGGTCTGTGTGTTTCCGTCTCTTCTGGACACAAGTAAACCTCAATGGGCCCTTGGGTACTTGCCAAATGGATTTGTAGGCTCTAGAAACAAGAAAGAGATCAAGTTCATTTAGAAATGAAAACCAAATCACATCTTACCTAAAAGTGAACTGGAAGGGCGATATTGTTGTTCATTTTGCTCCCCTATTCTTCATCTGTCAGTATTGACATTCTCCCAGAGAAGGGGCCCACAAACAACTGTAGTCTGAAGGCCAAATGCAATTCACCATTCAGCTTTGTAAATAAAGTTTTATTGGGACAGAGAGTTTGTGACCATTCTCATGCTGCCTCTATCACCTCTGGCTATTTTCATATTACATAGTAACACGTTGTAGAGTTTATTACTTGAATAATCTAAACAGAAACTATGTTGCTTACAAAATCAAAGACAATTACATCCTGGAGCTTTAAAAAGTTTGCTGATTTATGCTAGAGAAATAATTTTAGGGGGTGGCTTGGGGGTGTCCAGGTCTTTTTTAGCTGTATTCTTTTCCTACAAATTATTTAAAGTTCTGTTAAATGTTCCAAACAATGTATTTCTATTAATTTCTCATAGTAAGATTTTCTAATATTAAACTCAAATAACCAATTTATAAACAGCATTTTAAAGTGTCAGGAGCAGTAAGAGAATAAATAAAGTACATTGATTTCTTTTTAAATTTGCTTGTTTATTTTTGATACAGGGCTTCTTGGTGTAGCCTTGGCTTTCCTGGAACTCACTCTACTCTGTAGACAAGGTTGGGCTTGAACTGAAGAGATTCACCTGTCCCTTCCTCCCACGAGCTAGGATCAAAGGTTTGCGTCACCACTGCCCTGCACATTTTTAAAAAATATTTTTATTTATTTACTTTAAAAATAATTGGATTATAAGTGGATTTAAAAAAGAATTATTAATTTATTTTCATGTGTACTTGTGCTTTGCCTGAATGCATCCTTATACATCAGCATATATGCTGGTGTTGTGGGAGGCACTGGATCCTCTGAGAATGAAATTATAGATGGTTGTGAGCTACTGCGTAGGTGCTGGGAATCACCTAGGTCTCATGGAGGAGCAGCCACTGCTCTAACCACTAAGCTATCTCTCCAACCCAAGACTTAACCTTAATTACTTTTATTTTTAAAAAATTATTATTATTATATGTGTTTCTGTGTTTTCCCTGCATTTACATCCTTACACCATGTGTATGCCTGGGTACCTGATAAGCTATTAGGTGGTTGTTACCTACCACATGGCTGCTGGGAATTGAACTAGGGTTCTCTTGCAGAGAAATAAGTGTTCTTGACCACTAAGCCATCTCTTCAGCTCATTATTTAAAGGTATGTTCTTGTGTATGTGTGAATATAGCTTCCTGTGTGTGGCTGGTTGCCAGAGGCCCAGAGGGCACCGCATCTTTTGGAGCTGGAGTTCCAGGTTCTTAGGAGCGGCTCTACATGGGTACTGGGAACCGAACTTGGGTCCTCTGGAGTAGGGGTCAGTGCTATAACCACTGAGCCATCTTTTCAGCTTGCTCAGCACACTAATATTTAGAGGCCCTCCTCATCTAGGTCATAACGTTGGAATTGTATAAGGTAAGATGTTTTCCTTGTAAATTTAATATTTTTAATATTTTAGGTATTAGCTTTTAATATTCTAGGTATTTTCTTTTCACTATAGTTCCTTTATCTTATAATTACAGCCTAGACTGATATCATCGAAGTACACCTGAAAGCAATTACAAGAACGCCGTCCTACTTTCTTACAATATCCTTGGCTATTGATTACCCCAAGGTCCCATTTAATTTTCTCAAAGTAAACATGCTACAAATGGTTTTTAAGAATTCTTAAAATGGGCTGGGTCAGAGAGCTACTTCTAAAACCCCTGGAGCTCTAGCCATAGTGGGGACTGTCCATACACAAGGCAATCAACATAAAATTTCTTAAGTGGTTCAAACTGATCACAACCACCAGATAACAAACTGTAAAAAAGGCAAGTTTAAGAGAGACTGGGCACTAAAGCCTGCTGTGACCAGAACACCCTTCTAAATTGAAACCAGATATTTTGGGCATTTAATAAACAGGGAACTTTTGGACCCCTTTAAACTTTAGGTTAAGGGAAATAAATGGGAAAGAATTATCAAGTTCTTGGGAGGGGGTCAATGATTCTTCAGGTCAGGTATTCTGGAAAGTTCTCTATACACGGACCGCGTCGCCGTCTCCTTACCTCTACTGAATCAGGCACTTCAAGTCTTGTTTCTGGAGGGGCTTTCACAACTATAACAGTTTGGTCTTTAAGGCCACTAATTTTTCGAATATCTTGATATGTAACATAAGCTAACGTGATGAGCGTTAAGGAAATCTTCCATCTAGTTGCCACAGACATAGCTATCATAAAAACAACGTAACAGACAGAAAATTACCCATGGTTTCATGACTTGAAAGAACAGGTACGCCTTTCCTTTTGGATCGTTAGATAAATGGATTCCTCATGGCCCTTCCTTTCCAGTTGATGTTTAAGACCAAAAGAAATCTTTATTTTTATCTTGCCAATCTTGTATACTGGTATTCCATGAACTTCAGTGAAATGCCCTATCAACCAAACTGATTGACAGATGGTCCTAATTTGCAGTGGGGTGGGGGAGGTAAGATTTACTAATCAAAATTTGAGACCGCAGCTACTTCTGCTTGCTATTAGCAAGTGTCAGCAGGCACCAAATGAATGAATAAAGAGCAAATACATCCGGGGAAGAATGGAGTCTACTGCTCCGGCAGACAGCCTGTTTACTTGAGTGCACCTGGGCTGGTGTGATTACATATTGCCTGGAGATCAGAGCATCATTATTTCTGTTAGAAAAATTACCCTTGTTATTATTATCACTAGAACATTTCAGGGTTCCCAAGGAAGTGAGCAGCTCCCAGGTGCTGAGCAACTGAATGAATTTAAGATACAATGACTTAGCTAAAAAGAATAAATTAACATTTCACGACTCTCTGTAGTTACTAAGCCATAAAGGGTATCATGAAAGAGCACGCTACTTACTGGATGACAAACGTGCTCACACAAACTCAGCTAGAGACAGACATTTAGCAGTAGAGACAACAGGTTCAAGGCTTTCTCTTGATAATTGACACGGAGGAACACATTTGATATAACTCGTTTCTAGTGAATCTTTTAAAAATTACTTGTGTGTGTGTATGCATCACAGCAAGTGTGGCAGTCAGCTGACAACTTTTAGAAGTCAGCTTCTCTTCCTCCACCATGGGTTCCATAGATCAAACTCGGGTCACCAGCCAAGATTGTGCAGCAAGAAATACTTTTATCCACAGAGAGCCATCTTATCTGCCCTTTAGTAAGATTAAATTAAAAAACAAAACAAAACAAAACAAAACAAAAAACCCTCCAAACCCTTATTTTTCTTAAGTGTATGAATATTTGAATGTATATAGGTCTGTGCACTGTGTGCATGTCTGTGGAGGTCTGAACTCTTATATTTATCTATTTTTGGTTTGTGTTTTGAAACATGGTGTCTCACCATGTAGCTTTGGCTGGCCTGGGCCCTGCTATGTTGACCAGGCTGGCTTCAAGCACAGGAGATCTGACTGCAGCCTTCTGACTGGGCTTAAAGGTCTATGACATAGTCAGCTTTTAAAATATGAATGAATGAACCCACCCACTTTGGTGTTGGCGTGTACTGGACTCTCTTCTCCAAATCTCAGCACTTAAAGCAGGAGTAAGTGTGATGCTCTTGGAATATTCTAGGCCTCTGGCCACCATTTAGCCCACCAAAGAAGCCAATGGGAGACTTTCTGGAACACTCAATGGTTCTGTTTTCTGTTTGTTTTTAAGAGAATACTATATAAATTGATAATCAGGTTTTGAACCTTGAGCCCACTGTCAACGCTATGTGACAGCCTACTAAAATGAAACTCATCTACAATTACTCAACAAGCTGCAGGAAGCAGAATTTCAACACATCTGTGAACAAGCTGTACCAGACTGGGAACCGAATGGAGGCTTGAGATAAATTTCCTAAGTTCATTTTCTAAGTTACGAACTAAACGTGCTTCTTCTGATGTGGCTCCCTCTGAAATCTGTTTCTTGGTTAGTGGTTCTCTTCAAGAAAACTGGTGTGTGTGTGTGTGTGTATGTGTGTGTATGTGTGTGTGTGTGTGTGTGTGTGTGTGTGTGTGTTTTGTAACAAAGGTCCCAGAAAAAGTAAACAGGAATGACAGCACTATAAGCTCCATGTTTAGGGCAGCTGTCAGTCATGTGTAATCATGCAGCTTTTCCAAAATGGAGCTCAGATTCAACAGTGAACTAAAAGCCCCATGTGAATGAGTGGGTATGTGTGCCACAGTGCATGTCACAGCATGAGCTATGAGGTCAGGAAAACTTGCAGGAGTCACCTCTCTCCTTCTACCACCTGGATCCCAGGGGCTAGACTCAGGTATTTATGCTCGGAGGCAAGCACCTTTACCTACTGAGCTACTTACCGTTCATTTATTTATTTACAGACAGAGTCTCATTGTGCAGCCCTGGCTGGCCAGGAACTTGCTATGGAGAACAGGCTGGCCTCAAATTTACAAAGATCTGCCTGCCTCTGTCTCCCAAAAGCTGGGATTGCTTCGGGGCATCACCACACTAGGCTCTTTATTCTTAAGATTTCATTTAAGTTTTTGGGACAAGGTAGACAGGACATACTCACTATGTAGTCGTAGTTAGTCTGGAACTCTACCTGGCTCCGAACACTGGTATTAAAGGCACATACCATTATGTCTTGCTTTTTCTTTCTTCAAAGACAAGATTTCCAGGCTGGACTCAAACTCCCTAGGTACACACAGACAACCCTGAACTCTTGATTTTTCTGCTTTGAGACAGGCGCTCATGTACCCTAGACTAAACGTGCTAGGGCACCCAGGCTGGCTTCGAACCCCTGATTTACCTTCCAATGCTGCTATCACAAATGTGCAACACCACGCCTGACACTGGAAAGCATAATTTCTCTTTTGTTGTGTTCTTGAGATAGGGCCTTGTTGTACCCAGTGTGGCTGTGCACTCAGGACTCAGTTTCCCTGTTGCCTGGATTACAGACAGTCCCAGTACACCCAGATACAGTTTACTTTTTCTATTTTCAACTGAAGCCCAACCAGATAGACTCAGCAAATTCCAACTGCTACAATGTCTGACGAAAAGAAAATAGAGGCAGGCAAGCACCTCAACAGTGACAGCTAACATGAACTAAAACTCTGGGACGCCAAGGCCAAATCTGCTGAATGTAGCCATCGATATTGATACAGACATCTTGCAAGATCTTTTAATAGTGTGTTCTTATGATGTGAGTGTACTCATACATTTCCACCATACATACCATGCTTTAAAAAATAGTTCTCACCTGGCTATCAACACTGATAATGATACCACGTAGTCTAAAAGTACTTTATTAAACACAGACGCACGCACACACGCACGCACACGCACACACTGCTAGTTTGCATGATACCAGAGTAACATCTATCTACTTCGTGAATAAGTTAGTCTGTCAGCTCTGGAAACAGTACAGAAGGCTCTAACCACCACCAGCATCACAAAGGATATCTTTGATTCTCTGAATCCTCGGTTAACAGTTTGAGGTCCAGGGTACAGCTTTGGATCAGCTCATCTAATTTCTTCTCTTCCTGACTGAGCTCGGTCACTTCTTTGGAGAGGCCTTGACACTGGGCCAGCATGCCCCCATCCTCAGACAGACTGCAGCCCCTAGAACCCAAACACAGATTATGGCACTTTACTGGAGCTTAAGGGGTGGTGGGAAAAAAAATCAGTCCTCAGAGGTCAATAAGCCCCCTCACCCACATCGTGTTGTTTGTTAGCCAAGTGTCAAGAGTAGAGCTTTGTAAATACAGTTTTCATAAATATAGTTATGTACTTTTCACACATCACAGAAGTTATTTTCAGGGTCTTTTTTTAAAGTCTAATTGTTCAGAGTCTCAAATTCTGAGGGAAAAAGAAAACCAAAAAACAAAACAAAACCAAAAACAAAAAACCAGCCACCTGGTCCCCTACCACTATCACCTAACACACGAATCCCTGGGGGCAAACGAACAGGTGTACTAGGCATCTGCAAAGAAAGACCAGCAGTTAACAGGATTCTCTAAGGCAAAGGTCAAAGCGAGTCCCCAAGCTGTCCACGATTCCACACACAAACACAATTTTAGACGGAAATCAACTCCTTTTTTTCCAACACTGGGGACTCTACTCAGTCAGGGCTGTCTTTAATGCACACTGGGCAAGTGCTCTACCACTAAGTTATATCCTCAGCCCTTGAACTGTATTTACACAGTTTTTTTTTTTCACTTTTTTTCTGAGTATGTGGACATACCAGTCCATGTTGGGAGTACAGAGGCCAAAGGACAACTGGTTCACTCCTTCTAGGTTCTACCTTTCAGGGATGGAATCTAGGTTGTTAGGATTTTGAGGCAATCCTTTCACTGGCTGAGCTGCTTCGCCAGCCCTTAAATTATATATTTTTTAAAACATTTCCTAACCAGTTTTGTCTCTTTTAATATGATTTAATAGTTCAGTGCTGTACTTATAAAATCCCTGGCTCTGTTCATGACTCACAAATGACATTATAATGCAGAGTTAGACACATTAGTCCACACATCTCTGCAGAAGAAACCCAGACATTGAAGTCCTGCCTTCATTGGCAGAGAGAATGTGTTATCTATTAGAACTAGGGATGAATCTACTTCATGACTGTGTTTGTTCATATTCATCTACAGATGACCAAGATACAGCCTCAGAGACATACATGTGCATCTGCAGATCACTCGTATGCACAGATGTTAAGTGTGATGGTTAAAAGCTTCCTTCCCAACTTATAACTGCAGAGGGTCTACGTAATTCCACCATCTTCTTGATTTATGCTAATCAAATACAGACTCATCAATATCTGAAGAGAAAGCCTCTGTTGAGATAGGGCTGCATGTATACTGGGCTGGGCTCAGACTCCCTATGTACTGGTACGTTGACTCTGAACTTCTGACTGGGGCTGTTTAATACCACATTCGGTATATGTGGGGCTGGGGACCGACCCCTGGGCTTCATGCCTTCTAGGCAAGCACTCTACTTACTAATGAAGCTCCATCCTCACCCCTGGCTTTCTATGTATAACTCTGAGGGGGAAGAGAAAATTGGGAGAAAGAGGAAGAGGAAGGGGAGTAGAACTATGGGTCTGAATGTAGAAGCTAAAATTTGGATAAACTGAGGCAGTCATAAAGGCCCCCGAGGAGCTGGTTGGTGCCCGGGGAGAGAGCGCGGCTCCTACTCACATCCACTGGACGTTGTTCTTCGACTTCTTCTTAATGAGGTGGATGCCTTCCAGCACGTTGGTGATGTCGTAAATCCTCCTCTTCTGCACCTTGAGCACCTCCGCTGCCTTGTTTAGATCCAGGACCCCATCAGGTGACTGGCTCAGGAGCTGAATGAACTTCTTGGTGAGCAGACCGAGTGACGTATCATATCGCGTTTTTTCTGAGGGAGATTTTGGAGCTTAAAGAAAAACAAAAAACCGAACGGGTGGGGGATAGGGGGAAAGGTAAAGAAATGAAGGGTTTCTTCGCAGCTAAGCAAGCCCTCTTTCCCATGGCAGCCAGATTAGTATCTAAAGCAAAGCTGGTTGTTGTTTGGGGGTAAGTTACAGAAAGCTATGAGGTTGTTTTATCAGAAAAGGAAGAGATAATAAAGACTTCCTGTTGGGTAATAACATTTCCTTGGACTCTTTGTCAGTAGTTTGTATGTTCTCTTACCCTATTCTCTGGGTCGAGGTGTTCAAAAGTATCTGTTGAATGGATAAAAAGGCGCTGAAGCCTCTGGGAATCTCATTTAAGAAGCCTAAACTCATGGGTCCAGGTCATCTTTGTTCAAGACAGGGTCTCAAACAGACCCGACCTCACCACCCTTTCGGGTGTTGCTATGTTATCTCTTGTCAATCCATCTTTCAGAAAAATTCTTATTTTGATGAAAAATAGCCCCAAAAGTTCAAGCTCCCAGCTCCTTTAAAGGAAATGTCATTATGTAGTATTGTGCTATTCTTCTGTAGGAGCTCACGCTGAGGTTCCAATTTAGTCCTTACACATAGACTGCAGATGCGGAACAGAGAAATCATGGGCAAGGAAGAGTCAAGTCTAAGCTAGCTTTTGCATTAAGTGCCGAAATAGAGGAGATATCTGGCTGTTTATAACGTATTCATTTCCTTCCCAAATGACATGAAGACAGTATTCACTGAGGCAGAAATGAGCTGGGACTTTGCACAGCTCCTACTTTCTCTTTTTATTCCTTCCCGAGACAAGGTATCGTGTACCCCAGGCTGGCCCTGAGCTCACCATGTAGCTGACGATGCTGCTGAACTCATGATCTTTCCCCATCCAATTCCCAAATGCTGGGACTATGGATGTGTGCTACTACTGTCAGTTTATATGGTGCCGGGGACTGAGCCCAGGCCTTCTCGTGCTAGGCAAGTTCTGTCCAGTTTCTAGGCTACGATGTGAAGAGCTGGAGAACAACATTGGCAGAGGCGTCATTTATTCCACCACATGCGCCTCCACTCTTGCACTCAAGTGACGTCCATTAAGTGAAGGGAAAATTAAATTTGACCAGCTTAAAATGCAAATGCATTCAGGTACTGGAGTGACTACTGCCTTTTGCTAGGTGCCAGAAGAAATTGCATTTATTTATTTATCTTTGGATAGGCACAGAAAGGAATAAAGAAGAAAACATGCCAAAATCTTTCACACCTTGGCACCCTTCCAGCCACAAGCTTTGCGAGTTGGGAGTCCCACACCAAGGAGAACAGGGAAACAGATGAAAGCATCCTTACTTTTTGGACTATCAGGACTCCGTAGTGCAGCTCTTCCTTTGCCCTTGGGGGTTTTTAGACCATCTGAGAGGTACTGATGGCCACTCTCGCCCAGCTCCAGCCTTCGCTTTGCCTGTAATCAGAAGATACAGGGAGATAGCTGTCACTGGTCCTTGTTTGTGCTTTCCTTCTGCTCTACTCAACTCTGTGGCTTGTCATGCCCCACAGTCGGGGTCTTACTCAGAAGCCCAACCTCTCACACAAACTCCCTGCCCCTGCAGTGATGCCGGACCTACACTTGGATGGTTGGACAAAGCTGGTTGCTAAGAACATATCATGCACAACGGAACATAAGTTCACATCCGTGGGGATTTCTCCATCTGAAATTTCTCCTCCTTGTGCTCCCTAAATACTGTATTTGCTTATACCCTAACACTTACTGGTTACTTCTCTGCCTCTCATTTCCTTTAAGACAGTTCTCATTTATCTTAGCATCCTGGAGCTTGGCAAAGAGCCTGGATCTGTAGGTATTCAATCACGCTTTCTATATACATTCATCAAATGAGCGATTCAGAGGAACACAACAAGCTACAGGCTACAAATGGCCCTTCATCAGAAAAAAATAAACACCGCAAATTCGCCATCACGAGCTACAACCAACAGCACTAACAGCTGGCAAGTAAGAAACCTGCATGTAAGTTTTGAACTTATTTTTCACTCCACTGAGTATCCCTTTTAACATATTCTACATAGACACTGGGAACTGCGGTTAGGAACCGTGGTAAACAAGAAGGATAGGGACCACTCCCTTCCCCCGGTGTATAGTCCAAGACAGAAGACGAAGTGCTTTAACCTCCAACTATGACGTGTGTTTAGAGCAAGGCGTCTCCACAACTAGACACCTGGTGGGACAACGTCTACCAAGCTCCCTTTAGGAAGCTTCTTTTAGTGAGATTTGCAACTTCAGATCAACTGCCTATGATATGGGATCCAGGTAACTTACCAGAGGATGATGGCTATCTGGCTTGTTAATGAAAAGTTTCTGGCTAGCCTAGTCCAATAGCAGTAGGCATTGATCATCAGTTTACCCCAACCTACACACTACGCTCTACAAGCCTCAAATACGCACTGGAAAAAAAAACCAGCCTATGCATTTTGTGTGTGTAGAAGCCAGAGGATAACTTCAGGTGTTGTTCTTTGGGTGCCACCTATCTTGATTTTTAAAATAAGACTTTTTTTTACTGGTCTCAAATTTGTATATTAGGCCAGTCTAGCTGGCCAGTGAGTGAGCTCCAGGGATCCACTCGTCTCCAGCTCCCCAGTACTGAGATTCCACTACACTCAAGACATCAAAACTTTTTAATCAACCAACCCACCCCCTCCAGCCCAACAGCTTATTAATTTTGATGCTGATTATGTTAAAATGACACTATGGCTTTATACAAGATTGAGTATTACGTGCAGTATGCATGTGTGTGCACATTACTTTTCTATTCGACAGGGCTAAGCTAAGGGCTCATCAAATGGCCCAGGGAAGACAACCCAGCAATTTGCATTCTTCAAATCATGTCCTGCTCCCAGCTCTCTTGTCCAATCCATGTATGTTGCGTAGTTTTGAGTTATCCTGGCCACTGTTCCCTCTCTCTGGAGAACCAGCCTTTCCCCCTCAGAGTTTGAGTGTATGTGAACACACCTAGGTTTGACTAATGGCAGTGCTGTCTCCTGGCCCAACCCCACAGTGACTAGGGCTCCATGGTATAAGGCTACAGCTGAGGAAGAAAGGGATGACTCAACTCTGAGGTTTTCCCTGGGACTACAGGCAAAAGTTATAGGCTTGAAAACAGGGATAGAGAGAAAGGAGTCTGACTTGGCTCCTGCATCAGGAGCAATACTTGGTCTTCTCCACACCTTTTTGCTGCTTTAGCCAATAAAAATATCTTTATCAAAAGGTCTTTGGGTTGAAACACTGGAAGTGTGTTGTAAGCAGCAGGATGTAAGTCAGGATGGGCTGGGGTGCAACAGGGAGCTGCAGGGTCCTGGTAGAATGTAGAATGGTAAGGTTTGTGCACATGTGTGTGTGTGTGTGTGTGACTTCTTGTGGCAATTGGAAAGCTGTTACAGATAAGAGGTTAGACTGCCTGATAGTAAGCCATCGTGTTTTGGTCCTGTTACGTCCATGAAGAGCAACCAAGAGGTCACACAACTGTCACCTCTACCCAAGGCAAAGTCAACAGAAGGCAAATTTGAAGTCTGGGATCCAGGAAGAGCTCGGAGGCCCCAAATCTACATACCTTTTCAGTCAAGATCTAGCCTCTGGCCAGCAGCTGAGGTATATGTGACTTTTGCCTTATCACCCTAGGCCATTTTAATTTGTGTTGAGGGAAAGGCCTAAGAAAGCACAAAGTCCCCAGAGGTCTGCTGCTAAGAGACTGAGCTCTAACTTCAAGGACCAGTAGTTTCCATGTGTGACTCTGGTTACTAAGCATCAACAAAGCAAACCAATTCTAAATATCAGACAGTACAATAAGTGCTAGGTGATAAAACACAGGTCTGTGATGTCTTAGTCTCTTAAGGCATAGAGACCTACACCACAAACAAGCTATGGAAGAAAGGTAGCCCAAGATATCCTTTCCAGAGTGTCCAACTGGGCAGGCCATTAGCAGCTCCATCAATCGTCCCACCCCTACCAAGTCAGTTTACATCTGCCATCCCTGTTGAAGACACAAGGGGCTATGGAAAGTAATCACTATATGGTGCTCCACCTTCTTACGTGGGTATTTCTGCTGGTTTATTTTAACCCCTTTCTTCCATTTCATGAATGGGAGGGCTGACTAGACTTGAATGAATGACACATTTCCTCTAAGTCCCTGATGTGAATATGCCTATTGTGTTTGGACTCTGGGCAAAGGCTAAATTTTTATCTGTGATAGGGTATTGTTCTTTTAATGCTGAACATGGCTAAGTGAATCATATATACTTAGTAAAACAAAAAGCTAGATTAAATAATGTAGGTGATCTTTGCCTCCATTGACTTATGCAGCTGAGTCTCTTCTGTCTGTCGTCATTTTGTCTGCTCACGGTGTGAGCATCTTGGTTGAAAACTGTGATATGAAACATGTATTTGGTCTTCATTCGGTGTCCTTACACGCAACTCCCCAAACCTCAGGATTTTCTGGTGACCCGACTTTGGTATGTTGATGAGTTGAGGGGTGGCAGTTACTAGAGGGTTGGGGCTTATATTATTACTTTTGTGCTCCTGTGACAGAATACTTGACAGAAATAATGAGGGAGGGAAGGTTTATTTGAGCTCATGGTTTTTGGAATTTCAGCCCATCACAGAGGAAAAGGCACTGTGGAGTGTAAGCTATAGGGAGTATGGAGGACACTAGCATCCCAGCACAGTGATCAGGACTAGGGACTGGTGTCCCCTTCAGAGGCATGCCCTTAGTGATCTAGGTCCCACCTCCTAAAGGTTCCATAGCCCTACAACAAATAACTCCCCAAGCTGAGAAACAGCATTCAAGACACAAGCCTGTGAAGGAGTGTCAGTCTCCAGCCATAATAGAGAATTTAGTCCCAACTCAAATCTTCAGACAGGGAAAGGGGATAATGGTTGAGTTGGCTGTCACCGGGCAATAGTTAAACCAATCATAGCTATATAATGAAGCTTCTGTTAAAAACTCAAAACACTGGGTTCAGAAGGCTCTGAGTAAGTAATCTCTGTACCTCACCAAACATCTTTTTCCTCTGGAATTGCCTTCATATTCAGTCAGTAAGGATAAGTGAAGTGCTCAGGGCAGCTGATTCACAGTTGGCCTGTCAAAAGCTCAGGTAAGATGACCTGAGGCTTGGGGACTGAGCCCTTTAACTTGAGGTAAAGGGAAAGACTGATAACGCAAGCAAAGGTCCTGCCACAGCCTTATAAGACACATATGTGAACTAGGTCCTTGATGATGCAATGGCATCGAATGATCTCTTCATACGGCAGTTGCCATCACCTTCTGTTCAACGTGAGAAGACTGAAATCTAAAACATCCAACAACATTCTCCAAGGGCCCAGGACTGGTATGCCTCGTCAAGGCTTATCACTGTGTTACGAGAAGCTTGGGGAATATTGTCACATAAAAACATTTTAAGAATCACTACAAATCAATACCACCTTATTTTAGTTTTTATTTACCTGTATGTGTGTAGGTGCCCACAGAGACCAGAAAAATATGAATCTCCTGGAGCTGGAGACACGGGCAGTTTTGAGCCACATGCTATGGGTGCTGGAAACTGAACTCCAGTCCTCTGCTGGAGGAAGCACTCAGCCACGGAGCCACTTCTCCAGTGCCTTATTCATTCATTTGTCTATCTGCATGCACGTATACACAAATATGCATGTGTAGGTGTCCTTGGAGGATTGAAGAGGGCAGTGAAGCCCCCGGAGCTGGAGTGACAGGAGTCTGTAAGCCACATGACGTGGATGCTAGGAACCCCACTCCTCTGCAAGAACAGTAAGAGCTCTTACTCGCCGGGCTACCTCTCTAGCCCACTGATACTGCCTTCATAATAAATATGAAGATTATTTCATCCATTAAGAAAAGCCGAAGCTCTTCTTTCTATAATAAATGCGAACTGCACTTTAATCGCCACAAACAGGTAAATGTGAAAAGCAAGATTTTCTCCTGCTCTTGATCCTCAGGTCCCTTTCTCAAAAATAAGCACTGGGAAGTTACTTGGACAACAACTTTTTCAGATGTTCTATGTAAATAAATCTAGGTATATAGAGATATACACCACCATAGTGTAATACTTTGTTTTTTTTAAACAAATAACAGCAATGCCAACACTATTTTGTCAACCACAGGTCTTAGAGTGTGATAACTGGTACTTCGAGTAGTGACATTGCTTCCTCGTAACTGCATAATATCATAATTAACAAACTACAGTTTTACTTAAGCTGTGACTGAGCATTCAACACTGTTATATAATAATTTCTCCATAAATGTTAATGATGACTCTGTGGAACAGGTACTAACACACTCTTTCTGTACTGAGCTAATTAGTGAATGTGGTCTGAACAGATTCTAAGCAGCCTTGACTTTCTTGATGCAGGAGATGAGTGTCCTCTGCTTCCGTAGCAAATTGTGGGCTGCCACAGCGTGATTTTACATGAGACTGACTCATGGTCCAGAAGTTTCATTTTTTTAGATAGGATCTCACTATACAGCCCGGAACTCACTAGGTAGTCTGAGCTGGCCTTGAGTCTACAGAGGTCTTCGTGCCTCTGCCTCTGAGTGCTGGGATTAAAAGTGTGCACCAACATGACCAGCCCAGTAGCTCAAGTCTTCCGTGGTTTAGGATCCCCAGAGCAAAGGACACACCCACCATACATTTATTTATTTGTTTATTAATACCGAATAAGACAAGGGATCAATCTCCAATTCCCTACCACAATGCTTTGGTGTTGTAACCTGTAAGAGATACGTGTACATAACTGTGTCTGTCTGTGCATGGACTAGAGTTTAAGCACCACATACCACACAGAAAAAATACCGTGGCGATTAGAGTTGTAGAAAGAGATATATGATCACATGGGGGAGTGGGAAGATAAAACTGTTGAACAGAAGTTCCCCGTAGGGGAGAGAGGCATGGAAAGATCCATGGCAAGCTGAGCTAGGAAGTGGAAGCAGGAAGATAATGAGTATGATGCTAGCCTGGACCACATACGAAGATCCATTATCAACGTTCATGCTGGCTATTTCTGTGAAGTACAATGAAAGGAAACGAGGCAATGACGTCATGCTTATTTTTGTAACATTTTATTGTATTTTTAAAACGGCCACATCCACATATTAAACTTAGGACATTTAAACAAGCAATTCCACAGTATAACCCCAACAGGTATTTCTTCTCGGGCATTTGTGTAGCAGTTGAGGCTTGATGACAGACATCTTTTAATCCCAGCACTGAGGAGGCAGAAGCAGGAGAGTTCAGTGAGTTGTGGGGCCATGAGGGCTACTTAAGGAAACGCTGTGTCAAATCAAACAGCTACTTCTCAAATACTCGTCTCTTCCCAGTTGTGTCCACCATAAATGGCCAAGTCTTGGAGGGGGAAACAATGGTCCCTGCTACTGAAGAGGATGCGCACAAACCAAAAGGAATGCACCGGGAATCCTGCAGTGAGATCTAAGAGATAAGTTCAGATCAGCATCCTGTGTGAGCTTGTGTGTGAGGAACCTAGAGAAACCAAGCCTCAACAGGTGACCTGAGGCCCCATGTCATCTTCCCACCATGATTTCCTGCATTACAATCACTACCCAAGCTCAGCTATTTTCCCTCTTTCTGACTTTTTTTAAAAAAATTATTTCAAAAATTATGCTGTTGTGTATGTTTGTTTCTGTGAGAGTATATGCATCTGACTGCAGGCATCCTCACAGGCCAGAGATGTCAGATGTCCCTGGAGCTGTGGTTATAGGTGGTTGTAAGCCACCCAACATAGGTGCCAAGAAACAAACTCAGGTCCTCCGAGTCCTCCGTAAGAGCACTATGCATTTGTAACCATTGGCCATCTCTTTACCTGCCCTGCACATTGTTTTTATTTTAACCACGTTATTGGTGTTTTGCTTTCATGTATGTCTGTGTACTGTGTGCATGCAGTGTGCCCACACAGGTCAGAAGAGGGTGTGGGATTCCCTGAAACTAGAGTTACAGAAAGTTGTGAGCCTTCATGTGGATGCTAGGAATCACACTCCACTGCAGGAGTGACAATTCTCTTTCTTAACTGCTCTCAACTCTCTCTCCAGCCTTGCTACATTGTTGTTAACAACAATTTAAGATAATTTAAACAGAAATAGGAGTCCCAAAGTCTACCATTTCAGAGCATTTACAGTGGCTGCCTTCCCAGGAGAACCAATGTCACCATTGCTGCTGGTGTCCCTATGTAATATGCGTACATAGCCAATTCTTGATTTAGCCAACTTTGTTATTCTGGGCTGCTATCTTCCAGTGGTGTGATATTCACCTCTCCTCCCTTTCCCCCATAAACACACCATACTCTTGGATAAATAGGCCATTTATACACACCATGAGTAAGTACCGAAATGTTTATTCACGTTGAAGTCAAATACAACAGAATTTGTATTTCCTTTCAGTTAACTATTGCTGGTGTATACCTCTTGGTGCTTTAGCTTCTGCCCGATAAATTGCCCACGCTCCTGAAGTTAAGTCCAGGTGAACTCAGCGGCTCACAGGTTGGATTTGGGTGGAACCAATTCTTTGACCTGTTGCTGCCATATCTGAGGTGAATGGATACTTCCAACTTGTCAGGAAAAGTTCCTGTAACGTTTGCGCATTCTCGCCGTGTGTCCAGTTCTTTCTTGCCTTTACTCTATCCTCCACTTCCCTCTCTCTCCATCTTAGATATTCTACAGAATCCCCATTCTTCATTCTGCCTATGTCTCCCAATCTGCTGCTTAGCCCTTGGGCTGCTTCCCAGTCCCCAACATGGCTGTTGTTCTGCCATCTTCCTTCACTGTCACAGTGTTGAAGCCTCTGGTAGATATTATATTATCTGCCTAAGTCAGAACCTGGGCCCCTATGTTTAAAACAAAACAAAACAAAACAAAACAAAACAAAACAAAACAAAACAAAACAAAACAAACCCCCGTTGTTTTATCAGTGTGCATGGCAAGTAGCTCCATCTGCTTCAGAAGCTGAAAATACTTCTCTTCTAGTTTCTCTGGAACCTTGGCCAGACTGTACGTAACATCTAGCTTCTTAAGATGAGGGTCTTGACCCCACATGGAAGTTTGCATAACCACATTTAGGACACACACAATACAAAATAATTAGTAGTAGTCAAAAGTTTTTGAATGTGCAACCATAAAGTTAACCCCAAATTAAACAACATGATATGATCGTGGGTGTTCACCCATACTGTATCAGACACCTTCACCGCAGCCTTGGTTCTGAACACACAAGACACCACTTGCACCGCACATGCCGTCACTTCCAAAAAACACCAATGAACACACCCCAGGAAGCAGCACGGACCTGAGATTATGTAGGTCACAAACTACTGTTTCCTCCATACACACAAAGCTTTCTGCTGACAGAAACTCTGTGGCTTAATTACGGAAAACAAAAGACCTTTTAGTGTTTTCCTACCATTGTTCCTCAGCATAGGAAAATGACATTAGTGTACCGTTGGAATGCACTCGTAGAATTAAAAAAAGAAAACAAAACAAAAACTACCGCTTAAATTGACTTCAGTCCCTTTAAAACCACGAGGACAAGACAGGATTTCCTAGCGTTTCTGAAATAGCCCCCCAATCATATTTCCGCATTTAGTTATACATTTATGTGACTGGTGTTCTCAACATCGAAGATAAGAAAGCAAAAATCTCAATTTACTGTGAAAAAGGTTGAATATGCTTTAGTTTGTGGTGTTCTGCCAAGATTTAACGCTTTCAGCTCCTCACCCCCTGAATCTAAATATTGGGGGACAGAACCCAGAACCTGAGCAGGCCACGCTCGTGTTCTACTATTGAGGTGCAATTTTCCCAGCTCAAGATTTCATTGTTCATTTTAAAATAAAAAGCACATCTGTTTTATCAGTATGCGAATTTGCCTTTGTCCTAAATAAGTGTTTGTAAAATTGCATTTTACACAAAAATGGCTTGAAACAATTCTTAAATAATTTATTATCAGTAAATGCTTAGTTTGCATACCTATTATATATAAAACTCATGTACCTCGGGTCATATAAAAATTTCTTGATCAAAAAGGGCTACAAGTTGGAAAACTCTTAAGCCCTTGACATGGGTGGAGGCAAAGCACAGACCCACCCTGGACTTGAACCCTAGGAAAGATCAGATGTTGATGATAACCCCGGTGGTGTCACCACAGCAACACGACAATCGTTATAGAGGCCCAGGAGGTTAGCCAGCCTCAGAGAAACTCAAACTGCTGTGCCCCTTACGGCGTTTCTCGTCTTAGCTGTGGCTCTAGCTGTCTAGGTTTCCTTGCCTCCCACTTGTTCCCTAAGATTGGTTTTATCTTCCCAATCACCCTATAAGTTATCTAATATCCTTTCAGTAAGCTCCTCTTCTGGTTCAATAAACCCAAACTAGCTCTGCTTACAACCGAGTCAGCACGCTTGTAGATTATTAATCTACGGCTTTCCTGGAACACACCCAAACAGTGTATGGAACATGAAAACCACGTATTTTACCCTGGTACTTGCTAGTCTAAGGAAAGAATTCAAAGCTGAGCATCAGTGGTCCTCAGAGCTCCAAAGACTTGTTTCCATCAGTGTTGAGAAACCTACAGCCAACCTGAGCCTCATTCTTTTGGATTTTGCTATTATTTAATTCTAAACCTTAAAGACAAAAAGCTTATTTTTATGCACATAAGTATTTTGTTTGCATGTGTGCACCACATACTGGTCCTTGGAGGTCAGAGAGGAATTGAATCCTCTAGAACTAATTACAAATGGTTATAAGCTGCCATGTTGGTTCTGGGAACCCAGGTCCTCTGCAAGAGCAGCAAATGCTCTCAATTGCTAAGCCATCTTACCAGCTCCAAACTTTTTTTTTTTAAATGTGGGCTTGTGTATGGGCATAGGCACACACATGGAGGTCAGAAGAAAACTTGCAAGTGTCAGTCTTCTCCTTCTACCATGTGGGTCCTGGTATTAAATTCAGGTTGTCATGCTTGGTGGCTAGTGTCCTTAAATACTGAGCCATCTCCCCAGCTCCATTTATGTAATTTCTATGTGTGTGCACACCCGTGTATATGTATGTGCAAGCACTACAAGTATATATTACCTACAAACCTGAGAAAAGGGTGAGATCCCTAGAAAGTGGAGTGGCTTCAGGGAATTGTGAGCTACCTCATATGGGTGCTGGGAACCAAACCCAGTTCTCTGCAAATCAGAAGCACTCTTAACCATTAAACCATCTCCCAGCCCTACTATTAGATTTCATGAATTTATTTCTACCTTGTTTTTGTTTCATGAATAAATTATCTGCTCTCTGGTGACAGTAAAACCTAAAGTAAAATACATTCAAGTGTTCTGAGCCTACCATTTTCCACTGGAGCCTCACTGACTCCTGGTTTTATTACTGATACTTATAAGGCTTTCCAGGGCTCTGTGTTCAGTTTCTTCCTATCTTCTACTTGGTTGTCAATGGTATCCATTCCTGGCATTCCAGAAGTCTGTTGAATTGCCTTTCCCATCAAGGCTCTCTCTCATCACTTACGTATTTGGGAAGGCAGGCCTTCATTTATAGCCCAGACTGTATGAAGGTCAGGAGTCCCAAAGCAGCAGAGATCCTCTGTATTTAAGTCTCATTGGGCATGGTGGCACAATCCTGTAACCCCAACACAGCAGAAGAAGAGGCAGGGGACTGGCTCCAAGTTCAAGGCAAGCCCTGTGTCCATGGAGAGTTCTAAGTCAGCTGGGACCACAGAAAGGCACAGTCTCTGAGAAAATGTCTCTATAAGATCTGGTGGTAGGCAAGCCTGTAGGGCATTCTCTTAGTGACTGATGGGAGTGGGTGGGAAGGGAGAGGACTGTGCTGGTCCACGGTGGGTGTGGTCATTCCTAGGATGGTGGTCCTGGGTTCTATAAGAAAGCAGGTTGAACAAGCCAAGAGATGCAATCCAGTGACCAGCCTCCCTCTATGGCCTCTGCATAAGTTCCTGCCTCTAGACTCCTGCCCTCACTTCCTTTGATGTACAGAGATGTGGAAACTTCACAAGCAAAATAAATCTTTTCCTATCCTACTTGCTTTTGGTCACGCTGTTTCACCACAATAGTAACCCTAAGAAAGGGGGTCACAAGTCTCCTCCTGAGACAGGAGGATCTTGAGTTCAAGGCCAGCCTGGGCTACACGAGAACTTGTCTTAAAAACAAACAAATGGTCTGGAGCAATGTCCCAGCAGTTAAGAGTGCTTACAAAGAGAACCAGGGTTCAGTCCCCAGCACCAGCATGGCAGGTCACAACTGCCTATGACTCCAGTTCCAGGCAATGCAACACCATCTTCTGACCTCCCACACATGCTCATGAATAAGTAAACATTAAAAATAACAAAACCAAGGCAAAACCAGGTTACTCTTGTATCTGTAGCAACTGGAGTAGAAGGCAAGGAGAAAGAACCAGTGAATAAATCAACTAAGCCTAATGTAACTTACATAAAGTAAGGGCAGATGGCAATATTTATAGTAAGTTGTAGATAATTTGCTGCTGTAAGTATCCTGTGTCTGTGAGTTCCCTGGCAGAGTGGTCTGGATGGAAATGCTGGACACGAGCACTGAAGCGCCAGTATTCTGCTCCGAGTCCAAACATGATAAGCTTTTTCTGGACACAGGAGAACTGCACAAAGTAACTCAAGAGAGGGTTTTAAATGCACTCCCCTGATTTGTGATGTGTTGTTCCCTTAAAACAACTGCTAACCATAACTGTATAAATACTACCCACACAAGGGAACACATACTCTTTGGACACCTAAATTTCTATTTTTAAGTTTGGCAAAAATATGTAAAATACATTTGGTGGCGAATGGTGATTAAGTTTAGGCTAATCCTGCTGTGCAGTTTCTCACAGCAAGTGTTCTGGAATCTTCTACTCCAGCAGAGTTTAGTTTATTCTACTTTTTCTTCTGAGTCTTAACTTGTGGCCTTGTGATTTTTATTTCTTGCTTCAACAGCAGTGAAATAAAACAGGAGTTCAAAAGCGTGTTCTGCAGAGGGCAGAGAAGTGTGTTAGGCTCCGGCAGAGCCACAGAGAGGATATCAAGGAATGGACTGGACTGTGTTCTCATAAAACTTTATTTATAAAAGAGGCAATGGGCCATATTTTGGACCACAGCCAGTTATAGGACTGCAGGGAAAAATTCCTTCTGTAACTTAACATGTTCTTTTAAAAATCTTGATGTGTGTGTACAATGTATGTGTTCATTTAGGATGAACGCCACCATGAATGTCATATGTGTGTATGAAGGCCGTAGGACAACCTTGGTTATTAGTCATTACCTTTCTCACTCTGAACTAGGTCTCTCATTTCCTCCTGCATATACCAAGTGAGCTGGCCCATGAGCCACTGGAGATCTGTCTCTTCCTCCCAACTTGCTTTAAAAATACTAGGATTACAGATATGTATGATCATGTCTGACTGACTTTACATGGGTTCTGGCAATTTGAACTCAGGTTCCCACATTTGTAGGACAAGCACTTTGTCCACTGAGACATCTCCCTGTGTGCAGCTTTTATTGTTTTGTTTTGTTTTTTACACAGGGCCTACTATGTAGCCCTGGCTAGCTGCTCATTATGTAGACCAGGCTGGTTTCAAACCCACAGAGATCTGCCTGCCTTTGCCTCTTGAGTGCTGAAATTAAAGGTGTGCACCACCACACCCAGCAGTCATTTGTATTTTTAGTAATGGACTCTGTATTGCTCATCCAATCATCTTTTTTGGGTAATGAGAGATCCCAGCCATGCTTTCGTCTTTTAGCTGAGGACTAAAAGTGATGCTAAGCTATCCATCTGAATTGCAGGACATAATCCCACAGCTAGAAAACTATGAGAAAATGCCTTTTTATGACTTCAGCCATTCAAAAATATGGACACAGTTTATAGCCAGATGAAAAACCAAAAACAGTTTCTTACTTGGGGGCTGACATGTAATTTGGGGAGCAGCTGAGGGTAGAGGATCATGAAAAGAGCATGAGTTTGAGGACAATCAGAACAGACAGTGAAACTGTTTCAACAGCAAGGAAGGCAGGCAAAGAACGGGAAGCTCTGCTGGTCTTGCACTGAGCCATGGACATCCAACACAGGCAAGTGACAGGCAGCTCTGCTCACTCTTCTTTTATTCCACATAAACTCAAGCCTTCTGCATTTGGAGTTTGGAAATCACCAGACTACAGAAGATGAAGGAGAAGCCCAGGTGGATCTAATGATGTTCTTGAGCTGAGAGGATGGAGCTGAAGGATGGGTGAGGGATGTCAGAGCAGCCAGAACATGGACAGAGTAACAGAAGGAAAGGGATAGGAGTTGGGGGAAGGAAGAAAGTGAGCGAAAGCCCCCAACCCCACTGGAGATTCATGGAAAGTCCCTCCTGCAGATTTAATGGAGCAGAGCTAGGCACAGAGAACATACAAGAACAGAGAACATACAAGAACAGAGAACATAC
>JANHMN010000006.1:31531665-31543468 GCA_030674055.1 Rhabdomys pumilio | reverse complement strand
ACAGAGAACATACAAGAACAGAGAACATACAAGAACAGAGAACATACAAGAGAACGAGGATGTAAATAAACCCGAGTCATAGAAAAACAAACAACATGGCAGGAACTCCTAAGGGGCCAGAGACTATGTCTGTTCCTACCAGGCAGCCGAAAACTGCTGCGTAAATTATGGGTACAGGGTGGAGAACTGAAGTTAGTATTTGTCGCCTCATTCAAGGGTAAAAGCAGCCCACCAATAAATATTACTCTGCTCACACCCAATGAAGCAAGACCTCAAAGATGAAACTAGTGTGTACAACTTGGAAGTTCAAAAATATTTACAAAAAAAATACAAAATTGTCTTGTACGCAACAATGCCTAGTTTTTAGTAAAAAAAATTAAAAATATTAAAAAATTATATATGTATGTATACACACACACACACACACACACACACACACATATATATATATACATATATATTTTTTTTTAATTACTAGAGTCCCAACAGTGGTGTACTCCTAGAATCCCAGCACATGGGATAGGAGAAAGGAGAATCAGGTCAAAGCAGAGATTAAGGTCAGAGATTAAGATACAAGAGCCCCATCCTCTAAACCAACCAACTAATCATGCACTCACCCATTCACCCACTAACCCACCTATCTGTCTGTCTAATCTATCCAAAATTCTATCAAGTAAAGGCTGAAGACATGAATGCTCAATGCAAAAAAGTTGCTTGCTGCCAAGTCTGATAACCTGAGTTGACCCCAGAACTTATACAGTAGTGGAAGGGAAGAAGCAACTCTTTTAAGTTGTCCTCTAACTTCTGTGTATGTTATACTGCACATATACAGACAGTAACTGAATCAAGTTTTAAAAAAATATTAGAGACATAGTACAACTACATTGCTTAAAACTGGTGATAAAGAGAAAATAGAATTCTCTAAAGAGGAAAAGAGCAAAAATGATAGAACAATTCTTACTTATAACAATGCACCCAGAAACCAGAACAACAGCTTTCAAGTATTGAAAGAGTAGATACTGGCAAGCATGACTTTCATACCTAGCAAAAATACCCTTCACTGTTCAGAGAGAAAAGACTTTCTTAGACATAAAAGGTAAAATAAGGCTGGGGATATATAGCCTAGTGTAGACTTTGAGCAAGTGCTTGGTTCGATCCCCAACAGTGTCTGTAGAAGATTCTTCAGCAGTGGACCAAGAGCAGAAATATTAAAGCCCTCCGAGGAGATGATGTCAAGTGGAAACCTGCATAGGCAGCAAGAACATCAGCAGTGTGACCAGATGGGTACACAGATGACTTCTTTCCCTTGATTTTAAATCTCTTTAAAAGACAACCATCAGGAATAGAGAGATGGTCAAAAGGTTAAGACCACTTGTTTTTCCAGGAGACCCAAATTTAATTCCCTGCATGCACACCACGCAGCTCACAACAGTTTGTAACTCTTGCTTGAGGTGGTCTTACACCTCTGGCTTTCTCTGGCAAATGCACTCATGTGTACATACTCACAGGCACATATGCTTACATATACTTTAAAATAAAAATACATTTAAAACAGAACTATTCGCAATACAGCAAACATGTATTCTATGTGAAAAAATAGATACCATACAGAAAATTCTAACATGCTGGCCAGCTGTGTGTGTATGTGTGCAAATGTAAGCCAGAGGTCAACTCTGGGGGTTAGTCCTCAGGAACCAGCTACCTTGTTTACAAGACCGTGTTATGAAGTATGATGGAAACAGGAAAAAATTCAGAGCAGTCTCTTCACTCAATGACTGGAAAACTTTTCCACACTGTATTTCTTCATCAGTTAAATCTCTCCAGATACAACCTGCAGGCTGAAGAAACGGCTCCTCAGAAAGGTTTATTATACTTGTTGCCCTTTTAGAGGACCTAGGTTAAATTCCCAGCAACCCTATGCTGGCTCACAACCATCTGTAACTCCAGATCCAGGGAATCCAACACACTCATCTGACCTCCTCAGCCGCCAGCAACACATGTGGCACACATACACATTCACAGGCAAAACATTCATACACATAGAACAAAATTTAAAAACCAGATAAGCCCAGTGACTTCCTTCCTCTTGAGGGTCACTTCTCTGAAGTGTCCTCTAGTTATATTGCTAAAGAACAAGTGACTGTGAAAATCTTGCAGAAACCCAACTTCATATGTCCCTCACCCCCACTGCCCCACACAACACAATAAGGCAAACACAGGATTAGCAACTTTTAATTTAATTTTATTTCTTTTTATTTTGAGTGAGACAGGGTCTCACTATGTACCCTATATAGCCTGCACCTTGCTATACAAACCAGGCTGGCCTGAAACTCACAGAGCTCCACCTGATTCAGTATCCAAAGTGCTGGGATTAAAGGCGTGCACCACCCCTGCACCACCCCGGGCTGAATGACTTTTGAAGTCGGGGCTTATGCAGGAAGGTCCTTCAGAATAGTACACTCAGGTTTCCCAGTTATTGCCAGGGAAGCACCAGGAACTTCATCCTAACCACACACAACAGGTCTACCCACTTTTGAGCCATCGCAGCGTGTAAAGAATGGATCAGAACCTGTGGGAAGCAAGTTAACTCACACGAAGACACCCATCGCCTATCTCTAAGATCAGAACCGGCACCTTCTGTAAACAACATCAAAGACAAGGGATGTCCAGGTGCTTCTAGGGTGCTTCACCAGAAGATTCTCCACACTGAGGGAAGTACCGTAGTCTGAAGAGGACCCTAGCTGGCGAGGACCAGTGTCACCCATTCCTTAGCACCTCGGTTGGCAAATGGATGGATCCCCACAACACAACACAGCTCCTCCACTCTCACTCAGCAGTTAGCATTACGATGCTGCTGCCTGAGCGCTTTAACTCCCCATTACAACTAATGTGGGCAAATGTTTTGAGAGGCTGTGGTTGGAAATTCTTTCACTTACCCACAAAAGTGCAGAACAAGGCCCCTGTTAGCTTTTTTCTACTCTATAAGGGGCCATTACCTTTGAGGTTCAGAGGGAAAAAAAATCAAACAGAAAGGCCTCTGGCAGGGACTCCTAATGAATACATATGAAATCATGTTCAGTTTTCAGATGCACATAAAAGGATCTGGAAAACACTAGGAAAAAAAGGTGGTAAGAAATATGGGCTGGAAAAGAGAGCTGCAGCTCTGAAATATACAAACCTGACAATTCTGAAGTCACTAAACACTGAAAAATAGAACTGTTCCAGTTATCAAGAATCCTCGCTTTACTCAGTAGCTCCATTATCACAGGGAAACCAACTATTTATGTGAACAGGAATTTAGCTGGCATCCAGCTTAAAGCCATCTATGGGCCACAGTGGCAAGTACAGCTAGCTGTCCAATCTGAGATTCTGTCTCCTTTGACTTTGTTTTCCAACCCATTTACCTTTTAATGACTTCTAGCTTTTGTACCTTATAATAACTCTAAGCACTAGATGCCACTTTATAGGTATTTACTAGTTAGAAGACCAAGCAGAGAACTAAGAAAACAGTTCAAAGCTTCTTACCTCTATATATCTATTTATTTTATTTTGCATGTGTGTGCACACGTGTACACACATATACACACACACGTGTACACATACACACGTGTACACATACACACGTGTACACACACACGTGTACACACATACATGTACACACACACGTGTACACACACACACACACACACACACACACACACACACACACACGCATGCCTTTGCAGGAGTTAGTTCTCTCCTATCTTGTGTCCTAGGGGATTAAACCAAGTATCAGCTTGGGAGCAAGTGCCTCCGTCCACTAAACCATCACATTAGCTCATACATGACCCTCTATGGGGTCACGTAACTAATGAGGGGATGGTAAAAACCTGGCACTATCAAGGGTCTCTTGAGCAAAACCAAATTAAAATTCGAAGATAAAGTGAAATGAGGCATTTTTGACAGTGCACAAAAGCGCTGGTGTTTTTTTTTTAACATTCATTTACTGTCTGTGTGTTGTATTTGTGAAGGTCAGGACAGCCTGGAGTCCATTCTCTTTCTACCATGTGGATTCTGGAGACTGGAGGCAGGTGATCGGGAGTAAGGACGGTCACTTTTATCAGCTAAGCTGTCTTCCTGGCCTCAGCCTTGATTGTGAACACACATGCACACTTTGTACTGTGCATGCGTCATTCCGTGGAACACAAGTGCACCTTGCCTGCAACACGCTGGCTCAGATTTAAAATTATCTGTGTCATAAAATGTAATGTATTTTACTGTCTACACAAAACTGTGTGCCTACAGTTATGGTAGATTAATTATGGAAAACAAAGACTTTTATTCTTTCCCTGTCATTCCTAAGCATTATGAGAGCATCCACGTAAATACCAAATTAGTGTATCTTTGAGTGGTACACTAACAGACAGACATATCCATCTCATTAGTGTGCAAGTTTGCTTTCATCTTCACTACACGGAAAACTACATGTATACCAGGGAATTGCTTAAAACACACTCTTTATAATCAATGTGGAAAAGGGTTAGGAAGCTCCTTGCTGTTTGAACAGACAAGTCTGGGAACAGAGTCTCTCTCTCTCTAGACTACATTATTTCCAGATTAACTCAAGAGGACGGGGAGAAACCACCCATCTTGGAAGGCTATCTATCTGTATCACATCCTCCCACGACTTTCCCTCCCCCGCTGCATAGCTGAGAAAGCTCACCGGTGACCAACTTAATTCACAGGTCTCAGACACATGCTCTTCTAATGACTGACCCCCAAGTGAACTCCACAGAACCCCAGGAACACACGTGGAGATTCCTATCAGCAGAGTTGGCTTTTTTTTTTTTTTTGCAATGTTACCATTATTAATGTAAAATAACCACCTGGCTAAGAAGCAACACACACACACACACACACACACACACACACACACACACATAGGGTAAACAAAGACTCAGGATTTCTACAAAGTAGTCAAAGCTCATGGGCCTGGGAATATTATTTATACATTCAAAGCACACAATTCCCCAAAGCACAATAGTTTTAGGCATATGGTTTGACCCTGTACTAACACTAACCTTCCCTTCCAATGCACATCTAGTCACACCCTCTGTCCACCGTGTGCGTGGAGGCTGCCATTCCATACAAAACAAAGAGTTAAACAAAGGATTACTTGACTCACATCACAGTTTAAGAGCATGTTCTTTATAACACTGTTCTCAGCCGTTTACAAAGGCGAATAAAAACCCCACAAATACCTGTGTTAAAAAGACATGGCTTCTGTAGCACCAGAATTCAGGTGATTTTGCAAGTCAGCAAAATATAGCTTATTATTTAACCCGGGAGCCTGGACAGCAGGTAAGATCTAAGCTGTGGATCCAGGGAGTCCGAGTTGTTGAAAGTGGAGAGAAAATGTCCTAGGAATACCTTCAGTGTCTGAAGCCTCATACTAGTGAGGTTCATATTGGCCGCCCACGCACGGAGACCAGAGGTGAACATCGGTTTTCCTGTCAACGGCTTTTCCACCTTACTCTTTGACAAAGACTTCCCCACTGTACCTGCTGTCGGCACATTCCTTAGACTGGCTTGGCTATGTAGGGAGTTGCTAGGCTCCCCACTCCATCTCCCCAGTGCTGGGATTACATTCTTTGTATGACCATACAGTATTCCCCTTAATGCCCCTGGAGCACTGTGCCCCAGGCCAGCTTCAGAACTCCCTTTATGATGAGCAGCTGTGTCCTTCCCTGTGGAAAACTTTGAAAGACTCTGTACAGGGAAACTTTTACAGGAAAGCCAATAAGTAAGGCCAAAGATTTCCCAAGAAGGATTCTCAATGGTTGCTATGTTAACAGAAAACATCTAGAAAGAACTGGTGCTCTCTAAGACAGTACAATCCTGTAGAGGTCAAAGTCTCCAGAAGGGGTTCAAATTAATCTGCTAATGCCATCAAAACAGAACCAAACAGGAAAGTCCAGCCCTGACTTCCCTGGCAAGGGTGGCCTCTGGCATTTTATTACCTTTGCCTGCAGCCAGCAAAATCAACGAGTAAGACCATTACAAAGAAACTCAGAAGGAAACAAACACACCGAGGTTCTTCTCAAATAGCAAAGCCATCCCAGAAGCTAAGCTCCCGGTGAGCTGCTATGTAAACGACCAGTTTCTTGTTCTAACCACACTCACCCTAAGGAGCCTTTTCTTCATATTCCATTTATGGATTTGTTTGTCTACTGTGTGTGCACACTTGCATGCATATGCCATGGTGTCCACCTGGAGGTCAGAGGACAACCTGTAGGAGGCAGTCTTGAGGGTCAAACTCAGTTCCTCAACCTTGGTAGCAAGTGCCTTTACCCACTGGCTCACCCATCTTGCTAGGCCAAGATCTCTTTCAAATCATGTGTGATCTTTGGTCTCTGTACTAAGAAACTCCATGACTTTAAAGGCTCAGTTCTCAGACTTGCGTACACAATGGAAGTGTCTGGGAGAACTTTAGAAAAATCAACTCCCAGGTCTCACCCTTGAGGCATGTACTTATTTACACAGATGTGGGTGGGGCAGTGCTAAGATTTCTCAGAGGGATTTAGGGGATTCTGTCCTGCAAAGCTGCCCTAAGTTGAAGAGTAGGCACAGTGAGGTTCAGAAATGACTGCTGTGTAGGCAAGCTCTGCTTTCTCTGCCCCACAGCCACCACAGGTAAGTATGCATTCCATTCTGGTGTCAAATTATTTTTAAAGGCAGAGGGGAGAGGGATGAGGAGGAACAATGCTGCTTTTGTTGTCGGTAAACAAGTTTCCAGTGCCACAAAACTTCCTAGCATATTCTGGAAACCTGACCTTCTGGTTTTTAATTATATGACATTGGGAAGCACTGGCCTAGTCCGGTGGGTTTTCGGATGCAATGGAGTCCAAAGCAGCAGTGACTCTGTGATAGCTTTGGAAAATTCCTGAAGTAATTTCCCACTCCTAAGCACACCAGGCTCAATAACAGATATCACCACTTCCTAAGTCCTTACACCTTACACGGCTACATGCCAAGAAGGGCCAATCCCACCCACTCAGACAGCAGCACCGCAAGACCATGATCTGCTATTACAAAACTAAATGCAACTTCTAAGGACGCCCACACAGGACCCACACTGGAGCATGTTCAGATTCCCCTGGAGGGATCACTAAGATCTTGGGGCCCTGCACGCAGGATCACGGGTGACTGACTCCACTCTTGGGTCTACACAGTGACAAGATGTACAATCTCTAGACAGCAGCAAAGACTGACATCTCTGCTTCCATTCTGCCCCCTGCCTTTAATGTTTGCTGAGAGCACAGAGATTTTCTCTTCAGTTACCTTCAATTTCAGAAGAGTTAATCCCCCAAAGAAGACGGTGCTGCACCAGAATCAGTTACTTGGTAGGAATCCACTATGGAGAGATGACATCAAGGAACAGATCAACAATTAAATATCAGACCACCCGCAGGACCAGAGCTGAACTGGTGGGCAGGACCACTCTTTGACCAAGGCTGAATGACCCAGTACACGTCTTGCCCTCTGTTAACCAAATCCTAAATTCAGGACTTGGAAGACAGATTTCCAGGGATCTGGGGAGGGGAGCAATAGGTTGCTGTAACCCTTATCTGTTCCCCTTCCCAGGGCAGCCACCCCCCAAAATCTCCATTCTCCACTTTTCACATTACACATCTTTAACTGGCTGAGCCTCGCTGGAGCAGGGCTTTAGTTGTTGTTTTTGTTTTTTTGAGACAGTAGCCTCACGTAGCCCAAGCTGACCCTGAACTTGCTATGTAGCAAGGATGACTTGGAACTAGGGCTCCACATGCCCCTCCCTCAAGTGCTGAGATCACCAGTGTTCACTACCTCACCGGATGTATGCAGTAATGGTGCCGGAACTTCACGCATGATGGGCAAGCTCTCTACCAGTTGAGCACTGTCCCCAGACCTCTGGCATTTGCCATAAGAACTCTGATAATAGGTCAAAGATAGGAGTAGCCATTTCTGGCAACTCCCAAAGAGTACAGATATTACTTTGAGCATCGTCACATTAAGGGCTCACAAAAGGCGCGATTCTTAAGTAACAAGAGAAGTTTCTATTCAGCCTCAGGCCTGGGAATAAAGACTGAAATTGAAAACACTTCAAGTAAAATGAGACATTGTCTTCTGGTATATCTTGGGATTTGTTCCAAAAGGCAAACTTTCATCATCCCCCTAGGCCTGTCCACACAGGTGAACTCAGTCTGTTCACTCATTCATGTTCAAGAGTAAACATTATTACTCTTGAAGGAGGGTGGCACTGCCTTTAGCTACAAAAGGACCAAAATGCCTCCAATGCCCCATAGTTTCAAGTTTTACATGGGCATAGTGTGTACTTTTCATTTTAAAAATCTTTATAATGAAGGCACAGGCGATGGGCAGGGGCATCCTCTTCAGAGTATTGGGACACACATCAAACGGCTCATATATTTAAACACAGAAAAGAAGATACCACAGAGATTCTGGCTGAAATGAGAATGAACTCTTCTGTGTGAGGGGGCGCTGCAAGAGGCTCTCTGTGATCCATAATTCAGGAGCTGAAGAGTTAAGAAGAACTGTGCTCTATAAAAAGTCACTGCTGGCTGGGCTGTGGGAGCGCACACCTGTAGTCCCAGCACTTGGGAGGCAGAGGCAGGTGGATCTCCAGGACAGCCAGTGCTACAGAGAAACCCTGTCTTAAAAACAAAACAAAACAAGTAACTTCTAACGTCCAGCCAGATGGCTCGGCTGGCAAAGCACTTGCTGTTCAAGTATGGAGATCTGAGGTCTGATTCCCAATGTAAAAGCTGGACACGGCACTGAACACCTGTAAGCCAGCATTAGGGAGGCAGGTGGATCCAAGGCCTCAGCGAGCATGTGGACACGTGTACGTATGTACCACACAAATACATACAACATCTGTATCAGGCATACAAAAAAACCCCCCAAAACCAAAAACAACAACAACAAAAAACAAACCCTTGAAGATAAAGGAAGTGACCAACTGGGAGGGATTCTCGGAGGTCACATCAGAATTGAGAGAGAGAGAGAAAAACAAATGACGGGGTGTTCAGCTCAACCTCTCTCAATTTTTAGCTATACAAATCCAAGCCATATGGATATTGTACATTTTTTTTTTTGCATGAGAATGGCAAGAATCCAGAATGTACAATAACCTGCTCTGCTGGCGAAGCTTTCCTAAGCCACTATTAGTGCAAAATAAGTCAGTTCTTGGAAAGGAAATCAAGCTGGGCCCACAGTGCAGGTCTGTAATCCCAGCTACCAGAGAAGAAGAGGCCAGAAGATTGCAGATCCAAGGACCCCTTGGGCTATAGTGTGAGTTCAATGCCAGCACTGGCGACTCAGTCTCAAACTAGAAAGCATGTAGTTTGAGTGGTAGAGTACTTGCCTGATACGGAAAGGAAATAGAGTCACAATTTATTTGGTAGACTCATCATTTAAACAATACATAAGTACCCAGGGACATCAATACCATTAGACATTATCTATGAACGTACACGTTGCCCCAAGTTCCCTACATACAAATCTGCACATGTAGGAAGTGATGTTCATTTACAGGCCCGGAAACTCAGTGTTGTTCAATGTGCAAGCAAGTGCTACCTTGCCATCTGTTACAGGGTAACATGCAAATCAGAGGGCTGCTGAGGCGGTAGATGGTTCAGTGGGTAAAGACATCTCAGGTCAATCCTCAGGATCTGACTCTTCCAAATTCTGCTTTGATTTCCATAACGTACACTGTGACCATGCATGCGCACTCTCTTACACACACACACACACACACACACACACACACACACACACACACGGAGGGAGAGAGAGAGAGAGAGAGAGAGAGAGAGAGAGAGAGAGAGAGAGAGCGCAAATGAGAGTGAGCGAACGAGAAAGGAAAGAGGGGGCCAGAACATGCTGCCTGGGGAGGTGGACATAACAATCTTTGGGACTCAACGGCCAGCCGACCTAGCTTAATGGGTGACCTCCAGGGCAATATGGAAACCCTGTCTAAAAAACACAGGGTAGACATCTCCCAAGGAAGGACACCAGAGGCTGACTTCTGGCCTACATAGACACGCACACACACTCACATGTACAAAGAAAAAATTTCAGTGCACACAGGAATATCTTTTCGTACAGGTATGTTTTCAGCACAGCTCAAAGCTAAAAAACAAAGCAAAAACAAACAAACAAACAAACACCAAAAAAACTTGGTAAATAGGAACGAAGTCACCAAGCTAAGCCAAAGGTACTACTGACCTCAGAGATGGCAGGATTCCCGTGGCAAAGTCCACCCTGCAGACATGGACTTTTCATAGACACATCACTAAAGCAAAACTCTGAGATGAAAGCAGTCAGACTTTTAGCTTTACGGAATCACTCACTTTCTATAAATTTTCTCTTCCAATTAACACAATGAATGTATATCTCCTTCCAGCTGATGCTTTTAAGTGAGCTCTGATGTTTGCATAGGAGGTGTCTTACTATGAGACACCTCCAGCTTTGTTTTAATGAACAGACAATCAACAAGAACACCTAATTAAAGACTTCAAACACAAAATTCCCCAGACCAGGCAGGAAAATCTAGCCTGTTCCTCCACGACCTCTCAAATTCGCCATTTAGCTAATTCAAAGTGAAGGTCATACTTTTGGATACAGTATAAAAGTCACAGCACCCAAAGTTTCTCCATGTTGGTCTGGAGATAGGCTGGCTATCACCAGTTTCTACATTCCTGTTGTTGCCAGGCTGAGGCTCAAACTCAGCGCCCTGTGCTTGTTAAACCAAGTGCTCCGCCACCGAGCTACATCCCAAACCCTATACACAAATGTATTCCTTTTTCCTGTAATCTTTTGTTCTTTCGTTTCCCATTTATTGAAATTTCAGGTATGAACCATTAAGCCCTGCTACATACCCTTTAAAAAGCTCTCCTATGAAATATAAAAGTATCTCTGGTCAGTCGGCTGCTGCACGGGTGTATAAAATAACGACAAGTGTTTAACTTTGCCTAGGATATGGCAAAGCACCAGGATAGCATCTCCGGAGCTGTCAGCCTTGCAAGAGGGGGACAGTCTGCAAGCCTCTACTGATGCTCACACTTTGAAACCTCAGGAAGGTGTATATCAGCACCCAAGGCAGCATGGCTGCTTATACAAGACTGTACTCCTCCAAGAGCAGATTCGTGATGGTCAGGAGAGGCTCAAGATACTCAAAGCGACCAGGAGCCCATTAGGTACTAGCTTCCGTTGCTCAGCTTTGCACAACATCATCTGTAATTCACCTGCAGAAAGAATGAGGCCACGTGGAACCAGGAAGGCCCAAAGGATGGAGCGAGATTGGACCTTGCTGTGGTTTTAGCTCACTGTGTTCCTTCCCCCATCCTGGTCCTTATTTGCTCAGCACCAAAGGCAATTGTGATTAACTAAAATTTAGGTCCCAGGCTACTTTAATTTTTACTCTGGTCACTTGAAAACCCTATCTTATCAAGAATAAGATATGGGAATAGAGATGGCTCAAGTAGTTTAGTGCACCAGTTGCTCTTCCAAAGACCCAGGTTCAATTCCAAGCACCCACATGGTTGCTCACTACTGCCTGAAATCCAGTTCCAAGGGAGTTGATGCTCTCTTCTTGCCTCTTTGGGCACCATGCATACATACATGTGGTTCACAACCAGCTATAACTCCAGCTTCAAGTCCAGTGCTCTATTCTGACCTCCAAGGGCACCCACATACCCACATGCATGAGCATGCACACACACACACACACACACACACACACACACACACACACACACAC
>JANHMN010000006.1:31518714-31531655 GCA_030674055.1 Rhabdomys pumilio | reverse complement strand
CGGCTAACAGCCATCTAAAACTCCAGCCCCAAGAGATACAATGTCTCCTCACCCTGCTTCTCTGTCACACACACACACACACACACACACACACACACACACACACACACATACACACACAATTAATAAAAATAATTTCTAGTTTTAAAAAAGAAGAAAAGTAGACACTTGTACAGTCAACCAAACAAGGACTGAAGATATTATCCAGGTGGAAATCTAGCTGTCTGTACTCATCATATGCATTTGGTTTGTTATTCCCACAAATAACACAGTATTAACTATAGTACAGCGTTACACTGCATTGGCTCTTAGAAACGACCCCGAGTGAACAAAAGTACGAGGGTGTACGACTACCTTTTAATGGAAGACTTGAGAACCTGTGCAGTTTAGTACCCAGGGGGTTTCCTAGAACTAATTAACTATAGGTAATAATCGATGGCTAGCGTGCTGAAAGTCTTGTAATCCTGAGAAGGATGACAAGGCAAATACTATTCTTTTCAAGGATGACATGCCAGGTCACCAAGTCTTATCTGAAAGGAGTAAGTCTCTCTGTTCAGACCCCCAACTCTCCGCCCTCATGAAGAAGCTGAGACCCAGATGACTCGATTTGTCCACGGGCCCTAAGGATATCAAGATCAGTGCAGGTCAGTTGTGTTAGGGGAGCTGTGCTGGGCCTGGGGATAAATAGACCAAAGAGTTGGAACTGGGTAGCTCTAGTGGCCTACATCTCAACGCTACCACACCCGTCCATGACTCAAGGGGACTTCCCAAGGCCCTTGGATTAACTTGTAACTTTTCCCAAGACTTAATAACAAAGTCTTGCATCGAACAGTTAAGAAAATATGTTTTCTGCTTTGCCGCTGTGGACGGCATAACATTTAATTTTCAGGGACTCTGCTTGCTTGTAAGTGAGCATACAAACAAGCTGTGTAACACTGCCAACCTGGGGCTGGCTTACCGCACTGTCTTCTGGGCATAGATGTATCACACACACACTAGTGGACCAGCAAAACACACAATCTGGCTTTTGGAAAAGGTGACGGCTAACACTTGACGGTTCACCGGGGACCATGGTGGGTACTAGGTATTCTTTTCAGGAGGAATCCGCTAAGAACCAAGCAGATCATTCATCTGTCTCAAGCATCAACTGTGTAGCTACAAATAACTGTTATTCTTGAGGACCTGGCTCAAGCTTACTTTACAATAAACCTGTTAACCAAGCATAGTGGCTCACACACGTTAGCCCAGGTACGTGGGGATAGGATTAGCATAAGTTTAAAGCCAGGCTGGGCCACAAAGAGTCTGTCTCAACCAAAACGAATTTGTTAACAGCTAGGCTACCTAAAACAGTATGTCATGTTGTAAACATGTGGTCTGTTAGAAGTGTTTAAGACAGTGGGGGGCTGAGCTGAAAGAGCACCCCGCCATTCTGAAGCTAATAACAGAGAGATTGACAGGAAATTCACATCAGAGAAAATTCACTGTTAGTTTTCGGAAGACATGCAGCAGGTACATGTCACGTAACTTGTGAAAGGCTAGCCCTACCAGAATTCACATGCTAGCCAAACGTTAAACATGGTACTGGGGATGGTCCAGCTGAGGATTTCAGGTTTTGAATGAGTGGTTAGCACTGTAGGTCCATATGGTCCAGCACCATGATTCCATGAGAAAAACAGCAACAAACCAATGTAAAAAAGGGTTGCCCTGGACCTGGGGAGTGTCTGTGGAGGTTGGTCACAGAAAGGAAGGCAGATGACCTGATTTCTACAGTGTGCCCCCTAATGGCACCCCGGAAAATTCTTGGGCAGATCCTGATGTCTGTGTTGACTGTCTCTTTATCTGTTAAGAAGATAATGGCACCCACAACAAACCACCTGCTGCCCCTAAAGGCTTCAAAAGTTGAAGAAAAGTAATATCACACGAAGAAACAAAGACTCAAAGCATCCACTGCGCAGCAAAGGCTTTGTCTACATGGCTCCATGCAAGGAATCATGTTTAGATGTAAGACCCACAACACTACATAGCTAAGGGAAAGTGTAAAAGCATTTCAAATAATCCTAAACTTCCTCGGAAGACTTCCTTTTACTGGAATGACAGAAAGCACCACAGAATTGAGTATTCCAGGAGCTCACACTACTCTAAACTTCGCTTTGAGAAATGAAAAGCACCTGAGTCACCGAGATAATTGGTAAAATAATCTGTGACATGTGAGGAGCCGCTCCTTCGGGCTGGCAGAACAGGAATGAATTTTTCATTCGCATGAAGCTGCACCTATTACAGGGGTGGCTTCCAAGAGAATGAGAAGGCTCACTGCAGTCAGAGGGGGGCACAGGGTTACACACACCACCCTGCTCCTCCGACGCTTAAGAGCACACAGTTGCCCAGAGCCACACCTTTCAGATGCTTAACAGCACATAGTTGCCCAGAGCCACACCTTCCAACACCTCACAGACAGACAGGGCCATCCAACCAGATCAACAACAAAACTGAAGCCAATGGGCCTGGGGAGGGGGCTCCACCACAGAGCAGAAACAATACCGGAATAGGCGGTGGTCAATGAAGATGAGGCCGATTATGTGAAAGCTGCAGGTGACATCCAAAGGGCTCAACACGCCTCCTGCCATGGCCTTCTGCTGTACACAGAATGTAAAAACAGTACAGTCGCTGCAAGAAATTCTCATAGTTCTTCAGAAAGTTACCCTCTGTGTAACTGTACAACAGCGATTCTATTTCTGGAGACAGACCCAAATGAGTCGGTACAGTTACCTGGATCCTCTGCAAGAGCAGTAAGTGTTCTTTTAAGTTCTCTGAACCCTCTCTCAGCCCTATACCCAAGGAGGCTGGAAAGACAGAAAGTGCAAGCATCCTAACATCCAGTTCCATTATTGGTGGGAGCCAGAGAATGGAGCTGCACCAACAGCCCTTCAATACATTAAGGGTAAACAAATGGCCGCACACATAAATAGAACCATTGCTGTCAGAAAAAGCATGAGGTTCTGATCCATACCACATGTGGCTCAAGCTTAAAGACGCTGTGCTAACTGAAGCAAACTGGGCAGACAAATGTTTGGGTTCCATCTGTACAAGTTATCTAGAGCTGTCAAGTTCACAGAGAGCAGAAAACAGAATAGTCGTCATGAGGGGCTGGAGAGAACTGGGAGTCTGTGTTAGGACAGTGAAAATGCTTTGGAAATACAGGCATGATAGATGTACCGGGTTCTACTGGGTCCTACACCTAAAAACAGTTAAAATGATCAACGTTGGGGCTGGTGAGACGGTTCCATTGGTAAAATGATTCATGTGCAAGGCACCACAACCTGATCCGAAGAACTCATGTAAAAGCCAGGAAGGTTCCTGGAGCCCAGTGGTCACTCTCAGATTCAGTGAGACTTTATCTCAAAAGACAAGGTGGAGAAAGCCCATCTCTACATGCCTGTACAGAGCACACACATAAACAATAACCACACATATATACCAAGTAAAGAATGAAAGTTAAATCTGCATGTTCCATCTACGTTACCACAGTAAGGTAAAAACAAGTTTCCTAAGATGTTCTCACCAAGGCAAGACCTTCCCATCAGTGCGGCAGAACCTTCCCGTCCTCCCTGCCATCACCGCCCTTCCCATAGTCATCTGTGCGTTTCTTCTTTAAGATGGCCACTGAATTTATTCCTGGCAAAAGCAGACATACTGGAAAGGTCAATCTGGAAAGCAGAGTCTGAGTAGCCTTAGGCTTCAGCACACGGCTTCCACTTCCCAGAGAAACAAGTCGCCCCTGAGGAGCTTCCCTCAGAAAGAGTTAACCATCACTAAAGGACAACATGGAAAGAAAACATCTAGTGGGTTACAGTTAAGAGACCAGTCTTCTTTCACACAGGTGTCAGTGACTTCCTACCAACAAGCCAGAGAGATATGGGACCACACATACCCTGGGCTGGCAGCGAGATCTTCATTGGCTCTCCCCCTAACACAAGTCACGTTCCCTCCTGTTTCTTTAGACAAATGACTACATTTTTCTTCTGATTTTTTTTCTCTGAATAACTCTGTTAAGTAATTGCAACAACTTACTTGGAAGTAACACTTCCGAAGTATGTGTGGAATGGAGGGAAAAAAACCCGACTCCCTGAAGTAAAGTTGATTTCAAAATGTGACAAGGGTTGGACATGGTGATGCATGCCTTTAATTCTAGCACTCAGAGACAGAGGCAGGTAGATCTCTCTGAGTTTGAGATCAGCCTAGTCTAATAAGTTCTGGGCCACCATGAACTCTAGCTCAAAAAATACAAAATGATATAAAACACCAACAACAAAATGTATAAAAATGTGATGAAACCAATTGTCCAATAACATGGGGGAAAACTTTGTTATACAACAGTAAGGAGGATCAGAAAGCATCTGATTTGTTGACAAGGTTTTCTATTGCATCCTGGCTAGACACGAGTGCCCTTGTTTGTAACTAAAACACAAACCTACAGAAAAAAAAAAAAAAACAAAACTGATCAACAGAGGCCATAGACTCAGGCATTCCTACCACTTATGCCAAATAGCATGGGGTGGGGGTGGGGTAAATAAATATGAGCTATCGCTTTTTGTTTTGAGACAGGGTCTTACTTAGGCCAGGTTGGCCTTGAACTTCTGCCCCCACTGAGTGCTTGCATTATATGCAAACATCACAGTACGTGGATGATGTGATGAGGATGGAACCCAAGATTTCCTGCATGCTAAACAAGCACTCTACTAATTGGGCTATATCTCTATAAAAAGAAGTCATCTGTCTAAAAAAAAATATGGGGATTGAGGCCACACATTCAAAACCATAACAGCGAAAAGCAATCTCATAAACTGTTATAGAAAATCTCATTTTAGAGGCAGAGAGATGACTTACTGGGGTAAAGTGCTTGATATGCAAGCAAGAGGTCCCAAGTTTGATCCCCAGCACCCATAAAGAAAGCAGGGCATGGCCTTGTATTGACTATAATCCCAGCATCAGGGGCCAGAGACAGATAGATGCCAGGTGTTGAGTGCTAAGATCCAGGTTGAATGACCTCATCCCAAAATCAGGCGGAAAGTGGTAGAGGAACAATTGAGGTCAACCTCTGGCCTCTAGGTGTACATGCAGGGCATGCTCACCATCCACTCATAACACACACACACACACACACACACACACACACACACACACACACACAGAGTACTATTTTAGACAGTTAAAATACGTGTGAATTAAAGAGGAGGAGAGGAGATAGCTAATAATAGTTAAGTGCACTGGTGGCTTCCCCCAGGAGGCTGGTTCAATTCTCAGCCCCAATATGGCAGCTCACAACATTCTGCAACTCCAGTTCCAGGGAATCTACTGTCCCCTTCTGGCTCTCATAGGCACTGTGCACATGTGGTGCACAGACACAGAGGCAGATAAAACAACCATATCATAAAAATAAGAAAAGAATGTTTTAAGTCATCTAAACCAAGTGAGCAATAAGTTAACAAATAAGATGAAGACAACAAAAAGCAACATCTGCATAAACCCTTTCCACCTCACAAAGTGCTGGCTTCATCTACCACGCTCACCATCCGGGAGCCTAGGGTCAAAACCCGAGCGAATCTTGCATTCTCTTCCACAGTGACAGTTGTTCATTGCTAAGCCCTATTTATAATTGAATTCCCTCGATGGTTCTAAAAGCAAGGGAAGAAATAGTTTCAAACAAAAATCATTATTTATACAGCTGGAGTTTCCATTTTTTTGTTAGAAAAATTAGAAGGAAAATATGTTTGGTCAGAATTTTAGATAAGTTTTGAGTGTTTCACAAAACCCCATACTATACTAAGGGACCTCTGAGTCCCTTTTATAACCCCAACATCAACAAGGGAGCCTCTCAAATCAACTAAATTCATGAATTTTTTGTTGAGGGGAGACTCTCCAACTACAAGAACATCTTGATTAAAATGGCAGTCTAATATTACATTAATTTTTGCTTGTAAACAACTAACTTGCCCGTGTGAGTAACAACAGGCAATCAATCAGGCCAGGCCTAAAAAAAAAAAAAACAGAGCACAAGAGACAGCTGGAAAGTATGTGGTCTGTTGAGTCACTAAACTATCCCTGCTACCCAGACTGGTTATATTCACAGAAAACGAGAATGTAATTATCAATTTCTACTCTGCAGCCAAAAACTACACCTACGAGTTGATTTAAGGTGCTGAAAAACCACACATATGCCTAGAGCAATGCACACCTTTAATCCCAGCACTTGGGGAGGCAGAGACAGACTGATCACTAGTTCAGAACCAGCCTGGCCTACAGAGTGAGTTACAGTATCTACAAAAGTTCCAGAACACCAAGAGCTACAGAGAGACCCTGTTTCAGACCTAACCAAGTGAAGGAAAACAAAACTAAAAAAACAAAACAAAACAAAACAAAAACAAAAAAAAAAGTTTGTTAAGGGAATGATGAATCATATGGAAGGATAGTTGAAGTTTACTCACTAGAGACAAAGGCTGCAAGAGAAATACCCTAACTTATAACATGTAGTGTAGACTTCCATGGAGAAAAAGGTCCTGGGTAAAAATACAAAGAGGGCCGGCCCGGTAAGGCCTACCTGTAATCTAAGTGCGTGGAAGCTGGAGGCAACAGGAAGGGAGAGTTCAGGGCTTGCCACCTATGCAGGGGGTGGGGGGTGGGGAGGGTGGGGGGGCGCGGTGATTTTAGAGGTAATCAGCAACATGAGAACCCATCACCAACAAGAAGCAGAAATACAAAATACCGGTCTGGGATTATGTAAATTTGATTATCCAAAAATCGAAGAAAAACGACCATGGGAGCGATACCTCGCTGCCTGCTTGCCATTGCTTTAAATTATACCAAGTCCCTCACCACCACATACGAGAAAGCTCACCAGTGTTAGGATCCCACATCATGGATCAAGAAAACAGAGCCCACAGATCTGCTCAGGCAAAGCTAATGTCAAGGATGAAACTTGAACTCGCGCCTTGGGATCCAAGCTTGGTGCCCTTTTGCATCAACACTGCACTAGAAGCTAAAGTTAACTTAAAGCAAATAAAAGCTATCATGTCACCCAGCCAAATCTGTGGCATTCACTATCATGAATAGTCTCAGAGTCACACATGCCATTAAGTAAATCTCACAACCAAGCAGAACTTGGGTGCAGACAAAGACGCTCAGGTCGGCTCTGAGCAAGTCTCTTCCGCTGGACTCGTTACTGAGCCAGGATGGGGAGAAGAGACAGAAAATTCTCCAGTCCCTTCCCCACCAGGTATGAAACAAAGTGGTTTCACTTTTCCCTGAGCACACTCAGATAGAAACAGACCACTGTTTTTCCTTTGGACACTAGAGGCTTTTGCTCCAAAATTTTCCATTCCGCTTTGCTGAATGAGAATAGCTGTTACTAAAGCCAGAACAATCCCAACACTATAGGACCAGACTACTTTTCAAAAAACCCCAATTTTAATGTTTTCTGTTGATGACTTTTGTTTCACTGTATTTCCAACCTTGGCTTAGGCCACTTTCCATGCCCTTCAGAGGATCAAGAATAAGAATGGCTTATTTCTACATCGAAAGTTGAACACTACGGGGTTGTCATGTCACAAGTGACCAAACAGTCGAAATGACAGTCACTGGAAGGAGCTGCTTTGGTCCGTCCAATGCTTTACTGAACCATACTGGTAAACCAACGGAGTCTTCTTTTTATCATCTGTGAATACAGACAGATCCTTTGGTGTGTGCAAGCATGCACACAAGTGTGCTCCGTAGAGGACAGGACCAAGCTGGGTTACAGACACAGCTGGCCATGCCTGGCTTTCTATGTGGGTGTTGTAGATTCAAACTGGGGTCCTCACACTGGCACAGGAAAGCACTATTACCCATGGATCCATCTCTTCATGCCCTCAGGCCAACTTTTAGTTTTGAGTTTTGAAAGATTTCCCATTATGTAAATCGACCCAACCATAATGCCTTCCTGAGACTCTCCTTACCAGAACAACATCAGTGGAGTTGAAAAGTTTAAACCATAAGCAGCGTAGATATTCCCTTGGTCTTTAAGGTCCTATTATTCTTGCCTGAAACTCACGATGCAACTTGGCTGGCCTCTAACTCAGAGATTTGTCTGCCTCTGCAAGGATTAAAGGTGGGCATCACTGTTGCCTGGTCTGGGACTTTTAAGGAAGGGAAACAGGACTCCTAACTCTAAGTGGGTAGTCATCTAATAAACAAGATTGCATCCTGGAATTGGTATCTCAGGTATGTTAAGATCAAGCATGGCTCAGTTTGAAAAGTTCTCTTTTTCTTTGAGGAAGTTGGAAGAGACCAAGGAAGGCTCTAATAAACCAGCACTTATTATTAATATTAGTAATATATATCCAACAGCTCATTCTTACCTCCCATGTCATCCTAATTATTGTCTGCCCAGCAAGTCAATGCACATCACCCTACCCTACCCCACCCCGTTCCCTTTTTAAAAGAACAAACTGGCTTTGTTTTACTTTTCTATTATCCTTTTCATTGTTGTTGTCCAGGGTTTGGTTTGTTTTAAGATGGCGTCTCATGTGACCAATCGCCACGTGGTGGCCCATGTGTTTATTCCTTCACACTTGGGAGGCAGAGGCAAGCTGATCTCTCAGTCTGAGCCAGAGAAAAACCCTGTGGGAGGGATGGGGGTGTTTGTGTGGTCCCTCTGCTTCCTTTGCCTTTTATTATTCTCAAGCGACTTGATCTCACCATCAAACTAAAAGACCAAATGATAATGCTCAACCTTCTCAGCAAGAAGTCTGGGTGGGCTGCTGTTGCCCACCCCACACACTTAATGTTTTTGGGCTTGTGGATATTGTTACCAATTTAGGCATGTTGTAACTATCCTAGGCCTCAAGCTCCTCCTCTGTAAAATGGATACACCATTTAAGACTTCAAAGAGCAGCTGTTGGGAAGAACAAATAAACCCAGAGAGAGCTTGCTCAGTTCAAGGCCACACCTATTTTGCAACTGGTGCCAGGGGTTCCAGCTCTGGCACCATGCTCCTGTGCCTTCTCTAATGCCAGGGCCTGCAGACAGGTCCCCGTCCAGGTTTCCCACAGGTCATTCCGTCAAGCTTTCTATGATTGTGTATGAGGTTCCAAGTGAGTCACAGTGGGGTCCCCAGTGCTCGCTCACACCAAGGATGATACAGCCATCAGAAAGGCAATTGGCAGGGAATGGGGTGTCACCGCCGGGAAGCCTCAGAAACCTGAAACCCTCTGGTCCCAAACACCACAAAACTGATACCTTGTTGCCAACCCTAAGGTACTGTGGAAGAAATTTGTGGGTTTCTCTATAGTTTTACAAAGAACAAGCAAGAGACTTCCAGTAATAAGGAAGACTCCATGGAGACTTCAAGGCACAAGACTGAGGTGGCACAGGGGGAAATTAAGGACTATATGTCTTCCTTCTGGCACCATGACACCACGGTTTCTAATTAAGCCACAAATCATAGTGTCTTCAAGTACAGAGATTCTTAGATCTCGGAGATCCATCCTCCCCCTAATTACATGCATCACAAACTGTTAAGTAACCAGTCCACGGTGTCTTGGCTCCTCGTGTTAGTTCACCAGAATTTAAGCCGTGATTCCCATGTGGGCGCTCTGTTTGAGAAGACAACATTGACTTGCTCATGGTTGTTTTCCTTTAATAAATTCTTGCCACAAGTGGACCGAGGCTGTTTTTAATTAAGGTCTTAACCAAAAGATCAACTGGAAAGCTCTGTCCCTCCCGAGAGGGAGGACAAGCTTGTTTTGAGCAGCTGTCCTAGATCCTTCTGCTCCGTCATCAAAGCCTGGATATCCTGTGGCAGTCCTGATAAACCGAGCAGCTACCATTACAACCCACTCTGAAACTGACAGATGTGGGAGAGGCTTCAAAAGGAGGGATGGGCCCACTGCATTGAGGGAGATCTTCCTAGAGGGAGCTTCAAGAACACATTTAAAAATGAGGTGGCAGGGCTTCTCGTTCTACACAGATCTACTCCAGATTTGGGTCTCAAAGTAGCCCAGGCTGGCCTTGAACTTCCGATCCAACTTGATCCCAAGGCATGCACCATGGGAGCCTGTTTACATGATGTTGGGGTTGGACTCAGAGCTTCCTTTGTGGTAGGCAATCACTGTACCAGCTGAGTTCCATTCCAGCCTGCTCCCTTCTGGACACCTAGCAAAGAAAGGCTAGGACAGGATTCTAGGCCTACTACTGTTTTTGCACACTGAAAAATAAAACATGCCAAGAAAATGTCCTGTATGGAAACAGCTATTCAAAGCACCAAAAAGGTATGTGTGATATAGTAACATGCATGTTAGAGTCTAAGATCCAGGAGATCCAAAGAACTCCTGTAGCTTTAAAATCTCAAAACCATGATAAATATACACACTGTCTTAAAACAGCAGCAGCATGTGAAATGTGACGTGAGAAGGCAGCTGGGACTTGTGTAGGTGAGGAAGTCACTGGTTCCCTTAACTCTACTGCGGTTTACTCGGTTTACTCTTTATACTCACGATGGAAGGATAAACATCAGTTACAGAGTATCAACGGTCTCCACAGTGAGGCACACCTACAATCCCAGCAGACAAGAGCCTGAAGTTGGATTACTGTAAGTCTAAGGCCACCCTGGCGTTCACATCGTGAGTTCCAGGCAAGCTAGGCTGAGATCCGAGACCTTATCTCAACCAATAAAAACAGTGGGTGGTCTCTAGAATTCTGCCCAATGATGATCTGTTTAAAAATCGAGCTTTTGGAATTCTTCAAGAGCTTCTGAAGGTCTGGTTCCATTTTATTTAAGTTTTGTTTTCTTTTCCTTAATGCTAAAATTTAACAAGGAATAGTTACAATGTCATGTCAGTAACCAACAAAGATACTTCATGTTGTTGTTCCTCTTCACTCTACATTATGCCCCGACTACTTTTGTGTCAACTTGACACAAGCTAGAATCATCAGAAAGGTCAATAGAAAAAATGCCCCCATAAGGCATTTCCTTAATTAGTGATTGATGGGGGAGGGTCCGGCTGTTGTGGGTAGTGACTTTTCCTGGGATCTATAAGAAAACAGGCTGGGCAAGTTATAATGAGCAAGCACCTTTCCATGGCTTCTGTATCATTTCCTGTCTCCAGGACCCTCCTATTTGGTTTCCTTTGATGACAGACTATGACGTAGAAGCCTTTGCTTTGGCCATGGTGTCTCATTGTAGCAATAGTAACTCTAAGTAGTACAGAATATTATTGTTCTGTTTCCAAAAGTCAATTTAAGTTTGTATTTATTTATTTTTATGTGTTACAGGTGCCCTTGCCTGCGTGGATGCCTTCATTCATTTAGCACGTAATAATGGAGTATTATACAGGTGTCAGTTAAGATATTGACTTCAGATGGTCAATGACAGGACAAGGAGTGAGGCAGAGTGGATGGCAGCAAAACGTGAACACAAGCTCTTCTGAGGTTCCACTTGTGATGATAAGACACTCCACTGTGAGTCCAGGCTGCTCCAGGCAGAGGAAGCAGGGGCACGATGGTCCTGGGCAAGGCACAAGTTGACAGCACCTGCAAAGCTTCCTTGAACAATTCTGTACCATAGACCCTTTCTCAAAGAGAGCTCCATGCTCCAAACACACCTGCTTAACCGACCCCTCACAGAAGCCCCAGGTCTCTTTGCGGACCCAAAGGGAGCCTGCTCATTGCTCCTGCCACGTTCTGTTCTCATCACTCACCCTTCTCGCTGCAGGTCACACTCAGATCTACGTGAGGGTTTCTGGGCCAAAGTTGTTCTAGAAAGCATCAAATTCAACCACAGCCACCACATAAGCCTAACTGTTCCTTCGTACGCTCAACCCCATGGAAGCAGGGTTCTTCCAACAGTGCACTGTGTTCTGGTGCAGGCGTTACACTTCTCCAGTCTGACAGCAGCTCTTCTTCTGTGCCTCCCCAATAGACTAAGAGGAGATGGCTGCCATCTTTATTCCTCGTTCAGACTCATTGGGAGACTTCTACAGCAGGTCAGTTTTAGATAAAGTAGAGTTTTCTGAAACCTCCAATCTCAAAGCCAAATAATTCCATTGAAAGACATATTCTAGCCCAAATTGTTCTTTATAGGTGTTATGAACAGTGGCCCCCCTCCCCAATCCATGTGCTGAAGCCCTAACCCCTGGACCTCAAAATGTTACTGCATTGGCAGACAGCACCTTTAAAGAGATGAAGTTATAAAACAAGGTCTTCGGGTCAGGTGGTGACACTACGACTGACCTGTATGGAAAAGTAAGGCTACAGTAAGGATACCTGTGCACAGCACAGAGACACTCTGGAGACACCAACCTGGTGACACCATGACCTTGGGCTTTGGGTCTCCAGAGTACATTTCTATCATTTAACTGGAACTGACCCCAGAAAATACAAGGCTGTAGAGATAGAGAGCAGTAGCCCAACTCTGCTAAGGCTCCCTAGGAAGCACTCAAAATGGAACCCCAAGTACCACTCATTCATCCAATGGCATCCATTCCCCCAGGGTAAGAGGCTGTTCCTGAGGCATCAACTACCCTGACTTACAGGGTGCTGTGGGTGGCAGGGGCACTAGAAAGCCACTGGTGAGAGCACCAGGCAGTGAGTACCATGTGCACCTAATGTTAGAGCCATTAATACCATCGCAGTTTGCACAGAGCTGGCTGGGAAATGGAGGGAGCCCAGAGACACGCTGTGGAAGCAGAGTGCTCGCTCAGCGGACTGCACACAGTCCAGGGCCAAAAACACCTTTCAAGTCATAGAAGCTAGCAAACATCTAAAGGGAACATTATGTTGTGTGTGATGTATGCATATGTATGCATATGGAGGCCACAGATCAACATCAAGTGTCTTCCTCAGTTGCTCTCCAACTTTACACCACACACACACACACACACACACACACACACACACACACACACACACAC
>JANHMN010000006.1:31499589-31513415 GCA_030674055.1 Rhabdomys pumilio | reverse complement strand
GACAAGCAAACTTGAATAAACACCACACACCCACTAAATTGCAAAAAGCCCACTAAACAACTCACCATTTCCATTCTAGGGCATAACATTTCAGCAGTTATTCTGCCAGATATCTTAAATTATAATTCAAATGGACTCATGGTTACAGGCCTCTGGGTCCATTCTACACACACAATCAATACATTACTACTAATAAATAGCATTACTTCAAAGCCTGATGGGAACTCACCGGGCCCTGTTAGGGAGTCAGCCTCAAAGATCCCCAAAGAAAATCACTTTCCTGATGTTCACCCTAGAGAGCTAGCAGAAAACACCAGAGAGACTAAGACTCAAGGGGCTACCCTACTTGGTGAGAAGGAAGGGTTCAGGCCCAAACTGAAGCCAAATAGCTATGAACGTAGCCCAGCACATAAACTTACACCATTATGAGGGGAATGAGGGTACTTTTCTAAAACAGTTATTTAGGAATCTCACATCACGTGCCCAATCGTGCTCACCTCCCATCTTCCCACGCCTCCCTCCCTCCCCACCTGTACCTCCCCCAAAAGTGTATTTTGGGTGGCTTATACATTCACTGGAGTATGGTCAAATTGCTAGTGGCCGCCCTCAAGGGAGGATGAGTCTTTCCCTGCCTGTAGCTGGGCCAGAAGGGATCAACTGAGGAGAACTGTGGCGCAGACAACTAACACCTTCGAAATACAGCGCTGAGGACTGCAGAGCGCCCTCCCCACCCACGTGGGCATCCACATGGGCTTCAGTGGCAACACAGGCCATAGACATCAGCATGGCCTTTAGCAGCTGCCCAGATCAGGAGCCTCAGCATGGTCTCAGGTGGTTACACACACCACTCACATTGGCATGACTCCCCGAGGAAGCAAAGCCTGAGACACCACCAAAGCTTCATGAATTGGAGGCTTCATCACGCTCTGGGGCAGCAGCATGAATAATGGACACCAACATGGCCTCTGATGGAATTGAGGATCATGGTGGTCCTTCAATCCACAAAGTGAACCTTTCTGCATCCCTGGCCTCCATCATCGCCTAGAGCTATGGGATTCCCCAGCCGGACAGCAGGTCCAGCAGGTCTGGGGCTGAATCTGTGTCTGCATAAGCTCCAGGCTGTTGGAGCACCATCTCGCTGACCTTACCGGGCAATGATAGCACGTCCTCTCTCTCTCTCTCTCTCTCTCTCTCTCTCTCTCTCTCTCTCTCTCTCTCGTCATCACCATCACATCACCAGTCTCACCTCTGTCCCTAGCACAAGCACCACTCCAATCTTTCCCATCTCTCCACCCCATATTTGTCTGTTGTAGTGGTACTTGGGAGTCTTCCAGCACTTGCTTTGAGGGTACTTTTAAAATAACCTAATTTCATAGTTCAAGTGTGGGCTTTGTAGATGACAGACTGCTTCATCTACACACACACACACACACACACACACACACTCTCTCTCTCTCTCTCTCTCTCTCTCTCACACACACACACACGCACACGCACACAGACAGACAGACAGAGATGGAGAGAGACACAAGTTGAGTTGCCCTGGTTTTTATCCTCTTCAGGGAAGCAGTACTTCTGGATTTCCCACAGATCTGTCACTTCTCTGACAGCTAACCACATTACACTGTTTTTGAATACGTAGACAACTCCCAGAGTTATGTAGATGTCTCCTCTGGCCAGAATGTCTAGGATGTTATTACCTTTATGGTATGGTTATTTTTTAGTTCCAGAGGGGATTAGTTCAAGTACCACCACCTTGCTGTGGTCCCAGATCCAAAGATCCGAAGTCCTTTAAGCAAAATGGCATCGTGTTGGCTTCTCTCATTCACAGGACCTCCGTGTGCACTTCGGTTACCTCATACAATATGAATGCAGCTGTTACTCTACTACAGAAGTTCTCACCCTTCCTAGTGCTGCCACCCTTTAATATAGGTGACCCCAGCCATAAAATTATTTTCATATGCTACTTCATAACTGTAATTTTGCTACTGTAATAAATCATAATGTAAATATCTTTGGTTTCTGATGGTCTCAGAAGACCCCTGTGAGAAGGCCACTGGACCACGTGGAGAATGGCTGCCCTACTGTATTGTTTAGGGAGTATAGACAAGAAGAAAGTCTGCACGTGTTTAGTGCAGGTGCATTGAAAAGTATATTGTATTGTTGCCTGAATTCATAGACAGAGAGGCTGTGGATACGTGAGTCCGTCTTTTAAACCACAGCCCACCCACTGTAAGAGAGCTGGTGAATGGAGGAAGTGTCAAACATCAGCATAAAAAGCCCCTGGTATCTTGTGTTAAGTAAAATACCCAAAGTCATAGGGGACTTGAGGGGATAGAAAATGTCTAAGTAGAGAGGGAGAGAAGATAATGATAATACATGTGCCCTGCTATCCCAAGACATAAAAAATACACATTTGTACACACACACACAATAGTTATGTACATAAGATGACATTTGGTTAATGAGACCACTTAGAAATTCTGACATCCTAAGACTGTAAGAGAGCTGAAGAATTCTAATCTAGTGACACGGTGGCTGTCCTAATATGTACGCACAATGTACTACTTCTGTGATGTTAGTGACACTGATGTAAATAATAAATAAGTCCATGTTGCCAATCCCACGACAACAACGAGGTGCACAATTGTGGATACACAAATATTTGATAATGAAAATAATCTATTACTTACTAACTTCAATACAGACTACATTATGCTGTGTGTGTGTGCTTGCACATTCGCACACATCTTCATGTGTGAAGGTTCATATGATCAGGTACAGAAATCAACCTCAGGTTCTCTCCACCTTGTCTTTTGAGACAAGGTCTTTCACTATTACCAGGGACTCAACTGATTATGCCAAGCGGGCAGGCCGATGGACCCAAAGGATCCTCCTGTCTCAACTTCCCCAGAGCTGGGATTTCAAGTGTGTGATATCATACTTAATTTTACTGAGTGAGTTATTCTCCTACCCTATAATTATGCCTCTGATCAATAAGTGTAGCCCTACTTACATGGTGACCAAGTCTCTTGACTGTACAAAAAGGCTATACCTAGTGGTTGTCTTATTCGCTCCAAGTTTGTTAAGGACACTCAGTAATGTTCAACAATGGCCGCTTTCACAATACACAATAGCAGTGACAGCAGTGGGCGGGAGGGCAGCAGGCTAGTTTGTGCTGTGTGCCATGAATGATAGTGTCCTCATTAGCAGTTGATGAAGGGCTATTTGTGGCCATCCAATGAAGCGCCATTTAAAATAGTAACAGCTAGAATCAAAAATAACAGAAATCAAGTGGGAATAACTAAATACCTTCTGGCATATCCCATATGAAAAAACAAAAAAACAAAAGCAACTCCTCTCTTCCTCCCCCCTCTCTCTCAGACACACACACATACACACACACACACACACACACACACACACACACACACACTCACACACTTTAAAAAGGCTTTTATTTCCCTCCCTTTTGTGGTATTGGGGTAGGTTTTAGGGCCTTGTACAAGCTAGGCAAGGACTCCACCATTGAGCTGTATCTTCAGCCCTTTTATTTATTGACAAGTTGTTAACAAATCAAAACTTTAGATTCTATGCTTCTTGTTCTAATTTATATGACGGTAATGCATATTCAAACTGAATCCCAAAGTTTTCATACAACGAACTGTGCTGTTTATTTAATGCCTTGGCTTTTCTAATGAACTTGGACAGGGCAGAAATTACATGGACATTTATCTTGCGGTTATGCTGTGCCCAGTTCCCAGCTGGACTCTTTCCCACGGTCTACCATTTCATTACTCCTCACAGTATCTTTAAATACTCAAACTACCAAACATGTAAGGAGAACCACCGTTCCATTTCCAAATAAGCCTTGCGTGCTTGGCTGGCAATTTGATTACACACATAAAGATTTTTAGTGGGAGCAGATAAAGTAACAGCTAAGAAATTAAAAGAAGATTAACAATGGTAAAACAGACAGACTGCAAGTGACTGGACAGGACACAGTGGGTACAGGCCTGTAACTGTCACTTAGGAGATGGAGGCAGCAGTTCAAGGTCATCCTTGACCATATAGTTAGTGTTCAAGGATAGCCTGGGCTACATTAAACTTTATCTCCAAATTAAAAAAAGTGTCTCCAGACAAAGATAGTTATTTTCGTGATTACTGATGAAAAGCCAATGGAAGACCAAGACCTTCTGTTAGCCAGAACCCTCCCAGTCATCCCATGTAAAGCATGGTTGATCCATACAAGGATGAGCTGACAAAGTGCTGCCATCTTGAATTACCATAACATACCCAAGTATGTAAACACTGAGGCTAGAATCAACACACAAGCAACACTTATTTGATACCACAGAATACCGCAGCCCAATCAAAGCCCCTTGGGTTCTCCCCAGACCCTTTTCCTCAAGCACTGGCTCTCATACAGGTCATCAAATATGCTATTAGCTCTGACACTCAAGTTTTTGACTCAACAGGTCTTGGGATCCTGGATGAAAAAACATTCGCAAGTCCCAAAGTGATAACCACTGGTTTACAACCCCTCAACATGAGCCACTATGCACAAGACGCATCAGAAATGGTAACAGAAGTGAGTATTTACTCTTCATTAGTTAGAAGGCCACATAGGATGTGGAATTCTGTGTGTCCTGATACCGCTCTTACTAACACCAGGTGACATGACACACTGGGTCACTCTCTACACTGCTGCCAATTAAGTTAAATAACTCAGCGCACCCAGTGGCTGACACTGCCACCTAGGGAAGGCAAGCAGAAAGAGTTGCTGCTCAACTGCCCTGAAACAGAGGCCGGCCTGAGTAATAATGGTATAGAGATGATGAAGACAAGAACTTCAGTGCTAGGCCATGGGCAGAGCTGCAGCCAGCACTTAGAAGTACCTGCTATCCTTAGAGGCAGGCACCAGGAGCAAATAGGCCACAAAAAGATGATATGCCCAACTATCAACCCTGAAGTAGTGGACTGGGCTTAAAAATCAAGTGGAGCAGCTGACCGAGCAGGACAATGACAATGTAAGTTACTTCTCCGAACTGCAGACTTTAAGTCTTTCTGTTCTGAGTTACAGAGAGGCTCCTTGCAGCAAACTGGTATTATGTTGGTCATATAAAACAGACAGAGCTTCAGCCAGCTACACAAAGTACCATCTAGCAAGACTGAGAAGCAGTAAGCCGTAGTGTTGTCTGTAGGGTGGCTGGGCACTTCAAAGTGAAAAGTCAGGATAAGGAACCACTTGCTTGCAAATTTAAAATTTGGAAATATTAGCTGATGATTTAAAATGTTAAAACTACACATACAGACATGCGTGCACGCTCGCACAAAGATATGCTCACACAAAATATGTACGTTTAGGGCCAGGAGACAGTTTAGGTGATAAAGTGTTCACCATATAAGGTTGAGGACTCAGGTTCAAGTCCCAGAACCCACGTGAAGAAAGTTAGGTGACTCTAGGGAGACAGACACTAGTGAATCTGTGAGGCTTAACGGCCAGCCAAGGTAGCCTATTTAGCAAGTTCCAAGCCAATGAATGACCCTGTCTTAAAATTTTAAAAAGAGATGACACCTGAGGAACATCTGAGTTTGCCTTCCACATGCGCACACACCAATACATTTATGAAAATATTTATGATTCACATATATAGAAAAGATCCATGAGTGATTCCTGCAACAGCCCTCTCTTCAAGGTCTAGTTCAGTGGTTCTCAATCAATGGTGCTTTTGCTCCCAGGACATTTAGAAATGTCTGGAGCCAATGTTCATTATGACAGCTGCCAGGATACTACTGGCACCTAAGAACATGGCAGACACACTAGGTATCCTAAATGCACAGGACTGTCTTCCTCAGCAAGATGTTAACGGGCTTGCTCTATTTTAAACTTTTCCAAGGCTGCTTTCTTGTCCTCCTGAGCCCCGAAGTCTAGATGCCTAAGAAGCAGCATTGATGTTTTCACTACTTTGTACATTATCTTCATCATTAGAGAACACCACTCCAGTTACTGAGACACTCTTGGAAGGCCACAGAGACAAATTAATCACCTCGTGAGCCCCCTAGAGTACCAAGACATACACACATACCAAAAATGGAGTGCTCAATGAGGTACTTTTTTACAGCTTGATTTCCTGGAAAGTTAGACCAAAACTGGCCTCGTCCCATCTTGGGAAGAGGAAAGGACAAGTCTTGTCTCCTATAAACACTATCTCATTTAATCTGGCCAACCAGCCAATGAGACCGAATCACTATTTTAGGTAAGTGTGTCTCACCGATGTTACTGGTGAAAGGTCACACGCTGGTAACTGGGAAAGGATGTTTCTCGAGTCAGATTGCCAAGTCCCACGCTCCTTCCATACCCTACTGCTGTGTCATGGCTCTCCAGGGCTGAAAACTCACTCTTCTCAGAATCAGGGTGTCTGAGATGCTAACAAGCAAAGCAGTAACACAAACTGCAGGAAACCTTTGGACAGTATTAGTGTGATTGCTACACACGTTGCTATCCAATACAGCAACAAAATCAGTCAGTTCAAGGAGTGGTGCAAACAGGCGTCAATGTGTTACATATTTTTAAAAATTAATTGTAGATATTTAGAATCTACTTGGCCCTACCCCTCAAAACACCTCATCATCTAAAAATTTCAATTTGACGCAGCATAAGAAAGCAGTTTCAAGAATTTTTTCCTTATTAGCAAAAATCAAAAGAGCACAGCAAAGTAGGAAGAAAAGGGTCACATTAATCTCAGACATAATTACATGACTGTCCTTAAAAATGGCACTCCCCTGTTGGTCCTGCCCTCTGTGAGAGCAGCCTCACTGCCATGCACAGGCCTGGTAAAGCATCATAAATAATATCTGATGGTTCATCTCTGGGATCCCTGACAGTATTGATCTCCCTACCACCACCACCAAATCAGTCTGATGAATCTGCCGTGTCTTCATATTACACAGGGAGAAGCAAAGTGTGAGAAGTTTCTGTACCTCTACACCTATGTGGTTTTCCCTCCAAAAACTAGAAACACTAGGTTTGGGTCAGTGGTTTCTGAGCAATTCTACTGTAACTTCTACGCCAGAGCTGAGAACATTCCCAGGGCTCAGCCCAGACCCTCATGAAGACCATAATAAACATTCCTCCCCACCACTGAGGAGTCCCTCCACACAGGATATCCACACAATTAGGGTTGTGCTAATCCTCAACTATTCTTTCTGCTCGCACAGTTACATATTTTGAGTCAAAGATCTAGTAATCCCTGCCCCCTTTCCATTCTCCTCCCAGTTACATCAGGTCTATAGCATCCATGACCTCAGACATGCCCCCGCTCTCTTCCAATTCAAGTCCAGTTCTCTGTCCATTTGGTTATCCGTTCCTGGAGAGCAGAGCAACAGATAGAAAGCCTACAGTTAGACTAAGCCACTCAGAGCAGGGCACCCAGTCGGTGTTGGTGCCTGGACACAGCAATCTTTCCCACTTTGGCCTCCTAAACTTAGATCCTCAGTCATTTGGCAATCTCTTTCTTGTATCACCTTCTGGTTTTATGTGTGATTTGTGTATTCACGTGGCTGTGTGTGTGTGAGCGGGTGCATGCAGAAGCCAAAGGAATTCATCAGGTGTCTTTCTAGACTATTCTCCACCTTATTATTTCTTTTCCTTCTCTTCTTCCTCTTCCTCCTCTTCTTCTTTCAGACAGAATCTCACTGTGTAGCTTTTCCTGGCCTGGAATTCAGAGGTCAGCCGCCTCTCCCTTCTGAATGCTAGGATGAAGGCATGCGACACCCACCGTGCCCAGCTCCACCTTATTTCCTGAGACTGAGTCTCTCACTGAGCCTGAAGCTCATGAACAGGGCCTAGACTAGCTGGCCAAGGAACTCCAGAGATAAACCTGCCTCTCGAGAGCTGGGACTCAGACATGTGCTGCCGTGCCCGGCACCCTGGGTTTTTTGTGTAACACATCTTTAGATGGCTTGTCTGTCAATAACCTGGAAATCCAGAAACTGGTATTGGAAGAGTAGACACGAAGACCTTCAGGTCTGTTGTTCTCTAAAATAAAAGATGGGTTAAACATCAAATATTCTCTACAAGATTCTTGTCTGCTGAAGAAACTTTATTAGTGACTGCCTACATATTTCACAAGATCAGATGTCACGCTTCCAACTAGGGTTAGAGATGGATCTGGAAATCTTTACCTGGAACAAATCTTACTACAGGTTGGATATCCCTAATCTGAAAATCTGCAAGACTTTAAGAATCTGAAACACCATAAAATGATGTCCTACATAAAATTGTTACAAGTATCATGTAAACCTTAAATCTGTGTCAACAGCACACATTAACTGGTGTTTAGACCCACTCCTAAGAACACTGCATTATTATATGCAAATAGCACTGTATTAGAAACAAGCAAACAAACAAACGAACACTGGCCTAAGCAGTAAGTGGCTGTCTTAAAGTCTCAAATCAAAACACTTCTTGTCCCAAGCACTTTGAATGAAGGTTATTTAACTGGTGCCAGGTAAACCGCTAACTTACTTCCTTTTAGACAGGTAGTTTGGTTTCCTGCTATGTACCTTGCCCAATGCAAGGCCACAGAGGAGAAAGAGGAAATCAGCGGAGACTCTGGGGGCAGTCTCCATGGGTTTAAGTTTAGTTGTCCCACTTACTATTATCAGGGCCCTAAGCCAGCCCCTTAACCCCTGGCAGCCTGCATCCTCTTGTGTGGAACAAGAATGGTAATAACATCCACTGCATAGGTTGCCATGCAGTTAATGTGCTAAGGTGAGGAAGGCACTTAGTCTAGTGCCCTCGATACCCACGGGCCCACTATAAACACTGGCTATTATTATCCCATAGACCATCGACTGCGGAGTGGCAGCCCTTAAGCCAAATCTGGCCTAGAGACCTATTTCATTTGGCCTTCACACTTTCCTCTTCAAACCAACATTTTAAAACTGGTAGACGTTCTAGATTAGATTGGCTTTCTGGCAACATACAGGAATACCCTGTCCTCTGGCATCCACTGCCCAAGACCAGGGACCTAGGCACCCCTTTGACAACACCCACTTTCTCTACAAGAACATCTCTACCCCATTTTCTCCTACTCCCAATTTGTCCCTCACTGTGCCTGTTCATGAAAGCAACAACCTCAACTCTAGACTAATTTTTTTAAAACAGGGTCTCACTTTAACCCAGACTTGCCTTGAGCTCAGCAATTCTCCTAAGCACTGCTAGACCAATTCTACTAGCAGACCCAACTGTCTTCTTATCCCCCATACTGACACCAGTCCAACTAGTGGCCCTCATGATAACTGACTTCCTGCGGCCCTACTGTGGGTTCAAGTTTCATATGGAAACTGGCACATTAAAGCCAGCTGCCTCTCTCCACCTGGCTGGTGGGCCAACGTGCAGCACATACTGACATGGTCTGGAACATTAAAGAAAAGTCTTACCCTCAGAGACTGCTAGTCTGGGTAGGGCCCAGGTAGCTATATATTGTTTAGTGTCCCAGGAGATTAAAAAAAAAAAAAGGACATGATCTCATGTAGCCTGGGTAGCCTTGAACTTAATATATAGCCCAGGTTTTTATGTTCCTGCCTCCACTTCCCAAATGCTGGGATTAAAGGTATGTACCACCATGCCAGAACCAACAACAACATTTTCATTTAAGATGCACACTGATATGCCCTGAGATGAGCCATTACAGGAACCATGGCCTCTGGCTCTGAAAGCCAGGTGGAGCGTAATGACCCTCATTCTCTCCTGTGGTACTTCCTGTCCGCAGCATACACAGGACTAGATGAGTCTTGTTTTCCTTCCAACTCTTGTTTAGTACTGCTTGCAGATCGACTTGTATTTAAAGCTTGTCTTCCCAAACAGACGGTAAACTCAAAAGTGGGCAGATCCCACCACATCCTTTTTTCATATCCCCAGCAGAGCTAATGGGGTGCCAAACACAACGAAGGCATCTGACGAAAACACCTCTTCTCAAATGGTTCATTCTACAATCGCAAAGGCCTTGCAAAGAGCACATGGAAAACCAGTTACACTGATCTATGGTCAGGATGGTTTGGTAAAACCCCAAACAATAGTGACATAAGGGAGTCGATGGTGCACTAGAAAAAGCCCAAAGTCACAGAAGTGCTCCCAAGCTTGGGGACTCAGGGACTAAACTCTGCATGAAACTTTCTTCAGGTGAGTCTGGAAGGACTGATGAGAAAGAGGCAGGAAAAACAAGGCAGGGATAGTCAAATCAAGATTTCACAATACCCCAAAGCCAGGGAGACAGCTGCAAGTCCAAGTTGCAAGAGGCAGATGGAGCAGAGAGAACACAAAGAATGTTAACTGTGGAACGAAGAGGAATGTAGTTACTCCTATCTGTGACCTCAGTGCTGAGGAGGACCAAGAGGTGAAACCAGCTGCAGCTAGATTAAGAACTGGAGGCCAGTGTGGGCTTCCTGAGACCATCTCAAAAACAAAACCAGAGAGAATGAGGGACTAAAAGGCTCAGTGGGAGCTTAGAGGCCTCTGGTGAGCAAGACACGTTCCTGGCCCTAACATACATACCCAAGGCGCCTTCAAGTTAGATAGGGCTTGGCATCCAATTTCTGAGCCAGTCTTAAACTATGGCTTACTGTACAGACATGAAATTATGTTAACAGTGCAATTTGCATTCCTCGTGCCGTTTCACGAACATGTTCCATCAGAGAAATAAAGGTTTTATTCATAGCACTAGTACTGCTGATTACACTATGACAATAAAAAACTTATTCTTCTGTTTCTTTTCCCGTGTCAACAGGCAGCTTTAGAAAGAGGTAACAAAGACCAGGGGTCCAATGACTGCACTAGGCAACATCCACTCCAGGACACACGCCTCCCCTTCCCAGTCACCATCAACTCTCGGAGGCGCCAACGATTTAAAATGGACACGAAAACGTAGTGAAAAAACCACGACACAAAATACAGTGCCAAGAGACGGCCTGGCACCTCTATGACATCTGTGGGACACTAGCTTAAGTGCTTCCCAGCATAAACTCCTTTCATCTTCTTCCCTGTCTGTGAGACCCCGCTACCCCAGGAGGAGAAGAAATGAAGAGGGTAGAGCCTTTGCTCAAGTCATACAACTGGCAGGTGGAGGCAGAAAAGGAAGCCGGAGCACTCCAGCCTCTATCACTTAACTTTCTACCTAGCTGTCTCTCACTCTGCCTTTTAGGAGAGTGTGGCTTGTCTACTCAAGCTGCCATCTCTGGACAGTGAGACTCAATTCCGAAGGGCAGATGTGACAGTGTTAAGTAAGCCTCTGACTGTTTTCCCAAAGCCCCGGTGCAGGAAGGAGGGAAACACATAGATCCTGTCTGTGTTCACAGCCTCCGACTGTGAGTCCATACAACAGGCTCATGAGACTAGAACAGGATGGAGCCATTCTCAGCAATCACTCAAGAGTACGAGAGAAGAGTCGCAAGGTTCTCCAGGGCAGACTGGCAAGAGCTGGCAGGGAAGGCCAAGGGCACTCACCTCCTCCAGCCATCACATGTGTTTCCAGAGGAACTCAGCCTTACTGATAACGGGGCTCTCATCAATTGCTACTCATGGCTCACAGGAAGTCAGCCCTTACACACACAGGGGACCTTCCTGGCTGGTGGATTACAGATAAACAGATACCCCTGTCTCAGGGCAGGCTATGAGCTGCAACCATGTTGGATTATGTTTCACGTTCCGGCTTCAGAGCTTGAAGCAATTCTATTTTTAAGCTTTCTCAGTTCCACAAGTAAAATAAGGTCATTTTATGGAAATGAGCCTTGGCTTTAGAGTGCTTCCTCTGAAAGAGTTAACTGATCGGCAGCTTTGACACACCAGAAACCTTCCTGGTGTTAACCACAGAGGAAGAGCCTCTTGGTCAATGGTGTAACACAAAGGCCCAGAGAACCCTGCAAACTGTGACCGTCACTCAGGATGTAGATGGTTCAGGACAACACTTCCCCTAGTGTCCCTCTCAAGAAAGTCACAAAAGTCCTTTTAGGCTGTTGTTAATTAAATAAAATAATTATCTCTGTCAGGGCACCAGAAATGTCACATTCAAAGAATAATAATTAAAAACTCAAATATCAGATCAAGCTTTGAAAAACACTGCTACCACTATTTGGGGAACCTGTCGTTCCTTAACATTTAAAAGTCCCTTCCACTGAGTGTCTAAAGTAGCCTTGATTTCTCAGAGTCTCTGGGGCTGCTTCTGATGGAAACTTAAAACGTAGTCTGCACACCTAAGCCTCCCACGTAGGGCATATAAGACAGTTAACCCTCTCCTCACACAAAGAGGTTCTAAGAGGGCAAGAATCTCCAATTTCAGTTTTGGCTCAAGCCCCCTGTTGACTTGTGACTTTGGCTGAGTTATTTAACTGCAGTGGGCCTGTAATTGTCCTACCTGCAAAAGAAGCGGTTTGGATAGGAAAACTTTTCTAAACTCCCAAGACTATCAGATTTATCAAGTATTGAATGTACTAGCATGAAATTCTGTCGTCAAGTTAGAGGAACGTTGCCATCCCTTTACATTACAAATGGCCACAAACAATAGAGCCATTAATCGCATCTTCTGCATTCTAGCTGTTATCTCCTCACTGGCTTCAAGATGACACAGCTCCTGCTTTACAGGACAAAGCACCAACCACAGCCTGGTACTTAGGGTCAGTCAGTGAAGTCAAGTTCACAGGGGCCTTTGGATTCCATCCTGGCTTTACCACATCTTCAAAGTTACAGATAACTGTGGCCACAAGACTGACTCCCACTAAGGCGAGTAGGGTAGAGAAACATATTCTGACAACTTCAATGCTTTTAAAGCAAAAGTATGAGAGGAAAATAAATCAAACGCCCCCTCCATGGGAAAGCCAGATAAATAATCCTGCCGTATTGACCCCACCTCCACCTTACTGGTCTCATTTCGTTGTTGCTTTCTGGTACCTTATGTAGTACCAGAACCTCTTCTCTGTGCGAGATCGTTTTCCCAGTCATTCTTGGAAGGCAGACAGGACGGGGAGGTAAAAGGTCTTACATCTGTGGTTTCCTATACACAATAGGTTTCCCTTTAACTGGTCTTCTTAGTCCCATGAAATACTACTGGCTGGGAACTCCTTAGCAACTGTAAACACAATCCCTGAAACACTACTGAAAGCTGCTCACAACCATGAAAGTGTGCATCAAACCACATACTTTGTACCTCAAAGAACTCAAGGATGTTCCCCTAAGCATGGGGGCCGGGGGTGGTAAGAATTGGAATCTTTCCTCCTTGCACTATTATTTCAGATAATTTCATGGACTTTGAGGAATTCAGTAAATCAAGTAAATGATTTTCATCCACCCGGATTAAAATATTTTTAAAAAGTAGATGACTAAAAAGAGTTGGGAGTTGGTTAGCTTGGGACAATGCTTCCAGCCAGTCATATGGACTATTTATAATATAAGTCAGGGTAAGTTGGAAAAAAAGCCAACTGGAAAAGGATTAAATGTTTGTGTGTGTGTGTGTGTGTGTGTGTGTGTGTGTGTGTGTGTGTGTGGTCTCACTGGAGATGACAGTATCAGAAAAGTTAAGGAGAAACTACTGCTTATTTCTAAGACACCCCCCCCCCCCCACCATCCTCCCTCCCTCCCTCTCCTTTCCCAGGTTTTTATTCCCAGGTATTTATTTCTAATCCCAGAGTATATTCTTTTTCCAAGTTAACTTTACACAGCACACTTTTGTTAAACTCAGACTCTGTTCTTCCAAGTATTATACAAGGTGGTGATATTTAGAAACACACACACACACACACACACACACACACACACACACACACACACA
>JANHMN010000006.1:31465767-31499579 GCA_030674055.1 Rhabdomys pumilio | reverse complement strand
ACACACACACACACACACACACACACACACACACACACACACACACATCCTTTCCTGTTCTGAAGTTTGGGTGCTTTGGCTCAGTTAAGGCTGCTTTGTTCCCAAGGATGATTAGGGTGGCACCCTCAGTACTGATTACAGGGGAGCTATTTGTACTGCCCACGCCTGGGCATTGCATTATATTAAAACTTCCATTTTGGGTTATGTAGTGACTAAAAATTCTCTCCCAGCTTCAACTTGGCATCCACCACATGTCTCAGTGGAAGCGAGCACATTGCATACAGAACCCCAGGAACCCGCATCTTTCTTCTTTCAAAGTTGTTGTGGGGAAGAGACACTGCTGAAACAGCATCCCTGGTCCTCCAATCTCAGGGGAGATTCCCAGGCACCGAAGGTTCTCTCAAAAAGTATAATCAGCAGGTTGCCATGACTGGATTAAATTAAATCTGACACAATAAGCTGCCTCTTGCATTGACAGATTCTCAATTTTCCAGAAGAATGAAATTATGTATCACTTTAGAAAACGTGTGATCATTCTGCTCACATACATAGGTAAACAAAGGGACAGCACATAAGTAGTCTCTGAGTTACAGAAATAATTGATTTATAAATACAAATTTTATGGGGCAGCTACTACTTGACAGGTCTTGAGCTAAGTATTGTACATTCATTACCATGTTTCTCTTTAAAAAAAAAAAATAAGTCTCAATATTACTGTCCTACCTTACAGAATGAACCATTTGCGCAGATAAAGTTATTTGTCCAATAGCAGACAACTTGTAAACAAAGACAATTAGCAAGAAGGCAAGTCACTCGCTCTGTCAAGTTCTTAGATGCTCTGGAGACAGAACTTGAAAAGTAGATCCAGATGGGTCTAGAATTCTGCTCACCTGAAGAGTTCCACCTCTTCTTCAACACAAATGTTCAGTCTTATCTTAGTTCATTCCATATGCCTTCCCAACCTTCAAGTTTAGGGAAAAATATCAACAGAATTCTAAAACACATGGCAATGCAGGTCTTTAATCTCAGCTCTTGGCCACTTGAGGCAAGGAGACCAGGAGTTCAAGGCTATAAAGGACCCTGCCTCAAAACCAAAATCAAATAAATTCCAAGACTTAACTGGAAGCTTAAGGAAACACTGACAAGAAAAAAAAAAATAAACAAATCAAGCACTGCCTGCAACACTTAGGACTTTGTATGCACTTGGGAGATAAACTTCATACCCCTCCCAGAAGACACAGCTCTGGACTCAAAGATTAACCAGTGATTCAGCATACATTACAAACGTACATAAAACTACTTCTGAATATGCGCAAGACGCATTTATATTCCTATAATGAAACATTATTTTTTGAGTATACAAATTCAAAACAATCTATATTCCTGGAATAATAACCTCATGGCTAGAAGGATAATAAAAGTTTAGAAATAACTTGGAAGACAGCAAGGGCGATATTTTTATACTTTAAGTACTTAAACTACAGTGAACTACATATAAATTTGGTTAGACAGCCTTGGTGAGCTGGCCCAATGAATAATCTAAGACATTTTTTAAAGAGTAATTCAGTAGCCTCACAATTTCCTATCAGCAAAACTAACTTTCCCTGCAAATCTGAATCTAATCCAAGAAGTGTGTCAATAGCCAGTTATTTCTGCTTATTTATGATATAGGAACCGAGTGTGTAGGGGGGGAATGGGCTTATTGTATGGCCTAAACATGTTTAATCAAGTCTGTAAAAGTATTTACTGCTCATGAAAGCATGGACTATCCTGTGCCTGAGACTCTAGCACACTGGATACTGTATACAGTGGAAGCAGGTACTACTGTACTGTTCCCCCCTGCTGGCAGACCCTAGTCACTAAAAGGATGAGCCTCTCTGACTGGGACTGTATCTATCACACATTCCTAGTAAGTATCTCTAGGCTGGAAAGCACTCAAGATCCAACCCAGGGGAAAATTATAAACAGAAAAGAAATTTTTTAAAAATGAATTCTTTCTCTACCCACCCCATTTCCCAAAGTCCTATATATGTGTACAGACTTTCTTAAGAGACCCCAGCACAATACTGATTGTGCTAAAACAAATACATCTAGACCTAAGACTAGGTGAGGTCTACGACTGGTATTACCATGCAACCATAGGTATCTGAGTCCGGGTGGGTTCTAGCCTGGTCTGGGCCAAGCCTCAACACGAGGGTGAAGACAGTAGGCATGGAGGAAGGAATGCAGGAGAGAAAGGAAGAGGGGGAGACCTCGGGGCCACACTTCTTTCTAGTAGCAACAAAAAGGGAAGCCGCATACTGACCTAAATCATCTCTCAAAGGCGCTTTATAAATTACAGGGACAAAGGGAGGGGGTGGCGGGTGGCCTGGGAACCCCACAGACACCCTACCCTCTGACCCGCCCCCTCCCCCTCCAGCACAAGGGAAGCAAGACAGAAAGCAGCTCAACTCGGCCACGGGCGTGAAGCCCTCATCTGGGTTTCAATTGCCCATCCATCCACCCCCCAAAAGAAACACACGTAAACACTATACCCACCCCGGGGGCGGCCACTCCCGCCCCAGGGCTCCTAGAAGCGGAGGCCGGGGATTTACTTAGTTAGATTTTTCTTGCTTACTCATTTCCCTCAAGCACCCAACCCCCCGTTCCCACTCCAAAACCCCGCTCGGTCGCCTACCCTCCGTCTCGGGCCCCCCGGGGATTCCGGGTCCCCGCGGCGGTGGCTCGGGCCCCCGCGCGGTCCGGGTCACTAACCTGCTGCTGTAAGGGCATTTCCGAAAGCAGCCTGGCTCCGGGGGAGGTAGGGGGCCGGCTGGAGAGGGGGCCCGAGGCCGAGTGGAGCGGCGGCGCCGGGCGAGGGCGGGCGCCGTGGGGGGGGTGGGGACGGGAGAGGGAGGGTGGCGGTGCCGGGTGCGAGGGCGCCGGGACCGTCCCAGGCCTGGGAGCCGGCGAGCAGGAGGAAGTGGGTGCCCCCTCTCCCCCTCCAGCGCCCCCTCCCGCCGCCGCCTCCTCCCCAGTCACAGGCGCGTCCTCCGCGCACGTGTGCGAAACGTCACCGGCGGGTCCCGGAGAGAAGGGACAGATCCTGGCGGCGGGACGGGAACCCGGCTGCCCCCGCCCTCCGTCGCCGGGGGGCGGGGAGGGGGACAGGGCGGGGAAGGAAGGGGCAAGGGGAGAGGCGGGTCAAGGGCAGGCCCGGGGCCCGGTGAGCAAGGCCCCAGCGCTCCGGCCACGCGGGCGCTGCCGCTGCCACCGCGGAGATGCGCCCAGGCCGGAGCACCCGCCCGCCGGCCCCTTGTCGCAGACAGCGCGAGCCCTAGCCCACTGGGGCTCTCAGCTCCACCTCCCCCACCGCGACACCCGTCCACCTCCCAGATCCCCTTTGTTGCCGGGAGCTAGGTCCCCAAAGGTGCCAGGCACTGGCGCCCCTGCGCTCGGAGCACGCCTGAGGGACCCCCGGCCGCCCAGGGGCGGCAGAGGCAGGAGGGGAGGCTTGCACGCCCCGGGTCCCCCGGTTTACATCCTCTGGGGTCCCCCACTCTCCAGTGCACTACTCCCTCCCCCACCCCCTTCTCCATCCGGGGCGTGACCCCTTCCTACGCCCGAGAAAGAGGAAGCTTCGAGTTGCAAGGGAGGGGAGAGTGGGGGTAGGGAAAAGTGCAGGAAAAGAAGGGGGGGCGCGAAAAGTTTTGGAGTGTTGGATGTGGCTTGCAAAGAGGGACTCCCCACTGCCCTGCGTGCCTACCCATGCCCCCACGTCCCCCCAACGTCCGCAGGAAAGCACCCCGAGTCTAACAATAAGCACACGCTGGAGGGACAGCAACGAGGCCCACGATGCTCACCCTCGCGCTCCCGCCGCCACCGCTCCCGGGAGCCCGCCTCCCACCTGGGCTAGGGACGCTGAGGAGGGTATTACCGGTGGGCCACCGCCGCCGCCGCGTCCTGGTGCTGGTGGCTGCTGCAGCAGCCCGGCTCTGCTGGAGGGTCCTTGTGGCGTGGTGTAGAGTAGGCTGTTGGCGGCCGGCTCCGTGCCGGGGACACTGGGGAGAAGGGGGCCGGCGGCCAGGGCGCCGCTTTGGAGGGAGGTGGCACAGGACGTGGTGGAAGGGTTCGTAGTGAGGATCTGGATGTACGTGCCCGGGGCGGCGGCGGCGGCGAAGCCGGGGCTGGCTAGCAGTGCCCTTTTGTCCATGGAGGCTGCAGCGGCGGCGGCGACGACAGCCGCCCCCTCCCCACCCCCGGCGGTCACCAGGTACTGCTCCAGGGCGGGCTGGATCCCCTTTCTCATCTCTCGCTCCTGCTCTTTTTTAGTGTTACGATATATTAACGTATTGCTTTCAATTTCTTTATTATTTGCACCCGGAGTTTCCAAGTCTCTCCTTCTCGCCTCCCCTCCCGGCGTTTCCGAACCCTCTCTCTCTCTCTTTTCTTTTTATTTTTCCGCACCGCACAGGCCCCGGGGGCCAAAAATAATCGGGGGTCTGGAGAGAGGAGGGTCCCGGCCGCACGGATATCAGGCCCCGAGGAGGGATGGAGGCGTCGGGGGCAGCCGATGCAACGGATTGCGAGGCGGTGGCGGCAGCCCGGGTGCTGCGGCCGGCAGCTGAAAAATGGCTCCAGGAAGCTGCTGCTGACAATGAATGAAGGGATACGGTTTACGCGCCAAGGTCCTCCCGCGAAACTCAGATTTCCCGCCGGCTTTTCAAACCATATTTGCATATCTCCGCCCCTCAACCCGCCGAGGACTGTTCCCACAGTCCATTGGATCCCTGTCTCCTTACTTTGGTACCAATCCTGGAGCGAGGTCGCCATTGGCTGTTTTCCATTGGCTGCCACACACCATGGTTACCGGGGTGACCCGGGCTTTATTTGCATAGACTAACCTGATTGGCTGGAAGCAGAGCAGGCTTCTTAGGAGGTGGGGCAAAGTCCTACTCTCCCACGGAAAGCCACGCCCACCCCAGGCCCCTCCCTCGCTCCTACCCGCGGGGCTGGCTCTGATGACCTGGGCAGGGACTCTGCCTCGCAGACTCAGTGTGGATCTAGTCTTGAGCGCAAGTTTCGGTTTTGGAAATTGTCAAGGTGACACCCTCAGGGACTTTGTTTCCTGTAACCAATCAGTATAGTAAATGAAGAACTGGTAGAAATTCTCCCAAATATGTGTCAAAGGCAAGTTGGACCCGGCCTGGCAGGTGGAAAACTGAGCCCTTTAAATCCTGGGTTTCTTCCTTCCTGAAATCCAACCAATGACGTGAGAGCGGATCCGGAGGCCGAGGCTGATAGACAGAAGCATGTGGGCAGACAGAACCGTGGGGGTAGAAGGTTCAGCTGACGCGACTGCACGCACACTTTAGTTCATATTCCAGATCATTCCTGGCAGCTTCATGATTAGCCCGAATTCGGTTTAAGTAAAAATTAACTCTTTGTTCAGTGTACTCTTACTCCAAGTATAGATTCGAGTCTAACAAACACCCTCTCTGGCCCAGAAACACCCAGGGGAGTTAATCAGGTCTAACCTAGAACTGATCCGCGAGTTTTTAATCCGCCATGCAGTAATCCAAAGTAGTGCAGGCTTTTATGGTGACGTGGGACTTCCAGTGAAAGCTGCCTGCACCCAGCTCTTTACATCCTCAGACTCCAGGAAATTCTTTAGCAAACAGCAAACAGTACAACCCAAACCTAACCCAGTCTATTTTAAAAGAGAAGAAAAAATGTATACATATATATAAATCAAAAAATATCAAGGAAAATGAATAGTTGTCGAAATGGCTTCTATATTAAAATAAATACTCATGGCTCTTTAAAAATGAGGATTGTGGGACTGGAGAAATGGGTCAGTTAGTAAAATGCTTACTTGTGTAAACGAGAGGACCTAAATTGTATCTCCAACACTCACGTTAAAAAAGCTAGGTATGACCACACGTATCACTAATCTCAGAACTGGGAGATGGAGACCTGAAAATCCTTGGGGGCTTGCTGGTCAGCCAGTGAAGCCAGTTGGTAAATTCCAGACTCATTGAGCTACCCTATTCTGAAAACTAAGGTAGAGAGCTATTGAGGCAAACATCTGAGGTTGACCTCTGGCCTCCATATGCACATGCATGTGCACTCACATGTACACACACAATGAAAAGTATTTAAGACTGAGGAGGAAGGTGAGGGCAGATGTAGATGTAGAAGCCAGATTTTCATTTAGTAGCTGAGAACTGTGCAAAACAGCTGTTGAGATAGATCGTTCTACCTCAGGCACATTATACTTTTTTAAATGTAGAGTATTTGGTAGGGTCCTCAGTGGATGATAAGGCTTGCATTACACCGAGTCCTTTCTCCTGAGTATTGTTGATGATGATGACGATGACGATGATGAAGAAGAAGAATTTACCCAAGCTCACATTCAAACCCTATGAAAAGCCTAACAATTTGGGTCAGTTCATGTTAGGACCATCTAATATTTCATTTCAGTTACCTTCTCTGGAATTAAAAGTACTGTTAAGCTTTATACCAGGCTTGGAAATACATTGGTTGTGCATTCAAGCTTGTTGCACAGCCATAGAATTTGTACATTTGAAGATTTGGGGCCGGCAATAGAACCGGCTGTGTCTGTATTGTCGTTAAAATAGAATCTAGGAGGCATACCTACCTGGTTGAGTAAGAGGGAGGATGGCAACTTCTCTAATCTTATTTCATAACTGTCGCTTTGCATTATGGATCACTATGGAGAAAGCTAATACTGTGAGCTAGGATATTACCCGCTGCATGATATTACTGTAGGGAGGTTGTGGGGGAGGGGTGTTCCAACTTGTCATTAGAGAGCTGCATCTGATATTAGAGACAATACCAGATTCCAGTCTTTGCAAACCCACAGGTGACCAGTAGTAAGGTAAGTAGGACATAACCCTGGGAGCAGAGGAAACTGCCCAGTTGGTAAGTCCTCAGGGCCTGAGTTCAGACCCTAGAATCCATGAGTCCTTGGTGGAGAGTTAGCACATTTTAGTAGATTCTCACTTAGGAGTCAGTATAATCCGGGTTTGCGTTCTGACTCTGCCATCTCCGCCCCCCCACCCAGCTTTGTGTTTAAAAGGAAAATAGGAGTCAGAGAGATGGTTCATCTGGTCAAAGTACACTTGTTGCTAAGAGCTACAACTTAGAGTTTGATCCCCAGAACCCATGTGGGGGAGAAAAAAAGGTTGACTCCCCAAAGTTGTCCTCTGCTCTCCACCTTACACACAGCACATTTATTTTTTTATTACTGTGTTGGGGGAGGTGAGTGATGTATGTGGGTGTTGGCAGGATGTACGAATGCCACAAGGATGTGGAGTCCAGAGGACACGTGTATGGACTTGGTTCTTTCCTTTCAACTTGATTGGGATTGAATTCAGCTCACCAGGCTTTTATGCCAAGCGCTGTTTCCTGGTGTACCATCTCACCAGTCCTACCTTTCATCCTGGCTCTCACCTGTCTTCTCATATGGTAAATGGCACCTCATATTCCAGAACTCATGCTGCAAGGTGCCGCTGAAAAGAGGCCGTACCACACGTGCAGTGTGCTGGGAGCATAGCTGCTGTGTACTCCGAGGTAACTACTTAGGAGGCTACTAATTCATATGAGCATGCTTTGTAATTCTTTGTAAGTCAGCCTGACTCCCAACCTCTACTGAGAGCCTTCAGTGTCCTCTTGCTGGTGCAGCTTGGTGATTTTCTCTAACTGAAAACACCGTCACGTCCTGGAGTATAGGATCCTGACTCAGAAACTGAGGATAATGTGTAAAGTCACCTCTGCTGTCCATTCTACTCCAGCCTGCTCATTGGTTAGTGGCCCTCTTCTGAACCCTCGTCACCTCCTCTTGAAGATGCTTTTCCATAATGCTAGAGACAGACTGCTTTGCCAGCAACCATTTCTTCTCATTTACTCTGATAACTAGCTAGTTGTCTTAGAATTGGCCTATGTGATCAATTGAATAGGACCCTCCAAAGATAGGCCTACCTTATACTCACTGGGACCTATGTTTGTGACACTCTCTAGGGAAGGACAGTATTTTCAGATGAAACTAGGGTGATGTTTGCCACCTTCTAGCTAGATAGCTTTCATTTTTTCTTTTGCCTTGAAAAGATTATGGCCAAAGAAATGTTTCAGTGGGTCCAGGTACACTTGGTACTAAGCCCTATGATCTAAGTTTCATTACTAGAACCAACACAGGAGAAAAAGATCTCAATACATGATCATTCTGGGTTATCCTGGGGTGTCCTTAAAGCCAACAGCAAGTGTCCTTGGAAAACACATCTAGACACGAGGACAAATCTCTGTGATGATGAAGACAAGTTGCAGCAAGAAGTTACAGTCAAGGTGGCAAACATCACCCCAGTTACATCTGAAAAGACTGTCTTTCCCTAGAGAGTGTCACAAACATAGGTCCCAGTGAGTATAAGGTAGGCCTATAAAAAGTTACAGTCAAACTGACAGCCACTAGAAGCTGAAGAGGAAAGGGAGAATCTCTCAACCTAGGGGAGCAAGGCCCTGTCAACAACTTGAGTTTGGTCTTTTGACCTCTAGCCTTGTGCTAGAATGCACTTCTATTGAGCTGTCCGTTATGTGGTGATTTGTATGGCACCATCAGAAACAAATACAGCTGTTATCCTAAGAACCTAGCCTTACAAACCTCTAAGCTCTTACTCACCTTATAGATCTCCTGCCAGCATATCGTTCCTTATTGAACACCAGAGATCCTAACTGTGGTCTGGGCTATAGATTCTGGTGAGGGATTTTCAAGTACATTCTGCTTAATGAAGGAGATTTAGAACATACAGAGATGCCAGGTCAGGTACTGGGAGATTCAGAAGAGGATATTGGGTCCTTTGAAGCTGGCATTACAGGCAGTTGTGATCCATGTAACATGGGTTCTAGGAATCTTACTCCAGCTCTCTGCAAGAGCAGCAAACATTTATAACCACTGAGCCATCTTTTAAGCCCATCAAATGACTTACTCTTGCTCCTACACGTAAATGCTTTAGTGTTTATAATTTATCTTGAGCTTCTCTCACTCTGTCAGTTTAATGGGAGCTCTGGATTCCCCTTCTGGTACACATATTTACACACACACATATATGTATATATGTGTATACACATAGTGTATGCATATGTGTGTATATACATACATTTAAGTGTGTATGTATATATGTATATATATACACATATATGTGTGTATGTATATGTATATATCTGAATATAATATAAATATTCTATCTGTAGTGATATAAAATTGACATGTCTAAAAGTGTCCATTTTCAATTTAGAGATAAAGTAATGTCAGCACCTGTAAGTCATCCCCCCAAAACGTTATGAATCCAATAGTTGTATGAAACTTCAATATGGAATCTTCAGATGGAAAAAAATCATAAGTTTTAGGTGACTAAGGAAAACGCTCGTTAGCACAGCAGAAGTTTAGACCGTGCCTTACACAAATCAATTGCCACATCAGATTTCGAGTATCAGATTTAGCATCTGAGAAAGACCCATTTTGTAGTTTCTGGGTTTTACTTGACAGTTCAATTAGTTGCCCACAAAGAAATAACATTCTGCTTCAGCTTCCTGGTTTGGAAGAAAGATGAATATATGTCCTTAAGGCATTACCACATCAAACACTGATAACAAAATGTCTTAGTGCATAGCCTAGAAAACTGACCACTGCATCACTACAGATAGAGGTTCTCTGCCTTCAGCTCTTTGGGCAGGAAGATTCTTGCTGGCTATGGGCAGGGCTTTAAATATATCCAGGATGTGCTTCTGGCATAGAGCACTGCCCTCACTTGCATCTTGTGAATCTAGCTCTCTGGTTGTGATTCAGAAATCTACATTTGTAAACAGGATAAGTTTGATGCATACGACCTACAGAACGCACTTTGGTAAAAAACGACCACACAAACACGGGCGACCTGGCAACAATCTGTCTGCATTATAAATCAGTCTTTTGGGGTGGGGGGAGGTAACTAACATAGAAAACCCCCTCATATACAGCATCTGTGATTCAACTGTTAGCACTGTGAGCATGGTTCTATTGAGACTGTAGTGTGAATGAGAATCATCTTTTACTTAAATTCTTGCCCAGCTAACAAGTGATGCGATTCAGACAAAATATGCTGGGTTGGGTAAGAAAGGGGACCATCTCAAAGGGGTGTGTTTCCTGGCCTTTCTGAAATACACTTTCATCATGTTGCAAAGTACATGAGGAAAAACAAAATAAATGTGTGCCTCAATGGGGCATTAAAAGTGGACACCTTTGTCATTTTCACCCAGGTCTAGAGGTAGAGCTTTGCCTGAGCCCCTGAGGTCTGAGTCATTTGTTCTATCCTGAACATGACCCTCCCTCCTAGCTGAAGGAACCATGAGCCTGATGTATGCAGCCTTTATTTCCATGTCATTTAGTCCATTTTTATTGAAATATCCGAGAAAAACAACTAAGAGGAGAAAGGTGTGTTTTGGTTCGTGGCAGTGTTAGTACATGGTTAGCCAGATTCCATGGCTTAGGGCTGGTCTGAGGTAGAAGGATATGGTAAAGGGAAGTTGATTACCTCACGACAGTCAGGAAGCAATCAAGAAGGGACTGAAAACAAGATATACAACCCTAGTAATCCATTCACCTTGATGGTAACCCATTAATGAAGTTAACAACCTCAAAATCTAGTCGCTTCTCAGTAGAACTCTGCTAGCTGGAGACCAGGCCTTCACCATAGAAGCCTGGGGAGGCCACACTTCTGGGAACCACAGTACACTCTTATCTGTTTAACAGCAGTGTCACTTTGTTTGGAAGGTGTCGTTGAGGCTTATGGCACTTCACCAATCCCTTTACAAGGTATGCTTTCACTCTTCTTTGAAGAATGTAGTGGGTGGAATGTTGTTTGACCTTCTTAAAAGATTTCCCCATTAGGAGCTCGCAGGATGGATCTGTGAGTAAGGACATTTTTTCCCCCAAACCTAATAACCTAAATTCAGTCCCCAGAACCTATAGAAGAGAGTGAGAGCTGACACCTGCAAGTGGTTCTCTGACCTCCACACGTGATACATACGCATATATGCATACATATATGACCCCAGACCCACTCATAGTTGAGTAAGCATCAAAGCATTCAAAGGCTTTCAAACATGGAGACACGTTTTCCGAGATGTTTCTGGTTTTACCTTTTCCACTCCCTAGATCTATTCTAACCCTTCCAATCCTCCTCTTGTATCCCCGCCTTGACTCATTTTGATTCTACTGTCAGTGAGTTGTCCTCAGTCTGGGACTCTACCTTAAAAGGAAATGCCAGTGGTGAGTGAGTGTGTGTGTGTGTTCATGCACATGCATATATTCCTTCGTATATGTGTATATGTATACGATGTATATGTATATGGCATATATGTATATGACATATATGTATATAGATATGCATGCATGTATGTATGGATGTGTACATGGATGTGTATTCAAGGAGAGTTGTGTAGAGGTACATATGTGTCTGTGAATGTCCATATGTGTGTGTGTCTGGGTGGATACATGTGTGTGTGGGCAGTGTGGGTATGTGTGTATGTATGTGTGCAGGGTTGTATGTGTGTGCATGTGTGTTTAAGTGTGTGTATGTGTCCATGACTATGTACGTATTTGTGCATGCCTCTGTGTGTGTATGTGAGAGAGAGGAGAGAGACAGAGAAAGAACGAGACAGAGAAAAATTTTAGTTCTTGTTCCTTAGGTAAGTACCTTTCACCTTGATTTTGAGAAAGGGCCTCTTGTTGCCCCCCAAAGTTCACCATGTAGTCCAGACTGGCTGTCCCTCAAGCCCAAGAAGAATACCTATCTCTCCTGCCCTGTATCGACTAGAATTATCATCAATTGGGTGCCACCATGTATTGGGGATTGGTCTGCTGCTCTGTATACAAATGCTACATTCTGAAACTCGAGATCTGGTTATTCCTAGAAGAGTGAATTCTCACATATGCATGCCTTTGTTATGTGAACCTTGCTCCCCAATTTAAAGCTATTGGTTAAATAAAAGTGACTACAGCCAATTACTGAGTAGAATAGAGATAGGCGGGGCTTCAGTTACCAAGCTGCAGATAGGGACCAAGAGAAAGTGAAGAACAAGAGGAGAGGAGAAGAAAGACTGAGAGAGGAGGCTGCCATGAGAGGAGATGGACCAGTGTGTAGTGAAAAGAGTGTGTCCTGTGGACAAGTCAGTGGAGCAAAAAGGCAGCCTGGTTGAGACTCAAAAGGCAAGTAACTTGGGGATCATAGCTGGGAATTAGTTAGTCTAGCATATAGAAAAGTAGATTAGGGATAATTGCCCAGTAATTGTGCTAAAGCTGATTAAATAAATCTAGAGGACCCAGTCTCCATTATTAGTACTGGCCAGGTCAGAATAACAACCAGTAGAGTTAATAAATATACATTATAATAACAACCATGCCTGATTTCTTTTTAAATGTAGGTTCTAGGAAAGCAAACTCAGGCTGCCATGCTTGCAAAGCAAGCACTTTATTGAATGAGCTACCTCCCAAGCCAATTGGATGTCCATTTTGAGAGAGAGAGGCAAGTTAGATTGGCCCAGATCCTTTAGATCTTCCAGCCACAGTCCCTTGGCCTCACCTGCTGCTGGAGGACAAAATCCTTGTCATATCTAACCACTAGCATCGGAGGTCGCTACCTGGAGGTTCTCATGTTCTTTGGCCCTGTGTGTACTGCATGTCTTTGCTGATAACTCATGACACCTATAGCAGTTTGCAGTTGACACTCATTCATTCGCACCTTGGGACTCAGGTGGTTTACAATTGAGTTCTGTTCTAACACTTCCTATGTATTTCGGGCTCTACTTTCTAGAAGTCATTTCTATTCTTACATGGGGGATAAAGAAGGATGGAAGAATGTTACTGTCTATCAACTTCAGATGCAGTCTCCCTTTTCTGTAAGACAGTAGTTCTCAACCTGTGGGTTGTGACCCCCTTGGTAAATCTTTATCTCTAAAAATACTTCCATTACAATTAATAACAGTAAAATTACAGTTATGATGTAGCAACAAAAATAATTTTATGGTTAGGGGCCATCACAACATGAGGAACTATATTAAAGGGTCACAGCATTAGGAAGGTTGAGAACCACTGCTTTAAAATATTTATTTTGAACACGCTGACTTGGCTTGTCATTGAATCATGTCACTTAGGCAGATGCTCCCACAAGCATTAAAGAAAAGCAGAGTTATGGGCTGTTTTATTTCTAGTCTCTTAGAGAACATTTGCAAAGGAGAGCTAACAACAGAACAGGAATCAAAGGCCTCTTGTGGTCAGTGTTTGTATGGGAAGGAAACAGAACACACACCTTTTGTATTTGGTGGGCTGCTTGTGCCTCTTGTGGGGTTTAGATGGGGTACACTGTCAGTAGAATGTCACGAGGGCCTGTGCGTAAAGACTTAGGTTTTCTTTGCTACCTTGGGTTCCCTGGCAGTGGTGCCCCCTCTTGATTTCTGTTCTACTCCTCTGACTTCCTGGATCCCATTGATGGCTTCAAATCTCTTCTGTATTCTCTCAAAGCACCACTCTTATTCTGTGTCTTCTCTTCTGGACCACCTCTTCTTCTGATGGTTAAATGAACACAGTACAATATTTACCATCTCAGCCACTTGTAAGTATTCAATTACATACATTCACAATGCGTAGCCATACAACTTCTTGGTACCCAAACCATTTTCATCATTCCCCAGCAGAAACTTTGTGCCCACCAAACAATGACTTCTTGTATGACTTACTCCTCTCATTGCTGTGACCAAATACCTGATAGGGAGAAACTTAGGGGAAGGAGGATATATTTGGGCTCATGGCTTAAGGACACAGACCAACATGGCAGGGAAAGCATGAAAATGGGGTGGCTTTAGACAACGGCAACAACAGCAACTGCCTTCTCACATCTCCCATGGACCTGAAAGCAGAGGTGGAGCAAGAAGTGGATCTTATCTCTAAGCCTCAAAGTCTGTGTCATCCACCACACCCCTTAAGGGTTTCATAAACTTCTGAAAAAATGAGCCTGTGAGGAACATTTACATCCAAATCATACTCCTCCCCAGGCCCATTTTCCACACAGTCCCTTTAACGAGTATTCTATTTTTTAGCACTTGGACACTACCAGGTGCCTCTCAGTGGAATCTTAAGCATTTTGCCTCCTGTGTCTGGCTAATTTCACTTACCCTAATGGTTTCAAGGCCCTCCCTGGTTGTGATATATTCCAAAATATCATTACTTTTTATGTCAGAATACTATTCTATTATGCACACATACAGCGTTGGTTTATTTACTTAACTGCTTATGGGCTCTTGGCTGATGGGAACAGTGCTGCAAGATGGAAATGCAGGTATCCACTCAAGTTCCTGCTTTCAGTTCTTTTGGGTATACACTTAGGGTAGAGCGTCTATAAATATATTGTATTTCTATGTTTTATTTTTGAAGTCCTTCCCAAACAATCTGGTTCTTATTTACAATTCTTTTAACTACCATCCATGGAGTGTTGTCAAATAGAACTTTCTACAATAGCGAACACATTTGAAATTTCATGGCACCTGATACGTTAACCCCTTAACTGTGTGGCTACTCACATAAACAAGATAGCGTGACCAGTGAGTGAAGTTTTAAGTTTCATTTGACTTTGGTTTATCAAATTCAAAATTATACAGGCATGTATAGGTGAATGTACAATACAACATGTATCTATAAACTGAGTTTTTCTAACTTTGTACTTTTAATCTGAGTATATATTTGAGTCTAAAAACTCCAGATTGCAAAAAATCCCAAGAATATAATTTTAAAAATTATAATTTTAAAAATTACTTAAAATAACATTTTAAAAATGAAAATTACTTGAGAAATATAAGAATATTACAGGATACTTCATAGGATTTTTATATAATAAATTAATCAATAACAAATCTTTGCAATCATATAACTCAAGAATACCAATGACAGCCATGTGTATATAACAGATACAAGCATTTGAACTATTTACTCGTAAGGAAACAGATAAAAGAGCAAGCTATCTAAGAAGATATCATTCCAATCGGTGGCATGTGTCTGTAATCACAGCATTTAGGAGGTGAGATCAGAAAAATATGGAGTTCAAGGTTATCTTCAGCTGTATGTACAGTAAGTGCAGACCTAGACTGAGGTACATGAGAACCCATATCAGAAAAGAAAAATCATGTCTCTAAGGTGAGAGGTTAGTCGTTACACCAGATAGAACAAAACCTACCACGTACAGCTGCCCAACAGGGAACTTATCAAGAAACGGTATCTTTCACAAATGTTCATGTACAAAAAGACAGTTTTATAATCATTGAGAAAGTTCATATATTTTGACGTTCACACTTTGTGCTTATGTACAAAGTCAAGGTTATATAGTGTTCTTTTGTAGATTCTAATTCATGAAAAATACATGGAACGGATTAGAACACTGTAGAAGTTTTTATACAATTTACACTTCCATTACAGGCAATGTTGCTATAATAACACACGGAGAATAGCAAATTTTAAAAGCTGATGCTGACAATTGGAAAGAGTGACCTGAGGAGGGGAAAAAATAAAAACTAAAAGGAAAATTCAGTTTATAAGACAAGGTATTCTATGGGCCTGGCAGTGGTGGTGCACGCCTTTAATTTCAGTGATCAGGAGGTAGAGGCGAGTAGATCTCTGAGTTAGACACTAGCCTGGTCTACATAGCAAGTTCCAGGACAGCCAGGGCTACATAGAGAAACCCTGTCTTGAAAATAAATAAATAAATAAATAAATAAATAAATAAATAAATAAATAAGGAAGCCATTTTAAGGCTAAGACTACATTGCTTCAAGTTCTAGGTTTACTCACACCAGGAATTGTGTAACATACCTACAATCCCAGTACTCAGAAACTAGAGGTAAGAGTTCGAAAAGTTATCCAGGGCTAGATATTTGAGGCCAAACTGGGCTACATGAGACCCTATTTTAAAAAGAAAGAGAATCTTCCTCCTCCTACCTCCACCAAACAAATAAAAAACGAATGCCAGACTTTGGATAATTAATTACATGGAGGTTCTCCATCAGAGCTCACTGTCACTTTGGGAGCCTCATTTGAAGATGAACCCCTTGTCTTTAAGGAATGGCTCTCCATTGTGCTACCCTTTTGGACATCCCCACGATTCAGCAGACACTCTGCGAGCATCCCTTCCTAACGCACCCGTCTTCTGGGCCACACTTCTACGTTCTTTGAGATATAGAGAGTCATTCTACCTTACTCACACAAGTCACAGATTTGCTGGAAACAGTAGTGATGCTAAGATGACACAGCTGTCTAAGTGTCTTCTCATCCTTCTCAACATTGATTTTTGAACGTGTCACTAACCTTGCTGGCTTACTAAGGCAAATTCAGATTTAATTTCTTAGAAGCTCCTGGTATTTCTTCAGTTAGAAAGAATGCTAATGCAGACACACACACGATGCATTTTACACTCTAGCTTTCAGCCTCATTGCCAAGTAAAGTGGTCAATCCATTTGCCTGAAATTTCTCCACATGCATTGGAATAAGTATGGTGGAGGGAATAAACTTTTTTGGTAACACTTAGAAAGTCACTTATTATGGGCATGGCATGTATCAGTAATTTCACCAGAAAGATGAGGATTGTGAATTTGAAGGCAGTCTGGGCTATATAGCAACAATACTTTGCCTTGTTTAAAAAAATCCTTGAAAAACCTTGATTATATCAACTTCCAGATCTGTCATTCCAGTTTGGGGACACAATTGAAATCCATTTCATTTTGCAAAGTCCACTTAATCACCAAGTTAATATTCATAAAATATCTCACCTTTCTCAGCCAAATTCGAGAATGTTTTTATTCTTCAAAGGCATAAAATGTACACAGTTGATTTTTTACATTATCAGGAAGGACAGTTTTGCAAGTCCACATTTTACCTTGTGAAGAGCACACTACTTTGTCTTACATTAGTTACTTTTTTATTTTACGGTGACCAAATGCCTGATGAGAAGCAATTTGAGAGGAAGGGTTTATTATGGCTCACAGTTTGAGAAGAGATATGGTCCCCTCATGGTGGAGAAATCATGGCATCAGATGCATAAGACATCTAGTCACTTGGATCTTCAGTCAAGAAGTAGAGAGTGGATAGGCTGGACAAGATGGCTCTGTGGTAAAAGTTACCAGGCCTATCAAACTGAGTTCAATCCCTGAGCCTCACATGGTAAAAGGAAAGTACTAATTGCCTAGGCTTGTCCTCTGACCTCTTCATGTGCAAACACACACACACACACACACACACACACACACACACACACACACGCGCGCGCGCACACACAAGTTTGGGTGAGAATGGCCCTCTTAGGCTTATATGTTTGAATACTTGGGTTCTAGTTAGTAGAACTGTTTGGGAAGGATTAGGAGGTATGGCTTTATTAAAGTAGGTGTGGCCCTGTCATTGGGGATGGGCTTTGAAATTTCAAAAGCCCACACCAGGTCCTATCTCTGTCTCTGTCTCTATCTCTCTCTGTTTCTCTGTTTCTCCCTCTTCTCTCTCTCCTGCCAGTGAATCATGATGTAATGCTCACAGCTAATAGTTCAGTGTCATGCCAGTCTGCTTTCCACCATGATGATCATGGATCATTCCTGTAAAACTGTAAGAAAGTCCCCAGTTAAAATACTTTCTCGTATAAAAGCTGCCTGAGTCATGGTGTTTCTTCGCAGCAATAGAACAGTAACTAAGACAGTACAATAAATACGTGAATATAATAAAACAAAATTTCAAACCCCAAGAGTAGTCTCCAGTGACTCACTCCTCCAGCAAGCCTCTACTTCCTAAAGGTTCCACAACCTTCTAAGACAGTGCCACCTTGGAGACCAAGAGTTCCAACACAGGAGACTATAGGGAACTTTTCTCATTCAAGCCATGAGAGGCAAATAGAACCCCAACCTCTCCAACACTAAGAATCACTGAGAATAGTGCAATATTCAGCACACATTTGTATCCTCCGAGGAACCTCTGCATTCCCAAGTGTCTTTGGTTCAGAAGGCCACTGAGGGATTTGCTGTAGTTTTTCTTGTTGTTGTTGTTGTTGTTGTTGTTGTTGTTGTTGTTGTTTTAGACAAACCCTTGTATGAAGGCACAGAAGTGATCCACAAGTGAATAATTTGGCAACAGAGATGTCTTGTATTTTTCATGTTTAAGATCTTCAAACGGCTCAGTTTGCTTGTATTTGTGAAAAGGTTGTACTTTAAAACTGTTTTTAAGTATAAGCTGCCTATTTAAAATTCTGGTTATTCATCAGCTGTTGCAAAGAAACACTTTTGTGTTTTCACAGCAGGAAATTCACTAATCCCTCTCCAGAATTTATCTTTCCACACCGCCCCAACACACACACTACAGGGAGGGGGAGTGTTCAGCATTTGGACTTACAAGCTTTCAGCACTCAGAATTATGACATTTGAGCTTGTGTCTTTTGAGATTGTGACCCAATCCAGTAGGAGAGACAGCTAGATTTTTTATTGAATGGTGGTCTTTCTTCACCTGGAAAGCTCACCCTATGTTTCTGTCCAGCCAGCTTCAGGAGCAGGGAACAAGAAGAACACCCACTGGGGAGTGGCTATTTGTATCTTGTTGGTGAACAGAGGTGGGCAGGTGGGCTCAGGTTTGGCATTTTCACACCCTGTTAAGTAGATGGGTACACAGAATGCCAGGAGCAGAAAGAGGGGGATTGTATGTTGATGGATAAAGAGAATGAGGGAGCCTGAGGAGCTGAACAGGATACTTAGGAGCCATCTTCCTTCTACTCCATTTTATCTAGAGTTGTCTTTGTCTTGTTGTGTCCAAATTCATGAGGCAGCCACGAGGAACAGATAAAAGCTATTTCTGTAGGTTCCCACCAGTCCAGTTTTAAGATGGAGGAGGAGGGAGAGAAGAGAGGAGAGAGAGGAGGGAGAGAGAGTAAGAGGAGAAGCCTTCCTGAAAAGTCACTCTAAGGTAGCCATGACCTTGGCTTTGGACTACATCAAGAGTTAGTTTTTCTGTCACCTTTGAAAATCCTTCTCCCTTTCTCAAGTTGCTGAAGGGAGACATCCTTCACAGGGTGGCTTTTGGTCCATTTGAGAAAGAACACCATTTCCTTCTTTCAGAAAGGTCTCCATAAATACTTGTCAGTTGGTTGATGATACGACATTGCCCAACCCAATAACATCTTCCCCAGGTATGCAAACTTCCTGCTCAAAGACAGACTTCCTCCATGCCACACTGAAGAGAAAACAGAAGGGAAGGTGGCCAGCACATGTTTGGCAGACATGCTCCAAGCATTCCCTGTGGAGAACCAATGGCAGAAACACATGGGCTAACGTGCTTCAGATCAACAATGGCCAGAATCTGTGTTTGAGAACAGACAGACTTTCCTCAATGAACACAGGCTGGGAGGAAGGGGGTGGGGTACGAAGGAATGCATGGAATTACTGGAAGCACATCTGGTTCAATTAAAGAATAAAACCCTTAAAAAAAAAAAAAGCCGGGGGCCTGGTCGTATAGGTAATGTTGTAAGATTGGTGATATCTTTGTAAGAGCAGAGATTTACTCTTTTTGGCTAAGTTTCCAGTATTCCAAAGCAGGGACACAGTATCTGCTGAGTGAGTTAATGAGTGACTGAATGAATGAATGACTGACTGACTGAATGAATGAATGAATGAATGAATCTATGAAAAAAATTCTTTGTGTATGAAGAAACTCATTCGAGCTATGCTTATTAAAAAAGATCAGTGCTTCTGTTTTGTTTTAGACTCTGGATTCTCTGTTCTAATATAGCCGTGGTGAACCTAAAGGACTGCAGTGAGGCTTAGCTCAAGTGGGAAGTCTGGTACCTCCCATTCACCCCTGCTTGGTCCAGAACTTCCAACTCATAGGTTTGGGGAGAAGTACTCAGGCCTGATGTCTTTAGGAAACACTCTGGGTGATTCTAACACAGAGGCCATTTTGAGACTCTAATCCAGAGATCCACTGAGCACAAGAGTGGACTTCGTAAGGGTAGGGAGTGTTGTCTTCACACCTTGAATTCAGTGTTCACCTTAGATCACCACATCCTTTTCCTTACTCCTTTTATCAAAGTTGCCTGTTTGTGGTCTTTTGGAACTTTCCCTCAGGACTGCTTTTGGCTTGTTTTCTCTGTGATTTTGAGATAAGGTCACAAATAGGTCAGGCTAACTTTGAACTTTAATCTGTACCTGCACCCTATTTTCCCGCCTCCATCTCCCAAATACTGACATTACAAGCAGGTTACCACACCCAATTCCCTGTTTGCTTTTTAAAATCTGCTTTTATTTGTTGAATCTTGGCCACACATAGCCCAGGCTGGCCTTGAACTTACTATGTAACTGAGCCTGGCCATGAACTGTATGTCCTCTTAATTCCCAAGCACTTGACAGGCATTTATTATGATACAGGCTTTCCTCCTTTTCTCCTGGTCAAAAGACAATTTAAAGAAGGGCTGGGGGCTTGACTTCCACACACATGCTTGCGGGTTGCCATTCTTTCAGGAAGAGAAAGGTGGTTTTCCAGGAGATTATATTTTAACAAGCCCTTATTTACCAGTCTTCTTTTTAGCAGCAAACTGGTGGCATACAATCACTACACAACTTGATAATGTTGAACAGTGAGCAGTTTTATAATTTGTTGGAAAGACTATAAGCTTCTTATCAATTCATGATATTTTATGTAATTTGGACCTGTGGGTCCTTTTTAAAGGGCTATCTGGTAGCGTTCTCATTAGCAACATGCTGAGAATGGGTTTCCCACTTCTTTTCCTCAAGCTGGCTCCTGGAAAAAAGTTCTAACAAAGTTCTGTTACTAAACTCTTAATACTCACTAGAACCTATGAAAGAATGGTTGGATCTCCTCTCAAAGGCTGAGAATTGAATGTGTCACCTTACATTTGGCTTCGTGGACTTTTCTAGATGACCTTGAAGGGGTTGTGGCTTGGCGATCTTTAATGAGCACCATGGGAATGTGCATGTGCTATGTCCCAAACCACAGGAAGAATTCCTCAGCTTCCCTCCCCAGACTTGGGTCCCTGTGTCCTAAGAACGGGTTTATTTACAGACAGTGATTATGCACAAATTTCTGTCAAAATACAGAGAATTCTAATCACTGCTTTTCTCCTGAGCATCTCTCCTCAGCCCGGGTATAATTTCTTTCAGTTTTGATCAGGACGTCAGGGTGTGTGATGCATAACTAATGGACTTCCCACCGCCATCTGGCAAACTGCGTGAGTCCACAGCACACACTATGGCAGAAGCCAGACCACAAGCCTGATTTAAAGTGAAGCCGGTTACAGGAGCGCTGTGCCTGTCGATGGCGGGTACCCCCGGAGCTCCATCCGTTTCCTTCTTGCTAGAGTTCCTGCTTCGGCCATCAGTAAATGTCTAGCTTTCAAGACAGTGCCCTTTACCTGCACTGATGAAAGTAAAGCTTAGTTTTCAAACACCTTTCTTACCATAGAATACTTGTCTTGCTTGTAGCGTTTTAAGGTTTTCTTTGGTTTGAATCATTTACATATCACTAGTCGTTACCAAAAATTTTACTTATGTAAGGAGTGTGGATTTTGAGGGCTTTCCTAATCTGGAGATGTTCATGCATATGAACTCAGATTCAAAGTTTGCTTTGATAATTATAAGAAAATATCTTCATTGCTCTGCTTGGAGCTACGGTTCCTGTCATTAGTTCTCCATCTCACGACGAGATGGTTCACTAGAGTGCTTCATGTAATCGCAGAGCAAATGAAGACGGTGGCGGTGGTGATTACACTCAATGTAATTTATGCTCTTAATAGTTCTTCTGTAAAATTTTTTTCTTTCAGAAGTACTTACTGCCATGTCTTTTTTATATTATCCTATTCCCAGGTTGGAAATTTTCTATACATCATATCCATATATGTAAACTTAAAATATACTGTAAGTTACTGTAAGTCAAAGCAAGCCAACTTGAATTTGCTTAGAAAAAGAAATCTGTTTAGCCTGCTTTAAAAAATTGCATTATGTTTCTTCTTTAATTTTTTTCATTTAATTTGTTTATTTATTATTACTTATGTACTTTTTCTGATGTGTGTCTGGGTATGGGCACATACATGCCAGGGCACATGTGTAGATGTCAGAGGACAACTTTTGGGTTCAGTTCTCTTTCCATCTGGTTAAGGCAGGCTGTCTGATGTTTCTGCCGTGTTACACTCTCCAGACTAGCTGGACTATGAGCTTCTGGGTGATTTCCTACCTATGCATCATATCTCCATAGGAATGCTATAATTAATTATACACATGTTAATATGTTCAGCTTTTTTTACGTGGGTTTGAATTCAGGTCATTAGGCTGTGTGGCCAGTACTTAAACCCCAGTGAGCTATCTCGTCTCCCCTCTTTGCATTGTCTCTGAAAGGAAAGTTGGATAACAGTTCGTGTCACATCATACTTTAATCACAAGTATATTTTACATAAGAGGTGGTGTTAACATGACAGTTCCTCTTTTTATTGGTGAAAACTTAAACCCGATAGTATAGGGTGCATTGCAACAAGGCAGTAACATGGCTGAGTCTCAAGACCCAGGAGTTCAGAAACGAAACTACCACGGAGCTTGTCTACAACCTTGGCCTCCTTCATTGGTTGGCTTTATTTCTTTTTCACAGATAACTGGTTCCTTCTTGAAGCAAATAAGAGAGCTGTTTCATTAGCCCATTGGTTAGGGTTCTCATTTTTGTGACCTGACAAAAAGCAGCTTAAGGGAGGAAGGTTATAAGGAATACCATCCATCATGGCAGCCAAACCAGGAGTCTGAGGCAGCTGGTCGCATTGGGTCTGCAGTCAAGAAGCAGAAAGCAGTCAGGAAGTGGGCCTGGGATATAAAACCTCAAGGCCTACCCCCCAGTGTCTCATTTCTTCCAGTGAGGCTCCACCTCTTAAAGGTCCCACTATCTTTTATAATAGCACCACTATGTGAGGTCAAGCCTGACACATATAAACTTAGGAGGTTATACTCTACACAGGGAAAGCATCACAGCTACCAGGTGTCTAGCTCATGAGTTCCAGCACTAAGTCACACCAAACCTCCCAGGGAAGTTTCTCAGTTGCTCGCGCTTGCTTTGGGTGAGGGAGGGTCCCATTGCTAGGTCAATGTCATCCTATTTGACAGCACAGATAATCATGTAAGAAAGGTAAGGAACAGAACTGAATCAGACTAGTCCTAGGAAGCATATGTATGTAATTGTGGTGGTGAACTCAGAAGCAGTGAGCTCTGTCATGGGGGGAATACCATTGACAACTACCATTGTTTCCTTGCGTTAACAGATGACCTGCACACGGTTTGGCCGTGTTAAGTCTAAGTGACCGGCTCCCTTGGTTTGATCATGTTAAAAGTTTTACCAGCTTCCAGTTCTATATTTCCTATTTCTCACAGCTGGAACCATTCAATTCCACTCAATTTGCAATAGGCTAAGCCCTGCATTAATCTTAGGACAAATGACACAAAGGCTGATTCAGGAAAAGTAAGGTTGTTTATGGTTTACTTTTTCACTACTCAGATAGAGGACAGCATTTTATTGAATGGTTAGAGTGGAAAGGTTGTTGGCTTGGAAGCAGAATCCATAGTTGTGTAAGCACACTCTAAACCCTTCTGTAGCATATACTGAGGTTACATATTTAAAGCAAGTTTTCCCCAGAAACCTGGAAGGTAGCATAAACTTTGGATGCTGACATCCAAGGGGGTAACAAGGGCTTGGGATGCTGTTTCTCTAGGGACATTGTCACAGTGATGTCGTTGTCTAGTACTCAATGGTCAAGGGATGATGGGAGGTTTCTTGGCCTTAGATAGGCTTCTTTGTGGTTACATGGTTCCCTGGTGACATTGTTTCTCTGTGGACTTCAAACCTGTTCCTGGCACTTTTAGAAATTCTGTAAGCTTGGCTGTAACGGTAAATCCATCTCTGTTGACACTTTGTGAAATAATTTTGCTGCCTCGAAGTGCATATCCTGAAGCAATGCTACGCCATGAAGAACACAGATAACTGCCATCAAATAGAGGAGCTCCACACAGTGTCTTCTAAATGCTTTTTATCCCTGATACCCACATTAGAGCTCCTATAACATGCTCACCGACACTGACTCATGAGAGACAGACAAACGTGCCTAACTCCACATTACTTGTGAATGTGTGGAAGAATACATGCACTGTCTCCAGTCAGCACATAGTTCAATTAAAATAATTTCATTGAGAACAGTTGATGCAGCATGAGTCAACGGTGTTAACACCGTGGATAACTATGAACTGGCTGTGGTCTACCAAATGCAGTGAATACCTAGGGAAGATATTAGAGCATGCTTTGCTGTACCACTGATTTTATACCTACCCTGGCTCTGGTCTCCATCTTAGAGATCTGTTTTGCCTCTTAGATAACCAATGCCTCTCACTGAACTACATTCATAGAAAGTCCTCACCAGAGCAACTGAATAACTCTTCAGGTGTTTCTTAGTTCTGCCTGTTTCAATGGCTACTGATTCCAGGACAGCCAGGGAGATACAGTGAAACTCTGTCTCGAAAAACAAACAAACAAACAAACAAACAAACAAGAAAATGGCACCAATGGCTGCTGAATCACCTATTGCTTTGGTCTTTGGTAACTTGTTGGTGCTTTAGAGAAGGAAGGTGACAGTCTCCTATCTTCTCCCTGTGCTTGCTTCTAGCCCGGTCCATTATCCTAAGCCATACAGACACCCTTGTCATTGTCTATGCCATCTCACCCCTCCTTTTATCTCCTGTTTTATCTCTGAGTCACAGATTGAGTTTTTTATTTGTTATATTTCCAAACTACTGTTTATGACATAGGTTTTTAGCTCCAAATATTTCAAGGCTTTGATTTTGATGCACGACACCATGATTTGGTAACTGGCCACCCTTTTTCTTCTCCCAAAGCTCAGGTCTTTGAAACTCAAAGCCTTGGCTGCAAGTTGCCAGTGCTTGGTGCTTCATGACCCTGCTCTAACAGTGTATGTATACGGCAGGAGCATGACCGAGAGAGATAAAACAGAGTAAGTTTTTTGTTGTTGTCAAAAAAGTAAAGACAAACTTGCAGTGGTTGATATATTAAATATTATCCCACACATAAAGGAAAACTTGGGAAGTCTGCCTGGCTGTGATTATTTCTGAGAAATGAAGAAGGCTTGATAACAGTGCGAGAGCAGATTTCTATTTTCATTCTGTAAACTTCTTTTTGTATTTGTAATTATTTATAAATACATCCGAATATGAACTTCTGTAAGAAAACCACTGATTACAAGAAGCAATAACAGATTTTTCAACACAGGCATTGTACTCTAATTTGGGGAATAGCATTGGTACATGTATATACACATATGTGTGAATGTGGACTTTTTAATACGTGTATGTATGGGAAGTATGTATGTGTGGTGTATGTATATGGTGTGCGTGTAAGAGTGTGTGTGTGTGTGTGTGTGTGTGTGTGTGTGTGTGTGTGTGTTTATACATGCAGAAGCCAGAGGAAGGTTTTGGATGACCTCCTCTATTACTCTCTGATATGTTCTTTTGAGGCAGAGTCTCTCACTGAACAAGGAGCTCATGCTTTTTGTTAGGATGGCATATAGCAAGCTTCAGCCATCTTCCTGTCTCTGTCCCTATCAGTGGGACCACACCTGGCTTTTATTCCAGTGCTGAAATCCAGACTTGGGTACCCATGCATGCAGGTACAGCAAACACTTTAACTGCCAAGCTATCATTCCTGCCCTCAAATCCTGAGCCTTTTACCCTTGATCTTTGCTGTTCATTATACTGATGCTGATCGTGGTTGCATTTTTTCTGTCTTCCTGATTCTTTCCAGACACTACCTAGCTCTTCTCCTCTGGAAGCCTTTCTGGACTTGTGCATTATCCCTTCCAGACTGGGTTGTACAGTTCTTCCTGTGTCTGCTGGGGCTCCCCATACACCATTACCATGGCTCTTAAAGTGGTGAAGTTTGTCTTTGCCTCCGCATTTATCTTCTCCACTCTATTATGAACTTTTTGAGGATAGAAATTGTATCTCATTCATTCCTACATCTCTAGAGCCCTGCATTGGCTTGGTAAGGCAGTGCTTAATGCTTATTTAAACTCTGTTCCTGCGTCTCCATCATAGAATTGCTGCCCTGACATATGAGAAATAAATGAAAATACAAATACTGGCTTTGTTACTTGACAAGTTTTTTTTTTCTGTATCTTCATTTTTTTTCAGATCTATGTAACTTTTCTTAACATTTGGAAGAGCAACTCCTTTTCTCTTAATTTCCTAAGAAAATTCAATTCACTCTCTCTTTCTTCTAATCTTAACTGATAATGAGCCCCCATTTTGAGAACGATACCTCCACATCTGGTTTTGAAAACATCTTTTTTCTCTCATACCAGAGTCATTTAGCCAGGGAACTATCACCATTTTCTGGGATCTGAGATATAACTGGGCTAGACTTGTTGGATGACAGCTGAATTTCATGTTTGTTTATTCAGTTATTTCTGAATGTTTACTATGTGCTAAACATCATGCTACATTAAAAGTGATGTCAACAAATAAGACGTGATCTCTGTGCCTGAGTAACGAGGATCTTTGAAGAGAACAGGTGGCTCTTCCAACTGGGGTAGGTTGAGGACCATATAGATGGTTTAGAGAAAGCACATGGGATAGTGTGATCTCATAAGGATACTGACAGTCAGGACCCATTACCATCCCCAGGCCTGAGATGAGGTATAGGAGCTCAGCTGATAGAACATGACATGAAAGAAAGGTACCAATAAGCTGTGTAGAGATGCTTCCTGACAGGCATGGTCTAAAAGTAATGTCACAGTTAGACCATGACAGCAGAGTAGGGAAAGTCCTGGGAATAAATACTCTAACTTTACTCTCCTTGCCTTACTGGTATCCCTTCCAGACCTGTGGGAACAAGTGGGAGAGGAAACCCATTGGTACAGCCTCCTTGAACATAGCTGGAAAGAAATGCGCAGACTGGATGAGCAGGTGGAAAGCTGTTTGATACCTAGCAGGACTAAATATAGGATAGCAAAATTGTGAGCTGCATCTTCAGGAAACCCTGGGGACCTGGAAAGGATGATCTCAAAGCAGTGTTGGCCTAGAGATGGGCTCAAGGGTAATAGAAGAGAGGGATGATAAGGCTGGTACTTGTGCTGGATGCAGGGTAATGAACTTGGAAATGCTCAGGAGGCAAAGATGTTAAGTCTGAAGGAATGAGGATTCATGGACACTCACTCACTCACTGATGTCTAGCTCATGTAATTGTTAGCTGATAGCACATTGAGATGCAGTCATAGACTAAAGAGAATAAGTTTGCACTAGGGCCACCAGAATGAAATACCAGGTGGCCTTAAACAAACAAACAAACAAACAAGCAAACAAACAAACAAAACCACCTTTAAATTATAAGGAAAGAGTCTAGGCAGGAAGGACAGACCTGACACTTATTAACATGTAGATAGAAACAAGACTGGAGGTTAAGACTTGTAACTACAGCTATTTGGAAGGCTAAAATAGGGAAATTACAAGTCCAAGGCCAGCTAGAGCAGCAGAGATCAGCCTGGGATACTCAGTGAGGTCTTGTCTCAAACTAAAACTGCTGCTCTTGCACAGATCCCAAGTTCCCGGCAGAGCTAAGACTAGAAACCCCAGTGACCCTGAAGGGACAGTAGGTGCTTCGCCTGATTCCCAGGACCAGGCTCTTGTCACTAGCCACAGCCCACCCACCATAGATTTGTGGGCATCAGTCATGCATGGGCAGAGCAGATGAGGGACCATGAACCCTACAAGCACCCACATAGGCTACTCACAATCACCTGTAAGTCCATCTTGAGCTGCTTGGATACCCCTGGCCCCAAGGGCATTTGCATGCATGTGCACATACGTGTATAACTAAAAGAGAAAGAGAGAAAGAAAAAAAATGGCTCAGTTAGTAAAGGTGCTTGCCACCAAGTCTGAAAACCTGAATTTGATCTATGAGACCCACATAATAGAAGGACAGATTCGTTCCTGGGTGTGCCCTCTGATTCACTTAGATACCATGATATGTGAGCTCGTGCACACACACACACACACACACACACACACACACACACACACACACCATACACCCCCCAAAATAAATACACATGTGATGGTTTGTAGATGTCTGGCCCAGGGAGTGGCACTATTTGGAGGTGTGGCCTTGTTGGAGTAGGTGTGTCACTGTGGACGTGGGCTTTAATTACCTCGTACTAGCTGCCTAGGAGCCAGTCTTCCACTAGCAGCCTTCAGACGAAGATGTAAAAGTCTCAGCTACGCCTGCACCACACCTGCCTAGATACTGCCATGCTCCCACCTTGATGATAATGGACTGAACCTCTGAACCTGTAAGCCAGCCCCAATTAAATGTTGTCCTTTATAAGACTTGCCTTGGTCATGGTGTCTGTTCACAGCAGTAAAACCCTAACTAAGACAATACACATACATAAATAAATATAGTCCAAAAAATGTTAAGGGTTGGAACTGTAGCTTAACAGTAGAATGCTTGTAAACATGTGAGAAACTCTAGGTTCGATTCCCATTGCCAAAATAAAAGAAAATAAAATTATGTAGCTAGGATGTAGTTGAAATCTGTAAGTACATGGTAGCTCACGGAGTCAGATATGAGCAACAAATTGTTAGACAACCCTGTGACTGAAGATCATAGAGTATACTTACATAAACCAAGATGCTTATATCACTAGACATATGTAATCTTTTCTAAATCTGTATGTGTATATGGTATGTGTATATGAGTGTATGATACACATATGTGTGTGTATGTTCATATGTGCAAATGTATGCTCGTGTGGCATTAATGTGCATGTGGAAGTCAGAGGGCAGCCTCATGTTTTGGTCCTCACCTTGTGTTGCTAAGTCTCCTTGCTCTTCGGCATCTCATCAGGCTGGCTGACCCACAAGGTTCTGGGGACTCTCTCTTCTCTCTGCCTTCTGTCTTGTCATTGGAGTGTTGGGGTTACAGACATGGGCTACTGCATCCAGCTTTATGTGGGTCCTGGGGATCTGAACTCAGGTCCTAGTGTTTGCACAGCAAAGCACTTGACCACTGAGTCATCTCCAGCTCATAAATCTAATCCTATGGAACCACACTGTACCGTCACCAGTCACAAATGGAAACATTGTAGCAGGTACACTATAGACCAATCGCTATAGATTGAATCAGCCAGTGACTGTTTAACAGAGAAAGAAAAGAACTCCTGAGAAAGAATGTGGTCAGGCAGAAATTAGTGACTGAAAGTGGATGCGTAGGATCCAGAGAGGAGTTTTCAAAACGAAGTTAAAGAATTCAAGAATCCTGCTTAGGACTCTGCTCGCCTCGCTCCTGTGGGCTGTTCCAGGTTCCTTCTCTTGACACTTTTTCTGACTTTGCCACCAAAACACTTCTTTTCTTCTGTCTCTAAACGTGCACACTCCCAAACCCTTATACAGTGATGTCCCTAACTCACAGAAGGTGCTTATTGACTTGTCCTGTGCGTAGTCCCAGGGACAGCCCCCAGGGTCTTCCAAGCTATGAAACCATTTTCCCACATAGGTGATGTTCCTCGGAGAGACTTTCTCCTGCACTTATCTGCTCTTTAGTCACTGTCTTGTGTCTGGGGGGGGGTCTTTGGTATCCTTTACCTTATTAACTTCATAGTCAGAATCTTTAGATATGTGAACAGGTAGGTAGAGGACGCAATGATAACAGTACAAAGGAAGAGCTGTGAATTGTAGCTCTCCGGAGGCAGAGCAATGCGGATTTCTCCTAGTCTCCTGAGTCTTCTCCTTATACCAGTGCAACAAACATTTCAAGGAGGATCAAGGGGCAAACGAAGCAGGAAGTACTTAGTAGGAGGGAGCATATAACATCGGCTTAACCACTCTTACATCGCCCTGGCTAGAGGCACACCACGAGTTCCCTGTGCAACTGAGCTGAGGTTTTCCGTTTCGCCCCTCATTTCTATGCTTGGTTTGAAGGCTTGACGCGGTTTAGCTATTCCCTTGAACTTATAAGCAATGAATCATCATTCACTGGTGGGAATGAGATTACTGACGGATAATCCACTCCAAAATATAGGATGTCAAGTCCAGGCAGGCAGTTTCTAGAGACACTGGTTTATGGGCCAAGTGTCTTTCTGGAAGCACTGTTTGGGCTTATTGTTGGATTTATTGCTGATGGGTGGATTACTGCACTCCCCACTGTGGGCTAGCGATTAGACGGTACATCCCCACCTACAGGAATTCATTACGGCAAATGGCCTATTCTGTCTTCTGTTAATTTAGTCTGCAGTCCACAGCACATCATGCTAATGTTGCCTCGGTAGAAGATGGATGTTGTCCATGCTTATGTAACTTCTGGTTGAGTGCTTTATGCTCTGGCCATGCTTATTCGTGAGTCATAATTATGTCTGTGTTAAAACACAGTAGAGAGCTGTGTGTGCCTGTGTGGGTGTTTTATGGATGGGTGTTGTCTACAGTCTGGGAAGCTAAGCCTGTTGGTAAAGCGTTCATTTACCTAAAAGAAAGATCTTAACATTTAGGAAGGATAGAGTTAATTTCAATGAGCTATTTAGATATAAAACGAGGCAGCAGAGTGTACAACTGGGTAGGAGCTAGCCTCCCACCTTCCCAGGTATCCTTGGAGAAGAAGGTGGGAGGTAGAAAGAGTTCTTAGCTTCTCCCTAGGCAGTTTCTGGTCATTTCTGTGTACCAGGTAGACACAAAGGGTCCTCAACCTCAGAAGAGAGATGGCATCACCTTTTAGGGAAAGGAAAACCAGCATGTACAATGGATAAAAGGAGCAACTCTGGATCAAGATTGAAGTGTTCTTGAGCAAGCTTTCTTATCTGTAAAATGGGATGGTATTGGAGTCTGTTTAGTGGGGTGGGTGTGGGTTAAATGAGTTAGTACTTGAGAGGTTCCAGTGCCTCACACATTGTGGTTCTCAGAAAGCCATCATCAGGAGAGTTCATGGAAAGACCTTAAAATCAGTGCTGACACATGCCTTTTAGCCCCTCAGGAATGAGAAATCCCAGTCCATGTTGTCTCTCTTGAAAGCCTGATTAACTAGAGCGCTCTCCTTTGTCCTTAGAGGGTGGAGAGGGCAATTTCTCCTCCTTCTCCGGGAGTTCAGTGTTCATGCAGGCTGTGGTGTGTGTTTGTCTTTTGTGAGGCTGTGTTCTTTCCACCCACACTACACCCCCAGCCCCGCAGGCATCGAGGCCTCATTGCCAGGGCTGATTCTTTTCTTCTTGCTCAAGTTCAGACAGCTCTGTCAAAGCCCTTGTTTGCTCTGATGGAGTGTGGGTGACTTCGTGACTGCCTTCCCACCTTACCCAAGACCAGCTCATTCTCCCCAAAATGCTATGAATTGTTTACTGTGTGTGGTTCTTACTTTCCTGTACCCTAGCCAGCATGGTAGGGGGCCTACGAGGCACTACGTAGACTCTACATTAACAAACCCCAGCTCTCTGTTTACTTCCGGTCTCAGAGTTCACCCCCTCTGCTGATGCACCCCATCTCCACCGGCTTTGACTCCCTTTTCCAATTAATAGTGGGTCCCCTGGTTCATGCCATTCTAGGCTTCCCTAGTTTCTCCCCAGCAGCCATTGTCACCACAACAATCAGAAAGGAACAGAACAGCCACACAGAATGGCTTTTCAAAATTTTAATATTGATGAGAAAGCTTATATTTTCACGGCTCAAGAGAGAAGGGAGTCGGAGGTTCTGCCAACACGCTGCTCAGCTTAGCTCCACAATCTTGTCTCCTTCCCGGACCACTCCGTTGAGGTTCACAGTGTTACTTTTTGCTTTTCTTCACTTAATTGCTGCTGGGGAGGGTTTGGAGAATTGGCTTCTACTGCCTTGTTTTCCCTGGTTTTTGTTTGTTTGTTTGTTTTTGGGTTTTTTTTTAATTAAAGGAATTCTCTATGAGGCAGTTTCATCCTTCCATATGAATCTAGAAGTAGTAAGAAGTAGTAATACTTTCCCTTTGAGTATACATGACTATATAACAAGGAACTCTTAACTTGGTAGGCTATAGTTCTTTTCCAGGTTGGCTTTTTCTTTAAGAGGCTTTGTGTATGAAATCTAACAATGGTTTTCCTTTGGCCTTCTGCATCAGAAAGCGCTGTGTTTCTATCCCCAACTTTCAAACATCCCCCAGATAACCAGGGTGACGGAGAGTAGGGAATTGTTCCAATGTATCACACAAACTAAGTTTGCTATAATGCCCCCCACCTAGAAACAGGTCTCTCTGCAGAGTTGGAATATAGTAGAGCCATCGGCATAGGTTTTAGAGCCAGACTGCTTCCGTTCAAGTTCTGCCATTCACATTTCCTAGCTAGCTGAGCAAACTGCACAACTTCCTCAGCTTGCTGTGCCCCTGCCTCCTCATTTCTACAATGGAAGGCTGAGAGTCTATTTATCTGTCTCTTAGGGCTTCTGTGAAACGTAACTGAGTTGCTTTGTGTGATACATTTAGGACGGTGCCTAGTCTGGTGTACCTACTTAATATATATCAATGACCATCTTCTTTGCTTTCCTGCTGGCATTTGTTTTCTACCTAATCTAATAACCCTGCTGATAGAAAGTTGAGGGCAGGGAGTGGAACAGATGATATAAGGAGAAATGACTGAAGCCAAGGGATGGGCATATTCATTACACTAGCCTCTCTGTGAATATTCATTTCCTATGATAAAATGTAAAGACAGAAAAGGCTGAGCTGTGAAGTATGCCACCGTGGATCAAACGCAGTGTTGGGAGAGCCCATCCACCCTAGGTGGGAGGCCAAATGGCTGCAATCTGCTTAGACAACAGTTTGACAGGATGTATCAAGAACCCCCGAATGTTCGTTCCACTTACTATTTTATTGCTGCATGAAAAAAATTTACTCAGAAACTTGGCTTAACACATCCATTTTTTATGCCTACAGAATCTGTGGATGAGAATTTGGACAGGGTATATGGAGGATGCCTTTTCTTTGCTTCACAGCCTGCAGCACCTCAGCTGGTAGGACTCAAAGGCCCAGGTGACTAGGGCTAGGGACTGGTCTTCAGAAGGAAGGTGTCTTCACTCACAGATCTGGGTTCTAGACTGATTTGACACAAAATTTAGGAAGACTCTCTGGAATACCCCAAGGAACCTCCACAGGCCTTGACTTCTCTACAGCAAGATGGCTTTAAGTTAATCATGTTTATATGGCAGCTCAGAGTTCCCAAGGGTGCAGGTCCCAGGCATCAAGGTTCAGTGGTTTGTTTACTCTATTGGTTGAAGTCGCCATAAGTCAGGCGAGATGCAGAGGGAAAGACAATAGATCTCAGACCTCCATAGGAAGAATGGTCAAGAACATGGAGGCCAGTTTCATATATCGTGAAATATTTGTGACTTTTGACCCAGTGTTTTCACATCTAAGAATTTATTTTCATGAAACCACTCTAAATGTGGATTATATAGGTGAGGCTGTAGGTCAGTGGTAGGGTGCCTGCCTACTATAGTATATAGTATATAGTATAAAGTATAGAGTATAGAGTATAGACTAGAGAGTATAGACAGTATAGAGTATAGATAATAGAGTCTAGAGAGTATAGATTATAGATTATAGAGAGTATAGAGTATAGATAGTATAGAATATAGATAATAGATTATAGAGAGTATAGAGAGCATAGAGTATAGAGAGTATAGAGTATAGAGAGTATAGAGAGTATAGAGTATAGAGTATA
>JANHMN010000006.1:31409156-31465125 GCA_030674055.1 Rhabdomys pumilio | reverse complement strand
TGTGTGTGTGTGTGTGTGTGTGTGTGTGTGTGTGTGTGTGTGTGTGTAGGCCCACAGAGGCCAGGAGAAGGCCTTGGATCCTCTGGAGTTGAGTTGCAGCTACAAAACGTGGGTACTGGGAGTCAAACTCAGTTTTTCCAAAAGAGCAACTACTAAGCCATCTACCTACTGCACACAGATATACACACATACAAATACCATGCACACATACCACACACAGTATACACATAAACACACATCACACACATACACACATACCACATACATATATATACAAACCACACACACCACACACAGTACACACATACACATACAAACACCATACACACATACCACACACAGTACACACATACACACACATCACACACACCACACATACCACATACACACACACCACATACACATATATACACACTATACACACACCACATACATACACAAACATACTACGTGCCACACACATGCCACATATATCACATAGATACACAAACACACCACATATACACACTCATCACACACATACAGAACATATACACACACTACATACACACACCACACATGCTCATACACACACACACACATACACACACAAATTATTAAAACTCCAGTATGTTTGTTCCATTAAAATGGTGGCGTCCTGCCTCTTTAGTTGCTATATTGAGCTATAAAGAACTTGATTAACAGTGTATTTTTCTCAGCTATAACATTTGCCCTTACATCTTCATAACTGTTTTCTACGAATCTTCCTCAGTACATAAAGAAGTCACCCTCTGTCTCAGTCTCTGTAGGCCTTCACCCTGGGCCTCGGAGAAACTCTGCTGTGCCCACGGCTTCCTGGCTCCCCTTCCTGAGGTTGCAAACTGTCCCGCCTCATTCTTCTCACACCAGGCCAGGTACAGGCTTCCTAGTGAGTTCATTAGTTGCTTATAAATGAGTAGTTGTGTCTATTCTCAGCAGAGGCCACCCTCCCTGTTTGACCCAAATCCGTGGCTTCCATCAGTACTCAGCAGGCTCCGATGCTTTCTGCCTTGGTCCCCTCCTGAGACAGATGGTGACAGCCAGCCCTCCCTTCCGCATCCTCATCTGTGAATTCAACATGTGCAGATTCAGCCAAGCTCAGAGCAGAAAAAACGGGGGGGAAATTCCATTTATACTGCGCTCATAGAGGCCTTTCCTTATCGTTATTCCCTAAACTATACAGTACAACTCACAGAACGTTACAAGATTCGCTGGTGTCTGACTATGTGTGCCTATCCAACTTACTCATTGACGCTGTGTTCATCAAGATGTTAGCAGGCAAAGCCTTTAGTAGATGATTATGTGTGGGGATAACCTTGTTAAATAGGCCCTGCTTTCCATATCATTTAGATTGTAAATAATCTGGAGGACTATAGGAAAATGAAGAGTGTTTGTAAATACTAAGCCATCTTTTATAAGAGATTTGAACACCTATGGATCTTGGTCTCCACAGTAGCCTTGGAATCAATCCTTTGTAGACATGGGGTACAGAAAACACAGCTGTATATACCTAGAAGCCAACAGATACCCAACTTGCTCTTGTATACTCTTGATCTCTGGTATACTCAGAAGACCAATTCTACTTTTTCTGCAAGTAAAGTCTCTTGGGACTCATCAATGTATTTAAAGTATAAACAAAATTTCAGACATACAACATAATGATTACAGCCACAGCTTTGCTATAATTTGCACAATATACTTAGCACTACGTTTGTTTAAAAAAATATATGTATCTTAAGCATTTAATCAGTCAACAAAGTCCTATGGTAACATTTAAAATTAACTGCTGTCAAAGCTACAGATTATGATCAACATAATTTTCTTAACACTTTCCTGGTCCCAATTACACCTGACAGTCATTTAATGGTGATGTTTAATATTAAAGGACAGCTTTTAGGACTATGTCAAAACTACTCATGGTTTGATTTAAGTCACCTAGAATGAATAGCAGTTTCTTTTTAATAAGCACATCACAGCTTCATCCTGTGTGTCAGATATGAGCACCAGCTGTCTGTTCCTTACTTTGTGATTTGTTTCTTGTTATATGAGCCAAGGATTAGAGGCAACGACACAATAGGGTTTGATATAGAGATGGAAATGGCTGCTGATGCAAACTTTGGTTAAAACATTTTACCCTCTTAATGCATTTTCAAATTGGGAAAAGTTTTACTGCCCACTCCAACTCTATTTTTATGCTAAATTGTTTTGTAAACTCAAACAGCCCAATGAAGTGCCACCCAGACTATTGGCCAACATTCTAGTATTTCTAATAGATTACTGCCTTGGGGTTAGCTGGGCCAGAAGATGTCGTTTCACCAATTCACTGTGAGTAGAAGTAAAATTATGTATTACTTCAGGCAAAGTTTTAAGAACCAGGGTGTACTTTGCCATGTTTTGTTCTTTGCTGGGTAAAGTGGAGCCCACAATGTCTTGTTTCCTAATTCTCTAGATGAGCAGTCTTCCTACCTGCATTGCCATGGGGCATGAAGAGACAGGCTCACCAACCTTCTGATACTTCAAGGTTGTCGGTTAGAAAAGCATTATCTGGTGAGCGAGTCATCACTGGTAAAGCTAGTTAGATAATGATCAGGTGTGTAAATATAAAGAAGATATGTGCTGATTTATGTACAGCAGAAGTTACTTACAGTTGGGGCTGTAGGTCTGGAAACCATGAATCTAAAAATCCCTACACTGATGTTGACATATTAGTCCACCGGTCACTACCTTTATAATTCATCCACATATCCATGTCCTGAATTATTTTTCGATCTTATTATTTTCTATAGCTCTTCCAAAATCTTTTGAACTGAAGTTTCACAAATTCAAATGCATAATCTATAGCATAACTCAGCTTATGCAAGGAAATAAATGACCATACAGTTCAATGTCCTTCCATTCTAGGTAGACACCTACCGTTATTTTGCTTGAATCTCCTTGTATACATTTTATGTATGTGTTATTTCTGGTTTCTTCCTCTGGTGGCTTGGATGGCCCTAAGCCTGGGCCCACCTTTCCTATCATTTTGGTTCTATGCATTTCAGTCTACATCTCTCTTTATATAATAGCTGTTCCAGAAATAGTATCTCCAGTCTCATTTCCAATTCAATAAACACTTGCTGACCAATTACCATATGCCAAGCTGTGTGCTAGGTGCTCGGAATTCAAATAAAACAAGATGAGGAATCTGAAGGGTCAGGGGGTTCAATGTCTTTTCATTCTCAGTAGCCACCTACCATTATTATACTTGAATCTTCTCGTTATTTCATGTATGTGTTATTTTTGGTTTCTAAGCTACTAAGAAGTCCCCAAAACAGCTTTGGAGATTCTGTCCTCCTCGACACTGAAGCCCACTTGTGACTCCCACCTCCGTGGGAATGCAGTGTAATCATCATTACTGTTTTTCTCTAATATTTTTACACAGTACACAGTGGAGTCATCTTTCTTCCCTTTGGAATAGAGGCTAGTCATAGAACTTGGGTTGACCAATAAGATGCGAATGCAAGCAATATCCCATGCTCTGCCCCATTCTCTAATTGAACCTGCATACAAGCTCATTCATTTCTCGTTGAATTTGTTGCTTGCCATGCTGGTCAGTGGTAAAGCTCTGCAATTTTAGCTCTCTTTACACCTGTGACATGGAGTAAAGCTCCTTCCCCTCAGTGGCCCAGGAAGACAGCAGTGTAAGCATAAAGACTTTTAGGTCACTGAAATGTGGGACTATCTGTTACTTCAGAATATGTTCATTTTCTTTTTCTTTCCCCCCCTCTAAATTTCAACATTTTCTATATAAAATGAGTTAAATTTCAAACAATGAAAAGATTTGTGGTTCACATTTTTTTGTATAAAATTTGCAGAGTTTATAATTTTAAGTAGTGTATTATTTGGTGGACCTATCATTACGGGAAACTAATGTGTATTTATATATTTTTAAAAACATAATCAAAATATAATGATATCCCTTCCCTCTTTCCTCCTTCCAGTGCCTCCCATGCGCTGCCCCATTCTCTAATTGAAATGCATTTTCTTTTATTATTATTGTTGCATACACACCACACACACACACACACACACACACACACACACACACACACACACAGTTCACTGCTTTGTATCAGGCGACCAGTTAGGGGGTTCAGCCAGGGGAGAGGTTAATTCTTCCCCTCTAAGTAGTTATGACCTGCCTGTAGTTCTTTATTTGGGATTGATCCTGTGTGATTTTCCCTCTATTAATACTGTCATTGCTTGGGTCTTGTTTTTGTAGCCATTTCTAGCAGATACTGTCTCAAAGCAGACTTCTTCATATTCTGGCTCTTAAGATATTTTCTGCCTCCTCGTTCATGATGTTCCATGAGCCAGAGATGCAGGATCTGTGGCTCAGATGTATCAACTGAGGCTGGGTTTCCCACAATTCACTGACTTCTGTACTGTGTCCTGTTAATGGTCGTCTGTAATAGTTTCCTTTTGCTGTAAACACAAGCTTCTTTGAAGAGGGGAATTCAGTTTCATTGACTATGGACTTATCTTCAGATTGGTAGGAATTATAGTGGGTGTGGCTCAGACATCATGGTGATTGTTACTGGCAGTTTGACACAACCTAGAGTCACTTGTGAAGAGTGAAAAATTGAAGAATTGCCTTCATCAGATTGGCCTTGTCGTTGTCTTGATTGCTAACAATATAGGAGAGCCCAGGCTGATGTGAACTATACTATTCCTAGGACAAATGGTCCTGGGCTGGATAAGAAAGTTAGCTGAGTGAGCCAGAGTATTCCTCCATAGTTTCTGCTGTGGGCAACTGTTTGAGTTGCTGCCCTGATTCCCCTCAGTGATGGATTGTGACCTGGAAGTATGAGCCAAATAAACCATTTCCTCTCCAACTTGCTTCTGTTTGGAGTGTTTTATCATAGCCAAAGAAATCAGGCTCTCTAGTCTGGCCATGGATTGTGGCTCTGGTGACCTGCAAGAGTAAACAATAAGGATCCTGAACTTGGACTAACTGTAGTCAGAAGGAACTGTCTCCTCAGGCTCTGTGTATTTTATACTCAAGAGGTACTTCACTGTGCCATGAAAGTCTTTGAAATAATATATCCCAATAGCAATATGTTTGGCAGCAGGAGGTCTGTACTTGAAGAAAGGAAAAGGATCAACTCTGAGCTCAAGGATTAAAGTTATCTGCGACAATGAAGCCTCAGGAGATGCTGGGCACACTGGCATGCCTCGTGAGAATCTCTAGTCCTGAGATGTGAGCACCCCACATAACCTCGCCTTCAGAATCATTTGCCGCAGCTATCTGAGCTGTGTTTCAGTGGAAAGAAGAATGGGTGTGAATGTAGTTAAGACAATATAAGATAAAGTAGTATGATAATTATTACTCTCATTTATTCATTTTACAAGATATGCAAATTGCCCAGTGTTGGCAAGGTTGATGGAAATGGCAAATCACTATAGTCTCTTTGCAGACTGATAAGGTAGCGTGTCTCAAAAGTTAAAAAGAAAGATGTGTACCTATGTGGAAAGCAGATAAAGTGCTGAGTGAACGTGCATTGCTGACACGAGCACAGCCATGCCAGGGACTCCAATGCCTCAGGCTCATGGGAAAGCCTTCCCCTTGTGAGGCTCTGGAAAATTGGCAAAACCTTCTGTTGTCCAAGCATGAGTGTTTACAAACAACTGCCAAGTGTGTACAAAACTCTTCTGTTATTGTTACCTCCTCCTGGATGACTGCAGCCTGAGATTGCTCCCCTCCAGAGACCTATCAAGACGAGCTAAGCCCTCCTTCTGGAGCTGTCCATAACAAACAGGCTGAGTTTTCACATATCTAGTAGGTGCCTTCCATCAGAGTGAGTACAACCCACCTGATCCCAGCTCTTCTCTTTGTGTGTCACCTTCCAATATTCTTGCATCACTGCAATCAGGTTTTCATGACCAAACCAAGGGTGGAATGTCTATTGATGCTTTCTCTCAAGGTGAAATTTTTAGACAGGATGCCCAGAATAAAAATCACATTTCCAACTTATCTTGCAAGTAAGGATAGGCAGATGAATAAATTTATCAGATATAGGGGGAGGTCCTGAACATATACATCAAATACCTTACGGTTTTACTCTTGTTTGGTAAAGTAACATTTTGGTTTTTTGGTTTTCTGATATATGTCTTCATTTGTAATAAAAAAAAATCCAATGCTAACATTTATTATTATTAGGTGTTTTGGTTTCTTTCTTTCTTTCTTTCTTTCTTTCTTTCTTTCTTTCTTTCTTTCTTTCTTTCTTTCTTTCTTGACAGGTCTTGCATTGCAGACCAGGCTGTTGTTAACTAATACTTGTATATGAGCCTTCTGAGTGATAGAATATGCTTCCAACTTAAAAAGTCATCATTTTTAAAATGGGCTCTAGAATTTATTAATAATTCTCCAGATTTATGGGGAACCAAAAAGCTTCACAATGAGTCAATGGCTTAATTGTAGCCCATCAAAGCTATGGAACATTATTCACTATTATAAAGAAATGATCAATCATGCTGCTAGAAGACATGAGAAAATTTCAGTTACTGAGTGAGAGAGGAACATTTGAAAGTAATCTAATTATAGGAACTATATGAGTTCAATTCAGTGACATCCTGGAATAAGGTGACTATTCCAGAGGACTGTGGGACAATGATACTACTCTGCACAATACAGAAGGAGATGCACATCATACATGATGCCAAGAGTCATAAAACTCACTCACCAAAAGTGAATAAACTATGGAATTGAGTTATAGTGATGTATTCACGTAAGCTCATCAGTTGTAAGCAACATCCATTGGGGGCACATAGGTTACAAAAAATGTTGAAAATGGGGACGCTTATGCATGTATGAACTCAGGGAATATGAATGAGTTGCTATTTTGTTGTTGTTTTGTTGTTGCTGTGACAAAATACTTGACCCAAGTATCTCAAGGAAGGAAGGGTTTGTCTTACAGTTTGAGTGTTTTGTCTATCATGATGAGGAAGGAATGGAGGCAGAGATATAAAGCAGCTGATCATGTGCCATTTGTAGCCAGGAAGAAAAGAAAGATTTAAGTGCTGGAGCTCAGCTTGTTTCCTCTGGTTTGTTTAGTCTGAAATCCCAGCCACACTCATTAGTGATGGCTCTTCCTTCTCCAGTTAAATCTTGCTGGAAATGTCCTCATGGGCACATCTTGTACTTTGTCTCTTAGGTTATTCCAAACTCAGTCAGGTTGACAATTAAGATTAGTCATCAGGGCTGTAACCTTCTCCTTTCATTTAATTTTACTTTTGTGGAGAACTAATCTTTAAAAATAAAAAATAAACTTCTTTCAAAAAGCCTTTTGATATACCCATCTCTCTCTCTCTCTCTCTCTCTCTCTCTCTCTCTCTCTCTCTCTCTCTCTCTCTTTGTGTGTGTGTGTCTGTTGTGTATGTGTGTGCATAAATGCTTGTGGAGGTCAGAAGAGAGCATCACATCCCAGATTTGGAGTTAGAGAGGAGTTGTAAGCTGCCTAAGATGTATGCTAGGAACAAAACTCAGATCCTCTGTGCTCTTACCTGCCGATCCATCTGTCTAAAGGTCCAAACCATTTACTGAGTGTTTTTTGAGGTAACAAAAGTAGAGGAGTAAGTTCATCCCACATTTCCTCACTAGTGCAGTGAGGATTGAGACCACATGTGGTCATTTCCTGTCAATCCTGCCTCTAGAAGACAGCACACATCTCTATTAGCCTGAAGTTACCTCTAGCCTCACCTCTAGCCCAGAGTCAGTCAGACTCAGGCCAGGTGATATTTGCCTGAAGCTCCCTAGAATGAAGAGGAAGATGAAGGAAATGCACAATGGTTTGCTGTAATATTTCTGGGAAGAAAGAGTTATAGACACCTACAGCCGATTATCACAGTCCCTTCATCTCCTTAACCAAATCCTCATCACCTGTGATCCTTCCACCCAACAAATATTGTGCCCATTCCTGGTTTTTACTCTTGATAGATCTAAAATATCAGCCAGCTGGCTGGAGACCTGACTCTCGTTATGTGTACAAAGAGAACAAACTCTGCCTTTGTAGTCCTGCTGTGTGGTTGTGTCACATAGTCATGATGGAAAATGACAGTGTTGCAGCATGTTCTTGTTCTGGGCAGGATCTTTGGTAACCATGTGTGGAATCTGACGTTCCGATAAGTTATACGGGAAAGGGAAATAGCAATAAGATGTTTCGCTGTCCATCAGTGAGACTGAGACACGCTCGCTCACTTGATCATTTTTAGGTGCCCACGTGTCCTAGTTTGCTTTCTATTGGTGTGAGAAACATCCTGACCAAAATCATTGTGAGGAAAGGGTTTGTTTTGTCTCACATTTTATTGTCCATCATGATGGGAATTCTGGGCAAGCAACCAAGACAGAAACCTAGAGGCAGGAACTGAAATAAAGGCCATGGAGGAGGGCTGCTTACTGGATTGCTCTGCATGGTTTTCTCTCCCTGCTTTCTTCAGCCTAGGAACACATGCCCAGTGTTGCACCCCCCACATTATGCTGGGTCCTTTCCCATCAATGATTAATCAAGAAAATACCCTTACAGACTTGCCTATAGGCCAACCTGTTGAAGGCATCTTCTTAACTGAAGTTCCCTATTCCCAGATGACTCTAACTTGTGTCACATTGATAAAAAGTAACTAGTACACTATGTGTCTTAGTTAGGGTTTCTTTGCTGTGAAGATACCCCACCAGCAAGGCTACTCTTAAAAGGAAAGGATTTAATTGGGGCTGGCTTACAGTTTCAGAGGTTCAGTCCATTATTATCATGGCAGGTAGCATCACAGCATCCAGGCAGACATGTTGCTGGAGAAGGAGCTGAGAATTCTACATCTTGACCCGAAGGAAGCCAGGAGGAGACTCTGTGCTACCTTGGGTGAAGCTTGAGACTTCAAAGCCCTGCCACCACAGTGACACATGTCCTCTAACAAGGCCACACGTCTTCCAACAAGGCCACACCACCTAATAATGCCACTCCCTATTAACCAAGGGAAATAACCAACTCAAACACATGAGTCTATGCAGGTGCCAGACCTGTTTAAACCACCACACAGTGTCTTCAGACACTCTGAAGTCTTCTGGATCTACAGAAAGAAAGAAAGAAGTTGTCATTCTAGTCACAGAGGATGTACTAGAGTGGAAGACATTCATAACAATCCAACTCAACAAACTGGTCTTGAGCTTAACCAGTAGGCACAATTGTAGTTCTGAGTGGGTGGGAAGGATGATGGAACAAGCCACAATTACTATGGGAGACATGTTTCAGTTGGTCATGCAGAAGGTATAGCCTGCCCTCCAAGCCTGAGTCTAAAAGTTATTTGTTTTACAACTTTCTGTGCCTGGCACAGAGTTATTTTATTAAACACTTATTACACCGATAATGTCTTCTAGAATCTTCTAGCTAGAGTGGCTACTGGTCTCAGATGTTTGGGGATCCAAGATAGAAAGCAAATTTAATGGAAACACATAAAGAAAGAAATCCCCTCTTAATAAGCTTGCTGGCTAAATTCCCTGCTGGTTTGAAGAATACAACGCATCCAAGGGTCTAGAAGTAAAATGACATCTTCCTTCTTTTACATAAGGAAGGTTTGTTTTTTTTTTTTTTTAAATTACTACGACTCTATTTGTTTCCCCAAACCACCTTGGAAGTGCAAGAGGGTATTTCCATCTTGGGAAAGTAACAGACTTGGTTAAATGATTTGCTTTAGCTAATCTGTGAAGGAGAAGCACAGCGATCATTTTCTAAATTAACCACACATATGGCTGAAGTCTGAGAGTCTGTGTGATGTAACCAAAGCACTTACTGCCTGGCCTTAGACTGCTGTAACTGTGGGTGCAGTTTCTGAAAATAATCACAAAGTTTGAAATGACAAGTTTATACACATCCGTTTTAGATACAGGAATTCCGATACACCCACCCATCCTCCCACTCACACCTCCTCATGCATATACAGTTGGCTCTTCCTATCTGTTCTGCTGCTGTGGATTCAGCCAACCACAGATTGAAACATATTCAGAAAGTTTTTGCATCAGTACAGCACACATACAAACCTTTGCTTGTCATTCTATAAGCATTATAGTAAAATAAATATTTACATTTTATTTGGACATTATAAATAATCTAGTGATGATTTAACAAGTGTACAAGGACATACATAGGCTATACGCAGTGCCACAGAACTAGTACAAAGGTTTGAGCATCTGTGTACTTCGTTGTCTTTGTAGGATCCTAGACCCAGCCCTCTCTGGATACCATGGGACAAGTGTACATCCAAATATGTATGTATACACACACACTTGATACGAGGATTGCAGATCTTTATATTCCTTCTACAGTATCTTAGTTATTATAGTACATATGCTTATGAGTAGACACACACTAGTATAATTACCTTGGATTCACTCTGAGAGAGTTATATAAAATGATATTCTCGAGAACAGTTATGATTTTTCTCAAATATCATTTTCAAAAGTTATGGTAGAGAGAAATATGTTTGAAAATTGAAATGAATCGAATTCACCCCCACCCCTTTTTGAGATATGATCTTATCATGTAGCCCAAGCTAGCCTGGAATGCAAGAGTGCTCAGATCACATGAGTGTACCAACACACCTGGCTCACGTAGTTCTTATGGCTGGTTCAGAGTCTTGAAAGTAGTTGAGACAGGAAGGAATCAGTGTCTTTTATGAAGCATGGGCAAGAAGGGGGTGTAGCACACGTTAATGCAGTGCTAATGGTTTCCCTAAGGGCAAGGACATTTTTGGTCAGGAGAATCACCTGGGAATGTTGAAAGCTAATGGTCAAAAGTTTCAGGGAAACATGGGGTTGAATTACTGGTGCTGGTAAGCAGATGATGAGAATGTGGGTTTTGGGGAAGGAGATTCTCTAGTGAAGGGAACGAAAGTTACCTACGGATATCTTAAAAGTCATCATGGAGCTGTCTGCGGTTGTCTAGGGCATTGCCATTGCCGACTCTGTTCTTTGGCATTAACAAAGAATTGGATGACTTGTGAAGACAGAAGATCAGGCTGCAGAATAAAGAAAGTAAAAAAGAAGACTAGATACAAGTCTATTTTGTGGAAGCTGGTTTGAGTATTTTCTAGAGCTCCTGGATCTCCTTTTTCTCCTATTAGATCTGTTGAGGTACCTGCCCCCATGGCTTTCTGGCTCTTTCTCCTTGCAGTGTCTTTCAGGAATAAGAAGCCACCATCTCAGGCACCTCCCTTCACTCTTCCCGCCTACCTTAATTACTCAAACCCTCTTTCTAAATGCTCCCACCCTTTGCCTAAGACAGAATCCTAAGAGTGTTCTTGTGAGTTCTCCAACATGTGCTCCAGAAGAAGAACAAGGACAATGGACAGCAGAAGCAATAGCTGGGTTTAGGATGAAGGAACTGACCAACAAGTCAGCATTCTTCACACTCTGCTTAAAGAATAACCACTTTCAAGTCTATGGACTCAGCCTTTGCCATCCCAGATATGTAATTTAGGCACCATTTTAACCTAATAACTTCATGGCAAAGGCAAAAGCTCTTTTTCATTTCTTCAAGATTTAGTGTATGGAATACATACCCAAAAGGCTGCTGAAGACCAAGGCCCCGAGTCTTCTTTGTTTGGTGTTTAACACAAACCACACAAGGCTTTGTACTGACTAGTAATAGCTCAGGAGATGTTTTATTTAACCAACTTTCTTAAAGGCAGATAATTGGGATCTGTCTCTTGATTTAATTAAGTTCAATCAATGCATTGTAAAACTTTCAGGAAATTCAGTTATAGGTCCAACTATGGAGCTCAGAACAATGTCTAAAACAGCCAGGATCATTATCAATCCGTGTTGGCATTCAGAGGTATTTAACCCTTGTCCTCTTATGCCTGCTGAAACTACCAGGATGGAGCTGGGTGTGGTGGTTTGTGACTGTAGTCCCTGAATTTACAACACAAAGGCAGAAGGATCTAGAGTTAGCTGTCAGCTTTGGACACATAGAGAATTTGAGATTAGGTTGGGTTGCGATTAGAACCTATCTCAAAAAAAGTCAAAAAGGAGACTGAAGAGCCCTGGCTGCTCTTTCAGAGAACCCAGGTTCGATTCCCAGCATTCCCATGGCTGCTTGCAACAGTCTATAACTTCAGTTCCTCTGTATCTGATTAACTCTTTTGCGCTTCACTGGACCCAAACATACACTTGAGGCACAGATATCCATGCAGGGAAAATGCCAGTATGTGTAAAATAAAATAATAATACAAATTTTTAAAAGTTAAAAAGAAACCCAGAACAGCAACATTAATAATACATTTAAAAAGGAACCTGGTTCAGATGTAAAGGAGAGAACAGTGAGGCTGGGCTTGACATGCCTTCCCACGAATCCTACCTATCTTTGGCAGCTTTTCAGGAGTGACATCCAGTGCAAATGGTTCACTTTGCCGGGTGTTTCTCAGCAAATCAGATTTTTTGAGAATGCATCAACTATAATTACAAGTACCTGGAAGTCAGACATGTCACATGCAGAATGTCTTTATGCCTCTGACTGCTTATTATGGCGTTGTATGACAAGAGGGATAAGGTAGGTGAAACTTGAACTGGCTGGCAGTGAAAAATTGCTTTTACTTTCGCGATGGCCCTGGAGAGCTGACAGCCTCAGACTACCAGCTTCTTCCTGACTCAATTACTGTGCTCCCTGACTCTTGAATATCAGGTCAAAGTTTTTAAAATCTACTTAGTGAGAGCTACCTGTTAGCGTTGCGGACCTCAGTGGATGATCGATCAGTCTGTCATCTCTTCCCCGGTGCTCTTCATCATGGCTTCTGCCCTCACCTGTGAACATGCATTCAGCAGCCCATCTCCAGCCTGGAACACTTGTCCGAGGTCAATCCTATTCCATAATTCATTTAAAATTTACCAATTCCTAGGTACCTGGGTAGTATATATTGATGCTGGAGTTGAAATAAGATGTGGTCTCATTCTCCAGGAGTCCACAGTCTGCAATAGAATATGTGTGCTTATGAGGCAGGGTTATGAGTCCACCATTAACATATACCCAGAAGATTCCAGAACCATTAAACGTGGGCTGAGACGAACGGAGCTTCCTGAAGGAGATAATCTTTACTTCTCATACCTGAGTTCAACATGTCAGATCAACTTTTTGTGACGTTCTTTCCTAAGCCCTCGTGCTTCCTAATTTTTCTCTTCCATCTACCACACCTCTCAGCCATTAAATCCATCTAGTTCTTTTTGTACACTTCAGCCCTGCCTATAGTAACATCTGGAAATTTTGTTCTCTGTCTTTAGTTATCACAGTTCTAAGCGCCTAAGATTGTCGGTGCTCAAAAAGTCGAAAAAAAAAAAAAACAATCAGGCCAGCTGAACCCACCGGTCTGTCCACACCCATGTACCACTTACACACCCTGGCAACGGCCTCTTGGCTGGTCTGGCTGGCGCCAGGCCTGCCTGCCATGGTCTATCTGGGATGTTGTTGCATTTGTTTGCCTGGAGTCAAGCGGCTTTATGATGCAGAGAGGGGGAGGAGGGAAACATCTACCTCAGCCTGTGAAACCTGTGTGCAATAATGTGAGTGGGCAGAACAAGAAGAAGGGCAAGAGGACGGGAAATATCTAGAGATTCACCAGCCTAGCCAGCAAAAAGCAATAAAGATAACAGCAAGAGGCAAGATGCCAAGGCCTGGAGCTGGGGGCTGGCATTCGCCTCCTGTGGCTGCTGCAACCCCAAACTTGATGGCTTAAGGCCGTAGAAATCGATATTCTCAGAGGTGTGAGGCCGGAAGTCCAAAGTCATTATCACCGGGTTGAAACAGACGCATTGACAGGACCACCACACTTTGCTCTGTCTGGAAGCTTCCTGACAGGTGTCTACATAATACTCATCTCTGCCTTGCAGGAGTGGGGGAGTCACAGTGCCTTCTCTTTTTTGGTTGATTGGCCTCCTGCCTCTTCTTGTAAGGATGCATGAAGGATCCACTCAGATAGTTTGCATAATCCCCTCATATCAAGACAGTTGTTTCTTAACCTAGTCTTCTCTGCAAAGCCCTCTTTGGTCTCATAAACACATATTTACAAGCTCTGGAGATGTGGATGAGGAATTCTTTAAAGGGGGTGTGATTAGCCTATGACCATAACACAGTCAGTTTTAGATAATGACCCAGGCATATAAATTTGGTCTCGTGTTTGCTTTAGAACTGTTGTTGGGGTTTGGGGATGTGAATGAGACATGGCAGCTACCTTTGCAAGGCATCTGAATGAGCCAGGGGCATCTTCCAGCACACAGAGAATCCACTAGGACCTAAGCCACAGTCCTGGAAACATCTATGTGTTGTTTTATTGTCGGAGACCAGGATAGCTATATGGTTAAGGGGAAACCAAATGACAGGGGTGCTTGAGCACTGGAGGACTGGTCTAAGCTGCTGTTTCTCCAACAGTAAAATGGTATCTTGGAAGATGTATTAGTTACTCTTATGTTGCTGTGATAAAACACCATGACCCAGGCAACTTATAGATGGAAAGGTCTGTTTGGGCTTTTAATGCCAGAGGGTTAAGAGTCCATCATGGTGGAGAGGTATGTCAGCACGAGGCGGGCATATCAGCAAAGCAGCAGCTGAGAGCTAGCATCTTGAATCGCAAACTTGATTGAAGCAGAGAGAGCAAACTGGAAATGGTCCTTAAGCTTTCAACGCCTGCCTCCAACAAGGCCACATCTCTTCAACCTCCCAAACAGCACCATCACTGAGGACCAAGCATTCAAATGTGAGAGACTATGGGGTCATTTCTCACTCAGACTAACAGATTTAGCCCCGCTGTAGAATTGCTCTGTAGCCATCTTGTGGTGGTGACTCTTTTCCTAGCTAAGAAACAATGCAACTGCTTTAACCAACGGCCCAGGACTTCAAATTCCATCCTCTGCTTCCAAGTCAGTGTTGCTTCCCACTCTGATGCCAGCAGGTCTAGCCTTTGACGATGCTGTGAATGTAATGTAAATGGGGCTGAGTGGGATCTCAGCACTCAGGAAGTAAAGGCAGGGGGATTAGGAGTTCAAGATCATCCTTCCTAGGCTATTTAACCAGTCTGAGGCTAGCCTGAGCAACATGAAACACTATCATAAATATATATATATATATTAAAGTGCTCATGAGGTCTTTCATAATTTGAGTTCTCATTTTACTGAGGCCCCCTACACACACACACACACACACACACACACACACATACACAATGTATGGATGACAAGATCTGACTACATAGCCCTTGGATGTCTTTAAATTCACTATATAGATCATGTTGGCCTTGAACTCATAAGATCTGCCTGCCTCCACCCCTTCAGCCAAGCCCTGAGATTAATGGCCTGAGCTTTGTTCCATACCTGGCTGCCCCTCAGGATCCTTGGATGTCCTTTTCCTGCCCTGGATCTCATCCACAATTTGCAAGACCAGCCTCGACTCATCACTACAATACTCAACCAGATGCCATGTCTTTCACAAAGTCTCCTTAGAATCTCATAGAAATCTAAGCAGCTCCTCCATCCACAGTGCCTGCTGGTCTTCTTACTTCACTAGACTGGCTCTGACACGCATATCATACTTTCCATTTTTCTTGTGTGACTACTTGTATGTGTATATTTGAGTTCATGTGTGTGTGCACATATTCAGTGTGTGTGTGTGTAAGTGTGCACACATTCAGTGTGTGCATGTATACATGTGTATATGTGTTGAGACCAACCTTAGGTGTTGTTCCTTAAGGCATCATCATGGTTCTTTTCTTTTATGTGTTTTCTATGGATCAAAGTCAAGTCCTGATACTTGCATAGCATCTTAGTTTTGTCTCCTGTTGCTATGACAAAATATCCTTTATAAAGCAACTTAAGGGAGAAAGTATTTGGCTTACGATTCCAGATTATAGTCCATCATGTCAAAGAAGTCCCAGCTACAGGGTCATAATGGAACTGGTGACATTGCATATATTGTCAAAAGCAGAGAACAGTGGCTTAATGCATGTGCAGGAACACTCAATTTGCTCTCTTCTTTTCATTCAGTCTAGGGCTCAGACCATGAAATGATGTTATTCACATTCAGGGTGGGTCTTCACAGTTGACCCAACATAACAGAAACTTCACAAGACAGCCAGTCTGGTGGAAACAATGATTCCCGTTTCAGTGAGGGACCCCATCTCAAAAACTAAAGTGGGGAGTGGTTGAGAAAGATACCTGTGGTTGAACTCTGGCCTCCATGTACACAGGCATGTTGAAGCACACACAAAGAAGAAAGAAAGAAAAAAGAAAGAAAGAAGGAAAGAAAGAAAGAAACAAATAAGGTTACCAGTAGAAGGAAGACAAATGGTAATTGCTGCCATAATCCCTTGAACTACACAGTGACTTGGTTCAATAGAGCTAAGGTGGACGTGGAGATCAGTGGTCAGAACAGAATTAAGTCAGGACTTATTTGAATTAAAAATTACTATAATGTATTAGAAGTAGAAAGTGGGAAAAGGAGGAATCAAGGATGATGTCCTGGTCAGGGATTTTTTGTCAACTTGACACAAGGGAAGAATGAACTTCTGTTGAGAAAATGCCTCTTTTATTTTCTTAATCATTGGTGTGGGAGAGTCCAGCCCGTGTGGGTGGTGCTGTCTCTGAGCAGGTGGACCTGGGTTGTATAAAAAAGTAGCCTGAACAAGCCATGGGGAGCAAGTCAGTGAGCCCCATTTCTCCATCTTCTGTTTCAGTTCCTGTCTCCAGATTCCTGCCTTGAGTTCTTGTCCCGACTTCCCTTCATAGATAGACTGTAGTCAAGACGTGTAAGCCAAATAAACCCTTTACTCTTCCAATTACATTTTGTCATGTGTTTTATAAAAGCAATAGAAGCCCAACTAAGACAGATGAGTAGAAACATGGAGTTTCATTACACGGGAGTGTAGTCCTAGAATGTTACTATCAGACATCGAAATGAAAAACCTGTAGAAAGGGTGAAAGGGAGGGGAGGAGAAGAGGAGGGAGGGAAGAAAGATACACACGCATATGGAAAAGGTGGGGGGAGAGAAAGAGAGAGATTGAGACACGTGGGTGCAAGAAAGAGGCTGTGTGTAAGAACTTGGTGAGGGATAAGTCACCATCAACACACAGATTGTATTTATAGTCATTGGAATAAAGTGATAATGAATTAAAGAAAAGAAAGGTAAGATCTGGAGACTGGCTGCACCATAATCACCACAGATCAAAGGTCATTGAGATGACTCAGTAGGTAAAAGTGTTTGCTGCCAAACCTGAAGTCCTGAGTCCAGTCCCTGGAACCCATGGGGAAAGACTGCAGAGAACTGACTCCTGAAAGTTGTTCTCTGACCCCACGTGCTCACGTGGCATGTACACACCCACACTCACTCCACACATCATGTGTACATCCAATAATACACACACACCCATGCACACATCATGTGTACATCCAATAATACACATACACACATACACACACCGTGTGTACATCCAATAACACACACACACACATCCATACATCATGTGTACATCCAATAATTATGTACACACATACATAAACAGAGAGAAAGAGTGAGAGGGAGAGTGAGAGGGAGAGGGAGAGGGAGAGGGAGAGAGTGAGTCCCATTCATGGAACTGGATGGGGAGGGAGAGAGTGAAAGGGTAACTGAGGAAAAGAGATACCAAGAGGCCAAGTTTTTCCAAAGGGCAGGAGTGGCAGCTGCCCCCAAAGCTGCTAGAGAACAACAGGGCCTGGAGTCTGTTTTGTTGGCGCTGCCAAGCTGAGTGTGAGTAGATGCTACATGGATATTCCATTGAATGAATAAAGAAAAGAGGTGATGTTTGTATCTCTATTTGCCCAGCAAAGAGTAACTCTGTAGCCTTTGAGGTAGAATTAGGCTAGTTTATTGATTCATACAGAAAAGGCATCACAGAGAGCCTTGAATTCACCAAGACAGAATCAAACAGAGGATGCCTTCATGGGTATCCAGTCTATCTAAAGCACCTGCTGGTAGAAAAACGAGAGGTAAAAGTTTCTGTTTCCTGGCATTCAAGAGGAGCTGTAGGGTGCTGATGCAGAGAAAGGGACCGGGAGAAAATTGCAACTGCCTATGTGTCCTTTTGTCTGATAAGAGAGACAGGATTTGCTCTAAAAGATACTAGCATGAGGGATAAAGCAGCTATCACACTCCCTCTTCCCAGAAAAATCTTTCATGACTGGCCAAAGGTTAGTTACCCACCAGGCTGATGAGTCATAGTGGGCGTGGCCAGACCTTTGAGAGCTAAATCTCCTAGGGCAATGTTATCTCCTCAACTTGCCTAAATAGAAATAAAATGTGAGACACAGCTGTCTGGTTTTTGTTTGTTTGTTTGTTGTTTGTTTTTATGTAGCTAGTTATTTTGGCAGGAAGGGGGAAGTTAAGGAAACTCATTAGAATTCATTTTAATATTATGCTATATTTAATTCAATGTATCTCAGGCACGATCATCTGGATATGCAATCAAAGAGCATAATTATTGAGAAGACAGTTTATGCTCATTTTTTTGGAAGTCTGGAGTATATTTTACACTTGCAGCACATCTCAACACAGACCAGCCACACACTCAACAGCTTGAGAGCCACACGATGCTAGGACTACCAATTGAGACAATGTAAGTTAAAACCTTGATTTTACTGGGGTTGGAAAGTCAGTCCAATGGTAGTGCTTGACCTATAAATTAAAGGTCCTGGGTTTGATCCCCAGTATTAGGAACCAGCAAGCTGACAAACATGTTACCTTTTAGAGGTTGGCACTGACGTGTTTCCTGTGTAGCAATGATCCCTCAATTCAGTCACCCCATTCAGATTTTACATCCCAGGCTTATGGGGGAAGGATTCATCGGGAACATAGATCCCAAGTCAGAGAGAGGAATGACACAGTGGCCCTCTCCCTGAGTTTCTGGACCATCTTCCCCACAACCAGATGCCTAGTTTATACTGCTGGGAGCTTTCTGTACCACAGAGGACCAAATGGATAAACACAGTTGTGTGAAGCCCAGACTCCAGCCAAAGGGGAACTAACACTGTGTGGACATCCGCCTCTTTCCAGCTTCTTCTCAAGGCTCATAGACCTACAGACGCTTCCTCTTCTTCTGTGCTGTCAACCATATGTTTGGGAAAGGTCAGTACTCACAGGAATTGCCTGAACACATTGCAGGATCTCAGCAGACCGAGGTCTCAGTACATGAACAACGTGAGTGACAATGTGTTCCGCATCAGACAACACTTACTCTTGAACAACTATGCCCAGAGGGAAGAGTGCTGTTTACCCTGTTTCCATGGGAGACTAGGTCTAGGACCTCCCACAAACATCGAAATCTGAGGATGCTATGGTCCCCTAGAGAAAATATCATAGTACGCACACATTACCTGGGCATAGCGGCCTCTGTTATTCTTAATCATCTTTAGATTCTTTATAATACATAATGTAAGTGCTGTATAAATGGTTGTTATATTGTGTTGCTTAGGAAATATCAAGGGCAAAAAAATCTGCATATATTCATTACAGATACAGCTTTCAACTTTTTATTTCTTTTTCTTTTCTTTCCTTTTTTGTTATTCAGTGAATCTAGGCTCTACAATTGCAGCAAGCATTCTACAACTTAGTTGTGTTCTTTTCAAGTGTGTAATTGGTTGAATCCATGGTTGTAGAATCCATGGATACAAAGATCCAACTATGTTTAATTCAGAAAAAAATGAATACATAATGACATACTGGAGCTATGTCTTCCTGCCCTTTAATTAAGGGAAGGGGTACAGTAGGGAAATGACAGGGCTAGTTGGCTTCCTAATGTCATGTCTTGTTGTTCTCTCTGCAACCGTTTTTCAGACTGTGCCTGCAATTTTCCTAAAGATGGAAATAGAGATGGTAAGTTAGCACCCCAAGGCTGTCCTCTGAACCTGACTGCTTTAGGTCAATAGCCTAAGCAATAGCCTTTGCTTTTTTTCATTGGGTAAATTCCAGACCTGAGTTTGACTATATCAACACCTTAACACCCTAGCTCTCAACTGAATTCTGCATTATGCTATTCCCATGGTAACCCACACCAGTTTGACATCTTATAAGCTTCATCCCTAGTCCCCTCCCTACCAATGTGGTTTGAATTGCATCTTAATGATCCTAATGGCTTTGTTTATGAAGCAGCCACAACGGTGCCAGGTCCTAGGCCTAGTGCTTCATGCACAAACATTACATCACTTACTCTCCCTACCACCTTGCCAAGAGCTTGCTGTTACCCTCACCTTAAAGATGAGGCAATCACAACCCAGAGATGTTCATTAACTGGCTAATAGCCTTACAGATAGGAAACGGTAGCATAAAGAAGAAAATCTCCATTAGTATGAATACAAAGTGAGGATCAAATTCTGCTGCACAAAGCCTTACTGTCTTTGGTCAGAACCAGGTAGGCCTGAGATATCCCAACAAGCTGCCATGATGTCCCAGTTCACTCTCACCCGTGGGTACTCTGTCTCCATTACTATGCTTCTCCTCTGGGTTCCGACTTTTACCTCAGGACTTAGCTGTGCCCTGACTCTGGTTTACTTTGCTAAGACCCTCATATCCTTCTTGACTTACTTAATTCCTCTCTCCCAGGGCCTGAACCTAGTCCCTTTAGCTGCTAGATAGAGTCTTGTTTTCTACTGGGCAGACGTTCTGAGAACCATGAACCACCCTTCTGCCTTGTCTATCATGAACTTTACCTGGAAATGGTTGTGTGATATTGATATGAACTCACTCTCCCCCTCCTTAGTTGGCTTCAATGTACATACATCACCCATATTGGGACTATTACATACAGTCAGTGTATATGTATGGTACTTGCTATCAAATTGCCCCCCAGCATGTGCTCCTGACCAATTCACTCTATGTTTTATTTTTCTTCTCACTAGTTTCAAGATCTCTATTGGAATCCTTCCCTCCCTCCCCCACCCCCCACTTCAAGTCTTAGAACTGGTGTCAGTTAAAGTTTTCCCCTTGAATCTAGTTTTTTTTTATTTGTTTGTTTGTTTGTTTTTTCGAGACAGGATTTCTCTGTGTAGTCCTGGCTGTCCTGGAACTCACTTTGTAGACCAGGCTGGCCTCGAACTCAGAAATCTGCCTGCCTCTGCCTCCCTTGAATCTAGTTTTGAATCTGGTTAAAGATTTGACATGACTCACAGTCTCTGCATTCAGCCTCACTCACAAAACCTACCATGGCTGCTGGGCCTGGTCTTCAAGGTCTAACCAGGCTTCTGCTTAAGAGCAGAGGCAGGAATTATGCTCCTGCTGACAAATTTGAACATGGGTGCATTCATTAGCTTTTTGTCAGCTTGACACAAATCCAGGATCATCTGGGAAGAGGGAGCCTTGATTGAGAAAATGCCTCCATCAGACTCTGTAGGCAAGTCTACTAGGAAGTTTCTTGATTAATGATTAGTGTGGGAGGACTCAGCCTATTGTGAATGTACCGCCCCTGGGCAGGAGGTCCTGGATTATATAAAAAGCAAGCTGGGTGAACCATGGAGAACAAGCCAATCGCAGCATCCTTCTATAGTCTCTGCTTTTGTTTCTGTCCCTAGATTCCTGCCTTGGCTCCCCTTCATGATGGACTATAGATGAGTGAGTTTCAGTGTTTATCACAGCAATAGAAGACAGGCTCAGACACTGGCATCAGCCCATGGTAGACCCTGGCTGTGGTTTGGACAGCAGGCTCCTCTCCTTGGAGTAGATCTCCAAACCAAACTAATCCGTCTAGTTTTCCCATTACCTCTCTTTCTCTTTCTCTCTCTGTCTCTCTCTCTCTGTCTCTCTCTGTCCCTCTCTGTCTCTCTCTGTCTGTCTCTCTCTGTCTCTGTCTCTGTCTCTCTCTCTCTCTCTCTCTCTCTCTGTCTCTCTCTCTCTCAGCTCATTGTTTGAGAAACTTGCATGTCCCATCATCAGATTAGCTCAACAAAAAGCATCCATACTCGCTCAGCTTCCTCAAGCTTTGCCTAGATCAATGTGCCCTCTTCACACCTCAGTAATCCCTTTCTCTGGGGCTGTAGGCTGCAGGCTGCCTGAAGGAGATGCCTGCTTCCCCCTACTGTGCAGCCCACTATCCACACATATGGGCTTCTCTGACACCAACTGCCTCTCTGGACCTTTGTCAATTGCTTTCCTCTGTGGAGTGCTGCCAGCTGGCTATTCATCCTACCAGGCCCAGCTCTGTCCCCTGACACTTTCTGTTGTCCCAGTCCCATGTTCTCTTGAGATGATTAGCCTGGTGTCTGGCTGTTCCTCATCTCTACTCTGTCTCCAGCTCTGGTGTTCAAAATGAGATGTGCTCTGTTAAGAATAAATGGATGGCTACTTGTAGTTGAAACAGCATAAGTGTACCTGTGTTCCTGCTCACACATCTTCCCGTCCTTAGTGCACATTGGTATGTGTTGGTTCTGGAAGCTTCATTCTTGCAAGTCTTACTTGGATTTTGACCTCCCTTATGGTAATAACTGTCTTATTTTGATCTAATTAATAAACGTACATATGTCTAGAACATGCACTCACACATACACATATTTGAACATGTACACACACACACACACACTACAAATCAATGCAGAAAGGGCTTACAGAAAGTGCTAACCCACATTATCTATGTCCGACCTTTTTTTTCTTCCGAATAAATGTTTGGTGCTCCTGTTTCCACATCAAAAGTGGCTCCCCAACATTAAGGGATTCTGTTGATTCCTGATAGTGGACATGGCATTATGGTGGTATTGTCTATCTGTAGCTGGTCTGGGTAGAGGAAGTCAGTATCTTTCAGGGAACTGGACACATTCCCATCTGTTAGAACACTATGGCCCTGTTCACACAGGAAATAGAGGTGGTGATGAACTTCACCAGGACTGTCTGTAGCACCATTAGAGTGAACCTACAAACCCAGCTCGGAGGCTCATCAGTAGAACCTGCTCCTGGTGAATCCTACTACCCTGCTGACTATAAACACCCGGGAAGGATGGAGAAGCCCTCATTGTGGACAATGGCCCAGATTTATTATGTACTCTGACCAGGAGTTCCTAGTTTTGAAATTCTGGGCTCAGTTTTCCTTCTGCTTTGAAGAGTGAGGATATCTGTCAGTAGAAGAACATGAAGTCCAAGCCTGTAAGTTCCTGAGGGCTGAGTATACACGTGTCTTTAGGATACTCTGTGACTCTGCCCACTGCAATCCTGCGTTCTACCTAGATCCTTGTATCTGTTTTCAAATATAGACATCTTCCCTGTAAGCTTTATACACTTAAATGCTTTCTAAGAATCATAAATAAGACCTATTCATTTTTATGTGTGTCGGGGGGGGGGGGGGGGGAGTTACAGACAGGCACAGGGTTTTCCTGCTCATTATAGACTGAACTAGACAGACAAGGAGATAGAAGAGGAACTATGTTTGGGTTACATCCAAGCCATTGTGACTCAGCCACCTCACAGCTGCCACAGTGTCAAGGATCTGTCAGAAGATCTGTTTCTGGTTCAGTGTTTACTGAGAAGTTTTTCTTTTGCCTTAATTTGCCCAGGGTTTCAAGTCAGACTGCTTGCAAAAGTAGCTTAATTCAACTCTATTGGATCTAAAAAGATTTTCTTTTTAAAAAGAGGTAACCAGTCCAGCTTTCTCTGTAAGGACATACACTCACCTTTCTGGGACTCTAGAGGGAATGAGACGAGTTCCCTTTTCTCATCTGTGAGAGAGAAAATCAATTCTCTCATCTCTCAGATTAGCGTAGAGCTTAGCACCACACAGCCCTGAGAACTGGGCAGTTTGTGTTCACCAAAATTAGAAACAGACAATTAATGGCTTGTTACCTTAGGCTTGGCAAATGCCAAGAAAATGAACAGAAGATGATGCCACGGACAAGCTGGCGTGGGTTATCGGGGATCCAGGCCCTCGAATATCTCATCTACAAAAAGAGAAACTAACAGCTTTCTGTCTTCGTTTTTTCATCCTTTCACTGACAAACATTATGGCATGTAACATATTTTCTTTTTCTAAATTTTTTGTTGGTGTATATTCAGTGAGCCCAGTGATGGGTTCCCAGAGACGTCTCATTGGGTGTTATCATGTACTTGAAGCATATTCACCTCACTGTCCACTTCCCTTCCCTTTCTTGCCCCCACCCTGAGTCTTTTCTACTTCCAGGTCATCTCCTTTATACTTTTATGCCATATATATATATATATATATATATATATATATATATATATAATTTATATCTGACAGAAACATAATGTATTTAACTCTCTGTGACTTATTTTGTTTAATGTGATGATGTCTAATTATAGCCATGTTTCTGCAAACATTAAGACCTCTCCTCCCCTAGCCCCTCTTCTCTCTTCTGCTCTCCTCCCCTCTGTATTTCTCCTCTCCATTCTATCTCTCTTTTGACAGGGTCTGTGTAGCCTAACCTAGCCTCAAACCTGTGCTCCTCCTGCCCCAGCCTTCCAGTTTCTGGAATATAGATATATAGGGCCACAAAGAGCTTGCTTGTTAGACACCACCTCCACTTCTGCCCACCCTCTCACTCAGCACCCCGGGGAGCCTTAGCATGGCTTCATGGGCAGGGTGACAGATGCAGGAAATGAAGTGGCTTTTCCAAGGCAGCAGATCTGAGCCCTAGATCGTCATCTCTCAGAAGCCCGTGCTGTCAATCAGCACGTTCTGCCGTCATCGTAGCAAGAGCCCAATCAAGTATGGATTCTTCATAGTATGTATTTAGCATCTAACAATACAGTTTTTGATTAGGGAGAACCTTGCTGGGAGGCTCTGCACCTTAGAAGGCAATTAATGCTGAGCTGAGCCCGTGCTCCTCTTTTTAGCAGCCGCTTTGTGGAGGAAAAGAAGCAGTAAGATGAAGAGCGAGCCTGGAACTGAGTCCTCGCCACAGGAAGCTCGCGGAGGGTTTCCGGGGTGCTTGTGAAAGGTCTATTTCCAAACAAAAGATTCAGCTCTTCTGCCACTTACCTAAGATAAACCTTGCAAAGACATTTTCCCATGACACCCAATGGAAGTTAATAGTCATTTGACAGTAGCCAGAAAGATGAGCTCGACGACTCAGATTTAGACTGGGATCAGGGATGGGTAGCAAGGGCCTCGGGGCATTCAGTGATGGAGATGTGAAGGTTGCTCCACTGGACATCCAGATATCTTTGCATCTCGAATGTGCACGATTCTGTGCTTCAGCTGCTCAGCTGCCTTACAATCTCTCCTACAAGGATTTGGGCTCGTGGCTTTCATTTGGGAAAACAAATGCGTTTGTGAGCTTTAGGAACACAAACAGGAAATTGATTTATACTAAAAAGCCATTGAGGATTAGGGTGAAAAAAAATCAAGTGTCAGGAAGAGAATTGACATGCGAGGCAAAACCAAGAACAGGACTCCAAGGAAGACATAAAAAATAACAACAGGTAGAAGGAAGAAAATAGGCCTGCGGGTAGAGCTCGGCTTCTAAAAACAAAGGGCGGAAAGTTCTAGATGGGTGAATGTTTAAAGGATTTGCGTTGACTCCCAAATGTATCAATGATGTATACGACTCTGAGGAGTGCAGTTACTCAAACTCTAAAGCCGAGTCACAGAAACACCTTCTAAGCTTTCAAAGATCACTGGGGTAAAGTACGAAAGGCCGTGAAGAAATGGGCTCGTAGGTACGGGATGTGCCTCGTATTACAAGCCTCGCTGCATTCCACGATCAGATGCCTTTAGCTACTAAATACCAAATATTGCTTTAGAATACTAAAGCGATGATTGTACCGTAGGCATTCATCTCATCAAAGTCCCTGTTGAAGACTCTCCCTTCTCCTTGAGAATGTGAAAAAAAAAGTTTGCTGAGTGTGGAGGCTTATGCTTTTAATCCTAGCACTTTGGAGGCAGAGGCAGTTGGATCTTTGTAAGTCAGAGGCTAGCTTGGTCTACACAGTGAGACCCTGTTTCATAATTTTTTAAAAAAATAAATCAAAAGTTTATACATTATCCCAAGGTCTATATATGAAGCTTCTATAACTTTAGTGTCTTAAACTTCACTTCTATTTAAAAACATGTAGGGTCATGAAAAGATGAATTTGGATGTTTTGTCGTGGAGCACAACTTTTGTTGTTTTCTTGAGACAGGGTCTCACTATGATAGAACTGGCTATCTTATGATTTGCTATATAGACAAGGGTGGCCTGGAACTCACAGATAGCCACTTGACTCTTCTTCAACAAAGTGCTGAGATTAAAGATACATGCCACCAGGCTGTCAAGAAGCACTTTTAATAAATAAATAAATAAATAAAATTATAAATTGTAGTAATTTTGAGATACAATGTAAACTTTTTAAATAAGAATACTAAGAGAAAACATAGGAAAAAAATAATCTAACAAAGTGTGTCACATATTAACTCTACATAGGAGTTTTATAATAAAGGGAGATTCAGTCAACTCCGAGTTGATTAGGGAGTCATTAGAGATGGCCTCTAACATAACACCATCCTGGAAACCCAGCACACTGTGTCACAGATGCTCTTTGAGTTTTGCTGATGACTGTCCGCATCTAGGGTGCAGTATTCCCTGGGGGGCAGGTGGTAAAACCCTATAAGATGGAAATTTCTCAGTGTGGCAGCAACTGTGTAGATAGTAACTGCTGCCCTGTACACAAAGAGTTAATTGTCAGGATATCATCCAGAAAAATGGTGGAAGAGGTCGTGGGCTGCTGAGAAAGAAGATGCTTGGGGCTCTAAAAGATCACATTTCAGCCTCAATCCTTACTTCCTGGCCTCCACCTGGATATGGCCTCTTCTTCCTGTCTGGTTAGTCTGCTGATTAACTCCCTTCTCACTAAGATAGCACGGATCTGGTTAGGCTCTTCGGACAAGAGAAGGAAGAAATGTGGGCTTGCCTTTTAAAGATCTCCATCTGTGTTGAAAGAGGATAGAGAAGTCACGCCTTCTAAAGGAGCATAGAAGTCATGGTGTGAAATGGAAATTACCTAGCCTCAACTGGGAGAGTCCAGGGAGGGCTAAAAACAGGAGGAACAAGCTGGGGGCAGCCTCACTAAGACTCCAGAGGACACAAGCTCTGTCTAGAGTCCAGGTTGGTCCTGGCAGCACTTCCTTCTTCAACAATAAGATAAAAAGCCTCAAGTTCCTGCTGGGGGCCACACACCACATTATACTTGAGGTGGGGGGTTATTGCAGGAATATGGGCTATTTCAGTCACTGTCTTAGTTTGGATTTTGTTGCTGTGATTTAAAAAAAAAATACCCTGACAAAAGTAACTCAAGGGAGAAAAGGTTTATTTGACTCTCAGTTCCAGGCTCCAGTCCATCAACAGGGGCTCGAGGGAACTGGTAACATTCCATACACATTCAAGAGCAATGAATTAATGCTTGCATGTGAGTGCTCAGCTCACTACCTTCTTTCCAGTCAGTCTAGGGCAGACTATGAAATGAGGCCACTGACACTCTGCTTGGGCCTTCCAACCCCAATTAACTCTATTTTTAAAAAACTTCCACAGGCATACCCACAGGCCAACCCAATCTCCAGTATCCTCCCTTCCCTGAAATGTTAAGTGACTCTAGATTGTGACAAGTTGATAATTAAAACCAAACATCACAGTCACTCAACCTCCAGAGCTTGCAGGTTGGGGCATGTGACTCAAGGCTGGCAAATTACTACACTGAGTTCTTCCAAGTCACCTACCCATAGTCATTCCAGTAGGTGATGGCGTCACCTTAGTTCTTCCAATCAGGAGGAACCCAGATGAATCGCTTTCATTTCTTATTGCATCTCATCACAATGATATTTTCTAAATATTATTGCTAGTCTCATTTGTAAAACGAGGATCCTAGTATCTCATGGTGAGATTTCTGTGAAAAATGATTATGACTGCATCTACCCTAAAATGAATGTGTGAACAATTGAATTGTTACTCAGAAAGTGCAGGAAGATGTTTTTCTCCTGAGATTATGAATAGAACAGATGAAATGTGTCTGGAATTTCCAGGAGTCACCACACAGTCTCTAAAGTATACCCCTCCTCATATTCTGGGAGATGGAGCTGAGAGAGAGGGGGCTGTGGATGCTCAGGATGGTGTTAGAGTCACTAGATCAGGCTGGTTCCATCGGGTAGCAGCCCTGCACTTTTCAATGACACTCCCTACTTCCCTTCAGATTGACTTAATTTTTTTCACGGAATTCTGATGCAGAGACATAGATGGAAAGACAGCCCTCTTGATACTGAGGTGTCAGACGTATCAGCTGAAGAGGATCCAACAGAATGGTTGACTGTGAAGGCAGAGATGAATTCTGGCTATAATGGGAATAGAACAGACAGTCTGGTTCTGTCTAGGGGAGTGAGGGTTCTGTCAGCGTGGGGAGGGGGCAGTTGGTAACCAATATACACTTCCTAGTGAGCATCACATCCTTCGTCCTCACAGGCCCCAGCTAATTAGTTCTAGGAGGACCTAGTGGTATGGAAAACACTTTTGGCAATTGCTTTCTCCTCACATTTCCCCTAGTGAATGCATTTCACAAACTGGCTGCACTGCTGAAGGCTGCACAATTTCAGCCAAAGATTGAGCAGGTAAAAATGGCAAGAGTAAAGGATTTTTTTTCTTCCCTCAGTAAGAAAGTAGCAATCGACATTAATTCCTCTCCACTGTAAGAGCAGTTACAAAAGAGACCCACATAAGCAAGGCAAGCTTATGCACTACACTAAATATGTCTCATGGCTAGACTCACTATCTGGAAAGACCTATGGAAAACCACCAAATTCTTAGATTTGAATGTCTCCCATGTCCTTCTCCAAGCTGGACAGTCTTCCTGGGCAGTTAGTAACAAGCTTGTGCAGATGACCTTTGTGGCTACGTTTTGAGTTTGCAAGGATTGCCAAATACAGACAGGCAATGTTGCTGAGGATGCTATGCCCTTAGTGGGAGCCAGACACAGAGAGCAGAGTAGGGAAGTATCAAGAATGCAACCTTAGAATCAGATGGATCCGGGAGCTGAGACTGCAGCTTATCCAGCACAGGCTTATCCAGCATGTGGGAGGCTCCTGGGGTCAGTTCCTAGCACCTCACTACCCCTTCCCCCACCATCAGATGGGTCTCTTTGACCTCCTGCAGCATCTCTCCACTCTCTAAATATTGTTAGTCTCTTTTGTTAAATGAAGATAACCTCCTTTTGGGGGGTTTTATGAAAACTGAGTAAGATTGCTGTTCAGAGCTACATCCACATAAAATGGATGGACAATGAATGGTTGTAGTTAGTGAACACACTCCGATAGACCTGACTCCTCCCAAATCAAGATTTTATAAATATTTAAGTTTCCCTTCTCTAAGTTTTATGTCCTATACTTTACCTTCTTCTGACCCTAGAGGGTAAGGGCTGGAGTTCCTATAGATACTTACAAAGGAAGATGGAGGCCACCCTGTGAGGTGTAGGGGCCAGTAGAATCACAGGCCACAGCGATTAGTGATCTGTGGGAGGGGGGATGACCCCCAAAACTGTGAGTAGCACTATTCTAGATGTGGTGCCTTCACTGGCTGAAGTCACGTGGTAACTTTCATCTCCATTTCCGCTGGCACTGTTAGCTCAACTCTGCTGACTCAGTACTCAAACTCAATGCCCTTACAGAGTCCCTCTCAAGACCCTGCTCCAGGCCTATGCAAGCTCTGTAAGACTGGAATCAGATCTCATTCCTTGCTTCACAGTTTGCCTGGCACAGTGTAGACCCTGACCCTGCTCCAGGTCTCTGAGAACTCTTTAAAGCAGGGATCTGACTCATTGCTCACAAATGCCTGTACACAGTAGACACTCAATAAAGATGCAGGAAGCACCATATAAACAATGGTACCAGGAGCCAGGCAGTCCAGGGCTGGGTTGATGGCACTTATAACAACACCAGGACGCAGTCCGTTCTTCCTTCTGTCACTGATCTCCTTAACGCATGGCTTCTGCTTTTGAAAGATTCCTTTTGAAATTAGGAGCATCCATCCAAGTTCTCTGAGCAGACTCCCCAAAAGAGTGTTGTTAGATGACCTGTCTGAAGTCTTCCCAGACTTTTGTTGACTTAATTCTACAAGAAACTATGGGAACAGAGCCTATGCTGTAAAGCTGTGATGTATTAGCTGGGTGTGATGGGTTTTGTCTGTGTCCTCAGCTATTCTGGAGGCTGAGATAGGGGGACTTCTGAAGTTCAGGAGATTAAAAACAGTCCGGGAACCATATCCAGACCCCCTGTCTCAAGACAAACAGGCACCATACCATATTCCCACCTCTTCAGGACAGAAGGTGGAAGGGAATAGACATTATTAGAATTAGAATTAGATCAGCATGATTGCCAATTGTGGAGAACTAAGGGTGATGACAAACACTTCATAAATTAATTACTTACATGAACATTTTGAGGCTTTTATCATTGTTAGTTTTTTTTGTGTTTTGTTGTCGTTTTTTGTTTTGTTTTGTTTTGTTTTGCTTTGCTTTGCTTTGCTTTGTTTTGAAATAGGGTCTCCTGAAGGCCAAGCTAGCCTTGAACTCATTTGTATAGCAGAGAGCAGCTCTGGAAACCTGATCTTCCTGCTTCCACTGCTTGCAGGCTGGGATTTCAGGTGTGTACCACCAGGGTCAGCTGATTGAGCTGGCATCATTATTAGATCTCTCCACAGATCCCAAGATGCCAGAATATGCCTCTTCATGTAAACTCTTTGCATTCTTCAAATCAACATGATTGTTGGTTTTAGTTTTTGTTGTTGTTGTTGTTGTTAACATGAATTGGACATTAGAGTAACTGAAGGCCTTTTGCAATGTGCATCAGTTTATTCATGAAAAAAACCTATCAAAGGGTTTCCAAATAAGGGGCGTTCTACAAATTCCCTACCAGTTCATGTAAGAACTGAATTAAGGTTACCAGGATCAAGCTGAGTAGCTGTAACAAGAAAAGCCTAGAGCTGTGATAGACACCTGCAGCCCTGGTACATGTAAGACAGTCAAGAGGAAATTCAAAGCCAGTCTGGGCTATATAGCAAGACTCTGTCTCAAAAGAAAGAGGAAGAGGAGGAGGGAGAGGAAGAAGAAAAAGAAGAAGGAGGAGGAAGAGGACTGGGTGGGGGAAGGAGGCAGATCAGAGGTTGAAGAGCAGGCTCAGTAGTCAAGAGCACTTGCTGTTCTTGCAGAAGACCTGAGTTTGGTTCCCAGCACACACATCAGGTAGTTCACAGCTCTGGAGGACCTGGACAGGTATGCATACACACTAAAAGATTCAATGAACCTTTACAAGAAAGAGATGAGAAGAAACAAGAGCAGACAAGACACCTGAGTGTAACGTGAGGTCCCAGAACAGAAACTGTCATGAGGGAGAATCTCAGGAAGCCTGAGAATAGAGCATGGCAGTAGCTGGTCAGAATGTATAGTGTTGATACGCTATCTGTGACAAACGTCCTGTGCCCGTGTGAACTGTAAAGAAGGAAGGCGGGGTGTGAGGTCTACAGAAGCACTGTGCTGGCTCCGCAAGAATTCTCCAAATCTACAGAGTTCTCAAAGTGAACAAAAGCCGAGAATCAAACACTGATGTCTAGGCCCCTCCCCAGACAAACCAAAGCACAGCATGGACTGGAGATGGTGCCAGGGCTTGGAAGGTCTCTCAGGGGGTTGTGATGTGCATGAGGCTGCAAGGTGGCTTCTTACCCGTAGCACCTGATCTCTGTATTTTAGAAGACAGTGACACCAAGAGAGTCACCTGTGAGGCCATGTGTGACCTGTCACCACCAATTTGGGAATTCTGTTCTATACTTTCAAGAAAATTATAGTACAGTTAGGGATAAGTGTGTGTAATCAATCACGTGGGGCAATGATTGAAACTGGCACAGCATAGGAGTCCTAAAGAGACATCGATGTTTCTGTTAAGAGAGAAAAGTGCGGTGGTTCATGGGAGACAGGTTATAGCTGGGAGTCTCTGCCTGATGTTTTCCCACTGATGGCCCATTTTTTTTTCGCTTCTTGCATTTTTGCCAGCTATTATTGTCCTGTGGCAATGACAAACAATGACAATTGTATTTGCTTCCAGGGAAGCAAATACCATTTTGTCAAAGTGAAGCTTTGATTAAACTGTCTTTAAACAGTGCTCATTTGACCAGTGGCTTGTTATCACCTGGGAGCTTGGTAGAAGTTCAGACTCTCAGGCTACACTCCAGAACTACCGAACAGGAATCTGCATTTTAATGGGATGTCAAGAAGTACTAAAGAAGAGGAGCCTTCCATAAACCAGTGAGATAAGAAACCCACACCAACACTGATTAGGTGCTATGGAGACAGGAAGAGAAGAGTTTAGTCTTGAGTGGTGGACTCTCTCCAGGGCTGGGGACAGATATAGTCGCAGCAAGGAGTAGACAGTCTTGTGGCATCCAGAAAGTCTGGTCATTTTCAGAGCTTCACTCTCTGTGCATTTTGGGGGAGGATGCAGTGTGTGATCACACCCAACACAACCCAGCTACTGCAGAGAGTACCGACAAAGGATGAGTCCAAAAACATGGGCCTAAGAAGGGGCCTAGGTGTCTATAGCCTTGCTTGGTGTTGAGAACAAACCACATTCTAGAAAGCACAGCACAGTGGTGTTAAAGGGCAGAGAAGTCTCCTGGGCTCAGCATAAAAGGCTGAAGAATCCGTTCTGGATCAGAGATGACAGAGGCCTCGGGTTTATGCAGCTGGCAGGAGCACTCTCTCACTGGGTCTCATTGCCAAGCCGGATGAGCTTTAAGTCAACAGTTCTTTGGTTAGGATAGTCAAGTGATATTTTGCTCAACAAAGCCAGGGATGTCATTAGAGCACATTGCCTGGATTCAATGACAATTCTCCTGGATTCAAATGGCTAGCAAGTGCTGGGGTGCACGTGCTCCAGAGATGGGGGGAAGGGAAGGGAGGGAGGGAAGGAAGGAAGGGAGAATCCCATGAGAAGTTGGAATCCTCTCTATTCTCTCTTTCTGAAAGTAACAGTTTTATGCTTAATGAGACTGAATCACTTTTAATCGGCAAGTTGGGGTGCCCCAGCTCCAAGGGCCCTATCATGGCAGGGATAATCGGAGGGGGAGAGAATATCTGCTGTTCATCTGTGGGGGAAGCCTGCCTTCTCTCTCTGCTGCATTAGGGAGGATTTATGGGGATGAGAAGCTTGGGTTAAGGTTAAAAGGTGAGAGGCATTTGTCAGGAGGACGAGAGGGCAAAAGAGGGCATTCCAGTCAAGGCACTGGGCTGTAAATATCAGCAGATTGAAAAGGAGCCAGCGTTTTGTAGGAAAGAAGAAACACAGGGTGGGTAGGGTCAGGTCCTGGAGGTCTTTGGATGCCAGGCTGTATGGATTGCATATTTTGGGCAGTTGTGGAGAGGGGGATGGGCACCATGGGGTTTTTCATTCTTCTAGGGTGTCAGAATTAGCATTCTGACACCAGGGTGGAAACAGATCTGGGGGAGGGGGATGCTAAGAGGCAGAGGAGAGGCTGTTGAGAGGCTAATAGATGGGGAAGGAATTATAAAAAGAGAAAGGGAAAGGGTTTACGTTTCTCTGCAGAGTGTCTGAGATGAGCTGTCAGTGAGGAAGCCAGGGAAAGCAGGGAGTCTACAGGGCTTAGGCCGCCATCTGCTCCAAGCTGCCCCTTTCCACTGGGCATCTGGACTGGTCCTCAAGTGCTGCGTGAACATTTCTACATGAAATATTCTGGAGACTTGGAGTTGGAGGGAGTGAGGTGACACACCAAAATTGTGCTTATTTTGTATTTGTACTAGAATGTAACAATGCTTTCCATTATGGACAGGTTGCCTTGAGAAGACAGCCCCACCCTACAGATGGTATTTTTACCACACTCACCTGCACACAAGCCCAGCACACCTCATTTTATAATGTAAATTCACTTAGGCTGACTAAAAGCATGAAAGACTACAGATTTATCTGAACAAACAGTAAATCCTTGAGGTGAGAGGAAGGGAACTCAAAAAGGGTTTAGGGCCGATGAAGAAGCATAAAGGAGAAGCTTCAATGGCTTAGGTGGGGAGTGAGCTAACACCTATCCTGCTGTGGCTGGAGCACTTCTTGGTTTGACGAATGCCATTGGGAAGTTCTTAACTATATTATTTCATATTGACTATTCCTTACTGAGTTTGAATTCTGTCTTTAAGCATTTTTAATTAGATTTATTCATTTTATTTTATGTGCAGGGTGCTTTGCCTGCAAGTATGTATGTGCACCATGTGTGTGCCTCGTCCCTGAGGAGATCAGAAGGGGGCGCTGGTTTTCCTGGAATTGGAGTTAGTGATGTTTGTTAACCACCCTGTGTGTGGCTAGGAAGAGACCCCTGGGTTTTCTACAAGAGCAACATGTTCTCTTAACCACTGAGCCATCTCTCCTATCTCTCTCTCTTTTTTTTTCTTTTTTTAAAAGCATATATATATTTATAAGAAACAGCTCAATTTAGCTTCTGTTCGCAAATCAAGTGAGGTTTGAGGCCTATGTGGCTATATCTATTCAGAGCCTCTTTAGGCTTTGTCTCTATTCCATGCCCACCCCCCTCCATGTGTATAGTGTGTGTGTGTGTGTGTGTGTGTGTGTGTGTGTGTGTGTGTGTGTGTGAGAGAGAGAGAGAGAGAGAGAGAGAGAGAGAGAGAGAGAGAGAGAGAGAACAACTTTGTGCAGTCTGTCTACTGTGTAGGCTGTATAGAAATCAGACTCAAGTTGTCAGTTCTGACAATGAGTGTCTCACCAGCTGAACCGTCTTCCTGGCTTCTCAACCTTAATTTTAAAGGTCTCTCACTTGGAGTTTCTTGAATTTCTAAGACTAAGTTGTTAGCAAGTTTACATAATTCTCTTGTCTCTGCTTCCCCAGAGCTGGGTTACAGACGTATACCATGGTACCTGGCTTTTTATGTGGATGCTGGGCAACCAAACTCAGTTTCTCATGTTTGTACTTTATCAACTGAGCCATAACCCTAGGCCCCTTCAGTTCTCTTTAACAGTTAGATCTTAGGGTTGTTTAAGTTTTGATTTGTGTAATTAATGCTAATGTTTCTATGTCTGTTTCTCCTTCATCTTCTTTGCTATCCTGATAATAACAATGATATCTATACTGTGTTCCCTAAAGATCAGCATGCTAAAGGTTTGTTTGGTCTCCAGCTTGATGCTACTGGAAAATTATGGAGCTTTAAAGAGGTAGGCCTAATGGGAAAGCTTGGGTCATTGGGGATGTGTGCTTGATTTGGTTCATTGTTTAGTTTTGCAGCCATGAGGTGAAAGGTTTGTCTCTACCATGTTGTTCTAATATGCTGCTCACTATAGCCCTGAAAGCAACAGAGCCAGCCAATCACAGACTAGGACCTTTAAACTGTTAGCCAAAATAAAACCCTGCCTTCTTCCCTTCGTTGCTTCCACCTCCATCTTTTTCTTTATTTATTATATTTCATTTTTAGACAAGTCTCACATTGCCCAGGCTGACCTTGTGTTATTCTCCAGCAAAGACTGGCCTTGAACTCCTCATCTTCCTATCTCCACCAGCTAAGAGTAGGGATCCCAGGCAGGCACCATCACGTCTGTCAAAACTTCTTTGTAAGCTGATTGTTTTAGGTGTGTGTTATAGGAAGCTGACAGCTCCTGTCCGTCTTGGTGATATGGCCACAGTTTCTAGCTTTTGAAACAGGATGCATTTCATTGTAGGAGATAAGGTAGTAAGCAACATAATGTTTGATATTGGTAACTAGTTATCCCCGTAACAGTCATTAAATACTGTCCCTTGCCTTATTTATATATCTTTTGGGTTACTATTGCTGGTTTGTGACACAAAACTTTTTTTTTGCTTAAAATATATGGGTCTTCTTTATAACCTGCTTTTGCTGTTGTTGTTGTTTGTGTGTGTGTGTGTGTGTGTGTGTAACTCATTTATATTTTATAAAAAGTGTTATAGTATTTCTTTCACTTATATATACTTATAACTTTTTTCTTTTTCATTTATTTATTTATTTATTTATTTATTTATTTATTTTTGAGACAGGGTCTTACTATATAGACTTGCTGACTGGCCTAGAACTTGCTATGTAGACCATGCTGGCCTCCAACTCAGAAAGATCTGACTGCCTTTGCCTTCCCAGTGCTGGGATTAAAGGTGTGTGCCACCCTACTTGACTATATATTTATAAGGTTTTTTAAACATATTTTTTTTAAAAAAAATAGGGTCGCCAGTGGCCAATGGCTGCAGCCCGTGCTTGCATGAAGCTCTTGGAGAGTGTTATCCAAAGTCCTTCAGGAGGCTGGGTCTGTGGGGTGAAGCCTGGGTCTCTGCCAGCCCACTCAGCATTATACTTTAGTTCTTAAAAACATCTACTTTATTTCTGCTAGTGAATGTTTTACCATGTAATTGAAAATTGTAATATCTTTGCTCCAGTGAAACAAAGTGTTGGTTTACAGTAGAGTAGGTTTTTATTTGAACTGGATATGACTAATTTTGATTTCCTTTATTTCAATGATTAGCATGAAAAGATTGCCAAAAAGAAAATACCTGCTGATAAACTGACTGCAAGAGCTCATGCCTGTAATATAATGCCAGTACTCAGGAGGCCAGGGCAGGAGGCCAGTATGGTTTGGACCCTGTCTCAAAAACAAAACAAAGCATAACAAAACAAAACAAAAACCCCATAAAAACAAAAAACAAAACTAAACAAAATTTTAAAAAACTCAACCAGAACAAATAGAAAAACAAAAACAAAACAAATTTCTGTCAACAGCCCTCATTATTCTTACTTTATTTATGCATAATTTATTAGGTCTCCTTCTTCTTTGTTCTCTTGACACTTTCAGAATGTGTATGTGTATTTGTGTTTGGTGCACATGCATAGATGTGCACATGTGTATACTTCTGCGCACATGGGGACCAGAGGATGATGTCATGTGTCCTGCTCTGCCACTCTTCATCCCTTTGCCTTGAGCCAGGGTCACTTGCTGAGGCTGCAGCTAGGCTGGACACAGCAAGCCCCAGTGCTCCTTCTTTCTGTGTCCCACCACAGTGCTGGGGTTCTGGGGATGCAAGCAGTTACTCCCAGCATTGCATTTGGGTGCTGGGATCAGAGCTCAGGTCCTCGTGTCTATGTTGGAAGTTCTCTTATCCACTGAGACATCTCTTTAGTCTTATTTTTTCCCTTTAAAAGAGTTTGGGGAGAGATGGCTGGAATTGGGGGGGGAGAGTTGAAAGGATGGTGTGGAAAACCTAATGCAATAGAAACTTCCTGGAATTTACGAGGGTGACCCCATGAGAACTCCCAGTAATGAAGGATGTGGAGTCTGTGGTGGTTTGAATAGGTTTGACTTCATAAACTTACATGTCTGAATGCTTGGCCATAAGGAGTGATACTATTAGAAGGTGTGGCCTTATTGAAAGAGGTATGGCCTTGTTGGAGGAAGTGTGTCACTGTGGGAGTGGGCTTTGAGGACTTCTAGGCTCAGGCTCCGCCCAATGTGGAATCAGAGCCTCCTCCTGGCTGCCTGTGGAAGACAGTCTCCTGCTGCCTTTGGATCAAGATGTAGAACTCTCAGCTCTTTCTCCAGCACCATGTCTGCCTGGACACTGCCATGCTTCCTGCCATGATGATAATGGACTAAATCTCTGAAATTGTAAGCCAGGCCCCAATTAAATGTTTGCTCTCATAAAGAGTTGGTCATGCTGTCTCTTCATAGCAATAAACCCTAACTAAGACACAGTCTGAACTGGCCGTCTCTTGTAGCCAGAAAAGGCTTCCAGTGAGAGGCCCAGTTGCGTTCAGTCAAGTTGTTGGCCTAGGGAGTACTGTGGAGAGCCCTGAGCAACCCAGGATAATGCTAGGGCAGAGAGTCACACTCTGAAAACTGACAGCAGGCCCCATTATGGAGAACAACATCCACATAGCTCATTGAAAGTAAAGAGGTCAAGCTGGTGTCTGCGGGGAGCCTTTGCCCCTACATTCTAGTTTTTTTGGTGCAGGCAGATACTCTACAGGCTAACAAAAGAGAAACCTGGACACCAACCCTGCCACAACACTTTCAACCTACAGTCTGTCCTGCCTACGAGGTATGCAAGGTCAATCAACTGAGGTGCAGAACTTGTAGGAGTGGCCAGTCAGTATCTGGTTTAACTGAGGCTTACTCAGTGAAAGGGAGCCCATACCCTACAATATCTGGGTGGCCAGGAGCCAGAGATAGCCCAGAGAACTAGGACAGAACCAATCTCTCTCTCTCTCTCTCTCTCTCTCTCTCTCTCTCTCTCTCTCTCTCTCTCTGTCTCTTTCTGTCACACACACACATCAATGAAATAACCCCTAATGATATTCTCATAGGTTGGTGCCTTGTTCAATCATCAACAGAGAGGCTTCCTCCAGCATCAGATGGGAGCAGATGCAGGGACCCACAGCCAGGCTTCATGCAGAGAGAAAGTCTAAATTGGAGGTCTCCATCAGGTCCCTCCCCTTGGGAGAGGGAAAGAATGATGCTAAGAATCAGAGGGGATGGAGGACACCAGGAGGAAATGACCCACCAAATCAACTAAGCAGGGCTCACATGAGCTCACAGAGACCACAGTGGCCTGACTGAGTCTGTACCGGGTCCTCTGCATATACGTTATGGCTATTAGCTTTGTATTTTGTGATATTCCTAAGAGTGAAGCGGTGTGTCTCTATCTCTTTTACCTGCTCTTGGGAATCTTTTCCTCCTGTTGGGTTGCTTTGTCCAGCCTTGTGTAAGGGCTTTTGCCTTATCTGATTGCATCTTGTTTTCTCATGTCTGGTTGTTGTCTCTCAGAAGCCTGCTCCTTTCTGAAGAGAAATGGAGGGGGAGTGGATGTGGGAGAGAGGGGAGGTAGGAGAGGAGCTGTGGTCAGGACGCAGTGTATGAGAGAAGAATCTATTTTCAATTTTTAAAAAGTAGGTCATTTAGGAAACTAAGAAGAAAAGTTGAGGTTCTGTCCCGCTACTCCAAAAACAATTCCAGTTATTATCCAGTGTTTACTTGTACATCGATTATAGAATTCTGTGTACGTTTTATGTGCAGCTTTACACATTGTTAGTTCTATACGTGTGTTTATATAATATGATTTAAAAGGGAATATGTTGCTTTCATTTTGTAGGTTTCTGCTCTGATGTACTGCTACTTAAGAGATTAATTTTAGGAACTGGAGGGATGGCTCAGTGATTAAGAGTTTTTGCTGTTCTTTTGAGTTCAGTTCCCAGGACTCACACTGGTCACCTGTCACCGTCCTCTGGCCTCCGCTGGCACGTGCACAGAGGTGGCACACATATAAGCATGTATATAAATAAATAATAGAATACACCTTTAACACAGATTTTTTTCCCAATGGTGCTAAGAACCCAGAGCCTAGCCTGTGGTAAGTATATGCTCTCCCCACCCCCACTCAGGTATAAATTTAAAATTTTAACAAGTTCTTCACTGTATGTCAAACTGTGTTCTTCTATGCTAGGAACATAGCCCTGCAGAAACTTCCCCCCATTTTGTTTATACGAATAGTTTTTGTGCTTTGTTTGATTGATATTTTTGAGGACCCATTCATTGGAAAAATATATATATATATTAACTTCTTTTGTGTTTTTACATGCCTTTTAATTCTACCTAATTGATTACACCAATCAACTCCAACTTCCTTCATTAAATGTGGATCCTCTTGATTTGCCGTGTGAAATACTGACATTTCAAATTATCTTTCCACTTCTGCCTCTTTATTCCTCACAATGTGTTATAGAATTCAGTCTCCTTTCTCAAACCACTCAGGAAACATGGAAAGACTATTATATTACTCTGAAGTTAAACGGTAAGCCAGAAATTCTTGCCTTTTTCGTAACTAACAGGCAAGCTGTGGTCTCCCCTAATTGATGTCCCCCAAGTGTGCTCTTTTCGGTTAACTTCCTAGCATTGCTGTAACAAAGTGCCACAGACCAGCAATCTTAAGAAACAGAAATGCACTGTCCCACAGCTCCAGAGCCTAAAAGTCCAAGCTGTGGACAGTGTCAGTTCTTACAAAAGGTTCTGAGGAGCTGCTGCTCCAGGACCCCCCTCCTTGGTCTGCAGATGGTGTAGTCTCCCCATTTCTCTCTACAGTGTTTGCTTTCTGTGTGTGTTTGTGTTCACATTTCCCTCTTGCTATGAGGACGCCAGTTACATTGGGGCACACCCCAATGACTCATTTTAACTGATCACTTCTGGAGACGCTTCGTTGCTGTTTGTTTGTGTTTTATGAGGCAGGGTCTCTTGTAGCCTAGACTTAGTCCAGACCGGCCTTGACTTTCACATGTACCTGAAACAGCTGGGATCTCAGGTACCTGTGAATCCACCTGCATCCAGTCATAGATTGAAGTACTGTGAGTGAGGACTTCAACATGTTGTGAAAGAACCACAATTTAATCCAAAACAGCATATTAATAGTTAACTTGATGGAATCCCAGGATCCTATGTTTGGAAAGCATCCATTAATATAATTAATTTTCTTGGAACAGTGATTCCTGCTTGTATAATTTGCTATTTTAGGTTTTTAAATATTCCTACAAGGATCCAACAAGTTAAAAACGTACATGAAGTGTTTAGGGGATATTCACTTTAACAAATAGCTTTGTCCTTTGATGCAGTGCTGGGGATTGAACTCTGAACCTCATCAAGGGCTAAGCAAACCCATCACCACTTAGCTATGAGCAGAGCCCAGATGATCTTTGCTAAGGACATCATATCATTGCGATCAGACAGAGAGCTAGTCCCATTGTTCATTGTATCACTATTTTTGATCTGCTTTCTTCTTTCATTCATGGAACTATAAAAAATGAGCTTTAACTTTTGATTTCCTTTGGAAATACAATCGTATCTATTTTTATTACTTTTCTGACAATTAAATTTTAAAGTTTAATTTTGAATGTTGACTTTAAGTAACATCTTTAATTGGCAATATGTGTAGAGCTTTTTGGTTGTTTTTTTTTTTTTGTCTTTATGGAGTCCCAAGTAGCCCAGGCTGGCCTCTGCTAAGGTTGGCCTTATTCGAATCCTCCCACCTCTGCTTCCCAGTTGTCTGGATGACTGGCAGGCATTACACGCCTGGTTTCTTTTTTAACATTTTTTTTGTTTTGTATTATTCACTCTTTTTTTCTTTTCTTTTATTAAATATTTTCTTTATTTACATTTCAAATGTTATCCCCTTTTCCGGTTTTCCCTCCGGAAACTTTCTACCCCATCCCCCTTTCCCTTGCTTTTTTGAGGGTGCTCTCCCATCCACCCACTCACTACTGCATCCCTCTAACATTTTGAACACTCATTATTTTAACAATGTTTACTCTTGTAGACTCTTAAACTGGTGAACTTTTCCCCCTACAGGTGGAATACAGAGTAAAAGGTGTGCTTTTGTTTTCATTAAGAATTTTTACTTTTAAAAAATAAAGTTGCTTTGGGACAGGTGGAGCCACCATCAGAGACAAGACTAACAGCAGTGCATACGTGCGTGCGCATGCCTGTGTATGCATGCGCATGCGTGTATACGTGTAGAAGCCGTTGCTTCCCTGTCTCTTCCAAAGCCTAGCAAACTCACACCAGCTTCTATTTTGACTTAACTGCTGATAATCCACAGCTGCCCCCTCACCCTGACCAGAGTATTGCCCTCAGTGTGATGCTGTCTCCCTCAGAAATTACAACTTCAGTAGTCACCAAGTGCCAGTGTAGAGAGCACAGGACAATGGGCCTTTTGTCTGCAGGGCAGGCCCTTGAGGATCTTGCTGAAGCTAGGCTCCACTGCCCCGTTCAGCTTCCCTGCCTCAGCACTATCTTGCTTCCTTACATCTCTCCTCCAAGTATCATTTCCATCCACAGCTTCCTCACCAACACACATTCTTATTCTTCCTCCTGAGACACCAGGAACCATCTTTCATGGTCTCTAGCACATTGTTTGTTCCAGGGCAATATGCAGAGAACCTTCCTGTAAATCAGGCAGAGGTGCCTTTCCAGGCAAGGGCTTGGGCTCCCCTTTCTCTTTTTCTGTAGTTGCCAGGATGTTAGTACGAGGCTGGAGTGTAGTAGCCATGTTTGCTCCTGTGACCACGTATTTTTGTGAAAATACTAGATCATATAGCTCTTCACAGTGACCTTGACAAACGGAAACCAGTTGGAGAAACACAAGTAATTGGGTTTGGTCACAGAGACTGTATGTAGGACTGCTTATCATCTTCAGCAATGATATGAATGGCCACAGATACGGAAAAGGACTTTGGAACAGAAATTTCAAAGCAAGACAGTATCTACTAGCATGTGTCTAGTGGGGCAATCTTTGTGCTATGTTATAGCGTACTTGATAATATGTTTTCCTTTATAAGTGGTATACAGAATAGTGGGATATTTATGTTTTACAGCATCCTAGCTTTGACTCTATACTTAATGAAGACCACTTATAGATGTCACTAAGCCCACATGTCAGAGAACCTGAACTAATGTGGTATCATCTAATATTTTTTCCTCACGTGCCAGGAAGCATGGAGACAGCAGTTCCATGATGAAATTATGATTGCTGCTCACCACACTCTCTTCTTCAAGTTTCCTAAGGTGTTGTGTTTTGTTGTCCTGGTTTTTGGCTACTGTTGTTGGTTTTGGTTTTGGTTTTGACAGAGTCTGTATAGTTCTAATGTGATTGGAATTCTAACTCATAGAAATTTCTTTGGTTCTGCCACTTGTGTGCATGTGTCTATGGAGACCAAAAGAGGGCATTGGATCTCCTTGCACTGGAGTTGCAGCCAACTTTTAGTTACCCAATGTAAGTCCTGAGAAATGAACTTAGGTGGTATGCAAGAGCAGCCAAGTGCCCTCAACTGATGAGCGAGCCATCTCTAGCCACAGCTTGTGGGTCTGTCTTTTTGATTTTGGTTTTGTTTTTCTCTCTGTGTCAGAAAAGGATTTTTCCAAAAGGAAGGATTGGCACTGTTCTTTCTAGAATCCATGTGAAAACCTAACGTGGAGAGGGAGATGTTGGGGAGGTCCAGGGAGAGGCTGAGCTCTCTGGTGCTTCTAACTTAATCCCTCATCTTTATTGGTTGTCCTAACTTAAAAATCTGTGTTTCTTACTAGAGGTTTTTTATCATCTATTGGCCATCTACCACAGCAGGAATCATCAAATTACAGCCCACAGATCAAATCTGACTGCCTCTGCATACTACAGCTGTACCAATCCACAATTCTATAGCTACTGTTGAGCAACAAGGACAGAGTTGAATAATTGTGACATGGCACATGGCTTCCAAAGCCTGAAATGTGTATTATTCTACCATTAAAGGGAAAGTTTCTGACCCATGCTCCAGATAGAGTCTAAGGATTTCTATTCAGCTCAGCTGTTACATAATGTGCCCAAAGGCACCTACCTAGTTAGCTTGCTGTGATCTGACTCCATCTCAGACACTGCTATTCTCTGTGCCTCTTTTACACACAACAAATGTCATTTAAGCTCCACAACAAATCACTTCTCTTTGCAGATGTGGAAACCGAGGTTCGATGTCCTATCCAAGACTAGAGAGTGGAAAGCCAAAGTGAGACTTGACCAGTCAGTCTAAAGCCAACTTGTGGGTATGCAGCTCTGCCTAATACATGTTGCACCATTTAACTCCTTTTGGGGGTGGGGGAATGGGAATTGAACCCAGAACCTCTTGGATGATAGACAAGCATTCTACCACTTAACTTAATTCCCAGCCTTTGTGTGTTTTATTATTAAATATATTTTTTTCCTCAAGGATTCTCTGAGGAGGCCTGATTTGATCCTTGCTTTGAAACTAGTCATGAGAATCCTCAGTAACAAAGGAAAACAGTAGGCAATGTTGGCATTTGACAGACCCATCTTGGCCCTCCAGAGCTAGTACTCTTTTCCTTTTAATCTTAAAATGTGTGACGACATTGTTGGCCTAATACAGCAGGCCTGGCAGGGGACTCTCTAGGCCTTGGTTATTCTATGCAATCTGTCGTCTATGCTTTGTGCAGGCAAACAAGCTAAAGATTTGGATTTCTTTTACAAGTCCAATATATAACTCCACTGGGTTGGTTAGAAGCATATATTTGGGAAAGGAAACGGGGCATACTTTCCCTAGTGTATTTCTTCTTGATATTTGAACATATAACACTAAAACGTAACCATCATTTTAGGATGCTCAAAGACTTTTTTTTTTTTAAGTACAGGTAGCTCATGTCAAATAGGTAGGTTATTCACATTCAGACTGTGGTCTGCGGTTGTAATCCCATATTGATTTGACAGCCAGATGGAACTTATAGGAACTAGAAAGACAGAGGCAAAGAGAGGCTGTTATAAAGCAGAAAGAGGAGTTAGAGACATGGCTTGTTAGATAAGGGCACGGGCTGAGCAAGCACAAGGACCTGAGTTCAAATCCCCATAGTTCTTATAAAATACTGAGAGGTGACCATGAATCTTAGGTTTCTATTGCTACAATAGACACCATGACCAAAAGCAACTTGGGGAGGAAAGTGTTTATTCCATCGTACCTTTCCATGTAACAGTCCATCACTGACAGAGATGTCATGAAGGGGTGCTGCCTTACTGCTTTGTTTTCCATAGCTTGGTCAGTCTGCTTTATTGTATCACCTAGGACCACCTCTGCAGGGGTGACACCATCCCCAGTAGACTGGGTCCTCCTCTTTCAAATAGCACTCAAGAAAATGCTCCACAGATTTGCCTACAGGCAATCTGATGGAAGTCCTTTTTTCAGTTAAAGTTTCCCCTCCCATTTACCTTTAGCCCATGTTAAAAATCACCAAGGACACCATGGGTAAGTTGTAATCCCAGTGCTCTGTTGGGGCAGAAGGCCAGAGATGGGATGTCTGGGACTTGCTGGCCACAAGACTCTCTTTGGTGTCGGTGAGAGACCCTGTCTCAAAGGAGTAATGTAGAATGTTAGAGTGGACACTCAACATCTTCTTCTGGCTCCCAAGAACCCGTGACTAAGTACACACACACACACACACACACACACACACACACACACACACGCACGCACGCACGCACGCATGCACACTCATACACACAGACAACAAAATCAAAACAAGAGAAAAGGAAACATGAATCCCCCTTTCAGGTGTCCACACGAGCCTTGAAGGCACAGACAAAGGGTGAGACACAGAGGTAGAGGCTGTCACAGCTCTGAGGACAGTCCTTGGTGACACCTCACATCTGAGATCATCACTGTACCTGTTTCATACAAGGAGAATGGAGCCCACTTCTGAGGTCTTACCAGAGAAATAAGCAGAGAGAGAAAGAGACACAGCGTGTCTTCCAAGAGGACAAATGTGTTTTTCATATGCCAACATGAAACCAAACAGCTTGTGAGGTGAAGTTGTCCATTCAAGGGCTTTATAGTGCTACATTTTATTTACATGTTGGTTTGCTTTCCTCTGGGTAAGACTGAGCAGTCTGTGTTTGCTGTGCATCCAACAGGGATGTATGGTTTCTGGCTTGTGAGGTTTTTAATCAACAGCATCTGCAGATGGGATGCCTGCCTTATAGAATACAGGAGGACATTTTGAAAGCCTTGTGGGACCAGAGGTCCCCCTATAATTATATTTTTGCGAGTCTCCTTTTTCCTCCCAGGCAGTCCTGAGTCGGGGCCCTGTGTCCTAGCAAGTGGCAGGTGAAATTCACACCCAGCAGTCTGTCAGAGTTAGGCACTGACACACTGGTTCCCAGAAGGCTATTTCTGTAAAGGTGTAAAATTTGTTTTGTTAAATTACTTTGAGCGTACTTCCCATGATTTCAGAGACCCTTTTCACAGGGCCCAAAAGCCAAGTAACAAACTGGATCCCATGGGTTTTTGTTTGTTTGTTTCTTAAAGGGACAGAGAGATATGAGAACATGAAGTTGATTGGGTAGGGAGACGGGGAAGGATCTGGGAGGAATTAAATGAGGGAAATGAATAAAATCCAAATATATTGTGTGAAATTCTCAAAGAAATAAAGAGAGTTTTAATTTTTTTTACTAAAGGTATTAGAGAAAAGTGATCTTTCCTCTCTCTGTCTCTCTTCTTTCTGCATATTTTTGTTCTTGAAATAGGTTCTTGCTAGGTAGCCCTGGCTGGCCTCAAACTCATGGCAATCCTCCCACCCCATCTTCTTGAATGTTGGAATTATAGGTGTGTGCCTCTACAGTCATTTTAGCAGATATGATTTTTAAAAGATGTGTGTGTGTGTGTGTGTGTGTGTGTGTGAAGTACATGTATGTACATGGAGATGCCAGAAGTCATCTTTGCATGTTGTTCCTTGGGAGCCAATCACCTTGTGTTTTGAGACGAGATCTGTCACTGGGCCCTGGGGCTTGCTATTAAGTTAGGCTGGCTGACTAGAGAGGCCCAGAAATCTTCTTGTCTGTGTCTTCCTAGGACTTATGTGATACCCTGGTGCTATTGGTACCCTAGTGCTATGTACCATCAGGTCTGGCTTTTTCCTCTGTGGATTCTGAGGACTGGATTCTAGTACTTGAGTTTACATAGCAAGCACCTTGTTGACTGAGCCATATCACTGGTCCCTTTCCTCCTTTTTGAGACAGGGTCTCACGTATTTCAGTCTGGCCTTGAACTTACTACATAGCCAAGAATGGCTTATACTCCTGATCCTTCTGTGTCTACCAGCTAAGAACTGGAATTGCATGTTTTATGAAGTGCTGGGGACAGAATGCAGGGCTTTATGAGTGCTGAAAGAACACGCTACTGAGTCATATCTTTCACCCTGATGTTGTCATCATTATAAGGACTTTTTAAATTAGTTATGACATCAGCCTTAAGTGCCCAAAGCACTACTAACATAATTGCCATGTCTTTTTTCTTTTTGCTTCAAAGCCCTGCAACAGGACAAATACATCAACACATTTATTAATTATCTTTATTTTTGTTCTGCCAGCTTCATCATACCACTGAAAGGAATAATTGCAGAATTAGTGGGAACGTCTAATGATGCATTTAATGAGCGAATAATCAGGTGATGTTTCATTTGGACTAAACAGATTGCATTAAACAGAATAAACAAAGGAATTCACTCAAGAAACAGGACTGTAGACCAGGTCAGAGTTAAGAGAGTATATGAACTGAGTAGCCAGCAAGTGACCTTGAGGGGGCACTGGGGAGAGCCACCAAGTGGGAGTAGGGAGAGCAATGTGAGTCAAAGGAAAGTGGTGCTGCTTTTGTGGCTCATTTAGAATAAAGCTGTGACTTTGTGTCGTTACAGGGAAGGTGGTATGGCTCACTGGCTTGGTAAACTACAATTTCCACCATCACAAACATGGGCACTCTCTTAGTCCATTTTCTGCTATGATCACAGGGTCCCACAGACTAGCTAAGTGTCATAGGTCTCATTCAGGGGAGCCTACCATGGGAAGAGTATCCAGTGAGGTCTCCTTGCTGAGTCACAATGTGGCAGAAAGCATCAAGAGGAAATGAAGGGCTGGGGTGGGGGTGGTGTCAGGAGAGGATGGCAATCTCTCAGTAACTAAGAATTAATCCACACTTACAGGCAGGGCTGCTGGACCACTCAGAAAGGCAGAACCATTAGAACCGAAGCACCTCACGGTTTCAATGATGACTATATTTCAACACAAGGATAGATGAGGACATTCGACCACTGCATGTAACGTACAAATAACAACACAAAGATGCCTTGATTTAGGGAATAATCAATAGTGGGAAGAGGACAAAGAGAACACATGCAGGTTGTATTTATTTGTATTTTGTTATTTTAAGTCCCAGAGTAACTGAACCAAGCCACAGGAGTAAGAACACAGAAGCGCCCCCTGGAAGGCACTGGGTAGGAGCAGGTCTGCATTTGGTGTTCCTATCAGCTCTCTCCATTTCACTTGCCCCTAAGGCCAGAAATAGCCTCCACTTCCTGGGTCCATTATTTTTGTGTTAGGGTGTTTATTAAGCATCCAGTGCCCATACTGTGTGAAATTAAGTTTAGGCAAGTGTCTGGCTCATAAGAGGGCAGGCAACAGGTTTAGGCGAAACATGTACAAACTTTCTCAGGGTACTCTGGGCAATTCAAGAGTCATATATCACGACAGTGGGGCCAAGAGGAAACTTTAATGACATGCAAGGGTTTCCTCCTGTAACCAGTAAAGATGGATTTCACCCAATAATTGCACAGTGGGCTGATGCTTCATCTAAAAGAAGAGAAAATACTGTTCAGACATCTGCCCACCTGCTTCCTGTAATTAAAAGACTGAAGAAAGGCCTCTCGGCTTCTAAGGCCTAATATCAGTGTCATATGTCAAAGTGAGAGAGGGTCACCCAGGGTCTAGGAGGTGACCCACTGCTGGCAAGATCCTAACTTTTGCATTGACTAACACAGTTGATAGCAGAGCTTTGGCCTCAGCATGGTAGAACAGACTGAACTGTGATCTTTGCAGAATGATGGATGCAAGGAAAGTCAGCAGATGGTTTATAGGGATCTGGCCAAGGCACTAATAGCAACAGAGCCAGTGCTTGCAATTGCTTAGTCAGCTGAAGCCCCACATACTACACAGACAAGGGAGTGGGCTGTTCCAAGGTTGTGTAAGGACAGACGCAGTGCAAGTCCCAGCTGGCCAAAGCAGATTTCACCTAATCTCCTAAGCGCTTGTCCCGTGGGTTCAGCCCTACAGAGCTGCACAAATGCTCTAGGGATGTCTCCATCCATGTGTGCTCCTAGGATATTATATCACATCTTTGGGTCATATCTGGAGCTCATAAAATTAGAAAAGTCTATGTGTGTGGAAGTTGAATTCTGATACCAACTTTTTCTAAGTTCTCTCTTTTTTTTTAATCAATGATTTTGGCTGAGTATATAAAATCAAACTGGATCTGATTAAGAAACCTCACACAGGCAGTTTCCAGTCAGGAGGGAGTATTGGGGACCACATGCACAAGTACACACACAGACACACACACACACACAGACACACACACACACACAGACAAAAACAAAACAAAACAAAACAAAAACAAAACAAAACAAAACAAAAAAACCCCTGAGTATCTTTTATCCAAAGTACCTAAGACCAAATGTTTCAGATTTTGAACTGGGACCATTTGGCGATTCATAGTGAAATCATGAGATGTCTTAGGATGGGGGCCAAGAGGAAAAAGTAAATTCATTTACATTTCCTGTGTAGCTCCTACATGTAGTTTGGCGGTGACTTTGTACAGTGTGTTCACTGTTCCTGCATCTTGACCCCAGCCCACCATGTCAGAGGAGGTTTGGAACTTTTACATGTGTGTGCTCACCAAATCTCTGATTTTGGAGCATTTTGGATGCCTATGTTTTGAATAAGGATGCCTAACCCGTAAATATATTCCTACACCCTACCCACAGATATTGTGATAGGCTTCTTCCAAATCACTAACTTTTCCAAGGAGATAGTTCACTAGTATTTCAGCACAGTGTTCAGCTATGGGAAACAGAAAACCCATCTACAGGAGCATAAACAGAGTAAGGAGTAACAATGTTTTTATACGAGCCTGGGAGTGAGCTCTGTGTGAAATCCTGCATAAGCATAAAGATACAGTTCAGATAACCGCCCGGCATGGCGGCACAGGTCTATAACTCTATCACTGAGGGTGGGGGTGGGCAAGTGGGGACAGGTGGGTCTCATGGCCTCACCTCAGAAGGGCGAGTTCCAGTTCAGTTTTAAAACAAAAGGTGAAAGAATGAGAGAGAGAAAGAGACCCTTGATGCCAACCACGGTAAAGCACAGCAGTATAGAGCCGTATGCGTAACAGAGGAGGAGGAAGGGAGAGGCTGGGGGCGTGGCCTACAGGGACAAGCATAGACAACTGCTGCAGCTCCAGCCATCTTGTCCAGATAAAGGAAATGGAAATGCAGAAAAGAACAACACTCATGTTCACCCAATTATCTGTTTCTTGGGGCCTCGAACTGGGTCATGTGGACACAGTAGTACAGTTATTTTAAATTTATCCCCTACTGGCTTACAAACAAATGAGACTTAGACTATGATTATTTTATTTGGCTTTGACAATAACTACTTTTCTAACTGCTGGCCTGACTGCCTCCCCAACAGTTTACCCCAATTTGCTTGCTGTTTCTCCTGGCCAGGTTCTCATGGTCCATCTCCTCTCACAGTGCCTTCTTCTCTCTCCTCTTCAGTTCTCTCCTTTCTCTCCTCTGCCCCCACTCAACCAGGTAACTCAAATCCCGCCTACCTCTAATCCCCCCAGTAATTAATTTGCCCACCATTTTTATTTAACCAATAGTTTTAAATTGAGGAACAAGGTTTGCACAACAAAAGCTGGTAACCTTGAGAATAAGGTGTAGGTGAAACCTACAGAATTTAGCATTACAATGCAGAGCAACAGAACAAACCTCAACAGGACACACCCACCTACCGGGAGGCATCTCCAGCAGGCAAACTGGAGAAGCTGTGAAGTTGAAAGCTTGCACGGGATCTGGAATGGATCGGAAACTCCCAGCTCCCTTTGCCTGCTTGTCACAATAGAGGCCATGTTTGCCTCTGCCTCCGCTACCCTATGTTCAATGCCCAAAGCAGTCCCTACCGTTTGGTTCTTTGAGATAGCGTCTAATAGTAATCCTTAGACACTCAGTCAAGAAGACCAGCCTTTGAGCGGTTGAACAGCCTGGACTCTACCTAGGTATTTTAGCAATGTGCCATCTGAACACGCCCTGGGGATTTTATCTTTATTCTCTAACAGTTCTACTACACACCTTCCACAGTGCGTTACATTTTGATGAAACACAATCAAGAGCAAAAATTCAGTTCTGACCACAGCCTCACTGGGCTGGACATACGGGAAACTGCAGGATATCTAGGTAGCCTCGGTGAACCACAGTGTAAGGGCACAGCAATACACCTTTCTAAATGAGTCCTTTCAAGGGTACACGGAAGCAGCACAAAGCAATCAGCACAGTTTACGAACTACTAAGAAACAGTCAGGGACCTGCGTTCCTGTGTAGCTTTGCTTCTGTTCCACGTGATCCTAGGCAGGACAGGAATGTCTCTAGGATTTTAATTTCTTCATGTGTGAAAGGAGGATGCTGGACTAAGAAACCTTATTTATTTAATGTTTTGGTGTTAAATGTCTCAAGAATATTAAGCACAGGCCCTACCACTGAACTGCCTTTGGCTTGAGATCTCTCTCTCTCTCTCTCTCTCTCTCTCTCTCTCTCTCTCTCTCTCCCTCCCCTTCTCCCCCTCCCCCTCTCCCCCTCCCCCTGTCCCCTCCCCCTCCCCTCCCCCTCTCCCTCTCTCTTTCCCTTTTCCTCTCTGTCTCTCCTCTCTTTCTTTGACATGAAGTTTTGCTACACAGTGCAGGCTAACTTTGAACTCATGATACTCTTTCCTCAGCTTCCCAAGTGCTGGGTTTATAAGGTATGGAGACACAAGATATGTATACACACACAGAGGGAGATGCACCCACCCATAAGTAACTAAATAAAAAATGTAACTCTAAAAGACTATTTAAAAAGAACATTTCGGAAAATACACACTGGGAGACTCACACACAGTTTTAACAAGAGATAACAATGTATTTATTTTATGTTGTATTAACATGATCAAAGATAGATAACATAAGCTTTACCACCGTAATCTGTAGTGCCGGCGAATGGCACTGTAAACACTGATATTGGGGGTGTGATTGTGACTGACATCAGTTTGAAGATGTTCCCAGGTTTTCTAGCTGATATTATGTAGCCATTAAACAGCAGTTCCCACCCCCACCCCCACCCCCACCCCGCCCCCTTGAGCCCTGGCTATCAGCATGCTACTTTGTCTTGAGGAGGTTGATGACATCTGTGCCTTGGAATGTGGAGTCAGGTCACACTTACCCTTGTCACTGATTGTTTGTTTCCTTTCTTTATTTTTAAGTTACGTTTTTATTATACTGATTTATTTGTGCGTGTGTGTGTGTGTGTGTGTGTGTGTGTGTGTGTAGTCTACTTTTTTTTCTTTCCCTTCTTTCTTCTCTTTCTGTCATATGGAACACTTCATGAGTTTGTGTGCTATCCTCACACAGCGGCTGGCCCTAATTCTTGCACATTCCAGTTTTAGTGTGCTGCTGGGTTGGGCACTGGCTTATCACCTAGCCCAAAAGGTTTGTCTATGTTGTAGCATGAATCAGAATTTCATTTCTTCCTAATGCAGAAATGGATTTAATTATATAGCTTTCTTGATGCCCACATCATATAGCTTATCTTTCATACACTGATGGATATTTGGGTCATTTTCTTTTTTGTTATTCCCAGGAATACTTGCTATTAATATGGACATAGAAATATTTCTTTGAGATCCTGAATTTTTTTGTTTATTTGTTTGTTTTTTCCTGGCGTGTTGAGAGAGGTACTACACAGCTTAGGCTGTCCTTGAACTCCTCTTCCTCCTTCTGCCTAAAGGTGCTGAGATCACAGAGACTGGCACTCTGCTCTCCTTTCTTTTCAGTGCATGCTCAGTGCTTAGATTACTTGACCAACTGGCAATTCTATTGCATTCATTTTGAAGAAAGAGACAACAGAGTCTCAGAATTTTCAGTGGCTTCCTTTTGCTCCAAGGTAAAGGCCTAAGTGAGTTAGTTAAATGGGATTTCAGCATTCTTTATTGTAGACAACAGAATAAAATCAGACAAATGGGATTGCATCTAACTAAAAGCTTTCACTGGGCTAAGGAACCAACTGTGGCTCAGAAGACAACTATAGACTGGCAGAAAATGTCCACAAAGTCTGTACCTGAGAAGGGATTGATACCAGAATATATATACAAGGAACTCCTAAAACTCAACAGCGAAAATCCCAAATAGTGAAATTAAAATAGGGGCCAAAGGGCACCTGCATTAATACTGGTTTGTGGTCCCAACCACTTGGAAAGCTCGGTGAGGAGGAAAGGTGGAAGCCAGGACAGAGGCCAGACTGGGCAATAGGAGGCAAAAAAATCTTAAAAGCCACAAAACCAAAAAGGGTACAAAGCATTGAGTGTCTCAAACGCAGCAGGAAGATAACCTCCTCCAGTTAGAAGAGCTGTTAGCAAAAGGATGGAAGAAAAAAATGCTGGCAAGTGTGGAGAGGTGGGAACGCATCCACACTGTTGGGTGTGGGAGGGGACTGTAAATGACGGCAGCCATTGTGAAGAATGGCATAAAGGTCCCTCAGTCATTAATAAATAGAACTATCATGTGGTCCATCAATGTCACTGACAGGTATCTATCCAAAGGAGAATGGTAGAGAGAAGAGACATCTGCTACTGTAGCATCATTCACAGAAGCCAAGAGCTGGGTCCACCAAGGAATGAGTATGGGAGGGTATTAGTTAATGTTCTCTAAAGTGGTGGTTCTCAAGTTTCTAGCGTTGTGACCTTTAATACAGTTCCTTATGTTGTGGTGACCCTAGCCAGGAAAATATTTTCATTGCAACTTCATAACTGTAATTTTGTCACTGTTGTGAATCCTAATGTGAACATCTGTGTTTAACGATGGTCTTAGGAGACCCCTTGTGAGAAGGTCATTCAACCCCCAAAGGGGTCACGACCCACAGGTTGAGAACCACTGCTCTAGAGGAACCAGAATTGGTAGAATGAATATGTGTATCAAACGGGCACTGGACAAAGTGGCTTACAGGCTGTGGTCCAGCTATCCAAGGATGGCAGTCTCCTGATGGGAAGGCCAAGAATTCAGTGGTTGTTCATTCAGTGAGGTCGGATGTCCTAATCCAGAGCGGGACATTCCTGGGGAGCTACTCTGCTAGTCTTTAGAATACACTGAAATCTCAAAGAAGTAGGTTCTAATCCTAGCAGAGGAGTGCCTTAGCAACAGGAGAGATGAACTCACCAGTCAGTGTGAGGGCAAGCAGGCAAAAAGGAAACGCTTCCTTCTTCCATGTCATTTTATGTGATCCGCCATTAGGAACAGCCAGATTTAGGGTGGATCATTTCGCCTCAAATGACCCTCATAGGCATACCCAACTGTTTAAATTTTAGTTGGATTTAGTTGTAGTTAAGTTGAAAACAAGATTACTTGTTAGTCTGGTGCTACTATATATTCAAATGCTAAACTCTGTACCCCGAGATCTAGTTGCTCCAAGACAAAGAAATCCTCACATATGCCAGCTTTTGTTGTGTAAACCTGCCCCCTAAGTTATCCCTGATTGGTTAATAAAGATACCTATACCCTGGGCTGGGCAGAAGAGAGGAGGCAGAGCAGAGGTTCCTTGGATTGGGGTATAGGCAGGGACCAGGGAGAGATAAGAAAGGACACAGGGAAGAAGGAAGGCATTGTGGGATAAGTAGATCATGAGTGCATGGCCATGAGGGCTGGTCAGTTGGAGTAGAAGAAGCCCAGGTAGAACACAGCAAGTGACATCTCAGGGTTGTTGACAGGGAAGTAGACAAAATAGCATAGAGGGTTGAGTTGACATCTGCCTGGATCTAGTGCCTTAAGGCTTATTATAAATATAAAAAGTTTGTGTCTTTCGTTTGGGAAGTAAATATCGAAGGTGGGGTCAAAACCCCCAAATAATATTTACCACAATATCATTGCAGTAAAGAAAATTTGATGTATATACACCACAGAATATTGTTCTCTACTCAAAAGAATGGAATCTTGTCATTTGTAGCATCTTGAGTAGACCTGGAGAATATGATGGTGAAATAAACTGAACACAGACAGGCCCTGCGTGATTTCACTCATGAGCTGAATTTTAAAAGGTTGGTATCATAAAAGTAGAGAATACAATAGTGTTCACCAGAGGGGAGAGTAGGAGGGTCATATGGATAGAGAAAAATACAGTAGAACAGCCAAAGATATGGAATAACTTTGCAGTCAGGGACCCTGCTTAGCTTAGACTATATACACATCTTCCTAGCAATGCACATGGCAACTGTTGGCACCCTGGGCCCTCCCTTCTGCACCTGCATGGGGACATGTCCATCTGCTTTATGCAATGGAACTAAGTCACCCCCCCACACACACACTCACTCAGTAAACTTATGATAATGCACCATTTCCGTTCAGACACATGCTGGAAGCATCAGAGAACTTCTCCAATTGGCCAATCTGGCCTTAGAGTGCATGAGGAATAAGGCAAACTGTGTCTTCCAAGTGAACTTGAAGGAGAATCCCCTATTACCATCATGTGTCTATACATAATCAGATGTGTATATGATTAAAATCAAATGCATTGTGGGAAGGAACATGCGCAGTAGAAAGAAAAAAAAAGGTTTAGACAACTTAATCTACCAGAGCTGAACTTCCCAAACCACATTCCTTAAAAATCAAACTCCTCCTTCTCTGGGCCCACCCCCACTAAACAGAAACCACAAACAACAATCAGGGCCTTTGCATGCCCTTATCATGTGACCTGCTGTCAAGCTTGACAATGTATTTCTTTCCAATTTGTACTCTTTCCTTTAATAGAGTTTCCTTGCTACTTTTGCAATTTGTGTGAGACTTTGTTTCAGTTCCTTGAATGAGAGGCCATAAACCTGGAGACACCCAGTCCAGACTCTGACATTGGTAATAAAGGGCGCAGAGTTCCATTTAGAGAGTAGGATTGAGTTTTGTGTACTGTTTCACGAAAGGGTAATTATAGTTAGCAATACTTGTGATATAGTTCAAATTACCCAGAAGAGATGATTGTGAATATGTTATTCCAAAGTCACGGTGTTTGAGATGATAAACACACAGGCATCAACATACCACCTCACCCCATAAATATGCACAGTTAGTTTGTCAACCAAAGAAAAAATTCCTGCATTGATTTTACCCTAGTGTCTCACACAATCTTCCCAACTCAACCTAAAGTTCAAGTGAATTTCTTTGAAACCCTGGAACAAGTCATGTTCATGTTCTCCCTCTCCTCTCCTCTCCTCTCCTCTCCTCTCCTCTCCTCTCCTCTCCTCTCCTCTCCTCTCCTCTC
>JANHMN010000006.1:31372845-31399338 GCA_030674055.1 Rhabdomys pumilio | reverse complement strand
AGACCTCCCCAGCTTACACAGAATTTTCAGACCTCCCCAGCTTACACAGAATTTTCAGACGTTCGCTACTCAGAAAGAAGGGCAGTACATAGTTTTAGTCCCAGGGCCAGGTCTTAATCTTTCTCTGTGTGCTGACAGTGGAGATGGTGGGAAGGGGGTACTTCTATAAATCCTAAAACACTGGAAAGGGTTGGGGTGCTCTTCCCAGTAGAGCTGTGTGGTACGTCCACACCCCCGACTTCTATATGTAAACCCTTCCTTCTAGATGAGGTCTATCTAAGCACTCTAAAAAAATGAAAACCATTATCAGTCCTCTCAAGCCTAAACATTATCAGTCCTCCCAAGCCTCCGTATCCTGCTCCACTTTCTTTCCCATAGTGCTTCTCTTCTTGCTTCAAAGCATTCTTGACTGCTTGGAATGCCTGCTGTTCACTGTCACCTCCTTGCTAGAATGCAAGCCTACTGTGTCAGAAGCCCTTGACTATATTGTGCATAGACAGATAGTAAGTATTCAGCAGATATTAAAAATACACTAATAATGGTTACAATTAGCACTTGCAGAGCAGATCCTGTACCCTGACACACCTCGAATCGTCAAATAGTTACCATCCCTTGATGATGTAGGATGATTCTTGTTCCCAATTCAGAGAGAAGAAAACAGGACCACAGTTCGGTTAGGAGGATCTGAACCAAGGTTGCCTATAAAACTAGTAATAAGTGGTACCACGGTCCAGACGCAAAAACTGGGAAATACAGATTCCAGAAAGCAAGAATGAGCACACCACCAGGGACCAGCTGGCACTTGGAAGCCCAAGTTTGGATTTTGGATAGGCAGGTCTGAGTCCTTAGCTAAGAGTGTCAGAGGAAGCCATTTTACAGAGTACACTCTCCATGAAAAACTTGGCAAGACACAGAAAAATAGAGGGGTGAGGGAAGGGCTTTTACAGAGGAATACAAGTGGAATTAAACTCAAGTTTATCATTTCTCAGTAATTAGATTCAGTTTAAATTCACATCTTTAAAAAAAGGTAAATGCAGGCTGGATTTCCCTTATCCCACATTTTGGGTAAATATACCTAAAATAAAATCTACCTAATACTAGCAAATTACTAAAATCACTTCTTGCAAGTAATTAATTTGGTTTCTGTTTTGCCCTGCAGATGAGACAATTATTACTGCTAATAAATCTCTAGGAATTAATTGTTGAGATGGGATTAACAACCCCAAAATAGGTGGAAGAAAATCTTAATTTGGATCATGTTTTCCTAACTCTTGTTAGCAGCTTCTGATTATAAAAATAGTCTCAACCCCCTTAGGCGGGACTTACTCTTCCGGTGTCTGCGGAGGGCAGGGTGACCTTTCACTCGCTTTTGATGACCGCCCTCTTGTGGTAGATTGTGAGGATGCACATCTAGCTCGAGGGTTCTTTGTGAGAGCCCAGCCCCGCGTGGTCTAGAATATTCTGGGATTTCCCTGGTGAAGAGTCTCTTGCTCCGCTTTCCTTCTCTAGGAGTCTATAATGTTCTGTAAACACACGGACAAATGTATTGCTGTTATTTCTATATTGTATTTTTGACTATTTTTGTGCCAATTGCTATTACTGTGGCCAATTTTAGCCGTAATTATTTTCCTCTTCCTGCTTTACTGAGGGTTGTAAGTAAATGTGAATAGAAGAAAACCGAGAAGGCTAAAAAGATTTCTTCTCATTCATGCTTTTAACTTCACTTTTTTCTCCAAATGGCTGCAATTGGTTTTTGTTTGTTTGTTTTTGTTTTGTTAAAAATACAAGGCAAAGCCAAACAGAAACCAGGAGGGGTAGAACTTGCTTGTATTTAATCTCAGCACTCGGAAGGATCACAAGATTGGGCCTAACGAGGGCTACATAATAAATAAAGGTGTAAACAAGCAAAACATCAAAGGATGATACATATTTATGCCTGAGAAATACCAGGTTGGAGATCGTAAGTTCTCTCACCTAGTCGTTGCTTTAAGGCAGTGGTTAGTGGGTCTTAACCTAAGGATCTTGACCCCTTTGGGGAGGTCAAATATCAGATATGCTGAATATTAGGTATTTACAGTATGATTTACAACAGTAGCATAATTACAGCTATGAAGTAGCAACAAATATAATTTTATGGTTGGGGGGTCACCACAACACGAGGAACTGTACTAAAGGGTCACAGAATTAGGAAGGTTGAGAACCACTGTCTTAATGTTAAAGTTTAGGGCTGATGGAAGAAAGGCATTTGTATCAACTCTTTTTTTTTTTTTTTTTTTTTTTTTTTTTGGTTTTTAGAAACAGGGAAACAGGGTTTCTCTGTGTAGCCCTGGCTGTCCTGGAACTCACTCTGTAGACCAGGCTGGCCTCGAAGTCAGAAATCTGCCTGCCTCTGCCTCCCAAGTGCTGGGACTAAAGGCGTGCGCTATCACCGCCCGGCTGTATCAACTCTTCTACATGTCTCTCATGCACAGACACTGTGTATAGTGTTTCTTGGAAATGTAAACATATGGTCGATCTACAGCTGAGTTTACTTAATGGCTGTCACTTAAATTTTAGTTAATCAAAGGACAATGTCTCTTTCTCTCTCTCTATATATATATATACATATATATATACTCTCTCTCTCTATATATATATACATATATATATAATTTTTATTACTTGAAAAGTTTATACATGCGTGTAATATATTCATCAACATCCACCTCCATTCCTCCACCTAGACCCCCAGACCGACTTCCTACCTAATTTTGTGTCCCCCACTTTTTCTAACCCACTGATTCCAATTTGTGCTGCTCATATGTGAGTGAGTTTGGGACCACCCACTGAAGCATTGTTATCTTTCTATGGACCACATCTGTCTTAGAATTAGGGTTTCTGTTGCTGTGATGAAATGCCATGGCCAAAAAGCAAGTTGGGGAGAAAAGGGTTGACTCAGCTTGCATTTCTACATTGCTGGTCACAACTGAAGGAAGTCAGGACAGGAACTCAAGCAGAGCAGAAACCTGGAGGCAGGAGCTGATGATCCCATGGAGGGATGTTACTTACTGGCTTGCTTCCTATGGCCTGCTCAGCTTGCTTTCTTATAGAACCCAGGACCACCAGTCTGGGCATGGCACCACCCACCATGGGCTGGGCCCTCCCCCATTGATCACTAATTGAGAAAATGCTTTACAGTTTGATCTCCTGGGGGCATTTCCTTAAGTGGGGCTCCTTCTTCTCTGAAGACTCTAGCTTATGTCAAGTGACACAAAACCAGCCAGTACAACACCTCTAAAAAAAAAAACTATCTCTACTTCCCAAGCAGTTATCAACGGTCAAAAACTCTCCAGATAGGCATGAGGTCTTAGAAACTCGTCCCTCCTTCATGTTGGAGTACTGACTGGCTCAGTCTTGGGTAAGCACAGCTGCTGGGATTTTGTGAGCGCTGGGTTCCTGGCACATCCAAAAGACACTGTTTCACCTTGACCCGGTCCCAGGCTGGCTCTTCAATGTTTCTATTCCCTCTTCTGCCACGCTCCCTGCAGCCTTATGGAGAGGGATGTGGTACAGCTGTCCATTTATGGTTGTGCAGGAAAAGTCGGTGTCTTAGGCATACTTTATGACATATGGAAAGAGTCTTGGATCTCTAGGATCTGAGCAGAGTTGGAATCTGAACCCTCACACTTAGCCATTGTGATCATTTGAATAAAAATGGCCCCCATAGATGCATAGATTTGAATGATGGTCACTGGAGGATGGTCAGTAGGAGGTGTGGCCTTGTTGTAGGAAGTATGTCACAGAGGGGGTGGGCTTTGAGATTTCAAAAGACCATGCCAAGCCCAGAGTCTCTCTCTTTTGGCCAGCAGATCAGGATGTAGGTCTCAGCTCCTTCTCCAGCACCATGTCTGCCTGTGTGCTGCCATGCTTCCCACCATGATCATGGACTAAACCTCTGAAACTGTAAACAAGCCCTTAGTTAAATGCTTTCTTTTATTAGAGCTGCCTTGGTCACGGTGTCCCTTCATGGCAATAGAACAGTGACTAAGGCAGTAGTCTGACTCTGAGTACCTTGCTTCACCTCTCGTGGCAAACAGATGACAGTCTCCATTTGCTCAAATCAGGTAACTCAGAGGAGGTAATCAAAGAGCATGGCCCACAGCCTTCCATTTAAAACCTCGAATGAAAACTCCCTCAGCTCTGTTTCATCACCCACTCATTGTCCATTCATCATAACGTGGCTAGGAAGATGAAATGCTCAGAAACACCAAGCAGACGAGACAGAACGCGTTGAAAATCATGTGTTGTGTGTACCAGACTTTCCCGTCCCACTACCAACATGTCTGTGTGGTTGGAAGCTGTCCGAGTAAGAGTGCATAGATTTAGAATTGTGATGTTGTCCAGGTTAGTTGAAGTCCTTACAAATACCATTATTTATTAGCTTCTAGTAATGTTTTCCTGAGAGTCTTGTTTTGTTTGCTAAGGTCTCAGGAGCCTCAACTGCCCTTGGCTAATATTAGTGACCTGATTCAGGTTTGTAATTCTCCGTTTGCAATTCTAGAAACCAAAGTTCCAAAACCAAAAAGTGGCTTTTGCAATTTTCCTGGCAGCAAACCCCATCTGTGCCCACGAGGTACTATTTGTAATCTATTATTTTACTTAGTGTAAATTCTTACGTTCTTTCCCCAGTGATCGATCCTTCTCTGTTTGACCATGGTGTCCTGTCTTCAGTCCCAATGCAGCTCTACATGTGCCCTGAGTTAACTTTTAAATGGACTAATCTGCCTTAAAAACATTTGGGTTCAGGGTTTGAACTAAGAGTTTATAGCTCTCTTTGTGAATACTGTCTGTATTCTTATGTATTACATATCTGTAGGTTATACTTACAGGATTTGCTCTTAATATAATATAATATAATATAATTATTTATTCATTTGTCATTTGTTTTGAGGCAGGGTTCCTCATGCCCAGACTGATCTCAAATTCTCAACCTGCCCACCTCAATATCCCAAAGTCCTGGGACTTCAGGTGTAACCACTATACCTGATTTTAACAAACTATCTTTAAAGTGGGAGATTAGGTTAGTTTGAATGTCCTTTGATGTGTTGACTTTTTTTTCTTCCTCCTTTTTTTTGTTTTATGAATAAGCCACGTTGCTCCTCCTTTCCTCCCTCCCAGGATTCTATTGGATCAACTGAGTGTCCTTTTTCTTTCTTTTCCTGACACTTCGCTCAATTATTCAGGAAGCCCTGCTCTCTTTATTCTTCCTACAGTTATTTTTGAATTTAGTTAGCTCATAAGATTCAAAAGAAATCAATTTTTATTGCAATAAAATTAGCCTTTGAGGGCGGGCAAGATGGTGCTCGGGTAAAGGCGATTGCTGTTATGCCTTCTGACTTGAATACAATACCAGGATCCTCCATGGTAGAAGGAGAGAAATGACGACACAAAGTTGCTCTTCTAAATGGTTACCATGACACACAAACGCCCTCCAAAGTGTTCTAAATAGTTTGTATCAACTTGACACAAGCTAGAGTTATCTAAAGGAGGAAACCCCAATTGAGAAAATGCCTTCATAAGATCCAGCCATAGAGCATTTTCCTAGTGACTGATAAGGGAAGAATCAGTCCATTGTGGGTGGGGCCATCCCTGCGCTGGTGGTCCTGGGTTCTATAAGAAAAAGGCTGGGCAAGTCATGATGAGCAATCCAGTAAGCAGCATTCTTCCATAGCCTCTGTTATCAGCTTCAGCCTGCAGGTTCCAGGCCTGCTTGAGTTCCTTTCCTGAGGAAGTGGAAGTAAAATAAACTCTCTCCTCTCCAAGTTACTTTGGTTGTTGTTACTGCTGTTGCTTCTTCTACCATTCCTTCTCCTCCGGCTCCCTCCCTCCCTCCTTCCCTGCCTCCCTCCCTCCCTCCCTTCCTCCTCCTCCTCCTCCTCCTCCTCCTCTTCCCCCTCCTCCCCTCCCCCTCCTCTTTTTCTTCTTTGATGCAGGGTCTTGCTAACTTAGGACTGACTATGACGACCAGGCTGCACTTTAGCTCCAGCTTTCCAAGCCTGGAGGTCACAAGTATGTGCCTTCGTGTCTGGCTTGTGTTTCTTTTTTGTTAAAAGTTTTCCTGTTTTATTCATGTTGATGTTGTTTTACATGATTTTTTTTTGTTGTTGTTAATAACGTTTTAAACATTTTATTTCAAGAGCATTGGAACACACTGAATTTTGTATATTGAGCTTTTATTTTGTGACTTGCTGAATTGATTTATCAGGTTTTTTTTTTTTTTCAGAAAAATTGTGATTGTTTTCTATACACAAGATCGTGTCACCCATGAAAAGATATGTTTTTGCTTCTTCCCAATGTGAGTCACTATTGTGGAATTGGCTCAATGCTTGTATTATGTTAATTGGATTCCCAAAATTGCATGAGAATCTTGCATGTAAGATGCTGAGGGTCCCTGTCCCCAGTTGAGTTTGATTGGTAAATTAAGTTGTTGGTGACCAATGGTTGGGCAGGGAGACAAAGGAGAGACTTTAGGATTAGCAGGCAAGGGGACCGAAAAAAGCAGCAGAAGATGCAGGCTTGAGAGCTGCAGAAGACAGATTGTCAATCATGTAAGAGCCAGGGAAAAGCTATCCTAGGGCACCCCCTCCCCCACTGGGTCTAGGGTAGCGAAGATGGGACATAGATTTTATATAGTAATAACTCAGGAGTACCGGAGGGGAGGAGTTAGCAATGTGGAGATTTGGAAGTGCCCAGCCATTGAGCTGATTAAGGCATATTAAATATAAGGGTGTGTGTGTGTGTGTGTGTGTGTGTGTGTGTTTCATTTGAGCATTCAGAACATTGGGGTAGGTAGCTACAAATGAGTGCTGTTGAAGCCAGGGAGGTTAGAGTGGATTAATCACCTACCACTACAAATCACTTTTCTTTTCTTTTCTTTTCTTTTCTTTTCTCTTCTCTTCTTTTCTCTTCTTTTCCTTTCTTTCCCTTCCCTTCCCTTCCCTTCCCTTCCCTTCCCTTCCCTTCCCTTCCCTTCCCTTCCCTTCCCTTCCCTTCCTTTCCCTTTCCTGCATAACTCCTGCAACAATTTTCTATTGACTAGAAGTCGTAAAGACTGATACCCACCCCGACTTTGTCTTAGGAGGAAAGCACTCAGCCTGTCTCATTAAGTGGGCTTTTCCAGTGTGTTTTGAATCTGGCTTATTCCCATTTCTAGCTGATGGAGAATTTCCAATCATGAAATCCATTCTGCATTTGGCCATGCACCTCTTCAGCATCTGTTGACATGGTCTTGAGGGTTTTGCTTTTGATCCATTGATACATTAATTACTAACTGTTGAACCTACTTTGCATTTCTGAGGAAAATTCCATTTGGCTGCTGTATTAGTTACTGTTCCCGCTGAAACAAAATACCTGGCAGAGAAACTTAAGGATGTGAAGGTTCATTTTGGCTCATCATAAAGACAGAAGAGTCCATATTCATCTCAGCAGGGAAGGCATGGTGACTAGAACCCACCTCTCCTCAGCCATCCACATCCCCCAACAAAGCCCCCATCTCCTGAGGATCCCACAGCCTCTCTAGATAACATCACCATCTGCAGCCCACCTGTTAGATACATGATCCTTTGGGGGCATTGTCTATTCAAACCCCAGCAGGCACAATATTTCATACCCTTTTCATATTTCATTTGCTTGTATTTTATTGAGGAGTTTTGCACCTGTGTTCATGACATGTCCCTTAGTTTTTCGTTTTGTTCCCCCAATGATGATATTTTTTTGATATCATGGTGGTATTAGGTTAATACTGAACTCAGAATGAATTTGGGAAGTAGTCTCTTCATTTCTGGAGAGGTGGGGAGCTTTATAAAAAACATAACCGTTCATTAATCAATATTTTTAACACTGACGCCAACTGGACTTGTGATTTTTTAATAAAGGCTTTTGATATGACAAATTTAGAGTCTTCTTATATGTTACATGTCTACTCAAATTGTCTATTTCTTCATGAGTCAGTTTTGGCAGTCTTTATCCTAGGAATCTATTTTTTTTCATCTAAGTTGCATGATTTTTCCCACATATTATCATACTTTATGATTCTTTTATAATTTATGAGAATGGTAGTAGCTCTCCTTTTCAACATCTCAATCTATTTATTTAATTCCTCACATTTTTTTTTTATCAGTTTAGCTTAAGATTTCTTGATACATTCAAGGAATAAGTTGTTGGTTTCATTAATTTCCTCAAATCTTTGTGTGTATACTGTGTGTGTGTATACTGTGTGTGTATACACTGTGTGTATATATATGTATATTGTGTGTGTGTGTGTGTGTGTGAGAGAGAGAGAGAGAGAGAGAGAGAGAGAGAGAGAGAGAGAGAATCCTGTGAGTGCAGGTGCACATGTGGTGATCAGGCATTAATCCACACCTTCTGTCTTGTTTGCAACAGTCTCTTGCTCACCCTGTGTACTCCGGGTGAGCTGGAATTCTCCTGTCCCTGCTACTCATCTCCCCTTGGGAGCACTGAGATCAGAGACCTGTTCTCCTGTGTCCAGCTTCATGTAGGTTCTGGGGATTTAAACTAAGCCCCTCATGCTTTGCAAGTACTTTCCCTATTAAGCCATCACTCCAGGTCAATTTTCTCTACTGTTTTGATACTCACTGTCATTATTTTCTCACCCAGTCTTTATTAGTTCCTTTCATCTGCGTGTTTTAGGTTTGGTTTGCTCTTCTTATTCTGGTATCTTGAATTAGAGGTTAGATTCTCGAAGCATAATCTTTTCCTCTTAATATACACAGTTCTAGAAACATCTTTTAATCTTAAATTCCAATTTAGCAGCATTCCCAAGTTACAGCATAATGCATCTTGAATTTCATTCATTTAAAATCTAATACACCATTTAATTATTCTTTGTTTTAGCATATTTTTTTCTCTCATGGAACATCTTTTTGGCATCATGTTTACTAAATTGTTGTCAAACACCGAGTCACTGAGGTTTTCTTTAGTGTGACTTTCAGAAGTGTATGTGCTCACATTTTCCAGTTAGGTCTGTGATCCATTTCCTGAAAAATATGAGGGCTGAGCTTAGTCGCATTCAAATTTTGTAAATTCATTTAAAATTTTTAATTATTAATTACATGTTTGTAGTACCCAAAGTGACCAGGAGAGGGCATCAGATACCTAGGAGTTGAAGTTAAAGGAGGTTGTGAGTCACCAGATGTAGGTGCTGGGAAGAGAATCCAGTTCTTTGCAAGAGCACTTTCTGCTCTTAACTGATAAACCATCTTCACAACCTGTAGAGCAATGGTTCTCACCCACCCAATGCTGCAACCCTTTAATACAGCTCATCATGTTGTGGTGACCCCAACCATAAAATTATTTCGTCACTGTTTCATAACTGTCATTTCATTAGGAATCATAATGAAAATATCTAATATGCAGGATATATGATATGTGGCCCCTGTGAAAATGTTATTGGACCCCCCATGGTTGAGAACCACTGATCTAGATACGTTTTATCTTTTGCACATAACTACCTGTTCTACTGTTTCAGCAATGTTTCTTGGAAAGGCTGGTCTTCCTCCATCAAATTGCCTTTTCCTTCTGCATTTGTTTGTTATAATTTTTTGTTACCTTTTAGCAATTCTTCTGGAGCTCATACACACTTTAACTTACAGCTCCAGCCCTAGGTTCATGAGAACTTCATCCTAGGGACTTGTAGGAGCACTGCTCTGCCCTGCTCTGCCCTGCTCTGCCCTGCTCTGCCCTGCTCTGCCCTGTTCTGCCCTGCTCTGCCCTGCTGTGTACTGCTCTCTGTGCATCTCCATCTGAAGTTTCTTCCCTTTTTGCTATTTTCATTTACACATTCTACTTATAAAGGCTTCAAATAAAACAGCACATTCTTACTGTTTATACTGCTGTATCTTTTAAGAAAGATCAGAAATGCCAGACATGGAGGCATAAGCCTTTAATCCCAGCACTTGGGAGGCAGATCTCTGAATCCAAGGCTAGCCTGATCTACAAAGTAAATTCTAGGACAGCCAGGGCTACTTAGAGAAACCCTGTCTCAAAAACAGAACCAAAAAACCAAAAAGCCATCCAATCAACAATAGCCACCAAAAAAGAAAAAGAAAGTAAAGAAAAAGGAAGGAAAGAAAAGAGAAAGAATGTAAAGAAGGAGAAGAAAGATTATGCTGAGAAATTAGATGGAGAGTTGGGGCTAGAAGGATCTCTGGTTTTCTTCGGTCTTTTAAGTATGTTTTGACATGACATTGAAGGCTTTGTATTTCTTTTTTTGTTGTTGTTGGTTTTTTGTTTGTTTTTGTTGTTTTGAGACAGGGTTTCTCTGTGTAGTCCTGGCTGTCCTGGAACTCACTCTGTAGACCAGGCTGGCCTCGAACTCAGAAATCCGCCTGCCTCTGCCTCCCAAGTGCTGGGATTAAAGGTGTGTGCCACCACCGCCGGGCAAAGCTTTGTATTTCAAGAAAGAAGTTTGATTTAACCTGTTCTATGCACATGCTTTCTGTGGTTCACCTGTGTGTTCACCACAGTCTTTTACAGTTTTTTTTTTTTTTAAATTATGTGAATGTGTAAATATGTGCACAGAAGTGCCAATGCCCACGGAGGTCAGAGGTAGCTGGTCCCTGGAGGCGGAGTTAGAGGTGGTTGTGAGCTGCCTGACTTGGGTCTTAGGCTCTGACCTTGGGCCCTCTGCAGCAGCAGTAAGCCTTGAACCACTGAGCCATCTCCCTATGTGTTCCTACCAATGCATTCTTTATGTGCCCTGCACAGAGTCATTTCCATGCTCATTATTTTAAATAAATCGTTCATGTATGTCTTCCCCTCTTCCAGTCAGTCCCATTGAATCTATGTTTAAGACATACATTCTATATATTCAAGACATAATGTATATCCCAGATTCATCTCTCAAGGCCTTTGAAGGTACCTCCACCTTCCCACATACTCCCTCCCTGCTCCACAGCCTGTCTACTCTGGACACCACAGCCAATGTGCTTCTCCTAAAATATAAGCCAGCACTTACTACTCTGCTCAAAGCTATACAGGGCAGGCTGAAGATCTAGCTTAGCGGCAGGGCTCCTGCCTAGAGTACCCTAGGTCCTGGGTTCGATCCCCACTGCTGTAACAATGCTAAGAAGCTCCCCATCTCCAGGGATCATCTGGATAGAGGAAGCTGAGCTTTTGGCTTTAGAACCTGGCTGGTCCTGCAGGCAACCAACCCACCCAGAATTTCTAGTTTCTACAACATTCCACACATTCTCCTGTCTTGAGATCTTAACATTTTGGTGTCTCTGGTGGTAACCAGAAATACCATCACCGTTACCAGTGCTATAGGAAATGATCCTATTTCCACATGCCTAGTTACGCTCTCTTCCTTTGAGTCTTTGACCCCATATCACACTTTTAGTAAGGCCTTGGCTGTAATGTGGATCTCCTGAAATGTCTCTCAAAAGTCCACTTGTTGAAGGTTTGTCTTCTCCTCGTAGCTATTTTGGAATGGGATAGAAACCATAAAAAATGGACCTAGTGTGAGCCTTTAGGTAATTAAACAAATGCCATTGTGAGACATGGGGCCTTCCTTCTCCTGCTTTTTCTCTTAGCAGGCTCTTCTGCAGGATTTTTCATGTTTCCTCATTGCTGCAGACCAAAAAAAGCAATGTGGTCAACCAACCATGGACTGATAACTCCAAAGCAGTGGCCAAGTTTGTCCTTGTAGCCTTGTAAGTTGAGAAAATCTGCTATTTGGCTATTTGGTAAGTGAACGTGACTGCTGTAGCTTTCCTGACTCACCCTATCAAATAGCACACATTTATCTACTCTCCATCGGCCTCAGTTTAGGTCATTTTCTTCATAGCAGTTGTCAGCTCATCAGTAATCAGAGTCTATTTTACACTTCTTTCTCCTTGTATAAAACCCCTAGGGCAAAGGGTACTTGAAAGTCCCTATGACTGCTATTGATTCCATATCATAATGCCAGCCTATACCATAATGGACTCCCAATATTCATATATTCAATAGAAGATGTGTGTTCATGGAGAAATGCATGGTTGAAGTTCTAGGTTCTAGCACTCAACAGTACTAAGCTGTTAATCACATTAGAAGCACAGCTGTGGAGGGTACACGGGGCCTCCGGGGAAGAAAGAGAGCAGATAATATTCTCCCGCTTGCACAGTTTTGCTTGGAGCCTTTGCGTGCATGCGATGCCTTTGGCCCCATCTTCCTCCGTTCTTTATGGCACATACTTTCTTTCTGAAGGCCCTGAAAGAAACCCTCACCAAATACTTCTTAACTGCCAGCTTAATTGAGTTATTAGGAAGGGATTTCTTCCGCTTGACTCATAGGGGAAAAAAATAAAGCCATTTCCAGATTATTTTTGTTGGATAAGCTTGTCCACTGGGATGCCCAGAGAGGAGAGATCAGGAATTTCCTGCACTGTGAGGGGCCTGGATTTGAATGACGGGAGACACTGTGAGGAGGTGGCGATACAGGTTGATAGGTACAAGGCTACCTGAGACAAGGCACGGCCAGTGAGAGGGACCAGTGAGACGACAACAGTGCAGGTGAAATCCAATATCAACTTGTTTTGGTGGCTACCTTAGCTCTGTGTCACCCGCTCTATAATTGATAACTTCAAATGCTCTGGCTTGTATGGACATGTGAAGAGTCTGTCTTATATACCAGAACATAAACTGAGGAAGAGGATCTGATTATTTTGTCAGCTCTACTTCAGGCAAAATATTTGGCCATGCTGTGGCTCACATATGGCAGCGATTAAATATTTAAAACATGAAATTCCAAAGAGGAAGGAAGTAGCTGACCTTTAACCCCAGTTGTCACAACCAAACACTCTCCGTCAGCAAGGGGTGGGCTTCTGGGGAAAAGCTTTCCCTCCAGTCAGAATCTTGTCTGAAGTTACTTTTCCTTTTCTCCTTCTGATGAGAGACAAAGGTTTGTGTTTTTCATCAGAGGAAAGAAAAGGTACCAGAATTCTGGAACATGCAGCGGCATTTAGGACTGCCACATCTGGAGATGACAAGATAGGAATCTATGTCCTCGAGAGTCTAAGCTTTGAGAATCAAAGCTCTGAATGACTGGAGTCTCTCCTGCAGTGCGTAGGGCAGGAGGCAGTGTGGTCAGGGCTGTGGTGGACCTGGGGTGTGGACAGCATGATATATGGTTTACAGAAACATCTGAGCAGAGGCTGAGACCAAGGAGGCGAGCAAAGAGCTTCGTGGGGAAGAGAACACTGCTCAGACAGGGCTGCAAATGACAGACAACAAACCAAACTTAGGGGTGGGGGAAAGGAGTAATCTTTTTTTGAATGTATCCATGTGTGCATGTGTCTGCACACACATGTGTGCAGTGCTTGTGGAGACCATATGAGAGCACTGAATCTCACGGAGCTCAGTTACCTGGTGGTTATGAACTGCTTGGTGTGGACACTGGTTACTGAGTTCGTGCTCTTGGGAAGAGCAGCAAGTGCTCTTAAGTGCCGAGCCATGTCTTCAGCATCCCTTCCCCGCCAGATCTTTATCAGAAGAGTGAGGGTTGTGGGGTTAGCCAGGAGCTACTGTGGAGTCCCAGGGACCCAAACTACCAAGACTCTCTTCCTTCCCTTCCTTTCACTGTCTTCTCTGTCCTCCTATCTGCCTTACCTCTGTGTATGTGGCTCTGTCTCTCCCGACTTCCCTCATTCCCTCCCCCATCTCTCTATTCCTCTCCAGCTACACAGAACCTTTCTTTCTCTACTAACAGAGATAGCCATTCTCTGCCCATCAGGAGAAGTGACTTCTAGCAAATGTCAAAGACACATCCTGAAAGATCTATAGCTAGACATGAAAATGTCAAAGTGCCCAGATTGGATTCTCTGTCCTTCTGTCTCTATCCCTCCATGGCAGTGACAGCACCAGTGGCAGGCAGCTGTAGTGTTTCTGACTACCCGTCCCCTCATCTGTGTATGTGTATGTTTTGCTGAGGATTGAACTTAACACCTTGCACAAGATAGGCAATATTCTGCCACTGAGCGATCTCTCCATCTCCCTTTGTATGTTTTTATTTTGAGACAGGTCTCACTAAGTTACCTAGGAAGGCATTGAATGTATTCTCCTGCTTTTACTTCCTGAGTAGCTGAGATAACAGGACTGTGTTATTAGGCCTAGCTCAGATTGGAGTCTTTGTTTATTTGGTTTTCAAGACGGGGCTTCTCTATATAGCCCTGACTGTCCTAGAATTCACTCTCTGTAGGGCAAGTGGGCCATGCCACCAGACAGAACTGGTAAGGCTGAGTGAGCTCAGACCCTGAGAATCTCAGAGATTTGGTATCAGCAGGAATCAAGCCAATCCCTACCTGTTTCTGTATCTGCTCTGGAATGTGTAGCCACAACCACGACACCCCACTGAGAGGAACAATGCACAAAATGTAATACCTAGAGTCCTTCTCCAGGCAAATAAAGCATCACTAACATCTCAAACTGAGCCAATAGGAACCACCTACCCCCGTAAACCCCACCCCACCTCACCCCTCAGTGTTTATATAGTCCCTGTCTACATGGAATGAAGCACACATGTTATTTTATTGAGGATCACCTGAGAGTGGCTCTAACACTTGGGGAAGAGTTCTCTCTCAGAAGTATTTATCACTGGACCTTGGACCTGCCTGGCTGACCAGGTTCACACCACTGCAGCTGCCTGCCACTGGTGCTGTCACTGCCACGGTAGCTGATGAAAGACCTAGGACCTCAGCTACCTGGCCTGTGCAGGCTGACCAAACTTCTTGCTTCTCTTCTAAGAGCTGTAATATTCCTGGCATTCCTGGCTGGACCAGAGCCTAGTGACCTTTATTCATCCCAGCTTGCTTTGTCCTCTGGGCAGACAAGGCTGGCCTTGGACTCAGAGATTCTCATGCCTACCTTCTGAGTGCTGAGATTAAAGGCATGTGCCACCACACTCAGCTCAGATTGGAGTCTTAGATCTACCTCTTAGACAGTCGCTGGGGCTGGGTAGTTAGCCCATATTAAAAAATATTTATTGTGACTCCACTAGCATAGGTGTCCCTAAAATAACAACATAAAAACAACTCACTCTGTAAGGACAGGTTTCATGCCGCCTTACCAGTCCTCCACTTTCCTCTCGTTGTCCGTTGCTCAGGAAACACTGTCTTCACTCCCTGACAGGTGTTACTACTTGGCTTCTGCCCAAACCTGGATGTCTTTCTCCTTTCATGATCTCAAGCAACTTTGTTCCTGAATTACTTTTTCTCCTCACTGTGATAAAGTGCCTGGAAGAAGCAACTTAAAGGAAGGATGACTCCTTTTAGCTCATGTTTGGGGAGGGTACAGTCCGTCATGGCGGAGAAGGCAGAGTATGTTCAATGGTATCGCTATCTTTGGCCTGGGAACACAAGGCTGCTTTTGTTCATCCCAGGAAGTAGAGAGCCTATGAGGAAGATAGTCCGGTCTATAATATACCTTAGTGCTGGTTGCTGGCTGACTCATTTCCTCCAGTTGGACTCCACCTTCTAAAGGTTCCACAACCTTCCTAAGCCAGCACCGTCAACAGAGACCAAGCATCCAATCACATGAGCCTACGAGCAACATTTCCTATTAAACCGTAACATTCTTCAAAGTCAAGGTTCTTTCAGGACCTTAGAGGGACAGCCAAACTTACCACGTACAATTAATGAAGTGTAGCAGGCTTGATCGGACAGGTCTGTCTGTCTGTCTGTCTGTCTGTCTGTCTGTCTGTCTGTCTCTCTCTCTCTCTCTCTCTCTCTCTCACACACACACACACACACACACACACACACCTCCCTACAGCAATGGCTCCTCATATCTTTGGTGACTTTAAGTCCATCCTCCTTTACATGTCACACAGTCCAGTCATCCTAAAGTTATAGAACTTTCCATTTCGAGTGCCTGTATTCCTTTACCTTTTTGTTAAGATTTCCTTTCTCTTTGCTTTACTACACAAGATGCTTCCATCTTGATCCAGCTCAATTCAACAAATGCTACCTGAGGTTCTACTATATCCCGATATTATGCTTCATATCATTCCTTCTCTCTCCATCCTTCTTCAGACTCCTGGTCTCTCTCTCTCTTTTCTAAAGATTTCTTTCACAGAGAGAGTGACAGCCCTCAAGCACACTTATATACTTGAAACAGAATTCTCTTGCAGAAAAAAAGTATTTCAAAATAAATCTTTCCATTTAATGTGACGGGATGTCAGTTGGGGTCAGGGTATGTAGATCAGACGCTGTGTCTGCAGACAATATGCTCTACACTGTGATTTCATAGTGTGAGCTCTTTATTCTCAGTTGAACCTTTTGTTCCTAGCTTTTGAAGACATACCTTCAAATACCTTTTGTGAGAATAGCTAGGTCAGGCTGTTCCACCAACTTTTATGCTTCCTTTCATGGAGAAGAGCACAGAAAGATTGTAAGAGCCAGAGGTTGGGGAGGATGGAGTGTAACTGTCGGGACATTTCAGGAGCCCTGTACTCATGAACTCAGCAGTGTGGCTGCCTGCACAAGTGCAAGCCTGTCAGTGTTTCAGCAGGGAGCAGGAGGGGCTCCTGAGATCCATCCCTAGCAGAAAAGCTATTATGGATGGCGGCAGGATCGGGAGGCTGTTTTCTTTAAGAGAAAGGCTCCTGGTAAGTTGACCATGCTCCAATGATTGGCCCCAAAACCTATGAATATATGGGTAGCACGAACTGAACTAGGTGGGTTATTTAAAACAAATGACTGGGCATAGTAGCACATACTTTTAATTCTAGCACCCAGAAGACAGAAACAGTTAGATCTCTGAATTTGAAGGCAGACAGGTCTACATAAAGAGACTGTATCTCAAAAAACAAAACAAAACAAAACAAAACAAAAAAACAAACAAACAAACAAAAACCCCAACCAACCAAACAAACAAACAAACAAAAAACAAACCAAAACAAGACATACAGTTGAGAGAAGAGGGAGTGGGAAATTGGGAGTATCTGGGAGAGGCTAGGAGAAAGAGTAGGAGGGGAATACAGTAAACATATATTGAATGCATGTATCAAATTCTTGAAGAGTTAATAGAGATATTTTAAAAACATTGCTAAGGGTCCTGGTGGTAGTGGCACACACCTTTAATCCCAGTACTGAGAGGCAGATCTCTGAGTTCCAGGCAAGCCAGGAAGTTACAGAGAAACCCTGTTTCTAAAACCCAAAACATAAACAAACACAAAACAAACCCCAAACAACTCCCTTCACCAAAAATCCCAAACATTTATGGTCTCTACTTAGTTTCCAAAGGTGGGGAAATCCAGTAAGAACAGGTAGATGCCTCACAAGGAATCATTCCTGCCCAAACATGACATCTACAGTTCAATGCCTCTTAAGTGGCAATAATAATCTTCTAGTCTAGAAAGAAACAGGCCAATTAGATGGAGGTAAAACTATTTGTGTTGCTAGGTAGCTAAAGAGAGTCATGATTATTAAGTAACTTTTTATATAAACAGAATCACTGGGAAGACAAGGATCTACAAATCATACATTTGTAGAAAGACTCTATTTTATTGTCTTCATATCTAAATCACAAATATTATACACACACTTGTTTTTCAATCTTTAGTCAATCGTCTTCTATGCGACACGTTCCATGCTCTAGCTGAAGAATCAACAATACAGTGATATCTCAATCCCCCAGCACTACATAGACACACACAAAACACTTTTTTTTGTCACTGATATAATTGTTTACCTTTTTATGAGAAGTAATCCTGTTTGTCAACTTGACTATGTCTTGAATCAACTGAAAGCCAAGCAACTGGGTATACCAGTAAGAGATTTTCTTGATTGGATCATTGAGGTATGAAGACCCACCCTAAATCTACTAGCACCCCACATTTAAGGCATGGACAGACGAGCATTTGCTTTGTTGCCTGTTTGTCCTGACTCTCAGTGACAAGATCATAGATCCTGCTGATGAGCTATTTCTTGGCTGATATTAGAACCTCTTTCTTTGGGGGCTCCAACATGGACAAAGACCAACGTTTTTATGCAGTGTGTAAAGATTATCCTTGTATTATTTAAATGCTGATTTCTCTGCTCCCATATCTTGTGGCAATCTGGACATGGCATGGTAATGCTTATTCTAAGTATCTCTTGTTTCAAGTTTATGTTAATATTGTTTCCCATTTACTCTCTGACTTGTCAATAAAAGCTGATTAGCCAGTGGCTCAGCAGAAAAGGGAATAGGGTTGGACTTCCTATCCCAGCCAGGGAAGGAGTAGAGAGAAGAGGAAGAGAGGGTTCACCACAGAAAGTCAAGAGGAGGTACCATCAAAAAACATCTGGAGCAGACAGAGCCAGATCATTATTGAAATGCAAATATCTTGGGGATTTTGGCTGGGAGGTAGCCAGATTATCTCAGAGGATTAGAATAGATCAAAGACTGCCCAGTTATTGTGCCATAATGCTTGATTAAATAAATCTTATAGTCTCTGTCTCATTTATTTGGGAGCTAGCCTGGATAGAGAAAAATTATAACTTTGAATATTGTTTTTACACACAGCAGACAGAGAAACAAACAAGGCTGGTGTCTGAGTCACTGTTCTATTGCTATGAAGACATGCCAGGACCACAGCAACTCAAATAAGGATAGTGCCTCAGTCAGTATTCTAGCATTGTGAAGAGACACCATGACCATGGCAACTCTTATAAAAAATGTATTTAAATGGGACTAGCTTATAGTTTTACAGGTTTAGTCCATTATCTTCATGGTGGGGAGCATGATAGCACACAGGCAGACATGGTAGCTGAGAGTTCTACATCTGGATTCACAAGCAACCTGTGTCTGTCTCTCTTTTGAAACTCCAAAGCCAACCTCAGTGACACACTTCCCCAACAAGGCCACACCTCCTAATCCCTCTTAAGTAGCACCATTCCCTAATGACCAAGCATTCAAATATATGAGCCCATGGGGGCCATTCTTATCCAAACCACCACAGAGGGCAAGGTCTGTGCTCCATGGAACTTCATTACTTCCAATATAAAAAACGCATGCATCCAGAAATCTATGCATCCTTAAGTGGTGTGTAAGGAGGTGGTGAGGCCGCTCAGCAAGTGATGGCACTTTCAACCAAACCTAACAACCTGAGGTCAATGCCTAGAACCCACATAATGGAAGGAGGTAATTGACTCCCTCCCATAAGGACACACACACACACACACACACACACACACACACACACACACCAATCAATAAACGTAAGAGTAAAAAGGCATGTGAGTGGACTTTGACTTATAGGCAAATGTTTATCACACAGGCGTGAGGATCTGAGTTTAATCTCCACTTTTCACATTAAAACCTGAGTGCATTAGCACATCCTTGGGAGTGCTAAGAGATGGAGATAAGTTGATTCTTGGGTTTATCAGTGAGCCTCAAGTCTCTTCTCTCAAAAAGAGAGGTAGATGGAACTGAGGAACAGCCCCTGAGGTTGACCTCTGGCTTCCACATACATATGCACATATGTTCACATACATGCATACATACATACATACATACATACAAAGTTGTGTGAGATGGATAGCTTAAGGCTATACCCTGGATGGAATTTAGCTTTGTGTTCAGATACAGATGACTATGTGATCTTTCCTCTTACTGTTGCTCAACTGCAGAACCTGGGGCATACATACCAAGCTGACTCTTTGGATCTTAACATGCACAGAAGCCTCTTCCCATAATGCCTCTGCTCATTTTCCCCTCAGTGCTGGCTATCAAGGCTGAGTTAAAGCATGAATTTTCAAAACCCTCCTAACACCTCCCACAGTTTGATTAGGTATAATTTTTTCAAATTCTAAACACTACTCTGAGCCCTGAGTACAGTTCTATCATAAAACTTGTTAAGTTAAAACAGTGTAGTTATGAATTTAGTTGCCCTTTTCAGCCTTAGCTGCCTGGGCCTAGGTACTGCATCTTCTCAAGGATGATGTCAAAGGCTCCTTGTAAAGACAAATTTATAAACAGTCATAAGAATTATGCAAATACTTTCTGTGGCCTCGAAGAACAAATCCCATCTACTCAGAATAATAAAGTTATTCAACTTGCCTTGGTCAGTCTGATTTTACTCAGACAAAAATTAATTCTGAGGGCTGGAGAGATGGCTCTGTGGTTAAATGGACTTGCTGTGCAAGCTCACGAACCAGAGCACAGATCCCAGCACCCACATAACAATCTAGTAAACACACACACACACACACACACACACACACACACACACACACACACCTGAAACCCCAGCGCCAAGGAGGATGGGGACAGGAGGACCAGGTGGACTCGAAAGCTTCCATCCTAGTCAGGAAAACGGGAACTCCAGAAGCAAGGAGAGATTCTGCCTCAAGTGAATAATAGGCTGAGGATGACAGAGGACACCTGGAGCCTTCTTCCGGCCTCCACATGTACACAGGCATGTGTTTAACTATGCATACACATATGAAGATTCTCTCTCTTACACACATAATTATATAAAACAGTTTTTTTAAAGAAAAGACAATCTGTATACAATCACCTGTTAAACTAAATGCTGGAAAAAGTTAGAGTCAAGCCTTGTTAGAGGATAAAACTTGATCATGTAGTTAACCACAGCTTTATTGGAATAAGAATTAGAGGAGACTGAGAAGCTCTGTTAGTTTTTAAAAAATAACAATGTTTTATTTTTAAGTGTGTTCATGCACATGTGTGTGTGTATGTTGGGGTGTATGTGTGAGGTTGTGTGTGAGGGTGCATGTGTGCATGTGTATGTGTGTGTGCATGCCTGCGTGTGTATATGTGTACATGTGTGTGCATGCGTGCATGTGTATATGTGCATGTATATGCCTGTGTGTATGTGTACATGTGTATGCCTGAGTGTGTATGTGTGTGTGTGTGTGTGTGTGTGTGTGTGTGTGCGCGAGCGTTGGAGTGTGCATGGTATGTGTATGTGAGTGCAGGTGCCTGTGAAAATCTGGAAAAAGGTCCTCTGCAAGAACAGTATTCACTCTAATGGCTGGGCCATTTCTCCAGCTTCATAAGCATCCCTCTTCTGCACAGCATCCTTTCACTCTGTTTTATGTAGCCAATTCTCTTGCTATCATCTTCTGCCCCTAGCCAAACTCAGAGAAGAGGCAATGGGGTCACATACAGCTGTGGCCCTTAACCTGGGGGAGATGGCTTCCAGAGTAGAGAGCTTAGGCTGGCCCCCATGCTGTACCCAGGCAGAAGTGTTCCTCCCCCTCCTACCCTAGTTCTAGTTTTGAGTAGGCACATTCAATGTAGATCCAAGGCCTAACATGCAACCTACCCACTCAGAGCAATTTGCTTATGCCTTGGGAGCTTTGAGCCTCTGAGACTAGAGCCTGTTTCAAGTGGTGAGTGGGTTTCTCATTGACTATAACGGGATTGTGAGGCTGGGAAGACAAGAAAACCCTTGAAAGGAAAATGATTTTACATAAAGAATTCATGTACGATTGTCCTGAACTTCTTCCCCCCTACTCCCAACCTCAGTGCCAAGGTAATTGAACCTATGGCCCTGTACAGCCCAAGTCTAAACTTCTGAAGCTTTACTCAGTTAAGGAACGTCTACAGAAATCTCATAATACTGTGGGACTTAGTTCTAGAGATACACACATCTGCAAGGTAGCTATTCCTACTCTCACAGTGCTGTGGACAAAAAAAAATTTACAAGAAAAGAAGACAAGAGTGATTATGACCTTGTGGTCTTATGAATGAGTGTCTTGGACAAGATGATACCCCACCCTGGTAGTCAGAGGAAATGAATAGAAATGTGTAGTCCTTATGACAGAACCATAAAATGTTGCCTTAAGTCCAAAGAAAGCATGATATCTATCCACTGTCCAAGTAGACCTCTTTTTCAAGGTTCTCCAAGGAGCTAGTGCTGCAAAAACAAGGAGCTCCTGTGCTGGTAAAATCAATGATGGTCGGCAAGAGTGAGTGCAAGGAGTGTGATTGTTAAAAGTGCAGATGTGTTGATATCTGTGGAAGGAGTCAAATTGGAGACGAACTGTTTGCTGTTTATGAAGGCTACAAGTTGAGCTATGGGTATTTGTGGTAGTTAGAATAGGTATGGACCTCATGAACTCATGTGTTTGAATGCTTAGCTCGTAGGGAGTGGCACTATTAGGAGGTGTGGCCTTGTTGGAGGAAGTGTGTCACTGTAGAGATGGACTTTGAGGTTTCATATATAAGCCCAAGTTATGCCCAGTGAGGAAGAGAGTCTCTTCCTGGCTGCCTACAGATCAAGGTGTAGCACTCTCAGCTCCTCCAACACCATGTGTGCCTGCATGCTGCCATGCTTCCTGCCATGATGCGAATGGACTAAACCTCTGAAACTGTAAACCAGTCCCAGTTAAATGTTGGCCTTTATAAGATTTATCTTGGTCATGGTATCCCTTCACAGCAACAGAACACTCACGAAGACAGTATTTAACAGTAAAAGGAGAAATTTTGTTTCATTGCCATCTGGAAAGTGAATGAATTCATTCTCACCAGGTCATTTTTAACCACCATGCCACTCATGACCGGCAGCAGAACACATTGTCCACTTCAGAATCACCAAATGAATGAAGCAAGTTCAAGTAAATATGTTTGATGAAGCTAAAAAGAGGGGACGCTATCAGGATCACATGCTTTGTAAATAGTTTCACATAGTCTAGGCTGGCCTCCAACTCCTTAGGTAGCTGAGGATGCCCTTGAACTTCTGATTTTGCCTATATCTCCTAAGTGCTGAGATCATAGACATTCTCCACCAAGCCTACTTCATGCAGTGCTGGGGCTCTACCCCAGGGCTTCCTGCATGCTAGGTGGTTACTCTACCCACTCAGCTTTACCTCCAGTATCATCAGATAACTCTCCTGTGTCATCTAAACAGACTTTGAAGATACTTTTATTCACCATAACTGGCCGTTGGTGGTGATGCTCTTTCTGTGTGTTCACTGGGGGCTCCAGAGACATGCCTTCCATAACAAGGTTCCTTGGCAACGAACCCCCTTCCACAGTGTTGGCGTCAGGCTGTGTAATGGATTTCTGTACTGTGTCATGGTGCATTTAAAAAGCCTTTGGTGTTGCTTTGCTATCCTGAGGGTTTGTAGAGCAGTAAAGAAAGATACCTTAGCGTCCCTGGGTGTTTCTATAGTAATAACTAGTGTAAAATTTGAGCTCCAATAGAATATTTATAGAATTAAAGTTGTTTAAATATTTTGATAGTGCTTTCTCTAAAATAGACCAAAACACAGGAAACTCATTAATTTGCTAAATATTGAATTTTACAGAGTCCTTTGTTAAAGAAACCTGGAAAGAGTAGCTAGAAATTTAAAGCAGATGAGGTTAGAGACATTGGAAAGCCGTCATCCAATCTGACACCTCCATTTTCTTTTCTATCAAAGACTACAGCCTCTCTTCTTCTATTGCCATGAATTATTGACATCAGGTTAGATATGTCTTTGCTAGGGAAAGCGTAATAATCTCCTTGACAGACTGAGAAACTGCTATGTGTCAAAGAGGCAATTCCTCAGTGTTGACCAAATCTAAATTACTGGGAAAGCCATAAATAGCCAATGTTGTATGGAAACACATAGTGTGTCCATCCACTTCCACCATCTTTAGTACTCAAGCAAGAGTACAAACATGATAGGTCTAAAAGTTGTAAACCAACTTAACAAATTGTTAGATAAAACAGAAGCTTCTCTTCTGCCTTCCTTCCTACCTACCCAACCTCTTCCTTCCTTCCTTCCTTCCTTCCTTCCTTCCTTCCTTCCTTCCTTCCTTTTCTCCTCCTTTTCCTCTTCCTTCTCTTCCTCCTCCTTCTCCCCATGTCCCTCTTCTGCTCTCTGGTAATTTGAATAAGAATGCTCCACCCTTCCATAGGCTCATATATTTTAATTCTCAGTCACCAGGAAGTGGCACTACTTGAGAGGATTACAATGATTAGGACGTCTGTCTTAAGGTTTTATTGCTAAGAAGAGACACCATGACAACAGCAACTCTTATAAAAAAAAATCTAATTGGGACTGACTTACAGTTTCCATTATCACTGTGGCAGGGAGCATAGCAGCATGTAGACCTGTATGGTGCTGGAGAAGGAGCTGAGAGTTCTTCATCTAGATTCTAAGGCAGCAGAAGAAGACTTAGCTTCCAACAAGGTTACACCTCCAAATACAGCCAATCCTTATGGGCAAAGCGTTCAAACACATGAGTCTGTGGGGACTATTCTTATTAAAACCACCACCAGGTGTGTCCCTAGGGGTGGATTTGAGGTTTCAAAAGCCCACACCAGTACCAGTCTCTCAGGATGGGGCTCCCAGCTACTGCTCCAGTATCACGTGTGCCACCATGGTGATAGTGGACTAAACTTCGGAAACTGTAAGCAATCCCCCAGTTAAATTCTTCCTTTTATAAGAGTTGCCTTGATTGTGGTGTCTCCTCGTAGCAATGGAACAGTGACTAAGACCCCCCTCCCCACTTTTCTTTTTCTGTGGTGAGACATGTTGCTTAGGCTGTCCTCAAACTTGCTGTGTAGTTAAGGTTAACCTTGAACTCCTGATTCTTCTGTATCAGCTTCCTGAGGGTTGGGAGTGTAGTTATGAGTCATGATGCCTAGTTTATGGGGCGCAGGAAATGGAATCCAAGGTTTTATGCATAGTAGGCAAACACTCCACCAAGTACCCAAATACAGTTTATCTTCTATTGATAAGAATGCTTTTTGGACAACTTAAAGGCAAAGACTGATTTCACATTTTGAAATTACAACTGCCCATGGGTTTCTGGTCATCGGGGGATAGGTGATACAGCTCCCTGCTATTCCAGTACTCAAGAGGCTCTGTGGCACCTGGGATCTATAGGAACACCCCAGCCTTGAATATAAAGCTCTATCCACCTGCTAACAGCTGCTCACAGACGCCTATACCTTACAGCTTGGGGTGGATACTCCAGTTAGACACAGAGAAGACACCAGTGTAAAGGTGAACCAGAAGGGGACTCAGGGCCATTTGAGAAGAAGAATCTTGGGTAGCTGGAGTAAGATTTAGAAGTAAGAATACCTGGTGTGTGGGTGCACAGGGGAGGTAGAGTTAATTCTCTAAAGCATGTGGTCATGGGTCGGACATCTTACTCATACCATAGGTCAGGGACCAGAAGCCTCCATGAGGCAGACTAAGGACTGAAACCATCCTCCCCATGGTGAACTGTTATCTCTTTTCCAGAGTGAGCTGTTCACTTTTCTAGCTTGACTGCTTTTATGTGCTATCAACCATGGTGAAATAGGCAGCAAAAGGCGAAAGGCTTCCTAGGAAGGTGCCAGATGTTACCAGAAGCTTGGGTTGCAGAGAAAATACTAAAAGCAGGGCCCCGAGACCACACTTTTCTTCTAGGATGTCTTCAAACCCACTATTACTTCCTTATTTGACTCTGAACCCTTTGCCAAGGATACCCATGACTTCTGTTCCTCTGCCTCCTTTCCCCATTTAAAGGATTCCAGCAGGGCCAGCTGAGATAGATTCATCTCTCCTATAGTGGTGATCCATCTACCCATGCATCCATCCACCCATTCATCCACCCACCCACCCACCCATCTATTCATCCATCCATCTCTCTCCATCTGATGTTAATGACTTTGTGTTTTAGTGTGGGTGGGCTCAAGGACGGATCCCTCTCTGCTAACCTCTGTATAGTGAGTCATCTGGGGAGTGGAGTGGGAGGTGAGCCACACCTGAGAAATGTGCTTTTGGAATACTGGAGACTGAATTACTCTGTACTTTGCACTTGATTTAACTATTTCAAACAAGGTAACTGGGGTAATGAGAGTGAAACTGCTGTTGACATTTCCTCATATCTCACTAGGAACTTAGAAGAGGTTCCTCCCCTCTCCTCTCCCAAGCCTCTCCCTTTCACTCAATCTATCTTCCTTAGCTCATTTCCTGCAGGGTGATTTCAGGTTCAACCTGTTTTTAAGTTTATGAATCATATCAGTGACTCAAAGCCAATTTGGGTGCAAAAAAAAAAAAAAAAAGGTTAGCTTTTATAAGAAACCAAACCTAGAAAGGAATGTGGGCTATTATTCTCAGAACTTTTGGCAAAAACCCACTAAAGCATTATTCTTTTATTGATTCAGCAAAAATATGCTGTGAGCACACTCAATGGCACTATATAGAAAGGCAATTAAAAGCTTTTATCTGAATGGCACTAGGTTGTCTTTAAAGATATATATTAAATAAATATGAATAATATATAGTAAATACATATGTATATGTAAATATAAATTATATATACACAGAGTGGAAACGTACTCAGAAGTACTGTATATTATAAACCAGTTAAGAGAGGGCCAGGCATGATGATGCATGCCTTTAATCCCAGCATCTAGGAGGCAGAGGAGGCAGAGGAGGCAGAGAGGCAGAGAGGAGGCAGAGAGGAGGCAGAGGAGGCAGAGAGGAGGCAGAGGAGGCAGAGGAGGCAGAGGAGGCAGAGGAGGCAG
>JANHMN010000006.1:31356536-31367786 GCA_030674055.1 Rhabdomys pumilio | reverse complement strand
ATGGTGGCAGACCAGAAGCAGAGAGAGCTTGGACTGAAAGCAGGCTCAGCTGTGACCTTCAAGACTTTTGTCGGCCATGCTTCCTACCCCAGGGGTTCCCCAACCACTCCAAATAGCTGGAGATGAAGTGTTTCAGTACATTTCAGTACTGGGGAGTACATTTCACATTTCAAATTAACACACAGACACAGACACAGACACACACACACACACACACACACACACACACACACACACATACATATGCATTTGATTTCACAGGTCTTGTTTGATTAATGAGTATTTTTTTAAAAATCCAAATTACTGGCCAGTGAGATGGCTCAGCAGTTAAAGGCTCTTTCCCTGTAAACTAGATGACCTGGCTTCTACCAGGACCCAGATAGTTGACAAGAGCCCCATTTCCCACGATTATCTTCCTTCCTTCACATGTCCATTACGGCAAGTGTGTGCCCACATACATAGACACAGAAAATAAATGTAATAAAAATATTTGATAGCGGAATCACAAAAAGCCTGTACTTTAAATCTATTTCTGTCTCATTAGTCGTCATCTTCTTTCACCCTTGTGGGGTCATGTATAATTATTAAATCAGATTTTTTTCCTCCTGAGTACTTTCCGAGAGTCCTTCGCATCTATGAGAGCTTGCTCAGTAATTGATCTGAGGTATTTATTGCTTGAATTTAATTTAGGCATTCTTGGGGAGCTGGTATAAACTTTACAGCCACAGGAATGTTCATTTTATCATTGCAGTCTGTTGGACTACATTTAAAGTCTCCCTCTCTTCACTCACTTAACATGTATATCAAAAAAAAAAATGAGTGAATTAAGAATGGAAATAGCCTTGGTAATTATTTTACCTTCTTCTTCATGCTACAGTGAGTAAATTAATTCAAAGAGGGTAACTAATTTAGCCAAAACTGGAGAAGAAGCTCTTGAAGATACTAACAGAATCAGAAGAGGAATTAATACATATAAAATACAGAGCTGAAGTAGATGTCTGTTTTTATCAAAAGCTTGCTGTTTATATTGATTGCAGAGCCCTGTTTACTGCCCATTCTCTACTTTCAGTCCCAAAGGATCCAGTTCCATCTTCAGTCCCATAGAAGGGTATATGGTACAATTAGAGTGGTACAGCCAATCCTTGGTTCAGAGGTCGGCACATGACCCACCCAGGGCCAATGAGAGTCCATCCTGGGATTTCATCTGGTATGAAATTAGACAGAACAAGTCTAATTCCTGAGTGTCCTGGTTAGTTTAACTGTCAACTTAACAGTCTAGAGTCATCTGAGAGGAACTGTCTAAGCCAGCTTGGCTTGTGGGCATGTCTGTGGGAAGGACAGGGAGTGTCTTGATTGTTAATTCATGTCGGGGGATCCAGTCCAATGTGGGTAATGTATTCCCTGGGCAAGTTGTCCTGGACTATGCCAGAAAGTAAGTTAAGTTTAAGCCAGTCTGTGATCCAGTTAGCAACCAGCATCTATGGCTCCCAAGGTGTTTGGCTTGTGAGTTCTGTGGTCCATTACAGAGTAATACTGTGTGGAATATGGAGCATTCTGCCTTTAACTTCCTGCTCAGATTCCTGCCTTGACTTTCTTCCTTGGCAGACTGTAACATGTAGAATGAAGTAAATGTTTTTATCCCCTAAGTTGGTGTGGATCAGAATGTTTTATCCTAGCCCCAGAAATCAAATTATGAAAGAATGTTAGGCAATCTTGTCAGCTGAAAGGGGGTAGATAGGAGACCATGTGAGAAAGAAACATTCACAGAAGACTTTAGTATTAAAGATGGCTGATGTCCAATCCTTAAAACACAGAGACTGTGGTTGGAGCTTTGTCTTTTATGGAGCTTCTGGGGACCAGTGGTAACTACTCTGCTAAACACTGCCATGTGTATGTGATTTGAAGTTCACAGGGGGAAAGCCCCACCCATGTTAGAGATACTCCAAGGCTGACTAAGAATCACATTGCTGTGGAGAGTTGGAATGCTGCAATCAAAGTAGTCCTGAAGTTGAACCAGGTTGTCCTGGGCCATCTGTACCCCCATCATAGCCACTCATTGTCTACCTCTACGTCAGATCTAATACCTTCATGACTGCCATGTGACACCTTTTGGGACATATGAACTTAATGGACACCTGGCTTCCATCAGAGTGACATCTGATAGCATCAGAGGCCTGAGCAGTGTTTTACTCTTAGCTATTGGCTGTTGGCCTGATGGTTCTACCACCATTTTGAGGAAGAGCTTTGATTCATGACTTTCTCTTGTCACACAATTGTAAAAACTGTAAAACCTTCATGAAAGGTAGCACATTAGAGCAGGGTACATGGGCTGACTGGAATCTGTTTTCGTAGGCTGTGATCACTCAGACTCAGCTCTAGAATGAGCTCTCCTTTGGTCGTTAGGGTTGTTTTTGCATTGACCCATGTAACCCACCAACCCCTCTTCCATGTTATAATTTTTCTTTTCTTTTTTTTTAAATGTACTTATCACTGTCTGGTAAGTAGCACTGGTTTTCAGTGGTTTATTGAATGTATGGAGATGGAATTAGGGGATGAATTTTATGGGATAGGGGCTGCTTCCTGTGTATCTGTGGCCCAGAGAACAGAGCTTTACAAATCATAGCCCTGCCCTGATTAGTGGCAAGCCTTTAATCCCAGTACTCAGCACACAGAGAAAGGCAACTCTGTGAGTCGGAGGCTGGTCTGATCTACACAGTAGGTTCCAGGTAGGATAGGGCTATACTGTAAGACCTTGCCTTAAAAACAAACAAACCCATCAAAACCAACCAACCAAGCAACAATAAAAACAAACCATAGCCTCTTAAAATAAGTATTTGCTGAATATAGAGTCAGTGTTCGTAAAAGGAGGCACAATTCTCCAAGTGTGATGTGTGGGCTGTGCATCAGGAAGCAAGTTATGCAGACAAAGCTGTGGTTGGATCATTTTGAAGGCTCTTCTTGAAAACAGCATAAGAAGTGTTTCCTGGTATCTCCCATGATGTAGGCCTATACTCCCAACACTTGGGAAGAGGAGGCAGGAGGATGGTGATCTAAAGTTTAGCCTGGGTCACATAGTGAAACCCTGTTACAAACAGAACCAAATATAACAACCACTAAAACCAACAATAACGGACAAAGCTAGATAGTTAGAATATCGATTGATGTTTGAGTGATTGAAAACATCTAAAATAAAATGCAAGGTTAAGATATGGTACATTAGATGTACATGAAAAGAGTCAGTGGATGGGGTATATGAATGCCAGTCCTACAGACATGCAGTGTCTGTGCTGGCCAGTCTAATGTGCTGACTGACCACATACAGTCTTAGAACAATGAGTTAGGTCAGGAGGATTATAGAGAACAATAGAAGAGACAGTCATGAGTCTGGTTGGCTGTGTTGATTGCCAGGAAGCATCCATTGATTTGTACCGCAACACTGTCATGCTTGGTTCTAACATTGGCTCTGGGGAGTGAGGTTGCCGAGCAGAGAATGAAGAATAGAGTACATTCTAAGAGTCAAAGGCGATTCTGAATACCCCCTAAGAACACAGTCTGGGTTTGAAGGGCTTATTCTATAGAGATCTGTGAAGCTGAAGACAACAGTGGTTTCACCACCAACAGCCCTGGAGGGGTGGGAAGGCAGTAAGAATGAGACATGTCAGGTCCAAGCAACTTAGGATATCCCAAAGCTTCAGGGATGTTAGTGAGACCTAGATGCTTTGTGAAGATGAATCTAAGCCATGAATAGTGGTTCATGTTTGTAATCATTACACCTTGGAAGTCTGATGCAGGGGGATTATAAATAGTTCATTTTCAGCCTGGGGCATATAGCAAGACCCTGTGTGAATTTTTCCTTTAAACAACAACAACAACAACAACTCCAACAAGAATGCTCCCTCAAAAACAGTAAAACAAAACCAAAACCCAGTTCTTCCCCATAGCCTACCTCAGATTTTGGCTATATCAGTTTCTATCTCTAGATTCTGAAACATTATGTAAAATAGCATTTTACTATTCACAGAATTTTTTTTATAATAAAAATTATCTGGGACCCTGACAAAGCATCAGGTATGTGACACAGGACAGGGTGGAGTTACTCTTGAGATGAAATACTTTCTCCAATAACCCACTGCCAATGGGTGCTCTGCCAATGCTTGCCACTTTATGGTGATCTGTAGGGTTCCCCAGACCCAAAAGAGCAGGTAGGTGACAACTGAAGACTGAGGGAAAACATCTGATGAGTCTCTGATGAAGTCAACAGAGAGCAGAGGTGTTGTTGAGAGTACTGACTTCCCTGGGCCAGTTAGTGCAGAAACAAACTTAACAAGTCACTGGTTGCCTAGTCTCCCTTGACCAAAGGCTGAGTTTTTCTTCACAGCAATAACCAACTTGGTAATGATAATTCAGTTATGGTCACTAGCTCTATTTAAGTATGAGAAAGCATGAGAAACAACTTTTTCCTCAAAGACTAAAAATAGCAGAAGTTAGTTTTGAGGGCTGGTGAGATGGTTCAGTGGTTAAGAGTACTGACTGCTCTTCCAGAGGACCTGGATTTGATTCCCAGCACCCATCTGGTGTCTCACAACCAGTTTCAGGAAACACAGTGCCTTCTTATGACCTTGTAAACATCATGTATGCATGTGGTACATAGACACACATGTAGGTAAGACATCCATACACATTAATTACATTTTTAAAAAGGTTCACCAAGGGCACCAACTAAGCAGGGTTAATATTGAACAGTCATTACTCGCCATGCTATTTTACATAACTTTTCCTTCACTTCTAATCCCAGACATGGTAGGTCTTCATCTTAGGTGTGTGTGTGTGTGTGTGTGTGTGTGTGTGTGTGTGTGTGTGTGTGTGTGTGTGTGTGTGTAAGTGTGTGTACACGCATATGGAAATCAGAGAACACTCTCAAGTGTTGTTTCTTGGGTGCTGTTTCCCTTTACTCTTTTTGAGACAAGGTATCTCATTAGCCTGGAATTCACCGAGTGGGCTTGGCTGACTGGCCAGTGAGCTCCAGGGATCTGCCTGTCTCTGCTTCCCCAGTGGTAGCATTGTAAGCATGCACAGCTTAGTTTATGTGGGTTCTGGGAACTCAGGTTCTTTGGTTTGCAAGGCAAGCACTTTATCAACATACACTTTCCCAGCTCTCTTTCCCTTCTCTTCCCTTCCTTCCCTTTTTTCTTTTCCTTCCTTCTTTCATTCCTTCCTTCCCCTCCCCACCCTTCCCCTTTCCTTCCCTTTTCTTTCCTCTCTTTCTTTTTCAGATAGCATCTTTCTATGTATCCCAGGCTGGCCTTGTATTTGCAATTCTCTTGTTCTACCTTCCTTAGCTCTGGCATTGCAGGTCTCTGCCACCACACCGGGCAAAAGCATTGTTCTAATGCCGACTTTGTAATGAAGGAAGCTGAGGCTTGAGACATGGATAGCTCAAAGTCACCACACCAGGAGGGAAAGGGGAGCCTTCCCACTAGCCCTTCAAGATGGAGGGATTTCATTACCTGCCTTCTATAGTATATTTGGGCTCAAATGATGACTACTCAGATACACAGAATCATATCTTAAAACATAATTCTACATATTCTAGTTAAGAGTGTTTTTTTTTGTCAGACTTGCTTTCTGCATTTGTCTTTTGCTTTGCATTTCTTGTGACTGAGTTTCTTGACCTTACTATAGATTCTGTCGTCTTTGGATTTATCAGTATCTCCTGGGTGTCAGAAGCTAGCTCACTGAGATAACTGGTGTTGCTATGTCTCAAATGCCGACATGTACAAAGTATTCTTAAGGAGAAAAAAAATGTGGTAAGTGTGGTGGAAGTACATTGTATAGCGTTTTAGTTTTATTAGTTTCTTCCATTTTCGAACATGTGAAAACAGAAAAGGGGTGTTATCTTTGATCTCCAGCCTGGAAACCCATGCTTGGCCAGTAGACGATAATATAAGTCCAAACACACACCTATCAGTTGAGCTAAAACATGAAGAAACTGGAGCACAGATTGCAAAATTTAAGTTCCTTGCAGCTTTGTAGGTAATGTGGAAACCACTCAAAGTCCAAAGACACTGCTCATGTGGGGGAGTCCCCGCCCTCTCCAGATTATTCTTCTCCGGTTTCACATCACAGGCAAACAGTAGCTGCTTTTTCCTGAAGGTGAACTCCTAGCATAATAAAAAGATCTCTAGATAATTAAAAGTAGAAATGAGATCATAGATTTTATTTGCATCTTTGCATGTACTAGCTGACTAAGCCTGGAGACATCTGCAAGTCACCAGGAACTTGGTATTCTTAAGAATAAAAACAGAGATGACACAGTAATAGAAGTGACCATCCTAGAGTCATCGGGAGGATCAGAAAAACATAACAAAACAAAATCAAAACCAAAAAGCCAAAAAAAAAAAAAACATACAAATGCTAGTGCTCTGTAACTCTGTGCTAGCATTGTATAGACGCATTAAGAGGCAGGTTTAGCTTGACACAGGATGTGAAAATAGTTTTCATTGTCTTTTTAGGGGGTTGTATCTTTAAAAACATTGAAGATGGCCTTAAACTCTGTTGTCCTTTGATTACCTTAGGCTAGGTAGGACAAGTGTAAAACTGGTGTTGTTTCTGTATGTGTGTGGGGGAGGGCGAGGGAGAGGGTGGATAGGAGGGAAGACAGTGGGACTTGCTCTGTAGCCCCACGTGGCCTAGAACTCATGATCCTCTTCTGTCTTAGCCCACTGGATGTTGGGATTACAGTCCAGTGCCACTGATGTGGTCCTTCCGACAGCAGTAGCATGTACTTTTCCTGAACAGGCTACAGTCTTTATCAGAGCTTTTTGTACCTGACCTTTAGTTTTTATCTTCATGGAGCTCCCCCTCCCTACTCCCCCCTTTTCTCCTCTTCCACCTCCTTTATTTCCCTTGTTTGTTTGTTTGTGATTTTGAGTGCATGTGCCCTTGGAGGCCAGAAGAGTTAGATTCCCTGGAGCTGGAGCAACAGGCAGTTGTGAACCGCTGACCTGGGTGTTGGGAAACAAACTCAGGTCTTCAGGTACTCTGGAAGTACAGCAAGCGCTCTGAATGACTGAGCCACCTTTCTTGCTAGAGGACAATTGCTACAAGTTCAAGGAACCTACCTAACCTTATGTATGGAAAATATTTGCTTGAGAACACTAAGCCAAGGTCTACTTCTGTCCATTCTTATCTAATGTTTTTTTTCCCCTTTCTTTAGACAGGGTCTAGATATATCCTAGGCTGTCTCCAGACTTCTGGGCTCAAGGATGATCCTGCCATCCTTCCCAGTAGCTAGGACTGCAGACACACTACTGTGCCTCCTTTTTCATTTTTAAACAAATGCGTGTAGCCCCTATCTGATGTCAGTATCCCACTTACGTGCTCACCTCAGGTAAGGTGAGTGTTTTTTCAGGTTGGTTATCTTCCAGGGTTGCTGCTTGGTGACTCTGACTTGCCTTGTTAGCTTCAAGCATATTCCTGTGTGTCTCCTCTCTGTGCATGTATGTGCATATATGTGTGTTTATGTGTATGCATGTGCATTTGTGTGTGTACAGGTATGTGTGTGTATGTCCTGTGTTATGAGTCTGCTTGGGAGTAGCATAGTATAAACTTTCCCCCTTGTTCCTTGGCAGAGGACATGGGTCTAAAACCTGTGGGCTACCAGATTAGTGTTGGCTGTGGTTTTCTAGAAATGGTATTTCTAAACATCAGCAGTAAAGCCTAATGTCTCTGGGAAGAAGTTGTTGTCCGTGTTTTATGGGGAATCCATTTCATTTGAAACCTGAGTTCACACTCATAAAGTCCACCTCAAGTCACTGACTACATCTCTGGTTGGATATTTCTGCTAACCAATCTTGACTGGCAGCTTCCAGGAGCTTCACTTGGGCCCACAAAGCTCATTTTTCCATTGGCTTTCTATACATCAGCCCAGTGCCCTGTGGTCCTGAAAGTCTCTTTTAACATTTAGTGTTTCCTGGAAAGGGTGTTTATTATTATTATTTTTTTTAATGGAGTCTCAGGATATTGCCCAAGCTGGTTACCAACTTCAGGCTCAAACGATCCTGTGGCCTCAGCCTTTCACATAGCATGGACCACAGGTGTGTGGCAGCGTGCCAGGCTTAGAGTGTTCATGTTTCTCTGTTTTCACATTTTACCCTCATATTAGGTGGAGAAAGGAGCCATCAGCAATGAAAGTGCACAATTCTACAGTTCTTTAGAAAACAACAGTGTTTCTGTTGTCTTCATTGCAGGTCTGGATGGGCACAGAGCACTGCTTGGGCTTTCCTGGGCTAAAGGCAGGAAACAGATATGGAACTGCCCACGGAAGACTCATGTTTCATGGCTCACTCTAGGGTGCTAGATGACCCCCTCATGATGATGGATCATGGGTTATGGGGGTCACAGATACTTCCTAAATGGAACAGAGATGTCATAGTCCTGAAGCGGGTACATGGAGGTTGGAGGGACACAGGCTGGAGGCACATGGAGGCTGCAGGGACACACATGTGGCAGGACCACTGGAGGTGGAGGTCATATGGGAGGTATGAGGTCAGCAGTGTCATCACACACAGGGGTGTCCACATCCCAGGATTCAGCTCACATCTCTCCAGAGGACAAAGCACTGGTTTACTCCATAGTCTTTCATTCGCTGCATGAATAGTAGAGAAGAGCTCCTGTAAGCTCACAGGCACATGGCAACATCTCCAGTTCATCACCAACATCATTTTGCAAAGATGCTGAGAAATAGCTTCAGCCTCAGTGTGGATCTTCTCCTCTCTGAGGCAGACTTCATGTTCAACTACTTCCTACCCCTACAGGAAGGCTCTGATTTCCAGTCACTCCACAGCCTAAGCAAAGGGTTGCAGGGGCTGGTAAGACGGCTCAGTGATTAAAGGTGGTTAAGAATGTTTCCAGCTCTCCCAGAGGACTGAACTTCAGATGCCAGCACCCATGATGCACTGCTCACTACTGCTGTAACTTCAGCTCTGACTCTCTCTTCTAGCCTCCACAGGCATGCGTGAGTGCGCGCACACCACACACACACACACACACACACACACACACACACACACACACACACACACATCTTTTAAAAGGTGTGAATGTACAGAGGGATCTCTTGATTTCTGACTTCCTTTCCCTGGGTGTTTCTCAAACTTCCAATGTGAACAGCTACTTTGACAACGAGGCTAGATGCAGCAGAGATCTGTGGGGTGCTAGAAGGGTCTTTCTGATGTTTTAAAATGCCTACCAGTGAGTTGAAAAGGATTTTCCAAGAAATAGTGATACAGAGCTGTTGCAGCAAGTGAAAGACGTGTCACCACGTGCGTAGTAAACAGTGAGCAGAGCTTACTGGAGAGAAACAGACCAGATTAACATGAGACAAGTCACAGAAGCTGGCTGTCTACAGTATCTGCTTGCAGGAAGCAGCGGAAACGAGTTGGGGCGCTTGAAACTGAGGCTTGACCAGACAAGGTAAAGAAATACAACCTTGGGTGCTGGAGAGTTAGCTCAGGACTTGAGAGCCATTTCCCTTGCTGCAGAGGACCTGAGTTCTAATTCCAGCACCCACATGGTGGCTCAATCACCTGTAACTCCATGGTCTCTTCCAGTCTCCAGTGGCATCCACTCACAAGTACATACATACATGTAAAGTAAAATAAAGATTGACAGAAAGAGACAGAGAGAGAGAGAGAGAGAGAGAGAGAGAGAGAGAGACAGACAGGAGGATCAGGAACGCAGAACACAAACAAACAACAAACAGAAACAGGGAAGGAGGGAGAGAGGGAAGGAGAAGGAGAAAGAGAAGGGGAGGAGAAGGAGAAGAATAATCTGGAGTGGAGTTTTATGGTTGGTGCACACCTGTAATTCCAATATTTGGGAGTTTAGGGACAGTCTGGGCTACAGGAGATCCTGCCTCTAAATAAATCTGTAAAATGTGAGCAGAATGGCGGTGTTGCCTAGCTTGAAGGTCTCTTCTAGCTTCCGGAGTAGCACCAGGAGCCGGGTTTGAAAAAAGAGCACAGGACACCCGGGCCGCCTGGGAGGAGGTTGAGCCGGCTTTGCGCCCACTGAGCGCCGGGGGAAGGCGGCGAGCTGGGGAGCGGGCAGGGCGTCTCCCGGCCGCCCGGGGCCGGCCTCCAGGGTATCCGCGCCCCTCTCTGCCCGGCTCCTCCTCCGGGGCGTCCCCGGCCGCTGGCCAATGGGCGGCGGGCGGTGCGGAGCGGGAAGCAGAACGCGGGGGCCCTGCCCTCCCAGGAGCGGGGTCCCACAGCTCCAGGTCCGTGCCCTGGAGTCAGCGCCAGGTTCCCGCGAGGTACGCAGGAGCCCTCAAGGTGGCCAGTGTGCAGCTTCCGGGCGACAGAGCACCCTGAAGATGCAGAATGGCAGCGCGGCCGCCCGCCAGCCTCTCCTACCGCACCACGGGCTCCACCTGCCTGCACCCGCTCAGCCAGCTCCTTGGCATCCCGCTAGATCAGGTAACAGTGTCCCACCCGCTACTCAGACCCTCTGTCTGGGGACAGGATTGCGACTGGGTCTTCGCTCACAGCCTAGTTTATGGTTATGAACCCTACACATGCGAAGGCTTTTTCTTTCTTTTTTCTTTTTCTTCTCTGAGTTGGTTGCTTTTTCTGTGTGAAAACTATCTGTCCACCTAAACTAACAAGTTGGACTGAACTTAAGTTTTGGTCTGTGATTGAATTCTTTAGTGGTGTGATTCATGAATCTAGCATTTCCCCCTACCAGTGTAGTTGAGTCTTTGTGATTTTTAAATTTAGGCCATCCTACTTTAAGAATAAGTCTGATCAAGCTGGGTGTGGTGGATCACGCCTTTAATCCCAGTTCTTCAGAGCCTGGGGCAGGAAAATTGCAGCGAGTTCCAATCTTCTCTAAGATGCTGAGTTAGACACCTCAATCCCCAAACAAAACTAAACAAAAAGTAAAAAGCCTGACTAACCAGATGTGTAGCTATATAGTATAGCATATTGTGATGACGTTTTTTGTTTCGTTTGTTGTGATAGCATCTGCCCCTGTAGCCCAGACTGTCTTGGCACTCACTGTGACGTTCAGGCTTTCATCGAAGTCTCTATTTTGTCTAGACTGGGTTAGAACTTGCGGCGATCCTCTCTCCCCAGTGTTGAGATGTTTCTCAGAGGGCCTTTGTTACTCAGTCCTCACTCATCACTGCTGTGTGAAGCTGGTGTGTGTGTGTGTGTGTGTGTGTGTGTGTGTGTGTGTGTGTGTGTGTGT
>JANHMN010000006.1:31315868-31350163 GCA_030674055.1 Rhabdomys pumilio | reverse complement strand
GGAGGGAGGAGGGAGGAGGGAGGAGGGAGGAGGGAGGAGGGAGGATGAGTCACGGAGGAGGTCAGGAACTCTGAACTGGTGAAAGTTGAGAACTGGAGCTCCCATCCCCAGTCTGATGTTAGAGAAATGGCATGCGTCTAGAAAGGTGCAGGTGTCTCCCTGAAACCTCAGAATCCAGTGAGTCCAGTGACCTACCGCTGAGGTTGCAGTCTTAGAGCAGTACATGACTGTGGTGGAAAGTCCCCAATGGGGAGGTAGATGGTGGCTTTGGGGAGCAGCTAGACCATCCTGTGGGCGTATTATGACCACAGAGGTATAAGCTTTCTGTTCCATGCGGTTGGAGTGGACAGGCTGGTGGGGTGGGGATACCCCCCCCCCATTCTAGTCCTCTCTTTTTAGACAAGGACCCTGTACCCATGGAACAGGAGGATGAACTGTCCTCATCCTAGGGTCTCCAGGATGTCCCTCGTGCAGAATATTGATTTATATCGCAGTATAGTCTGAAGGTAGGCCCTAGCATTTTGAGCAGTGACCCTGGGATTCTAACTTTGCTGTTGTGAATAAGAGATAGTCTTTAAGTCTTCACTTCTGCTTACCTGTCTGGCTTAAGGACTCTCCTCAACTCCACATATTGAAGGTTTGTGCCATCGACATCTAACCAACTGTTCTGAATCCATGTACTGACATGCAAAACTAGATAACCAGAAGTCAGGGGCTGGGGGGGCAGCTCATTTGGTAAAAGTGCTTGCTGTGCATGCAGACATCAGGACCTGTGTTGAGGCCATGAACTCTTGTAAAAGCTGGGCACACTTGTAATTTCAGTGTTAGAGAGCTGGGGAGAGGCAGATGTCTGGGGCTCACTGGCTAGCCAGCCTAGCCCACTTGGCAAGCCCTGGGGCCTAGCAAGAGACCCATTTTCAATAACCTAAACAGTCCTAAGGGATAATACCCAGAGTTGACTCTTGGCCTTCTCATGCACACCTGTATGTGTACACATTAGTATGACACTTGCAAACACATGTACACACACACACACACACACACACACACACCACACCACACACACTCACACTATTCAGAGGTATTTCCCATATTTCAAACCAAACCTAGGATTTGTGGGGCTTATCTGTAGTTCTTCAGGAAGAAAAGAGAGGGGTGGGGTTTGAACCCAGCACTGTGGCTAAAGGCTCTGTGTCCTCACCACATGGTGTCCCAGCCACACTGAGCCATCCTCTCTCCACAGCGGATGGTTGATATCCTGTCCCTCCAATGTCTTCACAGCTTTCTGCCTCTGTGCACACACTCCCCCCCCAACCCCCACGTTATTCCTAGTCTGTGCCTTCCTGTCTACTACTTCCCATCCCCCATCCTCCTGTCCCCCACGGGCTGGAAGAGCTCTTGGTTTTTCCTGAGGTTCTTTTTGTGACTGTCATGATTATTATATTTTAAAATTTATACAGATACCTGAGGACTGCTCAGCTGGGCACAGCATCTTGGAATTTGAAACCAGCTAAGTTTGAATGAGAATATAGTCACCAGACTAGAAAAAGGAATAAACCAGAGGATGTCACCCTGTATAAATGGCTGCATTCATGCCTAAGGTACATTTGGTTTTCTAATAAGAAAATCATGCAGGGTGTGGTGTCACATGCCTTTAATCTCAACATGAGGCAGAGGCAGAGTCAGAGGGACAGAGAGGGAGGAGCAGAGGCAGAGGGGCAGAGAGAGGGAGGGGCAGAGGCAGAGGGGCAGAAAGAGGGAGAGGCAGAGGGGCAGAGATTTGGGGGCAAAGAGGCAGGGAGTCGGAGAAGCAGAGGATCTCTGTGAATTTGTGGCTAACCTGGTTTACAGAGTGAGTTCCAGGACAGCCAGGGCTACAGAGAGAGACATTTCCCTCAAGTGTCAAAAAACTAACCAACCAAACAAACAAATGAATGAACAAAAAAAAAAAATCCAAAAACCAAAATAACAAAACCAAAAATTATAATCTTGCCTCTGGTTTATATTTTATTGGCATTCACAATGAATGGCAGATACTATTGTAGCTGATTTGCTTTTATTGCAGTTTATATAATACAATAGCAATAAGCACCAAGCAACATTTCCTTCGAAAGTTTCAACTTATAAAATATAGTCAGTTTTTTTTTTCTGTGCTGAGGACTGAACCCATGGCCTAGCCACACCTCTAAGCCCCCACTCTTGGTTCTTCAGACACCCTCTTTCTTATTATTGGGCCACTTCCCTCTTGTCTTAGGAGTGCATTTATTATTCAGTGTTTTCTGCCCTGCCCAACACTGACAGGCTTACTTGCAAAGTTATGCATTGAGTACCCTAAGTGCTCCGTGTCCAAGTACACCTCGGCCTGGTGTGAGGTACAGCGATTAAGATGGTCTGTGCCCTCCAGTAGGACCTGCAGACACTTGTTAAACTGCTCTCATAGTGTGTCAAAGTATTTAGTGTGTGTGTGCTCCACTCCCTAGGCCGCCCGGGACTGGAAGGAATGCTCTAGGAGAAGGCGAGAGGAAAGAAGAATTTGCGGGGGAGATCTGGGCTAGGTGGGATTAGCAGAATATTCCAGAAAGAAGCTCTTTCAGCACAGGCCTGGAGACTTCAGAAAGAGTCACATTCTTTGTTGGTTGTGATAGCCATCAAAGATTAGAATGTCAGCAAACTGAGTTTAAAAACCCGATTGTCTTTTATTAGTAGTTTAGAAATCTGAGTTGTACAGAGGGGGTGGCTTTACAGACAGAAAAACCAAGGGAAGCAGAAACAAGAAACAAAAACAGGCCCATCATGTCAGAGGAAAACTTTTCAGGCTCAGTGAGATGGAGCAAAGGTGCTTGCTGCCAAGCCTGACTGTGTAGACACACACACACACACACACACACACACACACACACACACACACGCGCACACACACACACACACTACACAAATTAAAAAACAAATAGTAAACTCACAAAAATTACTTTACATACAAGGTTAAATAAAGGAAGGACTTCCTTGCCAAGTAGCTTAGATTTCCTGAGTTGAGAGGTCTGTTTTGTTTTTTTCTTGAAGCACAAGGGTGGTTGCTAGGAATCGAACCCAGGGCTTCACGAGTTTTAGTCAAGTATTTCAATTACTGAGCTACACTCCAATCCTTGGAGACCTATATAAGCATTGCTTGCTACAAGCCCTCCTTAAACAAACAAACACAAGCAGCCACTAGTCCCCTGTGATGTTGATATTTGTGTGTGCCTCCTCACACCAGTGACCCTCGTCTGGTTTATAAGATGCGGGGTGTAAGAACAGGGGCTAATGCTCAACAAAGGCCTCGGTAAATATTTTAAGTAACATCAGTGAGAGCGAGTGTGAGTCACCTCTGTATGCTTACAACCAAGTAGGACCTAAATCTATGATTGTTGAGTTGTGATGGAATTTTATTTACATTCTTCGTCTGGAATGAATGACTAAGTTGTGATAAATTTGGGAAGCAGGTTTTTTTTTTTTTTTTTTTTGCCAAGGACATTAGTCTAGAGCCTGAATTTTATTCTAATTAGATCCATCTCTGGTTTCTGGCTTGGTTACTAGTAATTTATGCTTAATTTTAACACCCTCTGATCCTGCTCTCGTCGTGTGCAGTTGGAGTACCACACCTGGATGGTACTGTTGATGCCTGTGCTGTTTCTGGATAAGTTGTCTCCGATTTATGTTGTCCCGTGTGTAATGCTTTTCTTTCCTGTCTGAGGTCAAATCACACCTAAAATATATGTCTCAAGTATTCTATGACATGGTCCTTGATTGAACACTATAAGAAAAATTTCAGGGAAAGATTATACTTGAAGAGATAAAATCTGGAAATAGCTTTGGTGATAACAACTTGTATACATTCAGTGTGTGTCATTCAGAAAAGTGGTTATGGATTTTGGAGATCTCCTGTTTATTCAAGTTAGGCCTCCGAGAAGATAAGATATAGAAAAACTTCCATCATTTTAATGACAGTTTCTAGAAATTTTGCCAGGAGCACAAGACTAGGCTTCGAGTAAAAATGTGTTTCATTACAAGACTGCTATGCCCCAGGCTGAACTCCGACTGTGCTGACGACTGGACTCATTAACCCATTTCTAATGTGCTTTTTAGTTCTCTTTAAAAAAAAAATGTGAGCTTGGTGAATCATTGACCAACTTCCTTGTAATACCAGTGCTTGAGCTCTGTTAGCGTTAAGTTTTCGGTGGTTAATATTCTTTTATGTGACTGTGATTCTGTCTGACTTAGATACGGATTTGAAGTCCACAGTAGCTTTAACACAGCTTAAAATACTTGAATTCAGATGTCTGGGTTGAGAACCTCCCATGGCTGACACTACTGTCTCCCGCCTTCTAAAACAACGCAGGACTCTGAGCTCAGCTTCTGGTCCAGTTTGGAAAAGCAAGGGACAAAGGATATGATGCTTTCTACTCTCTCCAGACTCTCATTTCACACCAGGGGTTGAGGTTAAGAATGCTCTCAGGCTTTTCTCTCTTTTTCCTTCTCTGCTTGGTCCTTCTTGATCATTTTGCAGTTCCAACCTGTGGCAAATGACTCAGCAGCAGGATGAGTCAGCTGAGGTGCTCAGAGAGGGGCTGCAAAGAGGCACTGGCTCCATCCAAAGGTCACTTGTCCCAGTCGAAACTCCTTTGTTCCTAAGATTTTTTTTTTAAAATCATTAGTTTATTAAAAGTATTAATTTTATTCTTTTTCTTATTTACAGAAGCCAGTGAGAACCTACTATGTATTTTTCTCGTATATTAAATGCTTTATCACTAATTTTGTTATTGCAGGTGAATTTTGAAAATCCACCTTTCAGTAAAGCATGGTTACTCTTGTTATCTCAGCACTCTAGGGGCTGAGGCTGCAGAATCACTAACAGTTTGATGCCAGCCTGAATTACATAGTTGAGTTCTAGGCCAGCCTTGGTATAGAGACAGCATCTCAAAAAAAAAAAAAGCAATTAAATAAAACCTTAGCCTTTATACTGGTAGCATATACCCTTGGTAAAAAATGCATGGGCAGACAGAGAAGGATGGATAATGAAGACCAGTCTTTCTACTGGCCCATTTTCTAGACTGCTCTTCCTCCTGTATCTCCTTCCAGAGGTAGTCTGTGTCTACACGCGCCCCGGATCGTTTTTTGTGTCTGCTTTCTGCACACAGGACTGTGCACACATGATGGCCTACTGTTCTTCATCTTGCTTTTTCTCTCCATTTCCACTTTGTGCTTCTCTGTTCTCACCCTATTTCTTAGAAACTGATTCATATCAGCACATGGAGCTTTGAAGATATCTGACCTCCTTTCTGCTCTTTCTGTCCCATTTCTAGTCTTCCAGGAACAGCTCTGTCTGTCCTTTTGTGTATCCCGAGCTGCTCTTGTTTGAGGGGTAAGAGGGCTGGGCAGGGTCTCTGATCACTTGACCCAGGGATATGGAGAGTCCCTGATCGCCTCCTCGTGCTGGAGCTATGAGAGGAGCAACTGTTTTCACTGTCCTTTCAGATAGATGAGAACAGTGTGAAATATGATTAAGGACAAGGGTTCAAGCACTCCTGTGTGTCGGACTGAAAACCTCTCTACCAGCCTACTGACTTCCTTACTTGCTTGGAATTCTTCCACATCCGCTGGAAATGATACTCTTTACAATTGTTATTTGGTGACGTGCGTCATTCTCAGAGGCACTGTAGTGGATGCATGGAGTAGACAGAGAAGAATCTTTGTTTCAAAAAAAAATCTATTTAATGTATTGTTGTCAGATAAAGGACACACCAGATATTAAACTGATAAGAACACATGCTACACTTGATTTTAGCCCAAAGATGAGAAGCTAGAAACTAGACTCTCTCAGATCCACTTAGCTGTGTGATTCCAGTGCCTTTAATGGTATCAAGGAAGGATGGGCTGGCTTTAGGTTATAAAGGAGGACCCTTTAGAGTCAGGACCACAAACTAAGAGCCTTCATTTTCATTTCTACTTGTCAGTGGTCTTGGCTTAAAGGTTGTAGCAGTATATTTGACAGTTTTTATTGTTTATCCAAATGAAGGGAGTTCATTTTGGTGTGTATTGGTCAGAATGGATTGACCTTTTGTGATTCTAGAATCTTCTCCCTCCTAGAGTAAAGCCAAAATGTCTTGGGAACTTGCATTCGTCTCTAGGAAGAATTCATGCAAAGAGAACAGCTGTTCACTCTTGTGTGCCAAGGGTGAGACTTTTAGCCTCTCTCCATTTGAAAGGAACCCTGGCCTTGTCTCCCAATGGCAACTGTCAGTTTACCTATAGGTTATTTAACAAGAGGGAAGTAAATGCATGTGGGTAGATTGTGTAGAGAAAGTAGAATTAAATCTATTTATTTTTTTTTTAATTGTGTGGGTCATGGGGTGGTGAACTTTACAAAGGTGGCAGAAGCCAACCTTACATGCTCTTCCTTTCAGCCTTGTAAACATTTTGCACAGTCTACTTTTTTGACAGAGCCTCATGTATCCTAAGTTGGCCTCAAACTCCATATGTGTGGGGAAGATAGCCTTGAACTTCTGATCTTCCTGTCTCCACCTCCCCAGTTCTGAGATTACAGCATGCCACACCTCACTTGCTTTCTGTGATGCTGGGGCTCCAAAATCAGAGCCTTGCGTGTGGTAGGCAGGCACTCTGTCAACCAAGCAAGCTATGTCCCTAGTCCATATTCTCAGTTTTATGATTAATTTTCTACTTTACAAAACTTCATTTGCTGTATTTGTCATCTTTCCACTTAAGCACTCAGCGTGTCTTAAGAGATGGCTCTGTTTGACGGCTGGCTTTTGTTGTCGTAGTTTATAGGATCATGAGGTTGTAAATGAAAACTAGTCATTTCATCAAGGTGGGGCCCTGACTCATGGTAGTGAATAATGAATCATGATTGTGTGCCTTAGTTTGTCGAGGTTGTAGAGAAAACTTGAAGGGAAGCAGTGGGTGATAAAGCAATTTAGAAATAAACTACTCATGGTTTATCAGGGCTGTAAAGCCACATTCTGTGTACATGGCGACCTTCAAACACCTTTAGAGTATTGTGTGTCTAGGTTTGGTTCCATATGGTAGTTTCTAGAAGAGTGGGAGGTGTTAGAAAAGAGCAAGGGAGATGGCTCTAAGAAAACTAGGCTGGCCAAAGACTGAAGGGAGTGACCAAAGTAAGGAGATGGGTTGACTAAGTAGGGTACAAAGCCGTATGATCAGGAAAACCGAAGCATGCCGCTTAGGCTGCTGGGTAGGGTGGGCTACCATCAATGTAGCAGGGTGTGGTATCAGTAGGTAGGGTGTGGTATCAGTAGGGTAGGGTGTGGTATCAGTAGGTAGGGTGTGGTATCAGTAGGGTAGGATGGATATCATTAGTGGGGCAGGTGGAGTATCAGTGAGACTCATTTCCTGAAGAGGACCTTGAACATGGAGGCAACTTCTTTGCTCCACTAATTTCTAAGGAGCTCTCTACAGCTCCTGAGGAAATTCTGTCATCATCGCTGTATGTATAAAAACTAAAACCACCAACATTATGATGTAACTATTAAATAACAGCAGAGTTTTTGATTTTTACTAATTTTCTCTATTATCCTTTCTGTGTTCATATTTCATACCTCATGATTCACCTATTTTATGTATTTTTAATGTATGTATAAGGTTGCCCAACGATTATTGCAATCTAATAGAATTCATACACGATAGTTGTAAGACAAACAGTCTCAGGAGCTGGTTGAAAATGAAGAATCCTGGAGCAAAGTGAGCAACTAATAAAGAAACAGACCATTCCGTTCCTCATCCTGGTACATCCTGCCTCTTCTTTTCCTCTCCCGCTAGCCCAGGCAACCCTGTTCTTCATGCTGACATAACTGCCTGCTGTGGGCACTGCCTCTGAATGGACTTCTTCTGTATATGATTCTTTGTGACTAGCACCGCACACCCAGGGTTTTTGGTGATTTTTGAGTGGGTCATTATGCTCTGTTGAGTTCTTCTATGGGAATGTTTTGAGACTGAGGCTTACAGGACAAACCTTTTGACATAATTTGGCTTTATTCTTGCCAGATACTCGGAATTTCTTAGAACTGGCTCATTTAAGCAGCATTTCCTACATGTGACCCGAACTGTCATTCTCAGGGGAGTCTGCATTGTTGTCTCTGCCCAGAACCAAGGCTTGCATGTGCAACATGTGGGAGCTAGTTCTCTTCTTCCACCATGTGGGTTCTGGAGATCGAAATAAAGTCATCGGGCCTGGTGGCAAGTGTCTTTATCCACTGAGCCATCTCACTGGTCCTAAGAATTCTCTTTTTCACTAGATCAAGTATACATGGAAACAACCAATCTGTCTCTATACACCCATGCTTAGCTTAATATAAATACAGAATGTTACAAAGAAAAATATAGATATTTGAAGATTCAAAGGTTAGCACACACACTTATAGTTCTTTAGTTTGTCAGCTGAGCAGTCCATAAGTATAAAACTCTATCAGCGCCCTTCTTCATCACAAGGAACTGAAGTCCTTAGATAAATACTTGTAGGGCTCAACCTCTATAATATGAACCTGGATTTTTTTCCTTTATGTCTTTTTTTTTGTGGTTCCAGAAAGTATAGAAGTACTTCAAATCAAAACCAAATAAATAAATAAATAAATAAATAAATAAATAAAGGAAATTCATACATGACAATCATAAATCAGATAGCCCCAGAGCTGGTTGAAAATGAGGAATTCTGGAGCAAAGTGAGCAACTAATGAGGGGAAGTTATATTAAAAAGATTACAGCGTAGCCTACTTAGGGATGATATGCATTCTGCAATATAACTTACGGTGTAAAGTAAACGTTCTGTAAGTTCACACCAGGAAGTGAGGCTGCCTAGATCGATGGCTGCTTAGAAAAATAAGCAGAGGGAAGCTGAGGAGTGAGGTCCTCTCAGAAGAGACGTAGAGGAATAGAGTACCATGTATTTTACACAGAACATCTTGAACCTTCTATAGGATACTAGCCAATTTTGACTCTTTCCCCATTACCGCTCTGAATAGCATAGTGTGGGAACAGGCTGGGGCAATAATCTTACAGTGGAGCCAGGTAGGCGTCACTTCTGCAAGTGCTCATACTGGGAGAGGGGGGCCGTGCCCACAACAGGTCACCCTGAAAGTGTGCAAGTGCCATTTACTGCTCTGACCTTCCTTCTTCCTTGCAGAAACCCATAACCCTGAAAGTCTGTGAGGTTATAAACAAAGTGTCAGATACTAAGTTTGAGTTTCTAGTGTCCTTTTATTTTTTGAGAAAGAGCCTCATGTTGCTGTGGCTGACCTCAGACTCCTATGCAGCTGGGACTGTTAGCTACAGATCTTCCTGTCTCTCGCTGCTACGTGCTGGGATTACAGGGGCACGATCACACCTGAATGAGTTGAGAGTTTCTGCAAAGATTTTTCCAAAGCTTTCTGGGGAAAATAATTAATATATTGTATATCTCAAAGTGTGAGGAGGGTTTTGATATTCATAGTGTGATGGAATGTTAAATGTGAGGTGACAGATACGCTAATTACTCAGATTTAATTGTTATGTATAGAGTACCTATATAGGAACATCTGCTGTATACTGTGGATATGTATACTTATTGTCTGTAAGTTCAGACTAAAACCTAAGAGCACTGTTTAACCAAGAGTTAATTCCTTGGTTTTGAAAATGATCAGGTAAGGTGTTAGTTTTAGGGAATGTGGCTAAAGCACAGGTGGGAATTGACTGGTCAATTCTCTGCGGGGAAAAAAAAAGTTTCAGAATGAAAGAGTTAAGCAAGCTTTACCTTGAGAAAGGGATAGAGACCATGAAATATTCCAGCACCCTACAGTGTGCACCTCGAGCTCTGGACTTTCAAGATCTGAGCAAAGTGAGCCTGTGGTGTATAGTGTGCTTGTGCTAAACTTAACACATGGGATTGTGTGTAGTGTACATGTAATAACCTTAGCACATGGGGCGGTGTGCTGTGTACATGTACTAAACTTAGCATCGAGGGCCCTGTGTAGTATACATGAATAACACACCAGGCAGTGTGTAGTGTTTTAAACTTAGCCTACAAGAAGGTGGGTAGTGTGTGGGTAATAAACCTAACAGACAGGTGACGAAAACTGCCAGAGTCATCAAAATCAAGGAAACTCAGGTACTGTGGCAGCAGAGGAGGTTGAAATGACATGTAACTGTAATGTAGCATTTTGTAATCCTGAAGCAGAGAAGAAACATTGAGAAAACCAGGAATCTGAACAAAGCTTGAATCTTAATCTTAGTCACTAATGTAAAAGGTTCATGCTACAACAATTTAAGGAGAATAGTTGGTTTTCTCTCCTTTTTGTTCTTTTAAAGTCGTTTGGTATTTTGTTTCCTTAAAACTCTCTCCCTCCGTTTCCCTCTCTCTCTTTCCCTCCCTCCTTTCCTTCATCCATCCCTCTCTCTTTCTCTCTTTCTCTCCCTTTCTATTATGTACCATCTGTCTACCTACCTAACTGCCTACCAACTATCTACCAATCTACCTTTCTGTCATCTATCATCTATCTATAATCTCTTATGTTTGTTAATAAATAATCTACCAGTCTTCCCTTTACCTCCCTAAGTATCTACCAATTTTTGGTTTTATTTTCAATTGTAGAATAAGTCAACCCCTCATTCCATAAAACTGAATAAGGAATCCTATAATCTGGGGGAAAGATCTTGATTTGTTGGGTAGAGCTCTAAACCATGCAGAAACAAAACCAAACCCATGGTTGGGCACCTTAGCGCTTCTCCTGTGAGACAGGGCCCATGAGAGGATGTTCATCTGCTTACCATTGCTTTGTCAAACTACCTGAGACTTTCAACTTATAGAACAAAAAGGTTGTTATATTATATCTTGCTTTCAGAGGATTCAAGTTCCCTGGTCTTATTGCTTTGGGGGTATGCTATAATAGTACACCTCACTGGGCATATGGCAGAAGAGTATCTGCCTCATGGTGTCCAGGAAGCAGAGAGACAGGAAAGGTCCTAGGTCTTCATATCTGCTTCAAGGGTATACCTCCAACGATCTAACTTCCCTCCACTAGGCCCCACCTCTTAAGACTCAACCATTTTCCCATAAAGCCATAGGCTATGGACCAGGTCTTTAACCCATTTAAGATGGAAACCATAGAAGATAAAATACTAAGGAAATAGCTAATTAATTAGCATCAGGTGTGTGTGTGTGTGTGTGTGTGTGTGTGTGTGTGTGTGTGTGTGTAAGGATTATGGTAGAGAGAATTTCATTAAGGTGCATCTTGGAACTGATGTGGAGTCAGATAGAGGAGCTCAGTGGTGGAGACCTCGAAACGGGGACTCTGTTTTCAGCCTGTTCTGTTTGGATCCAATGCAGGAGTCTAATCTAGACCAATGATCCCTGTTAACTTTCATCTAGTTGTAACTATGTGTCAAAACAGTTCTTTGGCTGTAGTAAGTACAGTAAACTAGTGGGAGATGTTGGTAGGGTGAGTGTGGGTATATTTCTCCTTATTCTGGGACTCTTGCATCAAGCCCATGCTGATGTCTTCTAACTGTAACCTAGGATTTTTAGTTTTGTTATACTGACCAATTTCATATCTACTATATTGACAGAAATAGAATTAGGACTAGTATTTTGGTGGGCCTTCTCTTTCTTCTCTCCTTTCCCTTCTTCTTTTCCTCCCTCCCCTCCCCTCCCCTCCCTCACCCTCTTGCTTCTTTATTTTGTTTCTTCTTCCATCCACCTCTGTTTCTCTTCCCCTTCTTCCTTTTGTAATTTTCCTTGTGCTGAGGATGAAACTTGGGGCGCACACTGGGCAGTGCTCTTCAACTGAGCTATGTCCCCAGCCTCCACAGGATTTTCCAGTTAAAAGATGGGAATACTAACCTGCAATTGCATCAGTGTGTAATTGTGCTTAGTTTTACTTTCATCTCACAGTTGGCTTCATTAAAATATTTGCCTACATCTTAAGTCATTTCTGTGATGATGAAAACTTCAGCTCGTTTTAAACCTTCAGGCTACTGATTGGGCAATCTTTGAGAATGAACAGTTCTTAACTTCTCTTTCTCTAACCCTCAACCACAGAGACCCGCCCACACAGCCCTTCATGAGTTTAGAACAGCTCACAAATCTCTCCTTAGGTTTTGACCTTGGTAATAATCACAGAAAGTTGCCGCCATCCCCTCTCCATTCAGTCGTCTCATTACTGGACCTTTTAAGTGCGTGTTGTTCAAACAACAGGAGGCCCATACTGTAATCTACTTGTAAGGAATGCAGGTTTCTGCCTGGAGATAATTACAGCCCTCTTAAGCACCATTAGGCCAGTCGGGTGACTTTGGCAAGTATTCCAACCCTTGTAGGATACAGTTGCTAAGATAGCTAAGAGTTTCAGTACAGCCATTGACACTGACTGTCTCTTGACCGACACTGACATGTTGCTAATGTTTGAGAGACTAGCAATATGAGAGTTTGAGAGGTCAGTACATTCTGATTGACTTGAGCTCCCTTCTGGGTAGACTTGCATCTGAGCCCCTAACTCCCACTCTGGGGTTCAGGGATCCACTTGTCTATAAGTCTTTATTGATAAATGCTACTCGTGTAATCCTGGATTTGAGTGCTGCTTTTGATCGCCGCTTTCTTTGATCTCTTAGGACTTTCTGTGAGTCCTATGTGAGTGCAGGGGCCTGTGGAGACCAGAGGCATCAGATTCCTTTTGAGCTGGAGTTATGGGTAGCCATGAGATACTGAGAAGTACACAGTAACCAAACTCAGGTCCTCTCTAAAGGGCGGTATGCTCTTCACTGCTGAGCCATCTCTCAAGTTCCCGGATGTTCAGCTTCTGCCAGAGGTTGTCATAAATGGGGACTCCGTTTTTTCTAATGCAAGGGGTTTGGAGTGGTAAGCTGAAGAAATGAAAACCGACAAAACTTCAGAGCCAGGCTAGGTGATAGACTTTTGGGTTTCCTGTTGAGATCTGTCTATGACCTCACCTTGCTCAGCCATGGCAGTTATAACAAGAATTGGTTTATGGAGAGTTCCTTCTAGACTTAGAGCTAATATTTATTAGCTCAAGCCAGTTAAACTTTCGGGGCCTTATCTCTGTAACATGAGCATATGATAAGTACAATAAGGGCCAACTGTGACTTCAGATGGTGTGGCCAGCTCTTGGGAAAGCTTTAGTTTAGTAAATGTTTGGCTAGCATATATTATCTGCTCCATGGTTTTGAAACTCAGAGAAAAAGTCTTCCTTTTTATCTCTCAAGATTGTCTTGGGTTATTTTGGTGCTTCTTGGGGGTCTGAACCCAGGGCTCTGTGCATGCTAGGTAAATGTTCTACCATCGAGCTACACCTACGACCCTAGGTGCTTACTTCTCAATGGTCTAAGATAGATAACTCCATTTTACCATCTTAGATTTCAGCTGGTCCTTGAAGCTTCCTTAGTGAGTGTCTGGGGTGCAGGGACAGCAAGGGAGTGTGAGAGGTGTTTGGGTAGTTTCTAGAAACTCAAGTTAGGGTTAATTACTGGATAAAGGGATATAAGGTCCTTTAAGTCAGGAAAAGAGGGTTGTGGTGGGGGAAGCAGGAAAAGGCACAAGGAAAGGAATATGAATGACAGATTGGAAGATAAAAGGTTTGATTGTAGTGAAATCGGAGAATAGAATTATGATCAGAATTCAAGGAAGTTTGATGTATCCAGAAAGGGCCAAAGCCTTTCAAAGGCATGGCTCTTGTTGTCAGATAGACTTTTTTTTTTTTTTTTAAATCTCTGAGATGCTGGGGACATGAGTGTGGTGGGTTCATGGTTCTTACCACCCAAGTGGCTCTGCCTGTGCAAATTCCTTCTTCTTTCTTCTGAAACAGATGCTGAGCCATGGCGCTGCCAGGTTTATGTTCTCTCTAGCCATCTGGATATATAAAAAGATGTAATTTCTGTCTCTTCTAATGAAAAAAAGATGGGCTGATTTTAGTCTTTTTAGCTAGGGTCTTACTGTGTAGCCTCTACCAGCCTGGAGAGCTTATATGGCTTGGGTTGACCTTGATCCCTAAACATTGAGGTGAGTCTCAGCCTGCCAGGTTCTGGGATTTTAGGGACGGGCTACCATGCCCAGGTCTGGAAATAATGTTTACTTCCTGAAAAGGTCTGGCCTGAGGTATCCTTATTTGTTGCGTTACACAGGAGTGTGCTGCCTTCCAGCTTCTGGTTATATTGCTAACAGAGCTGTGAGTAGGACTTTCAAGTTGGGAACTTCCTTTATTACCATAGTATCTCTTTTAAGCCTCAGAGCATCTTTAGGTGGTAAGAAATCACATTCCCCAACAAAAGTCCCATTGGGTAAATGACTTGTGTTGATTCCATGGCTGGCCAGCAGTGCAGTCTTAATTTTGACCCAGGCTGTTTGAATTCCAAACCTCCATTCTTATTTATTCATTGATGTTTATGCTTCAAAGCAGAGATGACTTGAGAATATTTGGGTAAGCGTGCAAACACAGCAGATCCTCAGCTGCTTGGTAACTGGCTGGTCAGGCTTGTGCAATGACCAGGGAACTTGTTCTCCACTATTGTTCCTTACATGTGATACAGTAGCTGGGCAGGTGGGTCACACACAGTGTTTTGCTCTGTCAAAGTCAAGTCATGTTCCTCTGTAGGTGGTTATGGGATTTTTGGAAGGACATTAGCACACTAAGTTGTGGCCGAGGGAAAGTGAACAGGAAAGCATTCAACCTTGAAGCGGTCGATCTTTGAGCAGGCATTGCCAGAGCAATGGAGGATCCCAAGGGAGACAGCAGCCCAGAGGCTATTTAGCAAGGAAATGAGTGTTGCAGGCCTGCAGGAGGAGGGGGAACGTTAAAATTTCCTAAGAAGAAAGCTGGGGTGAGTGAAGAAGGGATTTTTGTGAGGATAGCTAATTGCTAAGTTCAGAAGGGGCTGAGGGGAGAGGAAGTGACAGTAAGTATAGTGGACTGATCACAGGTAAGGCTCATAGCTTCAAAGAAGCGAGGTGAAAATGGCAGGGAAGGGCAAGAGAGCTTTGCTTAATGTTTTTTAAAGAAAGAAAGGAATTGGTTGTATTGGAAGACAGATGTGAAGAAACTACAAAACCTGAGAAGCTGTAAGAGACAAAGTGAAGTTAATGTGAAGAAGCGTGGATTCAGAGTATGGTGGGCTGAACTCACTGGGAGGGGATTAGGGCCGGTGTTGAGTTAGAGTCACTTCCGGGTACACACCAGAAGAGCACTAATGTGCTTGGTTTTGTTGTTGTTGTTTGTTTTTTGGTTTTGCATCTATGTTTATACGTTTCTTTAAGAAAGAACCAAATAGATGGAAATATTCAAATGGTAGGAAGGGCCCAAAGCCAGAAGGGATGTGGGTCTCTCGGGGTCTGAATGTTTCTACGGTGTGAGTCCAGTCATCGATGCTTCTCATCACCACGGTCATCCTGGGCCTTCTCACACTGCTGTCAGCTTCTCATCTTTCTGAGAGTCTTAGAAGCTGCCTGGGGTGCTCTGAGGGGCAGTTCGAGGAAGCAGGATTTTCCAGGTCACAGACAAAGCCTGAGCTTTGTACAAAGGGTTATTTGAGTTTTACTCCTGTAGGGGTTTGGCCTACATTTTTACTCCCTTGGAAATTTCCTGTCTGCCACAGTAATCAGGCAGCTTACAATTTTCAAGGCTGAAGTGGTCTCTGAGTTGTAGGTCTGTGTTTGGTTTTCTTTACGGTTCTCAGCTTACCATTTAGTCTGTGTACACCCTTGAGTGTCCTCCTCTAGATCTTAAGGGTGCATTCACATACTTCCCTGGCCTACCTACAACATGTCAGCTCCTTCCTCCACTCCTTTTCCGTTTCTTCTATTTATCTTCTTCTTTTCTTTCTTTTCTTTTCGACAGTGTTTCGTGTAGCCCAGGCTGACTTCAGACTTGCTGTGTAGCTGAGGCTGGCTCTCATTTCCTGTCCTTCCTGCCGTCACATCCCAAGTGCTGGGATTACAGACTTGTGCCACCATACTTGGTTCGGTGTTCCAGTTTCCACTGTAGGTAGAAAATCCATGGGCATCATCCTTTTAATATTTCTTTTATAAATGAGTCCAGTGACCTAGTACTCCATATTATGATCTCCCTTCACTGTTGAAAGCAGAGCTTGCTGAATTATTTGTTATTGTACTTTTTAAAAATATTTTTTAAAGGTTTAAGATTACGTGTATGTGTTCTGTGTCTTTGCTGGGGTGTGTGCATGTGGGTTGTCTTTGGAGGTCACAAGAGGGAATTTTGTTCCCTAGAACTGGACGTGCACGTGGTTATAAGCTCTCTGATGTAGGTACTGGGAGGTGACTACAGTTCGTCTGTAAGGGCAGCAAGCAGTCTTAATCACCAAGTCACCTCTTCAGCTTGGCAAATTGTTTTCAGTTTATAGAACTAGAATTTGAATCTCTTCAGAAGGGGTATGGAAAGAAGTATGTGAATGCTTTGGGACCCCAGCATGCTTGTCTTGGTGACCACACCTCATTTAGTGTGCAGTGGATGGGCCGTTTAGGTGCCTATGACCTGTTTTGTTTGTTTTTGATTAGGAAGTTTAAAAACTACCACACCTGTAATCTTGTTCCTTTCCTTACTTTATTGTTGATAAGACCCAGGCACATCATAATTTGATACATTGCCCAAGGACACGGAGCTTTTTCTTCTTCCTTTTTTTTTTTTTTTAAAAAAAAACATAAGTCATAGTCTTTCAATTTTGCATACTTTCTATTCTTTTCTTCTCTTCAGAATCAATAAAATTTAACCACATTAAGAAAGCTAGGCCTGGGGTAGGGTAGGGAACTGTACACACCATTAAACTCAGTACTGCAGGGGCAGAGGCAGGAGGATCGATGTCAGTTTGAGGCTAGCCTGATCTATACCTTGAGTTCCAGGTCAGCCAATGAGACTCTGTCTCAAATGAATGAATGAATGAATGATAAGTTTTAAAAAAAGAAAATAAAAGAGAAGGCTAAATATCCAAATTAGGTTCCTGAAAATGCAGTTGTTGATTGGTGTTTAAACATTCCAAGCAGCTTAGGAATTCCCTCTGGTGTTCTTGGGAAGACTTTGTTAATATCTGAATGAACGAGTTGTAGGAGTCAAAGATGGTTTAGAGGGATAAATATGCAAAGTTATTTTTATCCTAAAGATGTTTAAATTTGTCATAAGCATTTCTTGACCAACTTGGTAAGTAGTTTATAACTGTGTTTACAAGCTTTGAGCTTTTGCTCAAAGCTGAACTGGTCACCATGCCAACACCTTCTGCTCGGCTCTTTGGAAGGCAGAGAGTGGAGCTGTTAAATGAACTAGAACCAGTCGTTGTGACTGACCCCAGGTTCTGTGGTGTGGATTTCCTTTTGAATTTCTGGTCAGTTTAATTTCATTTCGGAAGTATATATTTCTTGTGCAGCTGTCCTAAATCCCATGGCAAGACACAGTTTTCACCCCTTTACATTGTGACCCCAACATGTGCCATGTCTTGAAGGGTTTCTCACGGGCTCTACCAGTAAGTGATAGAATTTCAGGCTGGCCTTCTGTGGACTCTCCTGGTTCAGAGCTTCACAGCCAGTCACAGTCCCAAGCCATTCACTTTAAGCCACCAGCCTCCCATTCTACCTAGGACCATGCTTAGCTTTTCTTTCTGTTTCTCAAGCTCTCATCTTTGGCTGTAGGAAGGATGAGTTGTGTGGATCTTCTAGGGCTGGGACCTGGAGAGTGGAGGCAGAGCACCCAGGCAGTGGGCTTGCCGGAGAGTGGAGGCAGAGCACCCAGGCAGTGAGTGGGCTTGCCAGATGCATCAGTTGTGGTAATGTGGAGAGACAAAAGTAGAGGAAGCTGTATCCTCCTTGTCCGTGCATGGAGCATACCAGCAGGTTTGTGCCAGCAGTGAATTTAAGTCTGTTTCCCTCTCCCTAATCACATATTGATCTGAGGCTTCGAGTCAGAAGCAACGGAAAGTGTGGCAGAACCAGTGAGGCTTTAGGCATCCAGTCAGTCCTTAAATTTTAGCCTTCATCTTTTGAAAGAAGATGACAGGTAGGTTCAGGTGGTGGTATGAAAAAAAATGGTGAAGGTCCTTGGATATTACAGAATGAAATTAATGTGTTAAGAAAATTTTTATTTACTTATTTTTATTGCTTATGCACTAGCTGAATGTATGTAAATGTACCATGTGCCTGTCTACAGGTGCCTGTAAAGGTCAGAAGAGCCACCTGCCACCTATGTGGGTGGTGCTGGGAGCTGATGTTTTTGTTTTGTTTATTTGTTTTGTTTTGAGATAGCCTCTTGTAGCCCTGGCTAGCTTAAAACTTGCTTGATAGCCCAAGCTGGCCTCAAATTCAATAGAGATAATCTGCCTCTGCCTCCTGGGTGCTGTGACTAAAGGCATGTGCCACCGTACTGTCTGAACAGCAAATAATCTTAATCACTGAGCCATCTTGAAAGTTAAATTAATTTGTGTTGCTTTGCATGCTGTGACTTGTATTAGAGCGAGTCAGTGAGATTTTGTAAATATTCCTATAGCTGATTGTCTGCCCATTTCTCCATCTCTTCATCTGGGTTTGTTTTAAAGGACTGGGTCATATGATGTGGAGGTATGGTTAGTCCAAAAATTTACAGACAGACTGGCAGGCAGGCTGGAGACCCTGGCAGGCTGCAGCTCAAGTTCAAACGAGGACTTCTTACTGGTAGAAACCTCTCTTCCACTTGTTGGATGAGGCCCACCCCTTTAAGAAAAAAAATTTTTTTTTAATAGACTAATTTCAATAATCCACACTGTTTCATTCCATTCATTTATGTTAATCTTGTCTAAAATATACCTTCATAGAAACATCTAAATAACACTTGAGTACTTGGGTCTAGGTCTAGACAAATTGGCATATAAAATGAACCACCACATTTACAAAGATGAATAAAACTTGTTCCCTGCCTAAACACACACACAGACACAGACACAGACACACACACACACACACACACACACACACACACACACACGGGGGCGGGGCGGAGAAGAATAAATGGATGTAAGTACAAACAGGCATATAGAGATAAGACAAGCAGACATTTGGCCTAGCAGGTGTTGCCTGGGGTTCAGGGAGGCAGCAAGTTGATGGCAGTTTCCCTCTGTGGGCAGTGAGGAGGTACCTGAAAGGCTTTCAGCCAGGGAGAGGAAGTGTGGCTTGGTGTGTTCTGTCACGCATTTGGTAGAGGATGGTGTGGGAGCAGGCAGACCAACTTCTGAGTGTACACACACACACACACACACACACACACACACACACACACGACATCTTCACCTAGTAGGCTCTTTTTCTTTTAGTACCAGGTGTTGTAAAACCATTTTCTAAATTGAAGATGCACTCCTTGCTGGAGGGAGAAGGGGAGCGAGGCTCACACATAGCAGGAATCTAATGACACATTACAAGGCTCAGGAAACTCACAAAGTTACAGGATTCACGGGTCCCTCCCCAAGATTATATAAGTACAAACAGTTGGAGAAGAGGAGAGTCCCCAGCAGGAGCTGCCTGCAGGATGGGTCCTGAGCACCAGAGAGCTTTAAAAAATTGTCACTCATGCTGGCGTCAGCATAAAGGCTTAACAGCAAGTCATCGTCATTCATTGAGCTGTGCGTGCGTGCGTGCGTGCGTGCGTGCGTGCGTGTGTGTGTGTGTGTGTGTGTGTGTGTGTGTGTATGGTGTTTATGTGTGTATCTCTATGTGTGTGTCTGTATGTCTGTGTGCAATAGGAGGGTGACAGCAGCCTGTGGGCTGGAAGCAGGAGAGAAGGTCAAAGGTTGAGTCCTTGGTACACTGGTCTTCCAGAGGAAGGAAGAGTGTTCTCATATTAGTCTTTCCTCTCCCTCAGGCAGAGTAACTGAGGACAGGGAGAGAGGTAGAAGGTCACTTTCCAGTGTTCTAGGAATGGAACAGCCCTGGTAATGTAAGGACCCAGGTGGAAAGATGACAGACAGCCTGCTTGATTTTGCTGGTGGAATGCTTGAGTCTTCTCTGGAATTGTAATGAAACCACAGGACCAATGCAGTGGTATTAACAGAGGGCTGCTCTCTTGGAGAAAGTTCATGTCCCTGTAAAAAAGGAGTGGAAGAGACTCCTGCCAAGTATAGGAGGCACCATCTAGAAGACAAAGTCTATTGGCAACTTGACCTGGGACTTTCCAGCCTCTGGAACTATTTTTGTTGTTTACAAATTACCTAGCACAAAACCACCAAGATAGTTGTCAGGCACTTTCCAAAGAATCATTTCTACAACTCTGGGATATTTATACTTCTGTGTAATCACCATCACCTTCACCATCACCATCACCATCACCATCACCATCACCATCACCATCACCATCACCATCACCATCACCATCACCATCACCATCACCATCACCACCACCACCATCACCATCATCATCACCATCACCATCACCATCTTTTTTTTTTTTTTTGGTTTTTCGAGACAGGGTTTCTCTGTGTAGCCCTGGCTGTCCTGGAACTCACTCTGTAGACCAGGCTGGCCTCGAACTCAGAAATCTGCCTGCCTCTGCCTCCCAAGTGCTGGAATTAAAGGCATGCGCCACCACCGCCCGGCGTCTCTCTGTATTCTTGACAGTCCTGGAATTTACTGTTTAAATCAGGCTAGCCTCAACAGGGATTCACCTGCCTCTGCTGGGGTTATATGTGTATGTGTCACCACACACCACACACGATTTATACTTCTGTTTTATAGCTAAGGAATTTGAGCAATGTGGTTTGAGTCACTGGCTATCTATGTAGGTGAACAAGGATTTAACCCAAGTACTTCTGTCTAGCATAGGTTATCTTGTGATAGCATGCTGCCTGTGAAAATGACGTGTGTTGGTATGTACTCCTTAAATTCACTGGAGATGTGGGGTAGTCGTCAGTCATTTGAGGCATTAGACCTCAACTGTACACAACTTTCCTTAGTGCTTGCTGTTGGAAACACAGAGTCTTACTTTTCCATTGCTCTAGTAAGACACCATGACCAAAGCAATTTATTAGAGGAAGGCTTTATTAGGAACCTGTAGTTCCAGAGGGTTAGTCTATGACCATCATGTCAGGGAGCGTGGCAGCAGGCGTGGTACTAGAGCAGTAGCACTCCACAAGTATACACACACACACACACACACACACACACACACACACACCCGTGTGTGTCCCGTGTGTGTGTGTGTGTGTGTGTGTGTGTGTGTGTGTGTAAGGGAATTAGGAGACACGTTGACCTTTGGAATCTCAAAGTCTAGCCCCAGAGACACACCTTCTTCAAGGCTACACCTCCTAAACCTTACCAAACAGTTCCAGTTCCACCAACTAGTTAGATTGTATGCTCACCATTCTCATTCAAACTACTACACAGAGTCTTCATTTTAACCATTCTTCTTTTATCATTGCATCTCCATGCAGACACGAACTCTGGACGTCGAATGGGTTGGACCTTATGTGATGGGCCCTGAGGATGTGTCCTGTTCGTGGTTCATAGTGTGCATGGAATCTCTTCTTCTACAAGGTGGTACTCAAGCTCCTGCCACTTACAACATGTACAGCACGTGCTGAACCCAGAGCTGGGTTAGGTGGGATCCTGAGTTAATTCACTAGATCTACGTTTATGCTTCTTTCATTTTAGGTTTTAAGAAGGAAGAAAACAGGCTGTGGAGATGGCTCAGGTAGCAAAGGGTTAGCTGATTAAGTTGAAGACCTGAGTTCAGATCCTGTCTTAGTTAGGGTTTCTATTACTGTGAAGAGACACTATGACCATAGCAACTCTTATAAAGGAAAACGTTCAATTGGGCTGGCTTACAGTTTTAGAGGTTTAGTCCAGTATCATCATGGCGGGAAACATTATATGCAGTCAGTCATGGTGCTGGAGAAGGAGCTGAGATTTCTTCATCTTGATCTGCAGGCAGCTGAAGGAGACCGAGTGTCACACTGGCTGTAGCTTGAGCATATGAGCGTGTTCCATAGTGACACACTTCCTCAAACAAGGTCACAACTACCTCAACAAAGTGACACCTCCTAATAGTGCCAATCTCTATGGGCCAAACATTCAAGCACTTGAGTCTATGGGGGGGTCATATCTATTTAAAACACCATAGATCCCCAACATTCATCTATAAAACTGGTACAGTAGTACATGTCTGTAATCCCAGCGCTGGGTAGTGCAGAGACAGGCTGATCCCTGGAGTTTGCTGGCCCCCAGCCTAACTGAATTGATGAACCCAAGTTCAGTGAGAACATTTCAAGTCGATGGCATATCTATTTTAATTACATGTCTCATTAAAGTCAGTTTGGGCTACATCCAGCCTCTTTCTGGCTAGCTCATTTTCTTTTGTTCCCAATTTTCAAATTCTAATTAAGCTTTTGTATACCTCTAGTTTAAAGCAGTTTGCAAGTTTCCTTAAGAGAGGCCAGTTACTAAATGGAAATTTTAATCAAATTCATTTACGCATGGATAAATGATCTGTTTGCATTAGAAAAAAGTCACAAGCAATTGGTATTTAACTGGCAGAAGGAAGAGTTAGGGTCACATTTAGAGGTCAGAATTCTATTTCAAAGTACAGCAGTTCCAGTGTTGCCGAGAGCCGGGCAAGGTGGATTTTCACTGGCAGCTTTCTAAGTGGTGACAGGTCTTGAGCTTAGTTAGCAGAATATTGGAGCAGCCATTTCTGGAAGACTCAGAAAGTAGGATTTGAGGCAGTCTGAGCTGGGGGACTCACTGGCATCAGCTACCAGAGCATAGCTCACTGGGACTACTCTTAAGTAGAGAGGGCGGGGTATTGAAGACTTGGCGAGCTGTGGGCTGGAAAACAAGGGAAATGGCATTGGAGAATGTTTGGTGTGGTGAGGTCAGGGTAAGTGGGGGTTGTTGAAGAAAGGAGTCACTAGGGAAAGAGGTGGAGGGGGAATAAAGGTGTCTTGCAGTTCCTGTAAAGAGCCCATGAAAGCAACAGTCTGTATTAGCCCATGAAGATATAGCCTGTATTAGTGACTTCTATGATGATGTGACAAAAGTACCTTACAGAGTAGCTTAAGGAAAGAAGGAAAGAGGATTTTATTTTTCCTTTTTGGCTACAGTGTAAAAAGGGTATCGTCAGTGTGTGTGTTTGTATGTGTGTCTGTGTGTCTCTGTGTGTGTCTGCGTCTCTCTGTGTGTATATGTATGTATTTCTGTGTGTGTCTGTTTCTGTGTGTCTCTGTGTCTTTGTGTGTATGTGTGTGTCTATGTCTCTGTGTGTATATGGATGTGTTTGTGCGTGTCTGTTTCTGTGTGTGTGTTATCTGTGTCTGTTTCTCTTTGTCTCTCTCTGTATGTGTTTGTGTGTCTGTGCTGTGTTTGTGTCTGTGTGTCTCAGTGTGTGTGCATATGTTCATGGTAGAGTTCATGTTGGCAGGAGTTGAGTACTGAGACTCCTCATATCATGATGGACCAGGAAGTAGAGAGGCAGACCAGCACTCAGCAAGTTTTTTCCATTTCCCCTTTTTATTTAGTCTGGGACCCTTGCCCATGGAAGAGTGCCGCCCACATTCACAGTGGATCTTCCTTCTTCAGTTAGTCCTCTCTGGAAAAGCTCCCACAGATACACCCCAAAATGTGCCTCATTAATACTCTACATGATTATTAATCCAGTCAGGCTGGCAATCAAAATTCACCATCACACAATCTGTTAGTGGAGGTGCTTAATGTCCCAGAGTGGATGTCACAGGCACAATAAAATTGGCAAATGTAAATGATAGCAATCATCAAAAGCAGGCAAAGGTTGGGTACTTTCCTCTCTCCCAAAGCTGGTACAGAAATTTCTATTTCATTTGTCTTTCTGCTGGGAATTCCCACGTGCTAGATACTGCAGGTATGATCATGGCTGGAGAGAAAAAGGTGTTTGGTGAGCTGTCATTGTTCTTCCCTGATGGAGTGTGCATGCAGCATACCTGATAGTTTACTGATTGTCTCACCAATGGCAACTTTATGTGCAGGGAAGCAGCTCATTATTTGTTGTCAGAGAGTGGCCAGGAACCCACTCTCCTAGGATAAGTCATGTTATCGTAGCAAAATTACTAAACATTTTTATAGGAAGATTTTAGGCCAATAGGAATCCTGTAGATCATTCATCTGAGATCCCTATTTTCCTATTCAGAGCATTTTAACACTGCAGGGTAAGATGGGGAGAGGGAAACACTCAGTTTTGAACTCCTTTCGATGACCGATACAGCTTGTTTAAGGCAGCATTATTACACCTGTGTCCTTAGTATCTCCCTAAAGGTTCTCTATGAAATCTATACCAGAGGTTGTCAGCAATCCTTCATGCTCCTGTCACAGAGCTAGTTAGTGGCTGTCACAGGACCAGGGAACACAATGTCTCCACTGTAACACCAGGTGTGCTTGGAAGGACCATCATGTTTAAGATAGTAGTAACTTTTAAAAAAATACTTATTTTATGTGTATGTGCATGAGTATATGTATACCATGTGTGTGCAGTTGCCTGTGGAGACCAGAAGATGGCGCCAGGCCAGAATAAAAGACAACTGAGAGCTGCCTAATATTGGAGTTGGAAACAGAACTGGGCTCCTTCCTAGAGGAGCAAGTGCCCTTAACTGCTAAGCCAGACCCCAGTAGCAACTTTTAATTTTAACATATTTACTTCCCATGATTCTCCACACTGGTGCATTTTCAGGCTGTTAGCGATTTGATAAGGATTGTGTTGATGAGTCTTCATCTCTTGGCAGCTCTAACAAGTCTAGCATATGCTCAGAAGGAAGTGGTATTCTTGGAAAGGGGCAGGGCTCATCCCAAACAAAATTACAGGGACTTTCATGCCCTGTTTCCTTGTATGCAGGAGTCTCCCTGCCCAACACCACCCTCCTGTCCCTAGAACTTTTGTTCCTGGAAGCTAGCTAGTAGCAGCAGGTCACAGCTTCTGTTTACTGTGTGGAATGATCCAGTTCAAATGTGAAACAGAAAGAGAAGAACTCTCAGAGGAGACAAGAAGTTTCACGTGGGCTTAGAAGAGTTCTGTGGGTGTGAGATAGCCCCTGAGCTGAACATGTAGAGGGCTGGCCTTATACATGCCCTCCTCCTGTCTCAGACTCGGAGTGCAGGATTACAGGTGTGCGCCATTACACTTGGTGAGAGTAGCCTTAGTGTTAATTTAGTTCAAGAACATGTTAGACAGACTAAGGACGTGAGTCTCTCAAGTGACACTCAATTCTGCCACCAGGACTTGGTGGAGCTGTCCTAGAGGTAAAGGGATGTGGGAGGTGAAGCTTTTAGGGGGTGGAGCCATAGCTTGAGATTTGGGGCAAGTAACTGAAAGGAGAAAAGAAGAAGAAAAAATTTCAGAGAAAGCTGGACATTTCCTCTTAGGAAATGTCTCTTAACAAACCCGCCAGGGTCTAGGAGGCATCAGGATACCCGCTGCACTAGGGGTGCTTAGCTGCACTTCTTGGAGGGTTTTAAAAATAGTCATGTTTGTTATCACAGCATCTCCAGGTAGATCAGAGGCCTTTTGTTTGCTGCTTAAGAAACAGGAACAGATGAAACTTCCTGAAGATCAAAGACCAGATTGTTGGCAGAAAATGACTAGCATCAGCCCGGTTTTCACTGCTGAACCTCCTCCCCAGCAAGGTCCTTGTCACTGTGTTCTGAGTTATGAGAATAGCTAGTCATTCTTGATGGGCGAGTTAGACTGTTAAGGAAGGTGGGCATTCTTCTCTGTGTGGAGTACCTTGTAAGGGGTTAGGTTCTGCTCATAATCATAATTGTAATTATGAGCCAACACCTCTCTATAGTCTTTGAAATGGAATTAAAAAGAAATGAGTACTTTTGGTCATCTTCTGCCCAGTATCATATAATGGACCTGTTTAAAGGAACAGCTATAAGAGCTGGTGAGATGGCTCAGCAGCAAAGGTGCTGGGCACCAAACTTGACAGGCTGATTTGATCTCCAGTACTCAGATGGTGGAAAAAGAATTGACTGTCTCGGTTATCCTCTGACTTTCACACACACTCAATTAAAAAATGTAATAAAAGAAAAATAAAAAAGGGGGGTGCTCAGCTTAAATCGGTTAGCTAGTTTTGAAATAAAATATCAGCATCTTCAATTAACAGAGAATCTTTGAGGGCACTGATAAGAGTATTATGATGTCATGTAACTTAATGTGCTAAAACCTCTGGATGGGGTAGGGTGTGTGTCTATTTTATAGATGAAGGTAAAAAATAGTGGGTGAGTACCAGATGAGGCTCAGGTACGCTCCAGAGTCTGGGCTCATAGCCACAGTACTTCAGGTATTTTAAAACAGAGACAAAAACAAACGTGAGCCTTGGTGACCAGGTTCTCAGTAGCAAGCTCTTTGCAGACAACCATGAAAATGCCCTAGGGCTACATGACACACTGCGATTACTGTTTTCAACAGACAGTATTGTGCCTTCAGTTTCTCTTCAAGGAAAAAAAAAGGATTTGTTTTGAGAACCTAAGTTCCTCTACTGTACTTAGAAAGCAATGTCTGTGCTAAAGGTGATTTGATTTCTTGAATGTTTTCACAATATTTTTCTTCATATTTGTTCATTTGTGTGTGTGTGTGTGTGTATGTGCATGCCCGTGCACGCATGCACAAGCATGCATGTTGAAGACAGATGACTATTACGGGCTCTGGGGATTGAACTCAGGACGCCATGTTTGGTAGCGGGCTCCCTTACTGACTCAACTGCCTCCATTTGTTTGGCTCACAGTTTTGGAGGGTAACCAGGTAGTCATATCTGTTGGCCTCTGGTGAGGAACATCCCTGTGTGTCACAGCGTTGCAGGAAGAAGGAAAAAAGAAGCAGCCGTTTGGAGAAGCTGGAGGGTGCTTGGGCGGCCTCGCTTGATAACCTACTTCGTAAGGACTCTTGGGTCTCATGAGAACTATATTAACCCTTTCCCTCAGTGATCGAACCATCTTCTGCCAGGTCCCACTTCTCAAAGGTCCAAATCTTCCTGCCGTGGATCCACCAGGGTCCATGTCTCCAGTACATGATCCTTTGGAAACATACTGTATTCAAGCCATGATAACAAATGTATTATAAACATCAGTTTTTCACTCTCAGAATAAACCGTGCATCACTGCTACCTAGAAGGTGGGCATGGGGTGTCCCTGGCATCTATTTAAGTTTTATAGATATTCACAGACATTCTCTTCAGATCCTAATGACATACCACTGGAATTGAGGTTAGTTCTAGATTGGTTTAGGTTACTGCCATTTTAAAGTTTCTTCAAACCCTTTTATTTAAAGCACATAAATTCTTCAGAAGACCCAACAGTTATTACCCTCATTTTTCATTTGAAGCTACAGGCTGTAAAACGGTGCCTGGTTTGTGTTATTGGCTTTTGTCATGTAGTGTGTAAACTTGGCCCTCGGAATTGTGTGGGGAGCTGCTCTCAGTCTCTGGTCTGCACTGGTCTGTGCGCTTCCCTGTGGCGTGACTGAACCTTTGGGCGTTGTGAAGAGGGGAATGAGGTGGTGAGCACTGAGCTAGGTTTCCCGTGCTTTTCATCTCTGAAGAAAACAAAAGCCACATAGTATTCTCGTTCACGGAAGCAGAATGTCTGTTTGGCTGAGTACATGACTCACTGAAGGCAGAGTCAAGAAGGAAGAAGGTTTTGTTCTTGGAGTCACTAGTCATGGGAGTCATTGATACCTGTTGAGATCATCTTAATATTCTTGACTTTTTTCTCCTGGATTTTCTTTAGCTTTCTTCTTAGTGAGAGCATGTAGCTCTAAAGAGTAACAACCTGCTAGGTTCCTGTGAATGAGGCTGCTGTGTGACTTTTACAAGAAGAAACAAAGTAACATCTGTTCACCCCAGAGAGAGCAGCTGTGACAGAACAAAGCACCCGCGTACAGCATGGTGAACCAGTGGGGTTGTTGGAAGTACTCTCAGGAGCATGGGTGGGTAGTTACTTACAGGAGCATAGGTGGGCAGTTACTCACGGGAGCATGAATGGAAAATTACAGGAGCTTGGATTACTCAAAGGTAGCTGCGTTACTGAAAAACTCACCATATGGCTAACAAAAGTCACATCCCTGGAACTCCCTTCCTAAATCCCTGCGTCTTAGGCAGCTGTGACAGAAAGGCTCTCTCCAGCAGTGGTCCATGGCTTTTGTAGCCTTGGGATGGAATGTTATGGATCCTGTAGCCTTCATGGGTTTTCTGAACCTCAGACGTCTCATTAGCTTTCTGTATGAGCCCTCACCCTTCCTCCAGGAGGAAGCAATTAGGGTTGGAGGGAATAACCGCTCAGTGGAGCCCCTCCAGCTGTACCTGGGGTGTGCTTGGGTGTTGTGGAGTTTTTATTGTTTTCATCGTTCTGTCAATGTCAGGCTCTCAACTGAGCTTTGCAACTGTCTTGAGAAGATGGATAGCTTCCACATCCTTTTTGTTACTCTGCTTTTTATGTATTTTCCTTCCCAAACATTTATATCTTTCCACCCTCCATCCTTTAAACTCCATATTCCCAAATATTTACTTGCATGGCTCGATCTTACGTTCAGTTCTGATCTCTGGTCTACCTCTTTGTCAGCCAAACACATTCAAGCTCTCCTTTGTGTGTTCTGGTTTGCAAGCAGCCAAGTGCATTTTCACTCAGTTTTGGGTATTTTTTTCAGCATGAGTGATTCATCATTTCTGAGGAAAGATTACCATTAGATCGTGGTATCTTTTAAAACCTGTTTAACCTATGAGTATCTTGTGGAAGTTTGAGATTCAAATCCTAGCTTTACTGTTGGAAGCTTTTTCCCTTTATGGAAGCAGGGGCCTAGAACTACCAGTTTCCCAGGACTCTAGACAATCGTGTGTTTCTACTCTCTTGTATTTAACTACTACTTTGGTGTTTTGGTGTTGCCTGTTATAATGAAACATAATTTACTGTGTTTATAGTTTTATTTGGTATGAACTATGCTATTGCTATTAACTATACTATTAATTGATAAATATACTCACGATACATAAGGTAAATATTATATATGCATGGAATTATTTTATATTTTCACATTTACATGGCTTATCATTGTAGTTATTTTTAAAAATATTTATTAATTTATTTTATGTATATGAATACACTGTGGCTGTCTTCAGACACACCAGAAGAAGGCATCAGACCCCATTACAGATGGTTGTGAGCTACCATGTAGTTGCTGGGACTTAAACTCAAGACCTCTGGAAGAGCTGTCAGTGTTCTTAACCAATGAGCAATATTTCGAGCCCCCCCTTAACATTTTATTTATTTATGTATACAGCATTCTGGTGCCTGCAGGGCAGAAGAGGGCACCAGATCTCATTCCACATGGTTATGAACCACCATGTAGTTGCTGGGAATTGAACTCAGGACCTTTGGAAGAGCAGTCAGTGCTCTTAACATCTGAGCCATCTCTCCAGCCCCATCATTGTAGTTCTTGTTGGCATTTTGTTTGCAAAATTTAGGCATATAAGGCCTTTGGTAACTACAGACTTGGGAGGGTAAAATTTTGACTTTATGTATTTATTTTTATTTTTTGTGTACGGATTGTGTGTGTGTGTGTGTGTGTGTGTGTGTGTGTGTGTGTCAGTGTGCAGTGCCTACAGAGATCAGAAGAGGGTGTCATATCCTCTGGAAGTAGTGTTACAGATTGTTGTGAGTTGCCTCCCATGTAGGTGCTAAGAACCTAAATCTGCATCCTCTGTAACCAGAGCAATAAGTACTCTTAACATCCAAGTCATCTGCCCAGCTACGCTGCTTAGCTTTACAAACAAGAGTTGAGGAAACAAGGCTGCAGACCCTTCATTGGCTTGATAAGTATAGTGTGAAAAACTTTAACCTCCATGAGAGTTGGTTTTCATAGCACTGTTCCTCTGGAATATGCAATAACTTCTCTTATATTTTCTTTTTTAAAAAAATGATCTACTCCTTGGTTGGAGCAGGAGGGTTAATTATAATGTCTCCCTTTCAAGTTGGGAGTGAAGATTTGACCTGAACAAGATATTTTTGCTAACACAAAACCATCTCCTGACTCTCGAAGGGTCACACCTTTGATGAATTCACCAGCGGTTCTAGAACATACATGGTCACACATCACACTTGTGACAAAGGTTTTCTGAGCGTCTGTCCCAAGCTAGACCAAGATGACTTTGTCTGTCCAGACTATAGGCCTTGGATTGCCAGTTCTCCAGTCTGTTCCCTTTATCTACGTTTTGAACCACCCCCCCGCCATGCTCACCCCTGCTTTTGCTTCCTAGCCTAACCTTCATTCATTGTCTTCTTCCTTCCTTCATTAATAGTATTACAAGCCTAATGGAGATGGTAGACACTATGGACCCAGTTGTGTAGCTGTTTCTTAGGAATGGAAACATTCCTGCTCAGAGGGAGAGGGAAGTTCATAAAATAGGAAACTTACTATACTTATAATGCCACCAAAGTTCATGAAAGTTACAAAATTCACAGTGCTCTTGAGTGAGGATACTTTCTGGTGGCGCTGCCTGCAAATTGGGAAGGGAGCTGAGGGTGTAACTTTCATGAACTGGTACCTGAGTCAATGTAAGCTCTTTGAGCGTCAGCCCTGGCCCGTGTTTCTGTAAGTCACCTCAGTAAACTCACTAAGTTTTCAAGCTAGATTTGGGTAGAGTTGTTCCTCTGGTTGGCTATTGGTGCCCACGTGAAGTGAACAGATATTTGCTGAGTCTAGAACAATAGTCACATGACAGCCACACTGAGGAAGCCGGGCCTCTGCCTCGTTGGAGGTTTTAGGCTTAGGTAAAGAAAGAGATGACTACAGAAGAATGTGTCTTCTGTACTGGACGCAGAGGGTACTACTACTACTACTACTGCTATTACTAATACTACTACTACTACTAGGCAGAATGTCTGTTATCTTGGAACTCGATGAGCAAAAGCTTCTGGCAGGAGGTGACTTGAAACTGAGATCAGGACTAAGGAGGAGAAATGGACAAAGCCAGGGTTGGAGGTCAGTTAGACGGTTACTGGAATTATTGTAAGTTACCGTTATGATATATAGGTTGGACAGAAGGACAACAGGTATAGGGAGGGTAGTGAGTGGATTTAAGATGGGCAGAGGAGGCACAGTATTATACAGTGTGAGCAAATTGCATCTTTTTAGGTGGGTCTAAGACACAGTGAGGCTGGTTTGGTAAATGGTGGTTTCCTTAGAGCACTGGTTCTCAACCTGTGGGTCACAACCCCTTTGGCAAACCTCTGTCTCCAAAAATATTTACATTATAATTCGTAATGGTAGCAAAATTACAGTTATGAAGTAGCAACAAAAATAATTTTATGGTCGAGGTGTCACCACAACATGAGAACTGTATTAAAGGGTTGCAGCGTAGGAAAGTTGAGAAGCACTGCCTTAGATAAATAGTAGAATTGAATAAACAAAAGGAAAACTGTGAGCTGTTATAGGCAGATTGGCAGTAGGCAGAAGGACAGGAGGGTCTATGCTTGGGAATTCAGAAGAGACATCTAGGCCGAGAAGAGAACTCAACAATAACAACTGGGTTTGGGTGGCATAGAAGTGATTGGTGACCTCACTTTTATAATATGGCAGAAGAAAAGCTGGGCATGGGTCCTGGGAGGCAGCAACCTCAAAGAAGTTACCAAAGGGCAGTTACCAGAAGGGCAAGAGAAGAGGGGCAGGAGAGCATGGCTCCCATGTCAAGAAGAAAGAGCAGAGCCCTATGGGGCAAGTGATGCTAAGAGGCAATCTGCTCACTGGCTTTGGTCAAGTAGGAGAATCTAGGCCTTGGACAGAGCTCCTATGTGCTCTGTGGTTTGTGTGCCCCGTGGTCTGACTGTTCTGTAGTTTGTGAATGAAAGCTGGGAGCCAACAAAGAAGTCTGATTTTAAAATTGGAAATCCACACTGAGTGTGGTGGCCCATGCCTCTAGCCCTGGCATTTGGTAGGCTGAGACAAGATTGGAAGTTCTAGTCCAGTCTGAGCGGTTACCTAGATCCTGTCACACAAAAACAAACAAACAAACAAACAAACAAAACTACAAATAATTTCATTTTTCCTGTGACTCCTATACAGAGTTGGAAAATTAATGCACCATAAAGAAAAGCTTGCCCACTATTGAAAATCAGCTTAATCTATAGCTGGTAATTGTGTCTTTGTACCTAAGGAAGGGGTGATTCTTAGGGACAGGCAGTTGTTTTGCCTCTTGTTCCGTGTTGATTTCCTTTTTATTGTACATAAATATTTTGGAGAAAGAGATGGTGTAATGAGAGCTCAGAATAGCCTAGGTCCCAGGGAATACATTGTCACAGCAGCCTCTTCTGACAGCCAGCCTCCTCCATTCCACCATGGCCACCAAGCCTTTTGTCCCTCCACTTTTGGAGATGTGACATTTGTACTGTATTCCACCTGGTCCCACGAGAGCTTTGTTTTATCAAAACTAAATGGCAATGTGTTTTATTTTCAAATTAAGACAAATTAAAATTAATTTTGTTTGGGGACTTTTGAGAATTTCACAACATATCCTGAGATAATTGGTTTTGTCCCCCGGGTATTGCATAAGCCTCCCTCTGCTTTTACCTTTGTCCCCAAAGGTCTCACTCGTGGTAAGATCTTAAACACAATCAATAATAATAATAATAGTTATGATGATAATTATTATTGATGGGTATGACTGTAGAGAAACTTACTTTGGAGTAAAAACATTTATCTTAAGGTCACCAGGAAAAAAATTGTCCATGGTTAGTCTCCTTTGTTTAGGAGACAACATAGGTTATGGGACAAAGAAGCCACTTGGGAGCTTGTCTTTTTTGTTTTGTTTTTGTCTTTACCTTATTTAACCTTCAATTTACCCAGTGGGAAAACACTGATGATAGTTATACTGACTGCCTTGTTAGCGACAGGAAACAGCTAAACACTCTCCTCTGTATGTGTCTGTGGAGAGAGAGGGGGGTTGTGGGTACTGTTTTTTATAGAGCACTACCTTATTACATTGATATTGGTTGGACTCATTTTTAAAATTAATTTTTGCATTTAAAATGTGAATATAAATATTTAAGAGTTTAAAAGAGGAGATTGGGAATTGAGTTGAGAATGTTGTCTCTTTAAAGCACATTTTGAACTGGAATGTCATTTGGGAAAGCTGGCGGGCCATCCGATTGCCTTTTTACACATAGGCCATGCTGGTTCCTAAACTGTGTAGGACTTTATTATTTGTTAGATAGGAGTTGTGACTTGGGGGAGTTCTCTTCATCTTATACATGATTTCTACTAAGGTTGTTTAAAGAAACTGGTGGCCTCTGAGTGTCTCTCCTGTTCTGTGTCAGAAAAGCAGTTCAAAGGTACAAAAAAGAGGCCGGTTGTAACATCTAGAGTGTGCTGCACCCTTAATGCTGTGGTGGGTGCTAGGCTCATCACCTGACATGTATAACTCAATTCTGGGAGAGCAGCTACACTAGCCCCACTTCTGTGTATGTATTTTATATGCGTACATTTATTTGTTTATCTGATTATGTGTGGTTGTATGTGTGGGTCCCGGGGATTAGAACTCAGGTTATTAGGTTTGGCCCCAAGCGTCTTTACCTGCTGAGCCATCTTGCCAGCCCTAGTCTCACCTGATAGAGATACAGGCTGCATGATTTAGCTGAGATTATACCAGGGGACAAGGTGGCTTCTGTTTCTCAAAGTCAGTTTTACACTTGTGCCATTGTTTACAGTCGCCTAGTTTCTGCACATCGAGGAACTGTGTTCAGTTCATCTGGGTGATGCTCCCGCTCTTCAGCTAATGCTTGAGGATGTTAGTCTAGTAACCACGGAACTCCCTGGCTGAAGGCCAGTCAGGCAGGGAAATGGGCTCAATTACTAATCAGGATATTGGAAGTAGTGCCCTTCAGTTTCTCGCCACCTGATTGAAAACTCCTGGGCAGATTCCTCTGTCCAATGCCAACCGCGGAGGGGCGTGGCAGGGGAAGGGGCGTGGCAGGGGAAGGGGCGTGGCAGGGGAAGGGGCGTGGCAGGGGAAGGGGCGTGGCAGAGGAGAAGGGACTTGGCAGGGGAGAAGCATCTCACTAGTAGTAGTTGAGACTGGCTTCATGTTGGAAAACAGAAGTAATAGGACTTTGAATTTTGAATAACTATGTCATTGGGCAGAGCTAGGACGGTTTTCTTATAGCCATGAATTCACCAGTGAGTAATTATATGTAGGAAAGTGTTCTGTATGGCGCAGCTCGTAACAACAGAAGCCGTAAGCAAATGAGAAACGGTAGAACCGTTGTGCAAATGCTGCCAGGC
>JANHMN010000006.1:31294251-31306160 GCA_030674055.1 Rhabdomys pumilio | reverse complement strand
CACACACACACACACACACACACACAACTTTTCATTTGTTTAGACAGGATCTTATTATGTACCCTGTGGCTGGCCTTGAACTAGCTAGCAATCCTCCTGCCTCAGCTCCCCTCTGCTGGAGTTACAAGAGTGCTCTCCCACTCCAGATTCTCACTATTGTGTGCCAGTTGTTGGTTGTTCATTTAGCCTAGATTAAAAGAGGGTCGAAGCTTATGGAGTAGGCTTTTAAGTCCTTTTCTCTGGGTCTTTTAAGGTCCCATGTAAAGGCGGAGTCTATTGGGAACAGGTGTGTTTGGGTGTCTGGTGAGATAAAATCTTTTAAACAGAGAGGAAACAATACAGTCATCATCAAAGCCAGAACGGAAACTTGCTGAAAGTTCCATTTTGTGTAAGGAGTCTAAAGTATTGTTGCTTTTTCTGGAGAAAACAAAGTGAACTCAAGTGGAGCTGATGCCACTCTCCTCCTCCCTATTCTCCTCCCTCTCCCCCTCCCTCTCCCTCTCTCTCCCTCCCTCTTCCCCTCCCTCTTCTCCTCCCTGTCCCCCTCCTGTTCCTCCCTTAGTACACAACTAATGCCCATCAGTAACATCTGCTCCTCTTTGTGGCTTGGGAAAGTGCTGATAAAATCCTGTGGTTTTATTCATGACTTAAATCTTTTTTTTGTTTTTTAACTCTTTGCTTTTTAAAAGTGACTTGGTACTGATTTTCATCCTTAATACTTTGAAGAGCGTACATTGCTTTTTCAGCTTTTGATAATGGTCAAACCACTGAACACGTTTGGAATTTGTATTTGCCTTCCTTAAATTTAAACTGCAAAAATACATGTTAGTTCTTTTTCAAAAAGCAGCTTATTTTCCCCATGGGTGTTAAGGAATTGTTTTTTATGTTTTTTTTTTCTTTTTCCTTTCCTCCTTTTCCCCCTTGGCTTGCATGGAGAGCCCAGGCTGTCCTTGATCTCACATATACAACCAGGGTTGATGACCTGCATCTCCCGATCTTCCTGCTTTGACCCCTTAGTGCTGAGGTTAGAGGTGTGGCCACTGTACCCAGCTTTTAATGTTTGAGGTAAAATCCTGTCTCTTCTTCTGTCTTTGGTTTGTCCTCCTCTTGGTCCTCTTCTTCCTGTCTGCCTTACTTTCATTTCCCTCACTGTCAACACTGGGGATCAAGTCTAGAACTTCACACACACAAGATTACTGCCCTACTGCTAAGCCATGTCCACACCCCTTACAAAAAAATGCTCCTCTGAGGTAAATCGCTGATATTTGTGTCAGAGGGAGTGTGCTGTCTGTTCTAGTTGGCCGTGATTGACCCCGGAGGTTTAATGTGGGTTTGTGTCTCTCATGGATGTCTAGTGTTACATCTTGAACTTGAAGACATGGTGCTGATTTGAAATAAGAAAAGTGGGGCCAGAAAACACTCGATGATCACCTTGGAAAAACCTTGGATTTTTAAGTTTTCAGATTAAAAAAAAAAACAAAACAGCATAGTAGTTAACTATTCTTGTTGTGACCAAATGCTTGGCAACTTAGGGAGGGAGTTGGCTCATGGTGTGGGGGAATCCAGTGCACCATGGGAAAAAAGGACATGGTGGGAAGAAAGGTCATATTATATCCATAGTAAGGAAGCAGAGGGCAGATAGGAAGTGAAGTGGGGCTTACCACCCTCCAGATGTACTTCCTCCACTGAGCTCCACCTCCTAAAGATAGAACCTTCAAAAACTAGCACCAGCAGCTGTGGAATCTAATGTTCCAACACATCAGCCTGTAGCGGGTGCTTTACATTTAAACCACAGAACAAGGGCATAGCAGATAATATACTCTTCCTCTTACAGAAGTGCGGGGGTGGAGGGGACCAAAACCAACCAGGCAACAGACTTCCTGTCCTTAGACCAGTGGTTCTCAACTCCCATGGGGATTGTCTACATATCAGGTATCTATATTGCGATTCATAACAGTAGCAAAATTACAGTTATGAAGTAGCAATAAGATAATTTTATAGTTAGGGGTCACCACAACATGAGGAGCTGTATTAAAGGGTTGTAGCATTAGGAAGGTGGAGAACCGTTACCTTAGACATGTCCTGCTGCGGGAAGGAGAGCATTTGAAGGTTTGGAGGGGCTGGAGAAGGGACGCCTGGGTTTACCATTTCATTTCAAATTAATTAATTAATTAATTAATTAATTAATTTGTGTTTTGCCTGCATGACTGGTACCCAAGGAGGCCAGAAGACTATTAGATCCCCTGGAAATGGAGTTTCTGGTGATTCTGAGCTTCCATCTTTCAACCTGTGTGTGTCGGGAACTGGTCAATGAGAATTGTTAACCTCCCAGCTTCTGCTCCAGCCTGGTCTTTTTATACCATGTGAAGGCTGCATTCTTCTTCTGTTGCTCATCCCTCCTCCAAACAGACACTCAGCCGAGAGGGGAAAAAACATAACTTTCAGATGCACCTTTTATAGATACCTGAAAAAACCAAAAGTAGATTTACACATAGCAAAACACTGAAAAAGTCTTATTCTCTGTCTCCACAGGTTAACTTTGTGGCTTGCCAGCTCTTCGCCTTGTCCGCTGCTTTCTGGTTCAGACTCTACTTACATCCTGGTAAAGCCAGTCCTGAGATCCGGCACACCTTGGCCACCCTTTTAGGCATCTATTTTGTTGTGTTTTGTTTTGGTTGGTGAGTATAAGCCTCATAAGTTCTAATGTTTATTGTTTAGATGTTTTGCGATGTTATTCTTGGTAAGAAATCTATGACATTGTAACATATCTCACGTATTGAAAAGATTGATGAGACTGTGAATGTTGGAGAAACATTACTGTAAACTAATGGGGATATTGTGGGAGCCTTCACTCATGTTAAGGACTGGGACCAGCAGTGAGGAGGCTAAGTGTTGAAAGTCTGCTTTTATTTTTTATTTATTTTTTATTTTTAAGACTAGATCTCTACAGACCTTCTTGAGTCATATAGATGGAATGCTATAAGGTTTAATTCTTCATAACAGGGGAACCTCCCTAATGTTTGCAGATGGTGTGTTTCTTGTCTTCCTGTTCGAGACTTGGTGTTAGTCCAAAGGTTTCAGTGCAGGTATTAGGGCTGTGAGTCATTCTCTAACAGATGTGAGATTTAACTTAGCGTAGACACCTGCTAACACCGGAAGATTGCAAATACCTAGGCAGTGACACTTCTTAGGGTACATTCTTTAGACACTAACATTTCTAGAAGTAACTCTTCAAAGAAATTGTGAATTTGGCTAAGGTACCAGAGTAATGCCACAAACCACTGGGAAAAGATGCATATTTTGAATCAGCCACTGTGTAAAAAAAATCCCTGGTATATCGGGAGTGGGATTTTGGTACTGATACTTTGAAACTTAGAAAAATAGCTTTCAGACTTAAAAACATGAAATCCACCCAGAAGAATTCTCTGTGGGTTTTCAATTTTATATGGATGTAAAACAGCTGTAAACATCTCCACTTACTGATTCCAGACATTTCCAGGGCCGTAAGTGTAAACTGTATCCAGGTTTCCTGGTGTCTTTTTGAGATACAGTGTTCTGATTTCATAGAACAATAATTTGAGTTATATTCTCTTGTGAGTTAATTGCTTGCTCTTTGGAATGGGTAGATGGGAGTGGGGTATCCAGTAGGTCGGTCAGTATGTTTTTAGCATCTTACTTCCCTTTGTTTTTATGTATCTTAAAGGTATGCTGTACATCTCTTTGTGCTGGTGTTGATGTGTTATGGGGTCATGGTCACCGCAAGTGTATCCAACATTCACAGGTAAGATCCTGGGATTGAGCAGTGTACTGGAAGAATTTTGGGATCTTCTGGGGGAAATGTTTTTTGCTTGTTCCCCATAAGTGATGTGTCTGTGAGTCTCCAGGATGCAAGATAATGGGGAAGATAGGAATTTTCAGGGAAAAGGATGTGGGAAAAAGATAAAAGTCTTTATGTAAAAAAGATACAAAGTGGGACTCAGTTGGAAGAAGGTTTATCTGTTTATCAAGCAGCCTCAAAGTGGGTCCATCTTAGACAGTCACCACACTGGAGTACTATACAGCTGTAGAAAGGATTATACAGGGGAGGTACAGAATGACATGCTTGCATCTTAAAATGAATGTGTTGAATGAAGCCACCCTACTGTGTTTTAGAAAATACAAGGTAATCTATGATTAAGGTAAGAGAATCAGAAGTTACCTGGCGTGGAGTGATGCTGGGCAATGGAGGAAAGGTCAGGAAAAGAAGTGTGCAGGGGTGATGGGAGGCAAAGTCCCGTCTCAGATTTGGGTACCATTTTCTGAGTGTTTACATAATATCAAAACTCATTAATGGTATTTTTTGAATATGGAAATGTATAACATATAGGAAAACTACTCAACAAGAAAGAATGAGGTTGTGCTGTGATGTTTGCTTTTAAGACACAGAAGTAGTTTAGTTCTTCCTTGAAGTCTGTAGGACCCCATGATCAGCAGATAGACTGGTGGTATGTGTTTTTTACAGTTTCTGTTTTTTCTGTGGTCTGTCTGAAATCTCAGTGTTGATTTTGCCTCTTGAGGACCCTAGAAAATTATATTTGTTTGTTTTTTCTTTTATTAAAAAATGTATTGGGGGGACGGGCTAGAGAGAAGCTTCACCCAAGTTCAGTTCCTATTCTCCATGTGTGGTGCTCACACCTGCCTGTAACTCCAGTTTCAGAGAATCCAGCTTCCCCTTCTGGCCTCCATGGGCACCTGCATTCACATGCACACAGAATTAAAAATGGAGTAACTCATTAAAGATGTATTTTCATTTATATTGTGTATGTCCATGTTTGAGTTTATGTATTCCACATGTACATAGGTGCCTGAGGAGGGCACAGGATCCCCGGGAACCGGGATTACAGGAGGTTACAAGCCCCATGATGTAGATTGTGGGGATCATACCTGGGTCTTCTGTCAGAGCAGCAAGAAATCTTAGTTGCTGAGCCAACACGTCAGCCTCTAGTGTATTTTGTAAATATAAATACTTTTATCTTTTGCTTATGATGCAATTTCAGTGTTTAGAAAGATTCTTGGCACAGGAAAGAGTGAAGGCTCAGTAAGTATTTATGGAGGAAATTGCCTGGGTGCTTTGAAAAGATACTTTCAGGCCATGTGCGTTGTGCATTGGCATAGGCCTTTAATCCCGGCACTGGGGAGGCAGAAGCAGGCAGATTTCTGTGAGTTTGAGACCAGCCTGGTTTACATTATGAGTTCAAGACAGGCAGGGTGTGTGTGTGTGTGTGTGTGTGTGTGTGTGTGTGTGTGAGAGAGAGAGAGAGAGAGAGAGAGAGAGAGAGAGAGAGAGAGAGGGAGAGAGAATGCTTGCACTTCCTGTTTCTTTGTTCATGGCTTCCCTGAAAAGCCCCTGATTAATGAGGCCAACACCACACTTGTTAAAAACACTGAAATGTAACTTTTCAATATAATTTTGTAGTTATGAAAAATTTTTGGTTTTGGAGGAAAGTCGTTTATTTTTTAAATAGACTTTTAAACTTCATAGTCTTCCACCTTTGTATCCAAATGAGCGGTTGTAACGTGACTTCTAGTCTCCCTCTCCTCAGTGCCTCTCCTTGAAAAGATAACATCGTTCTTTCTGGAGGAACGTTAGGAAGTCCATTTTTTTTTAATTTGAGAAGGAAGAATTTGATAATTTCTTTACACAATGTGTATAATGCTTACAAGAGCCCTAAAAAGAGTCATGTTGTGGTGTGCGTGTTTGTGTTTGTGTGCGTGTGCGCACATGCATGCGCGAATGATTGCTGTTCTTTTCTTAGACAGGCTTTTGAATGTCTAATGATGATATTACATTTTATAGGACATATTTTTCCTTTACCTTTTCCCAGTGTCACATTCTTTTTTTCTTTTCTTTTTTTTTTTTTATTTCTAAACATTTTGGTGCAACATCCTTTGGTCATACTGTTCCCGTGTCCCAGCTTCGCCCAGATCTCTGCTCTCACATCTTTACTTGATATTCTTTCCCTTAAACAGTCAAACAAAGCAGGAACAAAACAAACCCAAAGCCAAACGAACAGCAGACCACATGGATTCTGTTTTGTGTTAGCTATTACTGGTATTCCTGAGCTCACAGCCTGCCGCCCTAAGCATGTGGTTGATATACCAGCGTCTCCCACCAGTCATCGACTGCAGACAGCTTCTTGCTTAGGGGTGGCACTTTGCCAGTTACCTATCTGTGAATATCTGTCAGCCTTTCCTCCTACTTACATGACACTGGTGGGGTGTGCTCTGGTTTTGAAAGGGTCAAAACCTTATCTGAGCCCTTGTCATGGCAGGCCTAGCTTTCCATATTCCATTCCAGAGTCTGGGAATGGGGTGTTCTACACTACGTGGAGCTGAGCCGTTCACAGACATTGACTTTCACCACAGCAGTGTTGTGGTAGCGGAAAGCTCGGCATGAGAGTGAAATGAGAGATGCCCAAACCCGTTCTTCCTCTTTCTGTTTGCTTGAATGGTTGCCAGTTTGCAGAAGTAGGGAGTGGTCCAGTTCCCAAAGGAAGAACTCCTTGAAGCTCTAAAATGTGTCCCAAAGTTGTTTCCTCTGAGTTTTTGCAGAGAGAGAGAACAAGAGGTTGGGGTTAGGAAATGTGAGATCAGGGTAGAGAGGGGAGCCTCCCTGTGGATTAGCTTTCTCTTACTCCCACGAGGGGTGGAGTCTGTAAAAGAGAGAATGATGGCTCCTTTTTTTTTCTTTTTAATTAAAAACAGTTTGTGATTATTTCTGTATGGTTATGGATAACTGTGTGTGTGTGTGTGTGTGTGTGTGTGTGTGTGTGTAGGTGTATGTGTGTGGTACATGCACAAGTGTTCATGCATGCAGAACCAGAGCAGAATATCAGTTATCTTCCTCTGGTGCTAGACATCTTATTGCCTTGAGACACTGTCTCTCATTGAAACTAGGAGCTCACTATTTTTTGTCTAGCCTCTCCTTCCCTCAGGCTTCCAGGATCTGCCTGTCTCTGCCTGCAACTGCTAGGGTTACAGTCAAGAACAGCCATGACCAGTTTTTTACATGGGAGCTGGGGTTTGAACTCAGGTCCTTATGCTTGCACAGCAAGCATCTTACCACACTGAGCCATCTTCCCAGGTCCCTCGAATGAGAATTCTGAGGACTATGAGTTTATGAGTTTATGAACTGAATTGTTCTCCTTTTCATGTCCAGTGCTGAGAGTTCTATTTTGTGGTTGAGAAGAGATACGGAGAGGTAGTGTTGGCTGCTGTCTGCAATGAACCCATTTCTGGCCTAGCTGTTACCCAGGGTGCTTTGAGAGAGTTCTCAGGGTACAACCTCTGTTTCCATCCCAAGTTACAGTATTAGGCTAGAAACACAGGTGTCGACTTGCCTTCTGGGACCAGCTTAAGCAGATCTTGTTTGTATCTTCCAGGATGCAGACCTTGGGTACTGGTGATATAGTTAAATGATTCTGGAGCCCTTTCTTTCTGCTACATCCTAGGCTAAGCCTTTTTTAGTGTGCTGCATTAATCTTAGTACGTAGTGATTAATGTATCAGTTGATGCTTGATTTCATTGCTAACACAGTCCATCTAAAACAAATGTGTAGGATATGGATTTTCTTTTATTGTTTGAATTGGGGAAATGAATGCTTATGTAAAGAAGTGCAGGTTGATGATTTTTTATATGTATAAATAGAAGACACCCAGCCAGGTCAACATGAGAACACTCCCCACTGTCCTGCCCCAATCTCTGTCACACTCCTCTTTCCAAAAATAGCCACTCTGCCAGTTTCTCATACCACAGATTACTTTTATGAGTGCTGGGATTTACTCTCTTATTATTTGTGTTCACAATATGTCTTCTGCACCACAGAGGATTCAGGTCGAGCCAGGGCAAGAATGCCCTGCCCTGGTTTGTTACGATTCAGTACTGATTCCTGTTTTTGACAGCTGTGCTTTAATTACAACCACCGCATTGAGCCTGTTTACCCTCTAAGCCAAGGAAGAAACAGGTGTGACTATAGTTGACCTGGTTCTAGAAGAGTCTATTGCCTTATGAATCTGCTTTCTACTTCTGTCTTGTGCTCATGAATGGAAAGGAATGGAAGCCAGGGGCAATGAAGGCTTCCTTCCTCTCTTCCTGCTCTAGCTGCTTTTGCCCCTGAGCATTGTCTTTGTTGACTGTCTTCATGCTTAGAAGGAATTTAGGATGGATCCAAGGTAAGGAAAGCCTTTTTGTATGGACTAGGTGGACTATTCTTTATCTAATGTGTTTTGGAAAGGAGTGTTTCGAGTTTTGAAGGCTCTAAGGTTTTGGATGATGAGCAGAGCATAGAGCTCAATGGTTTGACTCTCGGAATCTGAAACCTCAAGGTTGGGAATATTTTGCAATCTGAATGTTTTTGAGGACCAATGTGACACTCATTCTCTTTTATTCTTTCTTTTATTGCGGAACATTTTTCATTTGAGAACATTTTGGATCTTGAATTTTTTGGTTAAGGCTATTCGACACTTACTGTTTTCCTTTCTTCCTTCTGGTGATGCAGAATGGCAGGCTTAGGTCTTTGTGCGCAGTTGGCAAATGCCCAACCACTGCCTTTCAGCTGGAGCATCGTTCTCCGTAACTAGGATGGAAGAGAACCTAATGTTGTGTAATGCTTTATAGAACTCTTTGTGCTCACTATCTGGGTATACTCCCTTCCTTACTACTCCCTGGGTTGACCTAGAATTCATGAGTTATTTTAATGTGAACATGTGAATTTTAGTACAGTTTAATGTCAGAATATTCATCTTCCCTGGTTTATGACATATGTTAGAAGTTAAAGCTTTTGGATTTATGTCTCTATCTGTTGGGTTCTTGAGACATTTAAAATGGTAAACGTATTCATTTCTACAATAGTCACTGATACCCTCCCTACCCCCAATCCATGTGTCAGGCTGAGGGCTGGGATGCTCAAAATTCCAGTGAGTTTGGGAAGCAGACACCCATGTGGATGACTTTAATTTATTAGTGTTCTATATTAGCAGAATTCAAGCAGCTAAGCAGTGACTTCTGCTGGGCTCGGGGAACAAGTGTGGCGTGATAGAGGATGCTCTAGAAAAGCGAGGCCATTAGACTATGCATGCATATCCAGACATGATGGTGGCTGCCTTTAGTCCCAGCACTTGGAAGGCAGAGGCAGAAGCAAGTGGATCTCTGTGAGTTCCAGGCCAATCTGGTTTACATAGAATGAATTCCAGGCCAGTTACAGTTACAAAGTTACATGGTGAGACACTGTGTAAACACACGTGCTCGAGTGTGCGCGGGCGTGTACACACACACACACACACACACACACACAGGAGGGGGAGGGGAAAGAGAGAGCAGGGAGAGAGACACAGAAAGACAGACACAGAAAGAGACACAGAGAGACAGATATAACATGTAACAAACAGGCTTAATTAGATTGGTTTACATGATAGAAGCTGAGTACTATAATAGCTGTCTGCTAGAAAGTCAGAAAGAACCCTCTAGTTCCTTAGTCCAGGAATTTTGACATCTCAGTCGTCATTATCTGGCACTAAAGCCTGGAGCTCCTTGGGTACTGAGCCCACACTGGAAGGCTGAAGAAGCTAGAGTCTGATGATAACTGCCCATGCTCAGAAGTAGGACCGGAGAGATGGCTCAGCAGTTAAGAGCACCTGCTGTTTTTCCAGAGGACCCCGGTTCAATTCCCAGGACTTCCATGGTGGCTCACAACTGCCTGTAATGCTAGTTCCAGAGAATCTGATGCTGTCTTTAGTTCTGCGTGGACACTGTACACACTTGGAGCACAGATCTTTTTGCTGCTAAAGCTGTAGTCTGGGCAAGAAAAGACGAAGGGCTTGGTGGAGCGGGAGGAAGGGGAGGGGGATGGGATAGACAAGGATGTGGCTGGACCACTCAAGACTTGGTGAGCAATCATTTGCAGACGGTGTGAGCGAGAGAGGACAAAGAGCATTTATGGGCACCTTACTGTCTTGTACATTAATCTGGTTCCTTGTGTTTTGGGTTTCAGGTATTCCTTTTTTGTAGCAATGGGCTACCTTACGATATGCCACATCAGCCGCATATACATCTTCCACTATGGAATTCTCACTACAGATTTTTCTGGGTGAGTATCTTAATTGGAAGGGGGAGTGTTTGACTGATGACCTTGACTAGGTCTCTCCGGGTCTATAAACACCAAGTACACACTGAGGATAATCATGCCCAGCTAAATCACAGCGAGACACCGCGGTAATGAAGGTGAGGTTAAAGACGTTCTTGTTCTATATGTTAACTGCGTACAATCATAAGGAGGTCACAGAAGGTAGCTAGAAGGTCCAACCCAGGAGCCTCAGAGCCCTCCCATTTCCCTTTTTAGTCTTACTGGAACAGAGTTAGGCACGTGATTATGCCTTGTGTGCAGTCTCTTTTGTTAATACAGTGGCAGGGTGGAGTAGTTGTACATATGGCCTGCAAACACTAAAGCCTATACTGGTCTTAGTGTTTCTGTTGCTGCGATGAAACACCATGGCCAAAAAGCAGGTTATTGAGGAAAAGGTTTATTTGGCTTACACTTCCAAATCACAGTTCATCCTCAGAGAAAGTCAGGACAGGAACTCAAGCAGGCTAGGAACCTGGAGGCAGGAGCTGATGTACAGGTCATGGAGGGGGTGCTGCTTACCGGGTACTCAATATGATTTGCTCAGCCTGCTTTCTTATAGAAGCAGGGCCACCAGCTCAGGGATGGTATCACCCATAATGGACTGGGCCCTCTACCATCAATCACTAAATCAGTATGACTGGGGGACTGGAATGTGACTCACTAGTGGGCTCAATGAGAAGCCCATACAGAGGTATACTCATGAGTGCCAGGCATGCAATTATCTGTAAAGGGGTGAAAAGCCTGCAGCCCAGAGCAAGCTTCTGTCTTTTGAATAACTTTAGGATCTCGAGTGTATGGATGGTACAGCTTTCATGAATACATGCGGTTCATGTATGGATGGTAGGTCAGCTGGGTGATGATGCCTGGAATACAGTACTATAACACATTGCAGCTCATTCCCGAGAACTTGTAAGCTGGGTCACAAAGTTGTCCCAACACGAGAAGGCTCTGGAAGACAAATGTGCCTTGTTTCAGGAACTGCTATATTTAAATCTCCAGGATCACATCTGGTCACAGACTCTCTGTTCTTTGGATCTTCCTACCTCTGGGCCCCCGACAACTTTCTGCTTCCCCCTTCAGTGTGTCTGTCTTGTCCTCAAACCATGAAATGCTTCCTCAATTATCCTGAAACCAGCTCACACCCTTACTTTTACTTTTTAATGATGTGTGTTGTTTGTAAACTATGGAAAATAAAGGAGCAACGAAGACAACAAAATAGCCAGGATGTTTCGGCATTAAAAGTAGCCTTTAAGGACTGGAGAGATGGCTTGGTGGTTAAGAGCACCGACTGCTCTTTCAGAGGACCAGGCACACACAGTTGATTCCTGCCACCCACATAGCAGCCAGCAAATATTTATAATTGCAGTTCCAATAGACCTGATGCCCTCTTCTGGCCCCATAGGCCATCAGACACACACATGGTATACAGATATACACACAAACAAAACATTCATATATATATAAAATAAAAATAAATAAATATGTTTTAAAATTAGGCTTTTAGTGGGAATCACAACTGCTTGTAGAGTTTATTCATGTTTTGGTTTCACTCTGGTGTCCTACTAAGAAGGATTCTAGGCACTTAATAGGTGCTTCACAAATGAATGTACAAAATACTTCAGCTCAGTCTGGAGAGATGGCTCAGCAGTTAAGTACACTGGCTGTACTTCCAGAGGACCTGGGTATGATTCCCAGCACCCAGCCATATAGCATATAGCATATAGCATATAGCATATAGCATATAGCATAT
>JANHMN010000006.1:31283129-31294241 GCA_030674055.1 Rhabdomys pumilio | reverse complement strand
CATATAGCATATAGCATATAGCATATAGCATATAGCATATAGCATATAGCCATATAGCAGCTCACACATGTGGAACTCCAGTCTCGGGGGATCATATGCTCTACTCTGGACTCCTTGGGCAACAGGCTTGCACCTGGTACATGGAAATACATGCAAGAATATATATATATATATAATATATATATATATATATATATATATATATTATATATATATATATCCCTTCAGCCTATTTTTCAATGTTTTTAGGAGACTAGTAGATAGCCCCATCATATATTGCAGTTGAGATATTAACCAAATATCTGAGTACATCTTTGTTTTTTCTCTGCCCCTTCCAGTTGCCCACAGCCTCCCCTCTGATCCAGACCCATCCCTCTCTGTCTCACAACTAGAAAACAAACAGGCTTCTAATGGATAACAACAGTGCAAAATAAAATATAAAATAAAACAAAACAAAAACCAACACATTAGAACTGCAAACAAACAGAAGGAAAAGAGCCCAAGAGAAGGCACAAAAATAGAGATCCACTCGTTCACACACTCAGGAATCCTATTAAAACATGAAGCCATAAGCCATAATGTTCTGCAAAAGACGTTCTTTCTGTCTCCTCTTCCACAGTATTTACTGGGTCCTGATAATTTGATAGAGAAATTCCACTTAGGGTTGATTGTTGAACAAATAGTTTTTACTTCAAAATATATATTGCATATTTCTTGTATATATCTTTTAAGGCAGAAATATCCATAACTTTATGTATGCAGAAATTTAGTGCCACCAACAGGGCAGGCACAGTGTCAGCAGCCTGGGCATTACCAAACTCACTAAATTGTCATTATACTGGGCCACCCCAGGTCTGAGATCCCTTCCTTATTGGCTGAGTACCTTGCAAGTCTCTGTCTATACTTGCCAGAGGGATGCTCTATGAAGTGAGCAGTGACCCAGAACTGTCACACTCTTCTCTCCCTTGGTGTCACCTCCTACCTATATTATGTGATTAATAAAAGTTTAGGGTCTGCACATGCTGGTCTAGTTTAATCCTTCAGGCTTGGACTAATCCTTTAGCCTTGAAACTTGGTTACTACAAAATACCTAACAAAAGACCACTTTGTCAATTCCATGCCCTGATGGCCACCCTCTACAGCTTCTCCATTTGACCCCTGTCCCTGTCATGCAGTAGTCTGGGTAGCAAGAGAATTGTCACCTGGGTGTCACTGGCTGGGGTTGCCATTGCCTGTTAGTCATATTATACCAAGTCCATTTATGTAGACAGCAAGTTCTGTAGCTGATAGCTGTGGGCACTTTTATCAGTTATGAGTGTCTGTAAAAGAAATTGTAAATTCTTGCTAGCCTGTATAAGAGACACACAATCCAGGTATTTTAGTTACAAAAATTGGGCAGATTTTGTAGCTATTCTAATTTACATCCCAGATGTATGTCCCTTGATATTTGCTGTTTCTCCTGGCCACGTGCTCATGGTCCATCTCCTCTTATGGTGGCTTCCTCCTCATTTTGTCTCTCTCTCTCTCCATCCCCTCTCTACCTGCAATGCACAGCCAGAAAACTGAAAATGTGCCTACCTCTATTTACTGCCCAATCAGAGGCTTTAGCCTTTTATTGATCAACTAACTTGGGAAGCAAGGAATGTAATATCATTTGGTGTACATGAGGATCTCCTGATCAGTGGGCAACCAGATCTTGGGGGTCAGTATTTAGCATTTGAACACATAGCAGTACCAGACCAACCCCCTACATGTGTCTTCTGTGATTTCTACCCTGCTTTATTCCAGTTGTGTTGATGTGTGTTAGTGCTCTCCAGAGAAACTGAACAACAGGAGATAACTATGTGTTTGTGAATGTGTGTGTGTGTGTGTGTGTGTGTGTGTGTGTGTATGAGCATACACATGCATACACACATATATTAAGGGATTTATTAAGATAATTGTCTCATGTTATTGTGAAGACCAAGAAGTCCCACCTGAAGTTGTAACTCCCAGGCTGAGACTGATGGTAATCAGGCTCAGGGGCTGCTGCTGTATCTCAGAGCCTGTGCTGGCTAGTTGATGTCAACTTGACACACGCTAGAGTCAGTGGAGAGGAGAAAGGCTCAATTGAGAAAGTGCCTCTATAAGATCAGGCTGTAGGCAGGCCTGTAGAGCAGTTTCTTACTACGCGATTGATGTGGGAGAGTCCAGCTAATTGTGGGTGGAGACACCTTTGGGAAGATCATCCTGGCTTCTATAAGAAAGCAGGCTGGACAAGCTATGGAGAGCAAGCCAGTAAGCTGCACCCCTCCGTGGCCTCTGCATCAGCTCCTGCCTCCAGGATCCTGCTCTACTTGAGTTCTTGTGCTGACTTCCTTCGATGATGAACATCAATGTGGAAATGTAAGCCAAATAAACCCTTTCCTCCACTAGATGGTTTTGGTTTTGGTGTTTTATCACAGCAATAGAATCCCTGACTGAGTCAGAGACCTTAGCCCAAGAGCCTGGAGTTCAGATGTCTGAAGGAAGAAAATGGATGTTGCAGTACAGAATTAGAAGGAGAATTCACACTTGACTCTCCTGGTTAGGTCTGCAGTTTCCTGGACAATTCCACCAACGATCCCAGTGAGGGTATGGCTTCTTCACTTACACTTCTGATTCTCAACACCCTCATACACATTTCCAAAAGGAAGAGCATCCTTCAATGTAATCCAGTTGGCACCTAAAATGAACTATCTCAGTTTACATAGAAGCTGAGTATATATACACTTATATATAAATATGTGTGTGTATGTGTAAATGAATATAAATAAATATGGATATATTGATATGAAACGAGAGATAGTAGTTTGTTTAAGACCAGCTTTGGGACTTTGAAAAGCCACCGAAGGAAGTTTAGTACATTAAAAATAATGACTGTTGAATTTAGTGTAGACGAGGCTGTTTGGGAGCATCAGAGAATGCTGCAAGTAACAAGGATTCTTTGCTCAGATTACTTTGCAAGCACCTTTTATTTTAAACCTCCCTCTAGCATGATTTTATGCTAGAGGAAATGACCCTAGAGATATAGGTGGGGTTTATGCAAGAGCTGCCATTGTGCAGGAGAGCTACAAGCCAAGGAAAGGCCTTGGTCGTACATCAAAGGCTCCTTCATTTAGCATTCAGCAGACATAGACTGGGAAGTCTGTGTATAGCAGGCACAGATGAGACACTGGAATGGGCACGGCTGCAGAATGACTGTGCTCTTGTAATCTAGACCATGCAGAAATCTAACATGTGGCCATGTTCAGATTGCACGTGTGCTTCCCAAACTCCTGTCCACTCTGCCTCAGGCTCCATCCTCATTTCCAAATAGCATCTTCATAGATGTGATCAATCAAGATGGGGTGACCATGAGTTAATGTCTATGCTTTAGATGCAGTATGACTGGTGCCTTTGTAAGAGGGTCTGGGTAGGTAGACCCAGTCACACACAGAGGGAAGATGACTGTGTGAAGGTGGAGGTAGAAACTAGGTGTAGCCTGAGTCCCAGCGAGGGTGAGAATTGTTGCCAACCAGCAAAAGTCAGGAAGAAGCATGGGTCCGATTTCCCTGCTGAGCCTCCAGAAAGAGCCACCACTGTGCACATCTGGTTAGCTTTGGACTTTTGTTGAGAAGCATGAATGTAAAAATTGGAACCCGAATTTTGTTTTTGTAAACCATCTGGTGTGTGACAATTTGTCATAGCAGCTTTAAGCAACTCATATGCATTGATTCATGATTCTTTAGCTTTTGATGGATCAACACGCATCTCCTGTCAATTCACTTCACCATTGACTGGGATGTTCTTATACCTCCTCCCTCATTTGTCTTGTTAGCATCCTAAATTTTTCTTCTTTTCTTTTTCTTTCTCTGCCCTGCCCTATCCCACCCCAGACAGTCTTGCTGTGTATTCCAGGTTGGTCTCTTCTCCATAGCATAAACTGGGCTTGAACTCTCTCAGATGTATGTTGGGTTTATGGGTTTGCATCATACAATTGGCATCATTTGCTTTATTTTTAGTATGGTCAAATCATGGAAAGTTACTAGAAGAGGAAGTTTAAGGGCATTTGGGGAAAATAATCACATGCTCACACCACGGGACTGATGCTGTGTTTGCCTACAAGGAAGGTGCAAATTAGCTCCTGCCTCTTTCTGCAGGCAGAGTCTTGGTGAATTTCCTCAAGTGGTGTGGATTTTGTGGCTTCTTTTCTTTTTTTTAAAAATGTCCTGTAAGAAATCTCTGGAGGTTACACACAAAACTGTGGCGTGTTCAGCTTGCAAGTAAATGCCTAGGGAGCACAAACAAAGATGGCGTGCCTCCTGCTTGGAGGTTGTCCCTGACTTGGTTTTCTGATGGCTAAGTGGCAGTGCTATCGACTACATGGAGGTTTGTTTGTTTCTATTTTTTTTGTTTGTTTATTTATTTTGAGAAATTTTCTGTGTATCCCTGGCTGTCCTGGAACTCATTCAGTAAGACCAGGGTGGCCTCAAACTCAGAGAGTCACCTGCCTCTGCCTTCCAAGTGCTGGGATTAAAGGTGTACACCACCATTCTTTCTTGTTAATATTTACTTATTCACATTTTCCTTTTTAAATGAAAATGGCAGATATAAACCTATCTTCCTGGCTAATGTCCATTAACATAAATGGAGGGGTACTCCCCACCCTGAAATTAACAAAGGGTTTCAATCACAAGTTGACAATTACAGGGAATCTTTACCAATGCTAATTCTTTTTAAAATGATCAACATTATTACTTTTCAAATATTAAAACTATTTTGTACTTATTTAGGTTGTGTGTCTGTGTGCATTTGTACATGTGCAGGGCACAGCACCTGTGTTGGAGGTCAGAGGATATGCTGTGTGAGTCCTGAGGACTGAACTCAGGTCCTCAGGCTTGGTGACAGTCACTTTACTGGATGAACCATCTCACTGGCCCAGAATGCTGGTTCTTACTGTAAATAGGCGGCCACCACAAGCTTTCTTTTACAACGGAGTTGACTTAGCTTTGCTATTTCTTTCAATTGAAATGTGGTGTTTCAGACTTTGTCATGAGATAAAGTTTCAGATCCACGTCACAAAGCAGCTGGCTGTGAGAACATCTGTCTAGTGAGCATGACTCCTAGTGTTCAGCACTCTTTATTGTACCATTAGTGTTAGAGGACAGACAGGCATTTAGTGGGATTGGATGTGATTAGTGTCAGAACGTATATGGATATCTTTAATTTGGGGGAACATATGCACTTAGACTTTAGGTTATTTCAAGACTTGAAAATTTATTTATCATTCAAAAGTAATCAAGTCGCTGTGGGCTGAACCTGGAAAGAGAACACACACGATGTACGACGTACTTCGTCAGGGCTGCTAATGGAATTTAAATCGATACATGTGTTAATAGCTGTGAATATCTTCATGTTTTCTCTGTGAACGTGGCTACAGAAGGCATTAGAATATACACCCCCCTCCCCTGGGGGAACTCTGCAATTGTAGCAAAGCTGGTATTTTTAAAGCTTATTGTAGTGAATTGACTCTTGGTTTTGCTCTCACAGAAGGGTGCAAAGCAAGTTATTTTTTCTGAGGGCAGCAGCCAGAACTCTTACTTCTTTTTTCCAGTCCAGGCCAGATCCAGGCAGATAATTTGCCCCCCTCATGTTGGCAATTCAGGTCACCCAAATGTTTTTGAAAACATGGAATGTGAACTCTCTCACACTGCTGGTGGGAATATAAATACATCTAACACTTCTGGAAGGCAATTTTCCTACCAGTTTCAAAAAAGAATTTCCTTTGAAGTTCATATTCTATAATAGGCGAAATTAATAGGAATTGAATGACGGTAAGGAAATACATTTATTCAGGAGTTTTAGCTATTTTCATTAATAGTGAAAAAATGGTAGTATCCTAAATGGTCTAAAAAAATCTGAACAATTAAATCAAAGAGCTAATTATTGCTGCCATTGGTAATGAGGTTTTAAAGCGAGGTATAATGGCTCACATCAGCAGTCCCAGCTCTCAGGAGATTAAGGCAGGAGGATTATCCTGAGTTGGAGGGCAGAGTTGGCTACAGAGTGAGACACTATCTCACCCCCTCCCCACAAAAGAAGCAGAGGAAGAAGAAAATGTTTTTTAAAGCATGTAAGATGGATCTTTTTCTTTCTCTGAACCTGGATATCTGTAGAGAGGGAATGGGAAGAAATGGTGAACGTGAGACAGCTTCTTCCTAGCAAGGCTATCACTACTGATGTTATAATTGTTTTACTAGTAGCATCATAATGGCAGCTCCTGAGTGCTGTTTAAATATATTTAAGTGCATATTACCAGATCACGGAGATTCATGGTTAACATTTGAAATACACACCATTTGTGTTCTCGCGTGCACATTAGAACTATGACTTCAGTCCCCTCCTACTGGTGGACACTCACCTCATTGTCCTGGGCAGTATTTTCCTCTGTTGCTTTATGATGTTTGGCCACCCACCTGATGGCCAGCCTGATGTCCACGTAATTGGGTTCTATATGGAAAGAGAACACAAGTGCTAAGAGATTTGAAGGATAGCTTTTCATCACATCCTTCCCCCTTCAGGCTACTGCGAGGTGTTTGGTCTTTAACGCAGTCACATAGAGCTTAATTCTGCAGACAGAAGTCATGCTGTTCCATTTGTTCAGTGCCCCATTGAAATGAGAAGTTCTTGGTCAGGGCCAAAGACTAGAGCTTAAATCTTTGAAAAGAGGTGTGTGTGTGTGTGTGTGTGTGTGTGTGTGTGTGTGTGTGTGTGTTGTCGTTGTTGTGGGTGGTTGTGATTGGGGATTATCACTGTTTGTCTGTTTGATCCAAACTTATATTCATCTGCCTGGTTTTCCTTACTTCATTTCTGTGTTTATATTTCCTTTTTCCTCCTCACTTACATTTCTTTATTCAAATTACAAATTACCTTAAGTGCAAGAATAAAAAGTATGATTTTCGTTGTTTATTGTTTTAATCGAGGGGTGAGGATGGCACAGAGGGAGATGGCTCTTCTCCCCATGCTGGCCTGTCCCATTTAGTTTTAGAGGCGTCCACAGGACCCAGGGCACAGCCTGAGATCAATGAGCGTGGAAATCTAAGGGTGTGGCTGAGGTCGGATGGTAAAAAGTAAGAGCACAGCTCAAGCTCAGAAGGCTCCCTGTGAGAAGACACGCGCATCAGCTGCCTGAGGGAACCATCTGTGTATCTTTGCCTTTCTTCTTGTGCTTTCATTGTGAGTTCAGGATAGTCCCTCACAGGCATGCTAGAGGCTAGCCTCATGTAGAAAACCCCTAATAAGTGCTCCTGGAGGCTAGCCTAATCTAGAATATACCTCACAGGTGTGTCTAGAGGCTAATGTAATCTATAAAATCCTTTACAGATGCTCCCAGAGGCAAGCTTAATATACAGAACCTCTCACTGCTGCTCCCAAGGGCTAGCCTAATCTACAGACTATCTCATAGATGCTCTCAGAGGCTAGTCCAATCTACAGAATCCTTCACAGGTGTTCCCAGATGCTAGCCTAATCTACAAAATCCCACATAGGTGCTCCTAAAGGCTGGCCTGATCCTTGACTCCCTTACTACTACTTCTAGAGGTTTGTCTTACTGGTGAGCTTAGATCCTGTCAGTTGATTGTGGGGAGCCGACAGAAGGCAGCTATCATCCTTGCAGCCATCTTGAGCCATATACCCTGACAAGAGACTTGATTACAATAGCCTACAACAGCTGAGCACACTCTGATAACGTCTTGTTTTAGATACCCAGGATTTTCCCTTGGATGTGTGAGACTTAAAGGTGTGTGACTTAAGGGTGTGACTTAGAGATCAGATTTAGAGATAAGACCTAAGGGCGTGACTTAAAGGCGTGGCTTAAAAGTGAGACATAAAAGGCAAGAGGCAGACAGAAGAAGGCAACAGATCATTAGGCATGAGGTAGAAGACACTTGGACTAGAGAACTTGGAAAAAGAATTATTAGGCACTTGGCAGTTGGAGGAAGAACAGAGAATTAGACATTAGACAATTGGCACTTGGAAAGGCATTAGACATTAGGCACTTAGCACTTGGAGAAAGAACTCGGAAGTGGGAAAGAGACTAGCAACTGGAACTAGGATTTGGTACTAGGAACTAGGGACTTGGAGAGAAGAAGAGAGACTGAAGAATAAATGGGATTGAATCACACTCTGCCTAGTCTCCATTCTTTGAGTCAGTCCTCACTCTCTCTCTTGCTGAACCCTGACCCGTGGACTAGAACAGCTTGGGGCAGTGCAGGCTCTAACAACTTAGCCCTCAAGGCTTTTGGCAGAGCGGTTTTCAACATTTGAACGGCTCTCAACATTTTTGGCCCCCAAATGTGGGGCAGCATGGGCCGCAACAGTTGATAATAGCTACCACATTCTGTATGTTGAGCTTTACAATTTTGGCAAAAAAAAAATGAGCATGGTTAAGAATCATAAGCCAACAAATGTATCTTAGATTGTTTCATTTTATTGAAATATATGTGGGAATTACATTTTTTAGTCAAAGTGTCTAATTCTCAAGTCTGATGACCTCATACAACCTCTGTATTTATACTTGGTAGATCTCAGTGCACATTTAAAGACACTCATAACTAGAGAACAGTGAGTGTTGAATAGTTCTGTGAAGGAAAATTTGGTGCTGTCCTGTCATGCTGACAGATTCAAGTCTCCAGGGTTCAGGACCATTTTTCCTTTTGGTAGACAGCTTCTGGTTCTAGCTTGTGGATTTTAGATATATAAACACATGACTTCTCTGTGAATTGTTTCTTTCTTGTATGTAGTGTGCATACATCTGTGAATGTGTATATATGTGGGTGCACACATGTTTGAAGATGGGGTTACACAACTGTGTGTATGTTGGGTGTCTTCCTTGATCATATTTCTACCTTAGATGTTGAGGCTCGATGTGAGCCAAGAGCTTCCCAATTTGGCTAGCATAGCTAACTAGCTTGCCCCAGGGCTCCTATCTCTGCCTTCTAAGTACCAGGATTATAGGCAGGTCATCACATCCACCTAACATTTGTGTGTGTACTGGGACCTGTACTCTGGTTTTTGTACTCACACAGAAAGTGCTTCACCTGGTGAGCCACATTGTTTCTTTTTGTGTAAATTGTTAGAAACTTCTTTAGATATTTCAAATGTAAGCAACAGCTGTTGAAAGTACAAATTAGATAGTGTATAATATTATTACATGTACATATTACTAGATAACATTTCACTCACCGATGCTATTGCTTCTTGTTCTTGTTCTTCTTTTTCTTGTTGTTGTTCTTCTTCTTGTTGTTGTTGTTCTTCTTCTTCTTATTATTATTCTTTTTCCTCTTTCTCCTCCCCCCTCCCCTCCTCCTCCTCTTCTTCTTTCTCCTCTTTTTCCTCCTCCAAACAATGTCTTCTCTAAGGCTTGACAACAATGTGGAGTTTTTTTTTTTTTTTACATATTTTTTATACATATTTTGGTGGTAGAGATTTCATGTTGAGTAGTTAATATTTATTGACTTTGTTGACTGTATTAGTCTGCATACTTTGAGAAGCCAATACTCAAATTGAAATACATGTATAGGGGATTTCTTGAGTGAAACATTTTTGGGGATAGATAAGGTCTCAAATAAGACAGATACTTAAGCCAGGCCTATCAGTACAAGTCTATAATTGTAGCTGCTCAGAAGACTGAGGCAGGAGTGTCAGCGGTTCAAGGCCTGCCTGAGCTTCATAGTAAGTTCAACGCAAACCTGGGCAACTCAATGAAACTCTTAAGAAAGAACTGAGGAAATAGCTCAGAATAGAGTATGTCTCTAGCATAATGAGACCCTGGGTTTAATCCTTGGTAATATGAGGGGGTGAGAGAGAGATGTTTGTGCATAGTAGACTATTAAATGTTTGTGCAATGGAGTACATTTAATGTAGCCCTTGGAAGATGGAAACAAATGTATTTTTTACAGAAATGGAATTCTAGGCTAATTTCATGATATTTTATCATGTCATAGATGTAACTGTGTTCAGACACTATGGCAAAGGTATGAGTTAACTGTGAAGCCTTCCGTGGATTTTAGATAGCATGATCACCAAAGAATGTGGTACACGTTTAAAAATATATGCTGGGATTTGCATAGGATTTGATTCATAGCATTTCCAGGTTTTAAGAATAAAGGAAAGGAACATAGAAAAGCTTTGGAAAGAAAATGATGATGCTTTAAAGGCCATATTTAAAAACTACCTTGAATGCAGTGCCTATATATAGTAAACCTCTTTTAAGAAAAATAGCTCTTAGCTTTTGTTGTACATTGTGGGTCAGAGGTCTTCCTGAACATCAAGAGGGTGAGCTACAAAGATACATGCATCTGTATGACCAAATTGGTCTTCTAGAAGCTCTGAGGTAACCCTTATTATTACAAGGACTAAAACCATGATGTTCAATTATTTTTCAACATAAAAGAGCATGGCATGGCTTGCCACCCTAGAGTGCCTGACCTGGTTACCTCCTTGTTGGCTGTTAAGCATTCTTATGTGTTCTGGCAGAGCACAGATGTCCTCCCTTCTAGGCAGTCCTACATTTTTTTTTAAAGCACAGCATTATGTTGTTTTAAGTCCTGCCTATCGGGTATTAGGTTTCTGCAAACACGATGTTATATGTGGGAAGATTTCAAAGAGTAGTTAGTATTTTTTCTGAGCCATCTCTCCAGCTCATACCCCTTTTTATCCAGTCTGGTACTCTAGCCTGTGGCATAATGATGTCTGCATTTAGGGTGAATCTCTCGTTAGGTAAACCTCTCAAAATGCACTCACAGACACAGCCAAAAGTGTGCTTCATTAATTTCCTATGTGTTTCTTAATCAAGTCAAGTTGATGATCAAAATTAACCATCACATGCTCTCAGCAGCAGTGTACAAGGGTGCTGATTTCTCTGCATCCCTGCAAACACTTGTCATTATCCATCATTTTGATTACAGCAGTTCTAGTGCTTGGGAATGGTACCTTACGGTGGTTCCCACTTGAATTTCTGTGACTGCTAATTACTGCCATCTTTTCATGTGCTTATTATCCATTAACACACACACACACACACACACACACACACACACACACACACACACA
>JANHMN010000006.1:31233908-31282729 GCA_030674055.1 Rhabdomys pumilio | reverse complement strand
TAAAATGGTGATCCTTCTCATCATCCAATTATCCTAGCTTCTTTTTTCTCTGGGGAATTTTTATTTTATGCTATTGTGAGAACGTGTCCTCAGTGAGCGACATGGCCATTGCTGTTTTAAAATCAAGATAGTTACAATTAGTCCCACAAGTCCTGCGCATGATAAGACCCACTGACAAGGCATGTGAGGCTCCCCACAAGATGGGCCTTCAAGTCCTGGGGGTCTTGCATGTCCTGTCGGGTATACAAGCTGTCGATATTTGCTGGGGTACACAGGGACGAGAAAGAGCTCTCTTCAGTACAGTAGCTGCCATAAGTTGCCTATGTTGCTGCTGGTAACTCTTCATCCACGAACTTGTGTAACACGAGTTAAACTCACTGGGTCAGCAAGCAAGACTTGAAGGAATCCATTTTCTTTCATTGGTGCCCTGTCTGGGATGAATAGAACTTTGTTCATGTCCTCCATGAAAGATCTCACGACAATGGTTGGCTTTACCAAGTTAAGGTTTTTGTTGACAAATGGCTTATTTATAGCAGTTGCATTTAAAAAAAATATATCTTATTATGTATATGTACAAGCTTCCCTTTAACAGATTTCAATAGATGTGGGCGAAGAAGTCAACAACAGTCCCATATCTCTTAATGTTGAGAGCATGAGTTGTGAAAGGTGGCATTTTGTTATTATTTGAACATTCCAGAGTTCACTCATACAGACGCAACAGTCTAGTTTTTCATTCGTCTAAACTATATGGGCTAACTCTTAGGCTAGAAACATGGAAAAGAACTTTCCATCTTGCTGGCCCTCCTTTACCCTTCCCATGATGCAGTGTTTATTGGCCTGTGTGAAGGTCTCATGTGGCCATGTGAAAGTCTATCCCTGACTGTCTCAGATGGCAAAGGCTATCTCAACACCTGAGAACAGAGCTCCACAGCAAGTACTGTTATGTATGCATATGTAAAGCAATTTGCAAGGGGGATAAAAAATGGATTATTTTGGATTCATCATTTCTGCATTTAATCTAGTAAACCTCAAGGTGAAAACCGCCCATGCAAAGAAATAGAAGTTTCTTTTTTATGAAAAAGTTTCCATTTTCTGTCCTCTCTCCAGGCCTCTGATGATTGTCACTCAGAAGATCACGACCTTGGCTTTCCAAGTTCATGACGGTGAGAAAATAATTTTCCTTTTGGTTTTCAGAGCCAGCCAGGCATCTGGAGCTTCCGTGCATGTATTTCACACACAGGCCTTTGCTATGTGAGTTCTGCAGGCCTTGCTCTCCCCTGTTCAAAGTTCCCAGGCCTCCTCAGTCACACCCCCCACTCTCCCAGCCTACACTCCCCAGTTCCTTATGGAATCCACAGCCTTCACTTGCTAAAATGTTTGCTCCAAGAACAGTGAGTCTTTGTTTACATTTTAAGGTTAATTCTTGATGCCCTCTGGTCTTTCCCCAAATTTATTAAGACAGTAGCTTCCTTTTTGCTTTGATTTCATCTCTGAAAAACTTAGAGGCTAGTAAAATATTTGACAGCATTGTTTTTTAATGCTGGGGTTTTAGAATCGTTGGGGTAGGTATGTGCTTGGAAAAACTATCTGATAAAATTAGCCTGTCCTATACAAATCTGGGAGAAGGAAGAGTCTTTTGCGTGTGTGAAACTGAACATTCTTTTCTCCACATGGATTCTTGCTAACAATGGCCAGAACAGGTGATTTACATCCTTAGGGTGGTTTTCCAGAGAAGGGAGGAGGACTTAGAGCCAAGTGGAAGATTCTAGAACAGGGTTAAGAGGTGCAGTGGGCAGGTGCCCAGAAGGTTTGAGCTGCTCTGAGAATGATGCCAACTCTTGACATGCCTTTATAGTAGACATGTTGAGACGCTTTCTCCCCAGCAGCTGGTTTCTGTGTTTTACCTAAAGCATGGCAACAGACTGCATTTCATTTGACCCAGAGCATTTCATTCATACTAGGGGCTTTAGCTACTCTGCAAAGAGCTGGGTCATTCCATAGCAAGAATGGGGTGTCCTCCATAGCAAGAATGAGGTGTCCTCCATAGCAAGAATGGGGTGTCCTCCATAGCAAGAATGGGGTGTCCTCCATAGCAAGAATGGGGTGTTCTCCATAGCAAGGATGAGGTGTCCTCCATACCAAGAATGGGATGTCCTCCATAGCTAGAATGAGGTGTCCTCCATAGCTAGAATGTTGTGTCCTCCATAGCTAGAATGGGGTGTCCTCCATAGCAAGAATAGGGTGTCCTCCATAGCAAGAATAGGGTGTCCTCTATAGCTTGAATGAGGTGTCCTCCATAGCTAGAATGGAATGTCCTCCATAGCTAGAATGAGGTGTCCTCCATAGCTAGGATGGGATGTCCTCCATAGCAAGAACGGGGTGTCCTCCACAGCTAGAACGAGGTGTTTATAGAGTCACCAACCATCCTGATTTGCTCAGGGCTCAGACACATCCCAAAATATGACTTTCATTGTTACAGAAAGTCCCAGGAAAATGGAAACCTTGCTTGGTAGTGGCTACCAGAAATGTGTAAACGATGGTCCATGGGCCTGAGGAAGCTCAGGACAGCTTTGAAGATAGCCCTACCCCAAATTATAAACTTATGTAAAACATTATAAGATTTTGGGGGAGGGTAGAGGTGGGGTGGGGTTGACGATGCTGTTCTGTTCTTGAGTATAAACTATACATGACAATTTTGTGTCACCCTGTCAAAAGGTTGGGCTTGCCTACCAGTGTAGACTAAAAGGTTGGGTTTGCCTACCAGTGTAGACTAAAAGGTTGGGCTTGCCTACCAGTGTAGACTAAAAGGTTGGGTTTGCCTACCAGTGTAGACTAAAAGGTTGGGCTTGCCTACCAGTGTAGACTGAAAGGTTGGGCTTGCCTACCAGTGTAGACTGAAAGGTTGGGCTTGCCTACCAGTGTAGACTAAAAGAATAACACAACCAATAGTCAAAGTCAGTTCCGTTCTGCAAATTGTCATTGATGTGTTCCTCATTGAGCTCTCAAGAAAAAAGTGAACTGGGTTTAATTGGTCTCTCTCTCTCTCTCTCTCTCTCTCTCTCTCTCTCTCTCTCTCTCTCTCTCTCTCTCTCTCTCTCTCTCTCTCTCTCTCTCTCTCTCTCTCTATTGCTTCCATGTGTATCACAGCTTACTTTTGAACTTGCAATCTTTTTGTTTTCTTTTTTTTGATATTACCTTCTTCTCATCTTTCTCTTTCTCTTCTATTTCCTCTCCCCCCTTTCTCCTCCTCCTCCTCCTTCTTCTTCTTCTTCTTCTTTTTTTTTTTTAAATTTTGAAATAGACTTCAGGCCTAAATTTACATTTTAAAGTACTTCCCCTTAACCACATTTCCTGGAGTATTCCTAGCATGGAGTAATCTGTTTATTTGCTTTTCCCCCCTGTGTGTGGGATGAATGAGGAAATTCCAGAAACATTCTGTCTTTTCTTAGGCATTTTCTTTTGACAGGATCTTATTATGTCTCCTAGCTGGCCTGAAATTCGATCCCCCTGTCTCTGCCTTCCATATGCTATGATTATAGGCCCGAGCGACCACACATAGTTTAAGTGCACTGTGGAATTGCATTCATGGTTGCTAGGCAGATTTATTCTCTTATGTTCCTTATTGTACCTTGGAGCCAATGTATGGCTCACTTCTGTACTCCCAGCACTTGAACAGCACACACAGGAAGGCTGCACATTAAAGGCCAGCCTGGGCTAAATAGTGAGACCTTATTTCACAAAAACAAGACAGCAGAAAAGCAAACGAAGATTCTACTTTGGTTTCTTTGACTCCAAGGTAGTTGCATGCACATTTACAGGAAACAAACGTTGCGTGCTGTTAGAAATTTGCTCTGGATGAGTCTGAAGAAAGAAGAAAATTTGATAATTCTTGGCACTTTCGCTGCAGTTAGGGCTGTATTCCTTCTGTTGTTTGGAGGTCTCTGTTGCTTCCCCCACTGTATCTTATCCTACTATGACAAAATACTCTGACCAAAGCAACTTAAGGCATTTTGGCTCATATTTGGCGGTACAGTCCATTTCGTCCATGGCGGCAGGTGCATGTTTGTTTTGTCGCATTGCATTTGAAGTCAGGAGGCAGAGAGGGATGCATGGTGGTGCCCAGCTCACTTTTATTAAGTCCCAGAACCCAGCCCTTGGAGTGCTACTGCCTATGTGAAGGTGGGTTTCCCACCTCACTTAGCCACTGCTGGATAATGTCTCCCAGGCATGACCAGAGACTGGTTTCCTAGGTGATCTAGCTCTTGTCCATTGACAGTCACTGTTAATCATCATCACATTGTGTTTCCCACTGGGCATCATGAGGGAGACATTTGAATTGGCTCAGCTCATGAAAGGCACTCTTACAGCTACTAGAGCAATGGAATCCTGCCATGTGGTAAGGAAAGAGCAGGGTTCTTTGGAGCTAATATCCTACTAGGCAAATTGAATACAAGTAACCTTGAGTGTTGTCTTGTTCATTTAAACCTATGGAGATATTCTCTCTTCACATAAACTCATGGATAACTGATCCAGGATAACTTTACACCTGCTATAAGGATGGAATCCGGGGCCTTGTGTGTGCTCAGCTCACTGCCTTCCTCCTGCAGGGCTTTTGAAAATGAAAACCAGGGACTCTTTATAGCAAAGAAATAATTGGCTTTTTTCCAAATGAGTTTGGGAAGCCTCTCCTAGGATCAGTTTCTTATTTCACTTTAAATACCTTACTCCTAATTTCCTAATTTCGTTTTCGTAGGATTAGGTCGAAAAGCTGAAGACCTTTCTGCTGAGCAACACCGACTTGCTGTGAAGTAAGTTAGCAATTAGCAGTACATTCTCAAGCCACTTGGCGTGTGTCCAGAGCGGTGCTTCTCAATTCTCCTAACACTGCGACCCTTGAAGACGGTTCCTCGTGTTGTGGTGACTCCTGACCATCATATTATTTTCATTCCTACTTCATAATTGTAATTTTGCCGTTACAAATTATAATGGAGATATCTGATACGCAGGACATCTGATGTGAAGCTCCCCGAATTCGTGATCCACAGGTTGAGAACCGTTGTTCTAGAGTTTCCTAATTTTAATAAATACTCACCTATCAATTCCATTAAGTGGGTATGATAGCACTATTGAATCTACTATTGGTGGGAACTTCTCTGTCTACTAATCCTCATCTTTGCACATTACTAAGCAATGGCTACCTTTGGATATAGATAATTTCTATGTATGTTTGGGTCTCCTGTAGGTCAAAGGCAGATGGATCTCAAATCAAATTTTGTCAGTCCTGTGAGATTCTTCTTTCCCAGGGTGTGTATGTCTACTCTAGAATTATTTTGAATGGCTTTGTGTCTGGGACCTTTGAGAAATAGTAATTACCAACTCATCTAGTGTGTTTAGGTTTCTAGCACAGGGAAAGATAGGGAGTAGGCCAGAAGAGAATCCAGGTTGGGGAGTTAGCGGGACTGTGAAGTTGGTCTTTGGCTAGCGTGGATTGACAGGGTAACAGGAATGGTGTTGGAGAGAAGGGTGGGGTACCCTAAAGAATCAGGAGAAAAACGTTGATGGGGATAAAAACACCATTGGAGTGGCTCACCAAGAGCTGCCACAGCGGCAGGATATGCTCCTACTAGAGGGTACCGAGAGCTTGCTGGCATCCCTGTGGAGTCCCCTTCACAACAGAACTGAGACTTGGAAACAGTTGTGCAGGAAGAACTGGAGGGTTTTAATACATCCAGTCTCCGGCTCAGTGCTGTATGGCTGTTCACAGCTACCGGCACAGTCTGACGAATGAATAGTGCCAGTGTTTCAAGTGCCCCCTCGCTACAATGATACCCTACTAGGGTATCCAGGGAACTACATGTTCTTGAAGCATCCAGCAGGGCCGTGTACTCCAGGTTTTCCCTGCTCTCATTTTCAGGACCTAGACACCAAAGCGGACAACAGATTGCACAGTTGGTTTTGTGTGGCTTCCAAGTGGAAACTGGTCGGGTCCTCCCACCATTTCCTTTGTATTTATGTTGGCAGTCAGGAGAGAACTTCCCCTGTCTGGAGCATCTCAGCAAATGACATTAGGTCAAATTCTCACCCTGCCTTTGTTTGTACCTCTGTTTTGTGATGCAAACAGACAAAGGTGATGAGAAAAGAGCCTCAGGATAACCTTTGCCGGAGATGCCTCCCTCAGAGTTCATGGTCCTCGCTAACGGAGGGTGATGTGAAACTGTGACCATCTCAATTACCTCTCTTATCCCTGGTTCCTGTCTTAAAGATGTCTCTCTTAGCTGGATCGTATAGAAGACAGAAGTGAAAGTCTTGCCTGAATAATAACGGTGTCAGCAATATGGTCGTGTTCTGAAGGAGAACTGAACGTGGATGAGTGGTCCAGTTTTACTTCTTGCTTCTGTTCACAGAGTGAAGCCCTCGCTTTTAGAATACTTAAGCTACCATCTCAATTTTATGAGTGTCATAGCTGGCCCTTGTAACAATTTCAAGGACTACGTAGCCTTCATTGAAGGGAGACATATACACATGAAGTTGCTGGGAGTGAACGGGAAGCAAGGAAGTTTCCACAGTTTGCCTGGACCTTCTCCCACTGTAAGTTTTTAGTACTCAGCATGTTTCTGAGGGGTTTCACTTTCAGGGCTGACCCTTGCTAACAGTCATTTTAATTAAAAAGCTGTGGCTGGCAGTGTTGCTTGGTGATAGAGCACTGGCTTTAGCATGCACGAGTTACTAGGTTTGATCCCCAGAACTGGAAAAAGAAAACGGGGGGCTGGAGAGATGGCTCAGAGGTTAAGATGGCTGTTCCAGAGGTTCTGAGTTACATTCCCAGCAACCACATGGCGGTGCATAAACATCTATAATGAGATATGGTGCCCTCTTCTGGTGATCAGTCATACGTGCAGGCAGAGCACTGTATACACAATAAATTAAAAAAAAAAAAAGTAAACAGTAACAACCAAATGTCAAACAACTTAGTAGAGAGCATGACCAGTCACCCGCCCTCTTTGTTTAAGGTCAAATATAGGCAATTACTTAGGCTGTTCTCTGTGTAAGATCACTAAGTTTAGAGACAGTCTCTGTTCTCAGTTCTTTGTCATGTCCATTCACTTAAGCCCCAGTCCCTTTCGGGTAGGATGCCATTGCTGAGCCATATTACCAAGGGCACCCATTCTTAGGAAGTTGGAAACTACAGACACGTAGGATGACATTTCCTGGGAAGTCAGAGGAACTGGGCAAAATGACTGAATCCTGATGAAAACTCAGCACGTCTTAACTCTGGATGTATTAGTTTATGTCTCTGTTGCTGTCATAAAACCATGATCAAAAACATCTGGAGGAGGAAGGGGCTTATTTAGCTCACAGGTTAAGGCCTGTGAGAAGCTAGAGCAGAAGCCGTAGGCAAGAAAATGAAGAACTGCTTAGTGGCTTGCTGGTGGGCTCATGCTTAGCTACCTTTCTTCTACAGTTCAGCCCAACTGCCCAGTGGCTCTGGGCCCTCCTACACCAATCAGCAATTAGGAAAATGTCCCATAGACATGCCATAGGGCAATCTGGTGGAAGCATTTCATCAACTGAGCTTCCTTCTTCCCTGGTGACTGTAGGTTTGTGTCAAAGTGACAGCTGAAGCTAACAATGACACCAGATTTAACATTTGAGTCATCTTCGGATGCTAACGTCATCCACTATCTGTCCAGGTGTTCTGTCTCAGGTGTTCAATTACTCACACAGGATCCATTATACCTGAAGTCTCTCCCTCCTGCCTGGTGACTCAAGTGCGATTCTCTGGCTATGATACTCTGTAATGGTAGCCATTTTGCTTATGTTTTGGACAACAGCCTTACCTAACTTATGTTGGTAGGAGTACTGAAAACACATTAAGATATGTCCAATGTTTACAGAGAAAACTTCCAGTTCTCAAGGGTTATATGCGTGTTCTACATATAAATATTCCACCTAGCCTAATCCTGTCAGATTTGTGTCTTGAGGAAGCAAATCTACACCATTGTCCTTCCTTCTAGGGAAGTAATTGATAACAATGTTCTTTAGGTTTCTCATACCTGAGTAGTTACATGGGTCTCTCTCCCCCACTCCTACCCCCATTTTCTAGGGAGCTGTGATACAGAAGTTGTGCTGACCTGGGTTTCTCCCCCTGCCCCCATTTCTAGGGAGCTGTGATACGGAAGTTGTGCCTGACCTTGATGTCTCTCCTGTTGTTTTTGACACTCTCTAAGTCCTTTCCCGTCACCTTCCTTATTGATGACTGGTTTGTACATAAAGCCAACTTTCTGAGTCGTCTCTGGTACTTATATGTCGTCATGCAAGCTGCAAAGCCCAAGTATTACTTTGCATGGACATTAGGTAAGTTTGATGGAGTGGCCCCAAATGAATGAGGAATGTCACATGTCTCGGTCCTCCATAGACAGTTTAGCCAGAATATCATTTATATCATTGACTCATTATAAAGTCTGATCCATCACCGGTGGCAGGGAAACCAGTGCCAATTTCAGTCTTCAATGTTTTCGCTCCTCTCTTCCGCCCAGCATAAACTCAGTTATCACTGAGAGGATGATATCTGGGCTGTTGTTTAAACACAATGTTTGTAACAGCTTCCAACCACTGAACTTGACCATTGCATGCTGTGCAAAGTTGAGAGAAAATTCCAGTACAGTCTGGCTTGCTTTTTGTTTTTCTGGGTTGTAATGTATGTATGATGAATTTTCCTCGCACCTACTCCAGTTTAGGTTGCTCGTGGTGACAGGAATGCTGGTTGAGCCTGTGGCTTTGGGAGGATGCCGAGTTCAAGTTTTCCTCTTTATGGTGCAAAGTTCAGCTTCATTTTTTTTTTTATCAAGCTTCTTTTTTTCTTTTGGGGAGTGTTGGCCAATCTCAAGGTTTTATATCGTTCTTCTGAAAAAGTTTTAGATGGAGTTGTATAAAGCTTTTCTAAGAGCCAGACCTATGCACTTACCGAGGCTGGTGAAGGATTTTGAGTCCTGACTGCAGTTTAAGGAATAGTGCATCACACACATCCTCTTCTTAGTTTGTGCCTTGGGTTTTAAGTTCCAAATTAAACTTGGCATATGCAAAATTCTTTTCTTTATTCAAATACTTTCTTTATTCAAATATCAAAAAATTATTTTCTTTATTCAATTTATTTTATTCATATTGGTAATATGAAATAGACTATTTTGGCCATGTAGGCTTGCAGAACACTATTGGCAGGTTTTTCATGACAGTATGTTAATGCTGAGAGCCAGACACTTTTTATTGCCCCAAGCACAAACATTGTGTGCATTAAGCAATTTCTCCCTGGGCCATGTTATTTTTACTGCAAAAATATATGGATAAGTCCAGTTCAAATGCATTATTTCCCTAATGATTGGCCAGAGACAACAGACTTAGAGCTTTTTGTTTTGTTTTGTTTTGTTTGAGAGAGAATCTTAACTATGTAGTGCTACCTAGCCTGGACTTATTCTGTAGACTAGGCTGGCTCAAACTCAGAGATTTCCCCGCCTCTGCTGGTACTTAGAGACTGAGCTACCACACCAGCATTAGAGCTGTTTTAGAACTTGTGGTGTGCTGGGTTTTGTTCCGATTTCTGTTCAGTTTAATTTAATGGTGTTTGATGAGTACCAGGCTTTGTCCTAGGAAATATTTTCTGCATCTCAAGACTGTGAAATTTTGTGGGAATTCAGATCTCTCCATCAACTGGGCAAGAAGCATCAGGAGCTGCCCCAGTGGCCATAATATCGAGGAAAAAATGTGTTTCAAAAGTCTGTTCCCTTCCTTCCTGATTCTGCTGTTCTTTGCTAGTTAAAAATTCTGCCTTCTTTATTTCTGTAGTAGCTAGGCAGTTCTATCTCAAGTAGCTGGGAGTCTGTTTGGATCCTTGCATATATATATTTTCCCATGAAAAGTAGTTAATGCTTTTACTTTGCTCTAATCTGAGTAAGAATGTGTGCAGGTGTTCATTCGTACTGTGCATGTGTGCGTGCTTCCTTGAGTGTGTGCATGTGTGTGTGCATTCATGTGTGCATGCTTACCTGTGTGCATGCCTATGTGAGTGTTTATGGAGAGAGGATGAGAGAGAGTGGGAAAGTCTTTTTTCTGTTAACTGCATTCTCTATTTTCACTTACTTGCTTTCTCTCTTTCTCCCTACCTTTTCTGCTCCCACATTTTGTACCTCAGGGCTTAAGGGCTGGCTTTGAACTAAATCAGCTCCAGATTTAAGGAGGAAAGAAGGCCATTCCGTGGCCTCATGGGGAGAGTCTGACACAAGGTGGGTTGTGCTGACAGGGTCTGGGTGGGAGGGTGACAGGGAACAGGATGTCACTCTGTCCTTTGGAGAACTCCCCAGACTGGAATGTAGGTGTGATTTTTTTCAGGACAGTTTTCTCCGTGCACTGAGATGTTTAATCTCTTATCCTCTCTGCCCCATCTCTCTGTTTTTCTGGTTGCATAGTAGAAACACTTTATTAGTTAGCATAGCTCTGATTTGAAGTTTTTTCCAGTTTAGATTACATGGGCTAGTCTGAAATTAACCTTTGTATTATTTATGAATAAAGAAGCAATGGATAGTCCATCAGGGGATATTTAAATTGCTTAAGGGAATAATTGTTTTATCCAGCTCTTTAAAGTGCCATTTACATATAATTGATGTACTAATTATAAATTATTATAAATTGAATCCTTAAAGCTGGCCACTCATGGATCTCAGCTGCACTGCACTATGTTAGGCTCGCTCTCGTTACTGTTTATATTAAATTAGTAAAACTATTTTCTTTGGACTTAATATCCAATTCTGATTCTCCCCAACTAATTGGTACTAATTAGGGAGGCTCAAGTGCAGCGTAGGCTATGTTCTAAGGACCACAAACTCCAAGAAAAGGATATCCAAACAAGTTTGTCTGCCATAGTAATTTCTACCATGCATGGAGAAAGGAAAGCTGGTTTGGGGCGATGAGTCAGAACCTCATGCTGTCTGCTCTGGGCCACGATGGAATCTCAGATAAGCTTCTGCAGAAAGCACTGTGCAGAACAGGGAACCCCGCCTGTCCAAATAGGGTGATTCTGGGAACCGGTCATCTTGAGAAGAAGCTCTTAACACTTTAGGATGTGGAATCAGTGGAATTTAGATTCAGTGCTGCCTACACTGGAGTGGTCTGCACATTGAACAAGCATCTCTGGTCTCAGTCTCCTTTGCATCCTCATTAGCAGAGGCCATTGCAATAAAAATGGCCACCGCCATCTCTTGAGTGCTTCCTCGGATGGGCCCTGTACTGTGTACTTGATTCACACTTCAACAGCTCTTTAACCTGGGTACCACTGTTATATCCATTTTACTCCCAGGTTTCTAGAAGTTAGTCGCTTCCTCTAGCTTTTGTATTCCTCTGCTGCTGAGCCTACTCTTACTGTCCCTCCTAACACAGCCATGAGAGTAAATAAGAAATACCTGTAAGATGCTGGGTATCGAGATCCAGAGGGTGTGTGATGTTTTCTCTTGATGGCCAGCTTGCTGGCATTGAGAAGCACATAGGCTGCTGGTAAAGCAGACTTCTAGATGTGAGCGGAAGGGAATTTCCAGAGGCAGTTAGCCTAGAGGAAATTCTAGTCCTGCAAGCCAACAGCACCACACATAGGCTAAGGGCTCCAGGATGGGAGAGAATGAGGGAGAAGGAGAAAGATTGAGACACAGGCATTCTTGCTCTTTCCACTTCCTGAGTGCCATGATGCGACATGCTCTGACACCCCCCCCCACACACACCCTTCCCTATAGTGGTGGATTGCACCATTTGGCAATGAGCTGAAGTCAACCGGTCCCTGTCTTCAGGTGTCTTGTGAAAATCTGACTATCACAGGTGATGAACACAGAACACATGCATTCTGTGCATGGTCATTGCTTGGTTCTTTCAGCTCTGTGTGGTGGGCACAAAGTCGAAGGACACGGGAAGCTGTGAACTACTGTGCTGACCTTGCCAGTGGGCTGTCCCCTAGTTGACATCGGTCATTTCTAGATTTGGTCTCACATATGAACTATGAGGCTCCTTTTTGGGCATCTGGTTTCTTTGTTTTCTCCTTTTTCTCTACTGAGTTTCCCTCTAGAGAAGAGAGGATGACATGGGGCTCTGTTCTTTTAAATCCTTCTTCTCTGAGAAACCAGATAGTTTTCAACTGAAGCCAAGTCTAAGATAAGCATCATTAAATCATCAACTATGCTAAAAATAGAGGAGATAAACACAGAACTGTGTTCTCTCTCTCTCTCTCTCTCTCTCTCTCTCTCTCTCTCTCTCTCTCACTCTCTCTCACTCTCTCTCCTTCTCTCCCTCTCTCCAGTTTTGGGGATGGCATCCATGCTAAGCTAGACAAGTGCTGGACCACTAAGCTCATGGCCACTCGAGCAGACTGCCTCCTTTTGAGTGGCTGTTCTGAAGCTGGGCTCCTTTCCAGCAGGTTTGGAAGGTAGTTTGCGTTTGGACATGAACTTGTACGGTGTGATCCTCTAAGATCTCCTCAGATGTAGAACTCTGAAGCACCGTGATTTAATTAGTGTGAGCACTAATGAGCACTTGCTTGAAGAGCGTAATCTAGCAGAATTTGGACGATGATGAAGGAGGAAATTAGTCTATTGGTCTTCATCATAACCGTAGGAGCTTGCCAGGACTCTAGTTGGTTACAAAACACCTCATTAAGGCATTCTGAGGCAAATTGTTCCTTTGGGGACCATTTTCTTATAGTTTAGTTAAGTAAATAAAGATGGAAGCGGGGCTTTCAGAATGACTCTGTGGAGAAGATAGCTTGCTATTTTCTTTTCTTTGTTTTTATCTTTTCTTTCTTTCTGAGACAAAATTTTTCTGTGTAGTTCAAGCCTTAACACTTGCTGTGTAGCCCAGAATAATCTTGTACCCTTAATCCTTCTGTTTCTGCCTCCTAAGCTCTGTCATCACAGTGTGCCACCACACACTGTGGAGGGTGTTGATCCCTGTGTACTGGTGTGGCGTCCATTGTGACTGGTTCCCACTTCCCAACTTGGCTTCTCTACCTTGTTGTGGGTTTAAAAGTTTCCTTAATTGTATCTTGTGTTAGCGTATCAGCCCCTTGTCTGTAACATGTCCAGGACAAGGTCCTGGTTTGTTTCCAGGACTGGGTCTCTCCTGACATAATACACTTACCTTATAACACCTGAGATGGTTACTGTTGACAGCCAACTTGGTGGGGTTTCAGATAACTTTGGGCACAGGCCTCTGAGCATGCCTGAAGTTATTTCCAGGGAGGTTTATCTGAGGTGGGAGGGCACCCTGAGTGTGAGTGGCACTGTGGTCTGGGGTCCTGGATTGGATACAATGGAGAAAGTGAATTGAAAGCTGGCATTCCTCTCTCTCTATCTCCTCAGTGAGGGTGCTGTGTGAACAGCTGCCTCATACCCCTACTGCCATGCCTTCCCTACTGTGAGCAAAAATAAGCCCTTTCTTCCTTAAACTGCCTTAGTCACAAGCCTTCCATCTTTAGTGATAACTCTTGGCCCTCTACCATGTCCCCTACTGACCTCTGTGTCTAAACAGTAATGTGTTGTGGCCTCTTCTCTTCCTCTCACATCCTGCAGCCCTTGAATCCTGCTGCCAACATCTTTATCTCATTTCTTCACTCCTCCTTGATGCTCCTCTGTCCATCTGATGCTCCTCCAGTCTTGTTCATATAGCAAGCACTCACTTAAAGGCTTCAGGACAAATGAATGAGAACCAAGGTCGCCAAACAGCCCAGTTCATAACGAGGCCAGGTCCTTTGTGTGTTTTTAGACTACTTTTCCAAGACACTACAGAATAGGCTTCCAGTGTTGGAATTAGACAAATGTTTGCACTCCTTTAAAGACCTCTCCCTGGATCCTGATGCTTTGCCTTAAAAACCCTAGCGGACGCGGTGCACAATGCAGCTGGCTTCGGCTTCAGTGGCATGGATGTGGACGGGAATTCTCGTTGGGATCTGCTGTCTAACCTGAACATCTGGAAGATTGAGGTGAGAATACTGCGTTTATGGAACAAATGGCCACAGTGATACAGCAAGCAGTTGCTGTGAGTGTGGGACACTTGCCATGATTCAAGGAAAAATGACATCATAAAATTAAAAAACAGCTAGGAAAACCTTTCTGTTGTTTAATTCTTGTTCTACCAACTAGAGGGTGAAAATGTCATTTTCTCTTGTTTGCATTTGACTTGGGTCCCAGTTCAGAATGTAGACCAGAGGCTTATGCCTTTAGAATTAAGAATACCCGACTATCTGTTTTGTTGTTTTGTTTGTTTTTTGTTTTGTTGTTATTGCTATTTTGTTTTTTGGAAGCAATTTTAATTCGTTTGGTTTCTGGAGAACTGTCTCAGTGCTCATCTTTTAGGCCACTAGGAGAGTGTGTGTGTTCTTCAGTCTTTATCCTAGGAAGACAATTCTCTTCCTGTCTTTAGAGATAGCCATACTTCCCTCTGGACCACATCATCACAGTTTGCTTTGCCTTATTTACACTAACTAGTACTGACAGGACTACCAGGTCACAGAGCCTTTCATCCCACAGCAGGGAGGAGGGCTAAGCTTTGCACCATGCAGGAACACCCAGGCAGCTGCTCAGGGTGGCTGGTAGTTTTTGATTTCCATCTACACTGAAGCAGACTTGAGGGCAGGAAGCCTGGGGGACAGACCATCTTCCACCCACATTTAATGGAAAGCTGATCAAAATGAGTCTGCGGAAAAACTTCCACCTTCTTCCACCTGAGGTTTTTCCGCATTTGAAAGGCCTCCAGAGGGAAGGTGGCTTGCCTTCCACCTATCAAATGTTGTGAGGAATGTGTTAGATTCCCCTCCTCCTCCTCCTCCTCCTCCTCCTCCTCCTCCTCCTCCTCCTCCTTCTCTTCTTCTTTCTCCTTGTCTTCCTCCTTCTCCTCTTCCTCCTTCTCTTCTTCCTCCTTCTCCTCCTCCTCTCCTCTTCCTCTTCTTCCTCCTCCTCTTCTTCCTCTTCCTCCTCTCCTCTTCCTCTTCTTCTTCCTCTCTTTCCTCCTCTTCTTTCTTCTCTTCCCCCCACCCCACCCCTCCCCTCCTCTTCCTTTTCTTCTCTCTCTTGCCTTCCTTCTCTTCCTCTTTTCTTTTAGCCTCTTTTTCTTCCTCCTTCTCTTTTCCCCATCCCCTTCCTCCCCCTCCTTCCCCTTCTCACCCCTTTTCTCACTTCTCCATCCTCTCCCCCTTTCCCCATCCTCTTTCTCCTCTTCTCTCTCCTCCATCTCTTCTTCCTCCCATCCTCTTCTTCTACTGTTACTTCAGAAGGTAAATGGGAAGAGTGAAATGAAAGCACATTGTACCTGTCAACTAACCAAATTGCATCATATTTTCAATTTAAATTCATGGTGCTATTTGATGCCTCAGGCTGACCAGATTGCATCAACAGTCCCCAGTATGGGGTAAATACTAATATTTGGATTCTAGAGAATCTGAGGGCTCTTTGGGTCAGAAGACCCTGGCAAGTATGGTTTGAAAAAAATAATGGCTCAAATTTAGAACTGGTTCTGAGTGAGTGGTAACATTTTGCCCCATTATAGTAAACCACTCCTCCTCCGGAAAGTCTCCAGACAGCATAACCACCTGTTCCGTTCTCAGAAAGTCTTGAGAAGATTGCACGCCTACCTTTAATGTGCAGATGTTAGACAAGGCCTTGGAATTTAGGGTCTTCATTCCCTTGGAAAACTGTTCTTCAGAGCTGACCCCGTTGTCTTTTGGCTGCCGGTGAATATATATACCCCCACTGTGCACCAAAAGACAGACCTCTTTCACTATGGGTGTGTGCTTGGGGGTCAAAGGATGATACTAAGATAGATAGTTATTCTAAGAGAAAATGAGAATGTTAATTTCCATTGTATTTGGTATGAGGCAAGAACAAAGGACCAACAAGGAAGTCCGGTTTTGTTACAGTGTTTCAAGGCCGTGTTAAAAGCATTCTACTAGCTGTGTAAACAGAAACAAACTGGATTTAGAAAGACCCAATAAATAATAGATCTCTTGACAATAGTACATCATCTGTTACCTCTCTCCCATTTACATTTCGTCTGTCATATGTGTATCTGTTTTCCTCTTGTCTTTTAGTCTGTTATCTGTCACTTCTCTAATTATCATTTATCCATAGCTGTTTACCTGTCTTAGAGTTTCTGTTGCTGTGATAAAAGATAAAACTCCATGACCAAAGGAAACCTGGGTTGAGGAAATGGTTTATTCCAGCATGCACTTCTACATCACAGCCCATCACTGAGGGAAGTCAGGGAAGGAACTCAAACTCCACAGGAACCCTGAAGCAGCTGAGACCGAGGCCATAGAGGAGTGCTGCATACTGGCTTGGCCACTGGTGACTTTTTCACCCTGCTTTCTTATTCATCTCAGGACCACTTGCCCTGGGCACTGCCCACAGTGGGCTGGGCCCTCCGACACCAATCTTTAATGGAGAAAGTGATCTGTAGACTTACCTACAGATAATCTGCTGGGGGCATTTTCTCAATTGAAGCTCCTCTTCCCAGATAACTCTAACTTGTTTCAAGATGACAAAAACCTGAGAAGCACACTACCTATGAATAGTGTCCATCATCTCTCTATTGTCATCTGCTGTCTATCCAGACCGTGTTCGCTGTCATCTGTCTGTCATCTGTATTGCCTATCAAACACCTGTCAGGCCATCTTCTGTCTCTCTTCTTATTCTATTGCTCCACGCTCTCCTTTCAAGCATATTACATCAGGCAGGTATGTGGCCTGAACAGGATTTACTGTCCTTCCTTCCTCCTTCCCTCCCTCTCTCCCTCCCTCCCTTCCTTCCATATATATGTGTTTGTGCATGTGTATGTATATATATATAATTTCATTCTTCTCTCACATATTACATCCCTACTACAGTTTCCACTCCTCTCCCTCCCCTTTCTCTCCTCCCTCTTCTCCCACTCCTCCCTTTCCTTCTTCCCTTCCCTCCCCTCCCTCCCCTCCTTCCCCTCCCTTTCCTCCCTCCCTCCCTCCCTCTCCTCCCTCTCCTCTCTCCCTTCCTTCCCCTCCTTCCCCTCCTTCTCCTCCTTCCCCTCCTTCCCTTAAACAAGTTTTCTTATGGCTGAAGGTTTTCCACAGAGAAAAGCCGCACTTCTTGTTACCCTTTGAATGAGAGACCACAACTCATGGCTTATTTGTGCTGCCTTCTTTTGGCAGTTGACTGACTTGCCCTGTTTCCCGATGGGTGATACTTCTTTATTTTCTGTTTTGTATTGTGATCCCTTCATGCATGAAGGCTCTTACTATTCCAGGCAAAATTGGATGCAGTTGGGAGTGTGCCGCTATTTATAGAAAAGACTGTAAAAGACTGACCTAGTTTGCGCATGGTTACGTAGTACAAAGATAACAATTTCATGTAACTTGTCCTGAAAGCTCTACAATCAGATGATTGAACTTTCTGTGTGGTAAATCCCATTTTAGAATAGTTTTAAGTCATTTGACTTCGTGTTTTAGGAAATCAGAGTGGGAGGGGATGGGCAGAACACCCCTTCAGTTTTGCTCTGATGTAAAAATAAATTTTGAGCAGACTCAAGTTTCCAAGCCAAAGTTTAACTGCAAAGCACATCTTATAAATGCCAGAAAATGTTACTGCCTGTGGCAGAACAGCTGATTGACAGAACTGTGAGTAATCTCCCTTGGAATCCACAACAGCTCCAAGCAAGGGAGGTCTGGGCAGGACTTTCCCTTGCTTGGCTATTTTCCGTTGCTTGGGTATTTTTAAAGCTAATGATAGGTGTTATTTTCTTGTTTTTAGACTGCCACGAGTTTCAAAATGTACTTGGAAAACTGGAATATTCAGACATCTGCATGGCTGAAGTGGTAAGGGATGCAAGAATGACTTGATCGTTTCTGGCAGGGATGTGCTTAGGGGCTTCCTCGGTGAGCAACAGCTGTCGACCAGTCATGCAGCTGCTGACCTGCATGCAGTATGACACTTTGACGTTAACGTGCACCTCTTGTAAATAAAAGAAGTAGGCATGGGGGATTGAGAAGAACCCTGTCTGAGACCATTGCATCTCATAATGCTCATCATTAGGTTCCACACACTTCTTGTGGCAATCCTGTGAGACGCCATTAGTTGTATTACCCCTTTTAGTAGCTACATGGCATGCTCAGAGTCACAGAGCTTTGAGTGACAGATACAGGGCCAAAGGTCTGTTCCAAGAAGCAGACTTTTGGCTTCTCTGCTATAAGGCCTGATACTCAGGAAAAGTCTAGCTTTTAGATATTAGGAAGTCATTGTGTGTCAAGTCCCCGATGACAGCTGACGTCTGCTCCTATTCCCAGAAGCAAGAGCTTTGTGGTTCCCTCATGCCTGCATTTGTGTTGTGTCTCTCTGACCTGTTTATATATGTTATAAATTTAGAAGCATTACTTGTTAGCAAACTCTGAATATGGTATCTTTGGAACACCAAGTCCCAACTAGTGAATGTACCTGAAATCAGTACAGAGGATGAAAACATTGAGTTTTGGTTTTGATGAGCAGTGTCTTCCACAAATCAAAACACTGAGGCAGAGCTGAGGAGATGGTTCGGGGATTAAGTGTGTGCTGTTCTCACAGAGGACCCATGTTCAGTTCCTGTCACCTACACAGGGGTGTCTCACAACCACCCGTAACTCTAGCTTTCTTGCGGGGGTCTATTGTTTTTTTCTGGTCTCCAAGTCACATTAATGTTCACTCATGTATACAAACCCCCACACAAACACAAAATACCTTTCAAACTATTTTAAGACAATTGTTATTTAAAATTTTATTTAAAAAATAAGAAAAGTTATTTAAAACAAATAAATCTTTCAAACTATTGAAGCAAAGGAGACACAATATAGCAATTCTTCAAATAACGCTTATATGATGCTGTCTGAAGACTGTTTCTGCAGTTTATAAATTCTGATATGAACATGATTTTTTAAATTAATATTGCAAGCAATTTTAACACTGGCATTTATTTCTTTATGCTGAGTAGTTTCAACATGCCTAGAGTCATACAGTCTCCATTAGAAGTATACAGCCCAAGATGATTAAGAATGAAACATGCTAGAGATAAAAGTTTTCACTCATGCAAAATGATACAAAGAATTTTTTTTAAATGCACGTGCCTAGTCCTAATGTTAAAAAGAAATCTTACTGAGAACAGAGTTCTAATCCTGTGTTTTTAATCTCAGTTATATTTCTTTTTCTCTAATGAAAAAGGAACTGGATCCCTGAATCTGAGTGTATATCAGTTGTGGTGGCTCACACCTTTGATCCCAGACTCCGGAGGTAGAAACAGGCAGATCTTTGATTTTGAGGTCATCCTGGTCTGCAGAGCTAGCTCCAGGACAGCCAGGGCTACATAGAGAAACCCTGTCTTAAAACAACAACAACAACAACAATAGCAGCAGCAATAATAATAATAATAATAATAATAATAATAATAATAACAATAAATTTAAAAATCAATTACTTTTGAACATTGGTAATGTATCTATGATAATTGCTTGGATTTTCTGCTTCATTTTCTATTAGGACACTGTCACTTTTTGCAGTGTATAGTGGCCACCTTTGGCTGCCATTGGCAGTACATAGACTTGAGTTTTAGGGAGAAAGCCCCCATCACTTTTTATCAGTTATTTTAATCAATAAGAGCCAAAGATCTCAAGGCAATCAGCTAACTTTTCTAGCTTTCCACGGAGCAGTTCCCAAGTTGATCATCCTATATCTGAAAACATGAAGTGACAAATGTCCCCATATCTGAAGCGTTTGAAAACTAACATGATGCACTAAGTGGAAAATTCCACCTCTGACGTCACATGACAGATGGCAGTCAGAACATACATGCTATAATATATCGGCGAAGCTGCATTCTGGCTGTGTATGGAAGGTGTTCATGAAATACAAATGAGCTTTGTGGTTTAGATTTGGGTCTTATCCCCAAGTTAACTCATGGATATGCAAACACTCTGAACTCTGTCAAAAAGAGAGATTGAAATTGAAAAGGCTTGTCTCAGACACTTGGGGTAAGGTCTGCTCAATCTCTATCTTGGTCATTTTAAAATGTTAGCCTTTGAGCGGGTCCTCTAACTGGCACACTAATTTCTCCCTGGAGTTCCAAGATGAAAATGTTGATTAGTCAGATGGCATAAGGGCTTGTTGGAAAGATGAATTAATGTTGGCTAAATGAAGATAATTTCCAAAGATGCTCATCTGGAGTCCAGGTGCTTTAATGCCATTGATACTCATATTAGTACCCTTAGTGGGTGTGCCCTTTGGTGGAACCTGCTTCTGTAAGGCGGGAGGAACTTGTGTTGAGTTGAAAGAGGTCACCCAGACCTTTATGATAATAGCCCAAGTGATAAGGTCCAGACCGTTAAGTCTATTGAGGTTATGATTTATAGTAGAGCCAGGAAGTATGTGTCCAATAGTGCTTAATGATGCCAAAAAAGCACAGGCTCCTTGAATTTTATTCTAAGCTCCTGCTAAGAGTCAGACATGCATCTTTCGGACTGGATCTAGAGACTTTCATGTGGTCTGCCCTGAAGAGACGCAGGTGTCCCTGGAAATGTGCAGTGTTTTCACCAGGGGCTTGCTGGTCCTTCTTCTCTTCACAGTGTGTGCTATGAGCGGGTTCCCTGGTACCCCACTGTGCTTACCTTCCTCCTGTCTGCTCTGTGGCATGGCGTCTACCCTGGATACTACTTTACATTCTTAACTGGAGTCCCCGTCACGTTGGCAGCTAGAGCGGTAAGCTTCCATCAGGTGTTCGTTCTCTCTTGCGACCTAGTGTGCATGTGTGTGTGCGTGCGCGTGTGCGTGCGCGTGCGTGTGGTGGCTGTTGCTCTGGTGAGTTGGAACTGTGGGGTGTTGGGAGTGACTTTTTGATGCTGCTTGACAACTTCCTCCTTGGAATAACTACTTTTGTTTTCTTGGAATAGTATTTGGAAAAAATCAAATAATATATAAAAAGTTGTCTTATTGCCAAAGTACTTCTATGTATAAGGACTTACCTTTGTAAAAGTGGTTAACTGATTCACTTGCAGGGAGTAAAACTGTAAGAATTTTGTGAGCAACAAATTACTCCCTTGAGAAAAATAGAGACATTTTAAATCATTAAAGATGGAATGTGCATGTAAAAATGATCATGTCTGTTCACTAGTGTAGGCTCTATCAGACTCCAGTTCGCTGATACCCTGTTTAATATCTCCCATCGTTATGCTAAGTCGAGAAGTAATTCACCATGGCTCTGGCAGTCAGTGAGATAGCAGCTTGAGGAACCGAGTCTACTGTAGACAGATCTACCATCATCTGTCTGATCCAATCAAAGCATAAAATTATTTATGCTAAGCACAGACTTTTGTACTTGATTTAATTTTGTTCTTTGATCATGATTATGGTCTTTCTTATTTCAGATTCCAAGAGGTTTTGATGACATTAGTTGTATTATATATAAATTTTGCTATTTATTCCTTTTGTGTGAAGTGTTTGTATGGTGCCGTGCGGGCTGGGGAGCGTGTAGATGCACTTATGTGTATATGTGGAGAACAGAAGACAGCTTTGGATGTCATTTCTCAGATGCCACTCACTATTTTTTTTCCCTTTGAGACAAATCTCTCATTGGCCTGGAATTCAAAACCAGGCTAGGGCTAGCTGTTAATGAGCCTCGTGGATCTGACTGTTTCCACTTACCTAGTGCCAGCACAAAAGTGGATGTCACTATGCATGGCTTTTTTTGCCTTGATTTTTGTTTTTAAAGTGGCTTCCGGGTATTGGGTTCACAATCAGATCGTCTTCAAAGGTCTTTCTATTTACTATCCTTCAGTGTACTTTTCTATGAATATTCCAGTAGCCCTGCTGCATGCCAGTCAGTGTGTAGGTATCCAGATATCACAGTGGATAAGTCAAGAGCTCTCCCCTGAAGGCCCCTCTTCTACTTAGATGAAGTGTGTCAGATTCTACCTAGAAACAAGGTACAAAGTTGCTTTTCAGTATCATTTTAAAATTTCAAAAAATTAAATACATATTTGAACATGAGTAGCAGGAAAGAGCTTTTGTTTGTTCTTCTTATATATACCAACTCAGATTCTGAAACAAAACCAAAGAACAGATTGTCAGAACAAACTAAGAAATAAAGGTCAGCGCTTTGCTCTGTTGATGTATTCAGCGTATCATTCCTTAAAATATCTGTACCCCGGTGGCCTCTCCTGGCACAGGCTTTGATTTATGTAGATCTGTCTACTGCAGCCTTGGAAACAGTTTTTTTCAGAAGGAAGTTAGTGAACGGGTGGAAAGAGAGGGATTGATGGAACAGAATTTCCATTTTTTTTTCTAGCAAGAGAATGAACTCAGCAGTCATGAAAGTTTTGGCTTCTGGAGGTTAACTCTTTAGCTATTAAAATTTCATAGCTGTTGCCTGGCATTTCTGAATGGATGGAACATAAACTATTCTTGAGGAGATGAGAGCAGATGAAAAGGGCCATTGCTTTTGTTGGCAGGGGGTTTGTTTTGGCTTATTGTTATCATAAGACAGAATCTCATGTAGTGCAGGCTATCCCAGATCCAAAAAAAATGTATCCAAGACATGTATTCAAAAAAGTATGTATCCAAAACATGTATGTATCCAAAAAATGTATCTAAAGTAACTCTGAGCTTCTGATCCTCCTGCCTCTGCCTCTAGATCACTTGAGGGCTGAGATCATAGGCTTATGCCATTGTGCCTGGTTTTAAGAGGTACTGGGGAGTGAGCCCAGACTTTTGTGTGCCATGGACAAGTTCTTACCAACTAGACACATCCTGTCTTAGGGTTTCATTACTATGAAGAGACACCCTGACCAAGACAACTTTTATAAAGAATAACATTTAATTGAGACTATCTTACAGTTTCAGAGGTTCAATCCATTATAATCATAGCAGGAAGGATGACAGTGTCCAGGCAGGCAGACATGACACTAGAGGAGATGAGACTTTTCCATCTTGTTCTGAAGGCAAACAAGACTGGCAAAGCCTACTCCCACAATGACACACTTCCTCTAACAAGGCCACTCCTACTCCAACAAGGCCACACCTCCTAATTGTACCACTCCCTGGGCCAAGCATATTCTAACCACCACACATCCCCAGCCTAAGAAAGGTATTTGCTTCACCAGGCAGTGCTGGTGGTTTGCTAGAAGACTCAACAGATATGATCTGTGTAAAGCATTGGCACAGATATGGTGCACAGTAAGCACCCGTAAATGGCAGTTGCTTTTAGTTGTGGTGACAGTTGACACTTGTACTACTATAGCCATGGAAACAGGGCAGAGTGTAGAGACTTACCAGTAAGAGTATGAACCACAAAACTGTAACAGCAAGACAAGGGCCCGGCAGACAAGCTAAGTCTCCCCCAATTACCGTAAATTACATTGAAGATTAATATTCATGTACATGGCAAAATGTCTATTAACAGATTGCATCAAAAAAATCTCAAATAGGCTAAAGAAATACACTAGTGCCATTAAGAATATAAATGTAGATATATGTAAATAGAAAAGGTTTTGGAAGACTCTGTGACATGTTCTTAAACTTTTTGGGGTGTGAGAAATGGTTACAAAAGGATATCATATAGTATATATGTATGTATATGCATATTATATATATATGTAATAAAAAAGGGATAGAGGGTTTTTTTGGTTGAAAGTACAACTCAAAGGATTGGTCATGTTCTTCAGTCTGTGTTCTTCCCTTTGGTTTTACGTCTTATGACTGAGTGAAAGATATTTCAGTTCTCATTCCTGCCTCCTACTTCTGCCTTCCTGGTTTGCAGGTGAGGAACAACTACCGACACTACTTTCTTTCTTCCAAAGCGTTAAAGATGGCCTATGACGTGGTTACTTGGGCTGTCACTCAGTTGGCTGTCTCTTACACGGCAGCGCCCTTTGTCATGTTGGCCGTTGAGCCAACCATCAGTTTATACAAGTAAGTCTCCTTTGTCCTCAGCTGTTGCCTAACTTACCTTTTCTTGACTTCAGAATTGGTAAATGGAACCAACATACTAAGGAATTATACTAAGAACTGTTAAATGCGACTTGGCTCTGAAAGTGCCCTAGAAGCTTTAAGAGGAAATGACTGTCTCAAAAATGCCAACACGTGAGCATCAATACCTGTGATGATGATTTACAAGTGTGTGAAGGGCTCTGGCAGTGAGTTCAGAAGGGATAGACACAGAACACAAGCACAAAGGATTCTCTGGACAAGGGAGTGAGCATACATCTATCATCTCAGCATTCGGGAAATAGACGCAGGAGGATCTCGAGCTTGAGACTATCTGTTTTTCCAGCCATATTTTGGCCGGACTTGGTGGCAAGCAAGCCTGAGTGATCATTCTGATTCTGCCCCTGGCATCCTTCCCCAGGCCCCAAACCTGACACCAGTACTCAGAATACAGGCACAAAAGGCCATACCCCACATGCCCAGATTTTTTTTAAAAATATGTTTGCTGGGGATCTAAGCTCAGGTCCTCATGCTTGCACAGCCAACCCCTCTCAAGCTCTGACTCACTCTTAAGAGAGCCATTGAATCTAGCAAAAGGAAATTCAAACCCAGAAGGTGACTGTAGCTGCCTTGCAGATCTGTAGTTTATTTGGGGATAAGTTTAGTGGCCAGCAATGAAGCAGTGAAGGCCAGCTGTATACAAACACATTTCTCAGACGGTCTCCATCTTTCACATTTACATTTCTGATATGGTCCGTGTGAGAAAACCAAACGTTATCAAAGGGGAAGAAAAAGAAACCTATGAAATTCTTTGGAAAAACCAATACTCATTCACTCACTTATTTTTAAGCAATGCTCTTTTAAATTCAATATGTGAAGATGTTAGAATTTGCCTCAGGGTAGCTCAGTCAATAAAGCACTTGCCTTGCAAGCTTAGGACCTGAGTTTGATCCCAGCACCCCCATAAGAAGCAGGATGTGGCAAGACAGCTGTAATCCCAGCACCTGGGAGGCAGAGACAACAGGATCCCCGGGGCTTGCTGGTTAGCCAGCCAAGCCTAGTTGGAGAGTACCAGGCCAACCAATGAAAGGCTCTGTCTCAGAGGAAATGAGCAGTGTTTTTTGAACAACAACAGCTGAGCTCTGGCTTCCACACACAGATGCACACATAAGCATCAAACAAAGCAAGCACATGCACACGTTTAAAAAAGATGGTTTAGCATTTTTAAATAGCTTTTGTAGATAGCCAGCTCTCTGAGCACAGATGCTGTTTCTATCTAGAGTCCCAAAGTCAGTACTGAGTATACGCTCAATAGATGGTAGACAATGAGACTTTCTATAAGAGAAAGATGGAACATTCTATAAAGTTTTAGAGGAGATATGGACTGTCAGGAAAGGTCACTAAGCCTTACTAGAACACTGAAGTTTGCCTTTCTTGATTGTGTACTGGGATTTAATGTAACATAATGGTCACATGTTCCAGGGGGATGAGTCAAAGTAAAGGAACACAGTATCTTAGGTGTGTTCACCTGAGAGTCGGAGCTTAGTATAGCCTTGACTCTAACCTCTGAGAATGCAGTCTATGCCCAGGATTTTCCTTAAGAGCCCCCCTTTAATCGCAGTGTTCTTTACTCATTTAAGTTGGACAGTCAGTCGATACTTCTTTGCTGCTTAAATGGAAGTTCATCAGACACAGTCGACCCTCTGACCCATGAGCCGAGAATATATTTAAGATGCTGTGGTGTCTGTATTGATGTCTCTTATGACTTTCCCTGAAAGACATAAACATTTGCACCCCAGATAGAAAAGAAGCTAACAGATCAAAGAAAGACCCTCAAGTCCAGATGGGGAGAAAATGAATTTATTGGGGTTATTTACAAGACCATCAATGATGTGCATGCTGACCTTACCACTGAAAAGCAAAACCCCCTTCAGTTTGTACCTCTTATATACCGTGCACGGTTGGCATGGATGGAGGGGTGATTAGAATCTCAGGGAAGCATCATATGAGACAGCCTCTTTCTCTCCAGGAAGGAGGATAAACAGACCCCTTATTCTTTCCATGGTTTTGTTTTCTCTTGTATAGTTCAGTTTATTCTGCCAAGACTGTGGTTGAGAGTCTTCTGTAGGTTACTTCAGCCATTCTGCTTGAAGATGGCACTACTCCTGTCAAGTCCAGAGGAAACTGGTTCTATGGTGAAACATGTACAGAGCTTTTGTCTTGCTTTTCTTCTCTAGCCATTTACAGTATATTTGGTTTTCTAAGTATACCACAAGTGGTTAAAAGCATAGGAAGGATTCTTTAGATTTTATGTAAGTATTGCACCATTTTGTAAGGACATGGAGTGTCTAGCGATTTGGCATGAGCAGAGGTCCTGGGACTGGTTCCTTTGTGTTTACCAAAGGACCACTGTGCCTTTCCTGTTGCTGTTTTCCCAGGGCACAGGGCAGAAACTCATGCTCTTCTGGAAATCCCAGTTTAATACTTTATTTTTTTCAATGCTAAGATGTAAAGACAGGCTCCATGCATGACAGCATACATTCCACCAGTTGTATCCTGGAATTGTGTTTCTGCCATCGTAAGCAGTTACTGTTTAAGGCACTAAAGAGCAAGTGAAGAGACGGTGGTGCTCATGATGGCTCCATACACATTTTCAGGGAGCCATTCCTCTTGCTAAAGGGAGAGGAGCTTAAGGCAGATCTGAGATATTTGGCCTTGTCATTACTGAGGAATGGATCCTTTGTCTTTGACCTGTTTTTCTTTAGATTTTAGAGAGCATTGCAGTGGTTGGGGATACAGGGAAACAGCTCAGCGATGGGATATTTGCCTAACACACAAATTCCCAGTTCAATCCTTAGCATCAAGAGAAGGAGAGAGACACACACAGAGACACATGGAGAGAGAAAGAGAAAAAGAGAGAGAGAGAGAGAGAGAGAGAGAGAGAGAGAGAGAGAGAGAGAGAGAGCAGGCGAGCAGGGTTCAGGGAGTTGGATTAAAGTATTAATTTAGCCTTCCCAGTAGATCTGGAACAGTTATGCTAACAAATGCAATTTCTATTTACATGTACTTATTAGCAGGTTGTGCCCACTGTTTATCTGACATTTACATTGTGACAGAAGCACCCAACACTTCTCAAGAGTAAAATTTGGTTCTTATTTAGTTTGGATGAAAGTTATTTTTAAGGCTCTACATGGAGTTTTCAAAATCCAGATCCTGGACCAATAAAATGGTTCAGCCACTGAAAGCACTTGTTGTGCATGTCTGACAGCCTGCATTCAATCCCTGGAGCCTGTGCTAGAACTGACTCTTAAAAGTTATCCTCTGACCATACGTGCACTATGGCACCTCTTTGCAAGCCTCTCCAATGAATCATAAAATAAATTTTTAAAAAATCAGGATCCTTCCAGTTCCTGAAGCAATCAAGAACTCCTCAACCTGGAGAAACACGTGGGAGATCAGGCTGTGCTTGTGCTTAGAGGACAGAGTGAGCTTCAGTGTGCTCTGTGCATCCCCAGCTTTTGATCAGCCAAAATGTCTGGTTTCACACAGTTAATTATCTTGGTCTGATCATGTCAGTGGAACGGTGCTGTGTCTGTCTGTCTCTGCCTCACCCAGCTTTGTTGTTTCACCCTTCCCTGGCCTGCTGGCCCACCAGAGCAAGGAGTACATGGCAAGTGAGTCACTGAAACTCGCTGCTTCGGCCACTGGTGAGCACAGGGAGCCTCCTCTGACCCCACTGAAGATGATGTCGTCATATATATTTTCTGTTCATGTTCTTCTTTGAAAGGCAACTCTTGTGTTTTTACTTCTAGGTCCATGTTCTTTTTCTTACATATCATATGTCTGCTGATAATCCTTTTCCTGCCAATCAAACCACGCCAGCCTCAAAGGCAGTCTCAGAGTCCAAATTCTGTAAAGAAGAAGGCAGACTGATACCCACAGAGAAATGATGAACAACAGAATTGCGGGACATTGGAAAGACATAACGGACAGGCTCAAGGGTTCTCCAGTGACTTGGAGGAGATGTTTACATGTATTTTTTTCACTGCAGGGAATATTTTTATGTCTTTTTTTTTGTACTGTTAAATCATGTTTAGCGTTGTCTGCATACTTTACAGGGCCTTTCAGCAACACAGCGCAGAGAAGAGGCCACTAGGTAGGCTCTTCTGAAGTTATTTGCACCTACTGAAATCTGGAAACATGAATCCAGCCATTGCCTCCAGCACTTAGGAGGTGTCTGCTGAGATGACTTGTCTAGATTTTTGAAATCAGAACATTCCCAGGCATGATTTTCTCTTGGCAACTCCAAACCTTTGGGTGTGTGACTTACCAGGCTGTAGACACAACTCCTATGCTCAAAAGTCCTTGGAAGAAAAAGATTGTGGAGGGAAGTTTTCAGGGTGTAGAAAAAAATCTCCCCAAACTGAGAAGATTAACCCTGAATTCTTGAATGGGTAGGTGTGCCTTCAAACCGGCTGCATTATCACCCCCAACCCCGGCAGAAATGTACCATTCCCATTTTTCTCTTCTGAATTGAGCCAAGAATGGACATCAGAAGGCTGCCTGCATGCCCTGGGAGCTGAGGAGGGGAGTGGGGGCTACTGGTGTCCATTTCCCGTGCTTTGGTCTGCTTGACTTGTATTGGCCCTGAGAAGGCACCTGGATACCAACACTGTCAAAGGTGGCCAAATGTCTTTTCAAGAAATAATTGCTTTCAGCATGCAGAGGCTCTCTTTCCTCTCTGCATAAGGTGGAAGTGTCAATGACCACGGCCAACGTGTAGACACTAGGTACTGTTTGTGAAGGATTAAATCCAGCTTTAGTTTAGGTGACTGTCACATTGGGAAGCTGCAAGAGAACGGTAGTGCTCTACTCTGTCTTTGTTATGAATGTGCTATGGCTCCTTTGGGGGATTTATACTGGATAAAATAGTCTATGTGAAAGAAGGAAACATAATATTTAAAATGTGGAAAATAATAATAATAATAATAATAATAATAATAATAATAATAATAATAATGAATATATGCTTCAATGATGTGCCTCAATCAAATGGCCTGGGAGGTGAAAATTTGTTCTGACCAGATGATAAAAAAAAGTTAGTTTCTCACTGAATAAATAATATATTTCTATTTTAAGAAATGATTCTTTATAAAAAATTATTTTTCGTTTGTATCAAGACGTGTGTGTTTTCACAAGTATATGAAAAGCTGAAGTTTTCTTCGTTTTAAGTTCTAGAATGTGGTCAGTACTCACCATGTAAGTCAGGAATGGAGATTGGCTTCTTCACCCCGTTTCTTATCTTCATCCACAGCTCTGTAGGGACGGCTCATCTCCTCCACAGAGGAAGGCATTGTGGATTGACATTTGGAGTGATCCCGTGTTACAGAATTATTGAGACTTAAGGCCAGGGCACTTCATGAGCTACTACCCATGGGTTTTTCCATGACTCACCCTTCTAGCATATCTTAAGATGGTGAAATAAGGAAGTCTTTACCTTGACTTCTAAATAATTTATCCAGTCTTGGTGCTGTGTGGGAGATCAGAGGGGAGGGTGCAAAAAACAGTGGCAGTCTGCCTTGCAGACTTCTAAGTGGCAAGGGGCAGACTATCCCGGCCTTCTAGATCCTCCATGGTTAAGTAGTATATAAACTCGGCGCACATGGCTCCCTCAGATTTAACCAGGAACTCAAGCCTGTCCTAGAACTCCAGTGTTCGTGATAGATCAACAGCTCTCAGCCTGTGGGTCACAAGCCCTCAGGGTCACATGTCAGATATCGTACATATCATATTTACATTCCGATTCCTAACAGTAAAATTACAGCCGTGAAGCAGCAATGAAATAATTGCATGGTTGGGGTGTGGTCACCACAACCTGAGCATCAGGAAGCTTGAGGACCTCTGTGCTAGAGGATGGGATATGGGTGCCTGAAATGTACCCGAGCCTCCAGTAGGAATGTCCTAAGGCACAAATGTGGAAAAGATTTTACACGGGAGAGCATGGCAACAATTAGGATTAGCACGAAGCATGAGCAGTCCATACTGCAGAGGTGTTCTTTCTTACCAGGCTTCCCTGCATCCCTACTCCTGAGAGAAGAACCTTGGTGATGGGAGGAGAAATGGCTGCTGGGCCACCATCTTGATTCTGTGAGGCTTTTCATAAGCTCTAAAGGGACAGCACCTAGAAGGGGAGGTCAGACTTATTCCGTGTGAACCAGGGTATAAACCAGTAGGTAAAACTATATTTGTTGCCTTAGATTTCTAGGCTATCTGAAGTAGAATGTGTGTTTAGTAAAAATGGGTTGGATGGGGAGTTTTGGGTTAAAAATCAACACATTGTCTGCTTTTTTTTTAATTAAAAATTTTTGTATGTATGAGTATTTGCCTCTATGTATGTATATGCACCGTGTGTGTGTGCCTGTTGACCTCAGATGCCAGGAGAGGGCATGGATTTCCTGGAACTGAAGTTACTGATAGTTGGTGAGTCCTACCTAGAAATTAAACCTGGGTCCTCTTCAAGAACATCAAGTGCCTTTAACTACTGAGAATTCTTTCCAGCTCCTGGCCTTATTTATTTATTTATTTATTTATTTATTTATTTATTTATTTAAAGAAAAATGTAAAATATTCAATTTTAGTGGTTTGGTTTTTGTATTTACTTTTTTTTTTTGCTATCTCAACTCAGAGATTCACCTGCCTCTGTTTCCTGAGTGCTGAGATTAAAGACATGTACCACCTCCAGCCCTGTATTTATTATTTGGTAGTTGAGAGAAGCAGTAAGAAATTCATTCTGAGATTTTAACTAGTTAGGAGAGAAGGCAGCCCGGGCGGTGGTGGCGCACGCCTTTAATCCCAGCACTTGGGAGGCAGAGGCAGGAGGATTTCTGAGTTTGAGGTCAGCTTGGTCTACAGAGTGAGTTCCAGGACAGCCAGGACTGCACAGAGAAACCCTGTCTCGAAAAAACCAAAGAGAGAGAGAGAGAGAGAGAGAGAGAGAGAGAGAGAGAGAGAGAGAAGGCAGCAGGCAGCAGTTGGTGGTCTAGAAACTTCATCTTTTTTTTTCCGTTGTCTCTGGCACTTGGCATAGCGCCTGCTGTGTAATGAGGATTTAGTAAGTGTTTGTTGACTGAATGAAGAATTGAATGGATTAGTTTAATGCGTCATTGCTCTTGACAGTTTTGATTGAGTTGTGTTTGCACTGGGAAATGTTCCTGCTTTTCAAAATTAGTTTCTGAGGTAAAGACCTGTGCTTGCAGAGAACACTGGAAGCATGTTATGAGATGGGAAGGGGGAGATAACTCTAACAACTAGTTTACGTAGTATGAAACTGCCTGCTCCATCCATTCACTAATTAATGCATTTACTTATAATATGTGTTATATTTGGTATAGACTTGATGCTTTTAGACACTGTAAGTAAAAGATGCTGGAGACACATCTCTGACTTATACAGTGATCTTATAAAGATGTAGATTAGACTGCAGGTATGCCCTGAGGACAGGCAGCACTGACACATTAGAAAGCAGTTGGGTTGGCAGCCTTATCCCTGCTTTCTTGCAGATTTAGAGCAGCTATTTCATAGGGACAATTCTGTACCAGGGCCCAGCCTACTGTCCAGAAAAGTTAAGTCTGACCTTGTCTGAAGACACTTTGATCTTGAGCAAACAGGGCATCAGCCATACCAAGAAGCAGGCTTCACATTCATGGCTGCCCACAGAATTAAGCTCCAGGTTCTGCAAGTGACTCAATGGGGCTCACAAGGAAAGTTACTTTTGTAGAAAAGTCCTAGCTCACATGAGCTTTGTCAAACATTCTAAGAAGAGCAGAAACATCCACAAACAGCTTCTTTTGTAACTTGCTTCCCCTCCTACATTTCTGGGAACCTGGCAGTGGCCTTCTCTACTAGAGGTAGAACCCAAGGCTCAGAGTCTACAGGTCTCAAGAGACAAAGCTAAGACAAACTCAGCTGCAGATCCATTGACTTTCATGTGTAGCATTCACCTGGTCCAGAGGTTTCCAGATGCAGGCTGGCTGGTCCTGCCACTTGGAAGTTTACTGGACATGCAAAGGGGCAGAGAAATCCATGTGTGGTAGAAGTTTACATAACCACTTCCACACTGGAGCAGGTCATTCAGGGCAGCATGATTCTGTGTCCCGGGACCATGGTCAGTCATCTGTGGCTCAGAATAATCTTTTTCATATTCCATTTAAGCTGAACAGTGTTTTGCAACGGTAGTTAATCCTTGCCTCGATTCCCCAGGGCTTGGGAGCTAAGGATTACAGGAAGGTGGAAGCCAAGCCTGCCTGTTAGCTGATGTTACGGATATGGATATTCGCCGACACCTTCCCTCCCAAAGGCCCTTTTGTTTAATATGGTCCTTGATGTATTTTGAGATACGTAAAAGTTCAAAGGTTTCCCTGGACTCCGGGTATTTGAAACCTGTTATGAAAAGCAAGTTGCTTTCCTAGAAATGAATGCCGCTTGAGTGACCTTTAAACACAAGAAGGAGTCTAGTTACCACCTGCACATCCCTAGAAATGTTCCTAATCTCAGAAAAGACTGTGCCTCATTCCAGTTTTGCTTAACATTGGCAAGAGAAGGGAGAAAACACTGGATAAGATAGAGAACACAGAAGGAGCAAAAGATGGACCAAGATATTCCTAGAGTCAGCTAAGGGTCCTGCAAGGATCCACAATTGTGCTGGTTGAGATGTCTGTATATTTGAAGGTTGCTGTGTACCCATTGTTTACATTTTTCAAGCGTGTCTATAAGGCAAGAGATCTTGGGCTATAAAGGTTAAGAATGCCTGCCACATCCTTCATGGCTTGGTAGTAGAAACCTGACAGGGATACTCGTGGATGAAGAAAGGACAGGCAGACAGAAAATCTGAGATTGGATGGGCTGTGCTTGCTCTGGCAGAAGGCTCCTACTTCACAACCCTGGAACCCAGCAAGCTTATCTACAGCACAAGGAGGAGGGGGAAGCTAGTCTCCGTGGAAGATCTCTGTAGGAGGGCAATCTCAGGCTATAAACATCTGAGAGGGATATGTGTTGGTCAGAAAAGTTTCTACACTCTCAGCCAGCATTCATACAAGGACCAGACTAAGGCCTTGCCACATCTTAGAGTCTGACCTGGGAAAATCTTTTTCAGTCCTGTGGGTCCGAGGAATTGCTGTCCTTGACATAACCATGCTGATGTCAAGAAAACACATTTATTTACTCAGGACTTCTCCAGCTCTACAGGTGCCTTCACAGATCCTTGGTTCTAAAGCATCCCAGAGTCTCTCACTGTGCAGATACCATGGTCAAGTGCATCTGGGGCTATACCAGAGTTATTATTATTAGTTACTGTCTACACAATTCTGATATGGAACCAGATTCAGAATAATCTTAACAAAAGGATTACCTAAACAAGCCCCATATCACGACATTCCAGTTAATATGCCAGTGTGGATTGGGGAGAACTCACAAGGTCTCACCCATAGATGAAGAGCTACAGACAGGCCATGGCTGCTGAGAGCAAGAATCAGTATAGCTACCCTAAGAAGTCATCCAATCCCCTTAAACACATCCACATACAAGCAACATTAAATGGGCTCAATAGTGTGTGTGTGTGTGTGTGTGTGTGTGTGTGTGTATGTGTGTGTGTGTTGGTGAGACACTCAGGAGCCGGGGAGAAGGAAGGGTAGAAATTATGTAAACACAACATCATATGTAAAATCCTCAAAACATTTTTCAATTAATAAAAATTTTAAAATGAGTATTATGGTTTGGCCTCAAATTATGCTAGGAAGTACAGTGAGAAAGACAGCCTGGTATTAAAACAGAGAGGTAGACCCATGAGACAGAAGTTAGGCTCTAAAAATAAACCATAAAGCTATGGGAACCTAATTTTTGACAAAGTAACAAAAAAGTGTAGCAGAAGTCTAGGAACAGAGAAAGATGGAAAACAGGATACTGCCTGTAGAAGGGTGAAACTGCATCCACAGCTTTCACCCTATACAAAAAAAAAAAAAAAAAAAAAAAAACAACAACTTGAAGTGGACCAAGCTAAAAATGTGAAACTGCTAGAAGCAACCAGAGGATGCTCTTTAAGATACTTGTTTGGGTAAGAATTCTCTGAACAGAACTGCAACAGCACAAGCGCTATCTCCAAGAGCCAACAGATGGGCTACATAAAATTAAAAAGTTTCTCCACAGCAAAAGAAACCCTCAGCAGAGCAAACAGCCTACAGAGTGGTAGAAAATCTTCACCAGCCAGACTTCAGGCCGGAGCTAACATCCAGGATCTACAAAGAACCCCAGAAATCAAACAGCCCTCATACAAAACTGCCTGTCAACCAATGTGCTAGGGAAACAAACTGTCTGGTTCTCAAAAGAAGAAACAAATGACCAGTGAGTGCTTATAAATGTTTTCAGCATCCCCAGTCCCTGGGGAAATGCAAACTAAAACTATTTTGAGATACCAATTCACCCTAGTCAGAAAGACTATCACCAAGAAATCTGACAACACATGTTAGAACAGCTGTGAGAAAGAGGGTTCCTTATACACTGATGGGGGTGTGCGCGCGTGCGCGCGCGCAAATTAATACAGCCATTTGGGAGATCAGTGTGGAGGTTCCTCAGAAAAGTAAAAATAGATCTACCATATAACCCAGTTATCCTGCTCCTATGCATACTCAAAGGGCTGCATCTTACTGCAGAAACACTTGCACACCCATAGCTATTACTGCTGCATTTACAATAGAAAGAGTATCAGACCAGCCTAGATGTCCCTCAACAGACGAATGTCTAGTGAAAGCATTGATACAGACTAACGGATTATTACTCCGCTGTGGGAAAAAATGAAATCATGGGGTTTTTAGGAAAATGGGTGGATGCAGAAGGCATAATATTAAACAAAGTGGCTCAAATCGAGAAAGACCGTGTGTCTCCCTCACATGTGGCCCCTAGCCTGTAATGTATACACAAAATCTATGTGAAGTCAGAATCTGGAAAGGAGACCAAGTGAGGGTGGTATGAGGTGATGAGGAAGAATGGAGGGTGGGCTAAGGACACATGGGACATTAACTATGGAAAGAGCTGGGGTGGGAGTGGGGCCAGGGGAAGGGAACAGAGAGCTGGAGGGATGGGGGAGGGGAGGAAATATCTCCTGGTGGTATCTACCACATTATATGCTTATTGTAAAAACAGCATTTAAAAGGGAGTGTGGGGTCAGTGGGCTTGCAGAAAGGGCTTTGTGTATCATTCCCTTAAGTCTCGGTTGGGCCTCCGGTGCCTGCCTCATCACGCAGGAGTTCTGCCCATCAGTGAAGAAGGTGGTGGTTTTCTAGATAGAGCTTTTTTTTTTTTTCTAGAGAAAATCCATTCTGGATGCACACAATCTTTTGGCTTAATGGTCCCTTTTGTTCTTGGACAAAGAGGATTCACACTGATAAGCACTTTTGATTTTTAAAATTCAGAGTAAGCAGTTGACAGCTGCGACCAGCCATTCCCCCTGCACTTTCTGCCTATTGTCTTCGTGTTACCAGCAACATGACCCTTCAGCATTTCCAGCCGTCAGCCAATTGCAGCTGTCTCTGTGGGCTGCTCCGGAAAAGCCAGCAAATGCCAGGACTAAGTTTCTGCCTACTCACCAGTGACCTTTATTCCCTTGAGTTTTCCATGCTGCTGCCAAGGACTTCCTGGACAGCACCCCAGGCCTTGACTATTTATGACTCCTGTTGGCTCCTGCTGTATACAGCACAAAGCCCACACCATTGTAGTCCCTCCTAACCCGCCTCCTTCCACCCCTGCTTTCAGGCCTGCAGTTGTCCCTGCATGAGCCACCTCCAGCAGCAGAGGCCTTTAGTGATGGGGAGAGGGGATGCACTTGCAAAGCAGAGATTGAAACAGCATCTTATTCTAGGGGAAAGACTGGACCTAGAAGGGAGGAAGAGAAAACAGCAACTCTACTTCCTACACAGAGCATTGTGTATAGCCATATTCCCTGAGAAGTCCCCATTTGATGGCCTTTGAGTCCTGCTCACTGATCCCCAATAAGATTCTATGCTCTGGTTCTCTGGATGTCAATTAACTCTTTGCATTTAAACTGGCTGCTGTCCAGTGTGTTTCATTCTGTCTTCATTCCTAGCGAAGTCCTGGCTCAAAGCAGTTCTGGATCAACTCTAGTTGAGCAAATGAGAGAATTTACTCATCGTGACAAGATGATGTTGTTTCTCTGGGCTGAAGGAGAAGAAGGCTGACGCTGAGGCTGTGACCTTTGTGACACAAAAATGGGCAGTACAGATGGCTCTGGTGACAAGCCACTGGCAACAAGCCATTGGCTCTGAGTGCCTTTTCCTTTAGAGTCCTCTCCCTAGCACTTGGGCTGAATTTTTCTTTTTGTTCACTAGGGTCTGAGTGACATTAAGACCAAGTGAGCATGAATATAAGTTTCTGGGAGTTTGGCACATGCTGGACCCCCTATTGCTTAGGTCATATTTTATCTATGGCTTCCTGTAGCTCCTGGTTCTTGTCATTTTCTACCCAAGCAAGGATGAGTGATTTGTTCACCTTCTACTGTGGACTTAGCCTTGTCGAGGACTGCCGTTGCCAGGTACCAGAGACTGTGTGTCTTAAGCAATCCTGGAGGCAGGAAACCCATGTTGGGGACATAGCCCAGTTGGTAGGGTGCTCACTTAGCATGCATCATGTCCTGCCTTTGATTGCCAGCAACACACAAGCTGGACATGATGGCACATGTCTGTAGTCCCAGCCCCACGGAAGTGGAGGCAGAAGGATAAACAAATTCAGGGTCATCTTGAGCTACACAGAGAGTTTGAGGCCATCTTGGGCTACATGAAACCCTGTTGCACAGTAAACCTCTGAGATCAGAGTGTCAGCAGGTTGAGCTAGCCTAGTTTCTGAGATCTCTTACACAGGGCGGTTGTTCTTCCTGTGTCCTCAGAGACTGTCCCTCTGAGTACGCTTGCACCCTGATTGCCCTTTTTTCCCCTCTAACCATGATTTTATTTTTATTTTAAAAATATTATAGGATAAATTCTGACTTATTTTTATTTTGGTTCTATGAACTTTATTTTCTCACATACTACAATATTCTGATTACTGTATTCCTTCCCTCTACTCCTCCCAGTTCCTCTGCAGCCCCATCTCCCAATCTGGATTCATTTCCTTTCTGTCCCTCATTAGAAAAAAAAACAGACTTCTAAGAGATAATATTAAAATATAACAAAATAAAATATGGTAAGACAAAAGCTATCGCATCAAAGTTGGTTAGAACAAATCAACAGAAATAAAAGAGTCCAAGAGAAGGCTCATGAATCAGAGACCCACGCATCTACATGTCCAGGAATCCTATAAAAACACCGACCTGGAAGTCATAATATATACACAGACCATCTTGGTGCAGACCCTCGAATGCTGCCTCAGTCTCTATGAGTTCATGTGAGTTTTAATCATGTTGACTTAGAGGGCCATGTTTTCTTGGTGTTCTCTCTCCCCTCTGGTGCTTACATTTTTTTCTGTCTCCTCTTTCTCTTTCCCACCATTCCAACTTCTTGTAGGAATGCCGGCCATATTGATTAAAGCCTACTTTAATTATCTGAACTTAACACTTTGAAAACCTTATCTCCAAAGATAGCCACACGCTCATGTATTGGGGGTAGGACTCCGACATGAGTTTTGAGGAGAATGAATTTCAGCCCCTATAGACCTGTAGCCTTTTCTCATTGTTTCCATGGTAATAAGCTATGCTGCAGGGAGCACCCTTGTGCATTTCTCTGGTACACATACCGAGTGTGACAGTATAGACCTGGCATGACAGGATAGGTATGGTGGAGACCAGTGTTAGGACGCTAATGTAAAGGAATAGATTTTTCTAGTAGGCTTCAGCAGAATTGCTTTGAGTTTGAGGTCAGCTTGGGCTATAAAATGAGAGTCTGTTTCAGAAGGCAGAAAAAAGATATAGAATCTCAATGTGCCTGTATATTCTAGTTCCCCAGATGGGCATATGACCCTACCCTTTCCTTTTTCTTCAGTGCGGAATAGCTTTCCCTTGCCAATGCTTAAATCAGTACTTTGTACTATTCTGTACACAAGAATGTGTTTGTGAGTGTACGTGTGTACATGTGTGGTGTGGTATGGTGTGTGTGTGAGCATGTGTGTGTGTATGCATGTGTGGTATGTGTGTGTAAATGTGTTTGTGTGATGTAATGGTAGTGTGGTATGGTGTGGGGGTGGGTGGGTGTGTGCATGTGTGTGTGCTGCATGAGTATGTGTGTGTACCTGTGTGTGCAGGTGTCTTTCCTTTGGCACCAACATCTTGTGTTTGGAGACAGGGTCTCTCACTAGCCTAGAGCTTACCAAGAAGGCTAGGCTGGCTGGCCAGTGAGCCCCAGGGATCTATCCCTGGTTCTCTGGTTCTCCAGCACTGAATTTCTTCCGGGTTAGAATCACACATGGCTAGGAAGTCACAGCAACAGGAGCTTGAAGGAGCTGGTCGTACCATATCCACACTCAGAAGCAGAGAGCAGTAAATTCAATGCCCGCATGCTAGTCATCAGCTCACTTTCCCTCCTCGCTCCTATGCAGCTAAGGATCCCCTGGTTAGGGAATGACACCATCCACAGTGGATGGGCCTTCCTACCCCAGTTCACATCATCAAGATAATGCACGCCCACAGGCCGAACTGCTGATCTAGACGCTGAGACACTCTTCCCAGTGGAGTCTAGATTGTGTCGTGTTGACAATTAAAACTAAGGATAATACCAAGAAGCGCTTACCAGACAGACATTTATTATTTATTTATTGCCAATCTGATCATTGTGGGAAAAAACTCACAGAGGAAAAGAATTCTCCCGCAGCCTGCCCTCAGCTCTCTGGTTCTGTTTTCTGGGAGCAGCTCTTGTTTCCTATTGTAGCTGCTCTGACAGTTCTCCATGCGGAATCTGGATGATAGCTTGCTGCAAATATGTCATATTATAAGCATTTCTGCATGTTATTCTATAACTTCCCGAGTATTTCTATAAGTTAGCTTTATTTATTTTGTGTATTATTGTGTGTGTAACATGTGTGCATGTGAGTGCAGGTGTGATGGTGCCACAGCCAGTACGTGAAGCTCAGAAGACATATGCTAGGAGTTAGTTCTCTTCTTCTGTAGGATCCAGGGACTGAACTCAGGTCATTAGGCTTGACAGCAAGCCCTATCACCCACTAACCCTTAATGACTAAAGCCATCTCGCTGGGCCCTAAACATTGTTTTAAATGTCTGTGTAAGTCTGTAAATGGGATTATCGTGGATTCAAGAAATATTCTCCTGGTGTTTGAACACTTAATTAATGGTTCATTTATTAAAAAATAATTCTAGAAAAAAAAATAGAAAATACCGCTATGTTAAAGCACCCTTTGCCTCAGAGCCAGTCAGCATGCCACTGTATTTCTAGGTTTTTATTTATTTTAGTTTTTATTTTTGGTTGAGCCTTTGGAGAGACATTTTTTTTTCAGAAGTCTGAACCATCCCAAGCTTGCAGGGACATCTCATGCCGAGGACTCGGCCATCCATGTCTGCTTCAGTAAGCACTGTAAAGAGTGGAAGCGGAGGATGCTGAAAGGGCCGCCTGGCTGCAGTGTGACTACTGTGTGTGCGTTTAGCAGGGCCAGTCAATCACAAGCCTTCACTGTCTAACTACTGCTACTCAGAAATGACTTTGGCATATCTCACTGGTCATCACAACTTGGGGACAGAGCTTCCTGGAATCGGTCAGTTCCCCCAAGTAGAAAAGGGCTGTTTATTTGCCCTCTAGACAAGCAGGTGCATTTGTACTGGGAAAATGGACCTTCAGGGAAAATGGGTCTTTAACTCACTACCTCCAAACCTACCAGGTGCTGATAGAATTAGTTACGCATTGTTTCAATAAAAGCATTAGGGGAAGGAGCATCAGTAGAGAATGCTAATAACATATCTCAAATCTCCAGCTTACAATCAAGGTCAGCCGAGGCTACTTAGTGTGACTTCCTCTCAAAAATCCAAACAAAATTAAATTGACCACCTATAAACATATTTGGCACTGGTAGACTCCAAATGTCCACAGCATGTACAATTAATTTTGCTGTTCTGATTTTACCGCTGGTCAGCAAAGCTGAAGTGGAAACTGAGCGGCCGCATAACACAATGCTGTCCTTTTAAAACTTCTAAGAACTTGAGCAGTGATTTGCAAACTGGAGACGTCCCCCTGCCCCTTTCTCTCCCTCTTTTTTTTTTTTAAGACAAAGACTCACATAACCTAGCCTGGCCTCTAACTCTTACCTAGACAAGGATGATTTTAAACTTCTGATCCTCCTGCCTCTGCTCCCTTAGTGCTGGGATTATAGTGCTAGTGTATGTGGTTTTGGGGATGGAACCCATGGCTTTCTGTAAGCCAGAAGAGCACCACCATTGAGCTATGTCCCCAGCTGCAAATTGGATTCTAATGCCAACCCCTCACCCATATCAGTAAGCCAAGGCCATAGCCTGCTCTAGTGGTTAACGCGTGTGTGTGACACACTCACAGCAGTTGTGTAGTCTTCGGTTCCAGCAGGAAGCCGGAGCAGTATTCCCAGAAGAAAGCAGTCAAACCCAGACAGGCTGCCTCTGGGACTTTGCTGAATCAGTTTCCTGTGAGTCTGAAGCAGCTACTGCCAGAGAAGGAAAGCAAAGAGCCTGGAGGAAGGGCTGCAGAGTCAGTGTGGGAGTGGACACAGGGTGGTGTGGCAACTTAGTTTTGATTTGAAACAGGGGCTCCTGTTGCCCTAGCTGCCTTGAAACTCCTGGGCCCAAGAATGCTCCTGCCTCAGTTTCCCCTTCACTTGGGAAGAATGCTCCTGCCTCAGTTTCCTCTGCACTTGGGAAGAATGCTTCTGCCTCAGTTTTCCCTGTACTTGGGAAGAATGCTCCTGCCTCAGTTTCCCCCGCACTTAGGACTACACTGGCTTTTGCTTTTGTTTTCACAAAGCAGCCTGGGAAGGATGTAAAGTAGTGAGCAATTCCTGGGTTAATGGTTTCCTAGCTTTCTAGCCTTCAGTGTGTGTGTGTGTGTGTGTGTGTGTGTGTGTGTGTGTGTGTGTGTGTATGTGTGTGTTGCATGTGTCATGCTGCATATATGGAGATCAAAGCGCAACTCTATGGAGTCGGTTCTCTCCTTCCACCTTTATGGTAGTTCTGAGTACTTGGGTAAGGAGAATTCTGTATATTGAAGATTTGGGGGTGGAGAGTTGGTTGGACCAATAAGAACTCTTGCTGCTCTTCCAGAGGATTGGTTTCTAGTACTCACATCGTGAAGTGTAATTCACAACCACCTGTAAAACTAGCTTTTGGAGATCAGAAGCCCTTTACAGGCCTCTGAAGGCATACACACACACACACACACACACACACAGAGAGAGAGAGAGAGAGAGAAAGAGAGAGAGAGAGAATTTAAATCTTTATATTTTTATTTCATGTGTATGAGTGTTTGCCTGCATGTGCACCACGTGTGTTCACCATGCCCAAGAAGCCAGAAGAAAGCTTGGAACTGGAGTTAGAAATAGCTTCGAGCCACCATTCAGGTGCTTGGAACAGAACGCAACTGCAGCTCCTTGGCAAGAGTAGCAAACTGAACCATTTCTCCAGCTCCTGAAACAAATCTTTTTTAAAGGGAGAGAAAAAGCATCTCTATCCTATCCTGCTGAGCCATCCCCCTGGCCCTCAGCCTGACTTAAAGTCTACACCTTGCAGTGTAGGTTTGAGAGGAAGTATTCCCAGAGTACCTGAGGAATGACGAGCCTCTGCTTATGAACCATCTCAGTACAGGCCAGCTACCAATCTGCTTGAATGTGCTTTCTCTGAAGTAGTGTGAAGTAGCGACCTCTTGTGGCTACTTGCCGTAATTTCAGGTGGCTTTTGCTTGTTGAATTCCACGTCCAGCATTGCTCTTTAGCCCCTCTGCTGCCCCCTTTGAACTGTAACTGCTAGTCTGTCATAGGAAAGATCACGTTCTTATCAAGTGGAATGCTGAAAAATGGTGACCCCAAGTGCTTCTTCCTACTTTAGTTACAAATAAAAACAGGATAGTGGGTAGACTTAAAAAAGCAGATGCATTGGAGGTGAAACCAGTTACAGGTTAAGGTTTATGCTTCCCATTTGCTGTGTGACCTTGGAGACCATGAACAATCTTTCTGCACTCTTCCTGTTATGTGAGTCAGTAACTAATGTGAGGGTTAAATGAGATAGTATGAGGAACTGAGTCAAAGATTTCTGCAGTGATTGTATAGTTTAAATACATCATCAAAATTCTTTTGAGTATCACCTTTCTCGCCTGTAAGAGATGTGAGATGGCCACCTGTTGCTTTTGTTTTAACCTTTTACAATTTGTTACTTTGTCTCCTGCTCTGAGCCTCTTCCTTCTAGTAGGGCGCTCGCCAGCCTGTGGTTATTAGCCTGAGCTCTCTTATTTGGGTCTACAACTTTGCGGAAAGCGTTTTGTTTTATAGATAATTCATTTTGAGTGATTAGTTTCTGGAGGAACATTCACAGTTCCTTTGCTGACAATTCAATGTTCTGGTCCTGGTGGCTTGGGCACTTTTCTGAACCAAGAAAGAAACTCATTCTGGGAAAATTTAATCATTACGGTGATCTGTTAGAGGTGGCAATAAATAGCACCTGGCTCACTTATGATGGGACAGCACAGATACCTGTGTGCTCCTGCTCCTGGGGTCACCAGGCTCAGCCATGCTGTGGCTTAACCTGGATCTTCCTTTCTCTTCTTGTCTCCTTTGATTTTCAACAAAACATTAGGACCTAGGTAGAATCTGTAAACTGAGTTTTGCTCGTTAGCAGACAGAGTGGTAGAACGTGACTGGTCTTATAGGTTGTCATGTTATCCTTCACGTCGCTTGTTTCCTTGCTTGGAATCAGTTTTCTAACCCCACCCCGCCTGCCCCAACAGCCCAGTTCCCCAAGAAGAAGAGGAACTTGTGTTGACACAAAGCACGGCTCTCGCCTGAAAGCAAATAAGAGAGGCAGTTTGTTTTAAAGCTAAGCTGAGTGAGTGCAGTCTGGGAACTGGATTTGGTTTGCCCAGGTAGCATGTTCTACTGTGAAAGCCTCAGCGAGTTCTTATAACAACAGAACAGAAAGCAGTCATAAATCAAGGCACTTCTCGAATGCATGATGGGAACATCGGGTAGGTGGCTTATGGCCGACTGGGAAGCTCTGCTGTGGGCTTCACAATGCTATCTAATAATATCTTAGCACAGAGGCTCATGGGAGTGAGCAGCTGTTAGGTTAAAACTTCCAAAAGGTTTCACCTGCTCATCCCAGGTCAGGCACATACGTGGGCAAACAGTGGCTATTACAGAGGCCGGAGAAAAGAAGCCCAAGATAATTTTGTCTCTGCAACATTCCAACTCTGCTCAGCCTGCATGCTCTACCTAGTCAACCAGCAGAGTGGCATTTGTTACACAGGTGCAGCTTTTCTTCTGGGAATTTCAGTCCACACATTCCAGTTCAGCCATGTTTTATCTGTAATTTACAGCTTGGCTAAGTTTTTCATATGTTCTCTGCATTGGTTCCCAGACAATCAGAAGCAGAGGAACCAAGTATTTTTTTTAAATAAAGATTTATTATATACACACACACACACACACACACACACTTTTTTTTTTTTTTGCGTACATGTATCCCTACAGGCCAGAAGAGGACACCAGATCTCAGTATAGATTGTCAGGAACCACAATGTCCTTGCTGGGAATTGAACTCAGAACCTCTGGAAAAGCAGCCTGTGCTCTTAACCTCTGAGCCATCTCTCCAGCCTGAAACCAAGTGGGTTTTTTTAAAATAGAGAGTTACTTTTATTGTTTTTAAAATGTGCATGTATGCTTGTGTCAGTGTGGGTATGTGCACCCGAATGCAGTGTCTGTAGAGGCCAGAAGAGGGCGTTGGATTCTTTGGAGTTACAAGCAGTTGTGAATTGCCCTACTCAGGTGATGGGAAGTGAACTCAAGTGTCCTGCAAGAGCAGTAGGCACTCTTCCTTTTTTTTTTTTAACTTTTAAATTGATTCTTTGTGATTTTCACATTATGCACCCCAATCCCACTCTTCTCCCCATCCCTTCATATCTGTCTTCTACCCTTGAAATCTTCCTCACAAAAGGGAAAAAAAGAATTTAAAAAAAATCTCACTGTGGAAACTGTGTTCCACAGTATTTCCTTTTGCCCAAAGAGCCTGACTTGCAAATGTTCATTGCAGTGAGTCATTGGTCTGGTTCGAAGTCTCTGCACCATCAATACTGGGTCCTCACTGGCTCTCCTCTGGACTATCCTGTCGTTGCCCTGTGTCATGGAGATCCTGCAGCTTTGGATCTCTCACATGCTCCAGAAGTTCATAGATGGGGTGGATGTTGGGGTGGAACAACTCAAGCCCTGGATGTAGGCCTGGTTGGTAGCCGAGTTGGCGAGCCCGCCAGCTCTGCAGTGCTCACACCATCTGGGACAGCTCTTCTGCACCCAAGCCACCAAGGCCAGTTCTCCAGCACTGCCCCAGCTTTCCTCCTATTCTGCCCTGACAGTGTGGGGAGAGCCAGCTCTCCTGCCTGCCACAGACAGTAAGGGGCAGGGCCATAGCTCTCATGTCCCCGCCATCATGGCCATCTCTGTGGTGCTGCCCAGGTGAAGGTGCTGGCAATAGGCACTCTTGGCTGCTGAGCCATCTCTCCAGTTTCTGGAACTAGATACTCCTCTTCTTCTTTAAACCAGGTAGTAATTGTCTTGTGGACATACTTGTAGCAGATGATGGTATCAGGACCTGAACCTTCAGCCTCCTTCTTGGGCTCAATTCTGGTAGTGCCAAAATTGTATAAATTTCAGGAGTTATATGAAAAAAATGTTCTCTTGTTCTATGAATCATATATTTAGAATTGACTGTTGGCTTTGGGAATCTTTGAATGTGGCATAATCTCTGCCGAGAAACAGGAAGGCTCTACACTTTATGAATTGTATTTCTTTGTACATAGATGCCACGATGAAGATTTAAGTGATAAGTTACAATGCTTTGTTTGGGACACGGTACCAGGAAGAATCTAGAATGGGGACGTGAGACAGAAGAAGCCTATACAGGGTAAATTAATTATTAAAGTGCCATTGTGCCAACTCTCCCCAGGGTTATACAAGCTGAACACTTGCCAAAGAGCAGAGACCATGGAGTAGCAGCGAGTTGTGTAGGGAGCTCCAGGGCAGCAGTTTTCCTGAGTCAGTGATGGAGACCTCCCGAGCTGGTTCACCCCAGTCTAAATCGGTGGACCACTGTGCTTGCTGGGCTTTCTTACAGGGCATCATGACTCAGGAAAGCCACATGTGGAATGCCTGCCTCTGTCAGCCTTATGGCTAGTCTCCCCTAGCACCCTCACGACCTTGTACACTGGAATGTGACTACACCAGCTTTACTTGGGGACAGAATAGAGACCTGATGACCTTTCTCCTCTAACAGGAAGGACTGCTAGGAGGTCCTGGTTTTGAGTCTTTGAATCTAGCAGATGCCACCCTATCAGTGGTCAGGGTCACCGCCGTCAGTAACAATGTATAAGCACGGACTTTCCTCTGTAGTCATGGAGAAGACTAGAACATCGTCTCTGTGATAGCAGGCTACCAATGTATGATTGGAATTGGACAGTCAGAACATGCAAAGCACACTGAACAGTAAGCGTGCTCTGCAAATACATGACCTGTGGCTCACACAAAAACCTAACTACAAAAGACTACAGAGACTGGAGAAACTGTTTCAGGTTGTATGGACCGAGAGTGACAGGGCAGTGTGTAATCTGGCTTAGATCCTGAATGCAAACTTGGTTTTTTGTTTTTTTAATCAAGGATAACTGGAAAATTTGGTATCAGTCCTATAATTCGATTTTTAGGTAAATCTTTATTCTGTGATTTTGCTAACTATATTGTGGTTATCAAAAAATCACATCTTGTCTGAACATAATAGAATATTTAGGTCCAAGGGAGGCATTCCATGTGGAACTCACTTTCAAATAGAAAATGTTTTATATATACACATTATAAGATAGGAAGATGAATCGAACAATATAAAATATGAACAAAACTACCATTTGATATCATTTGATATCACCGTGAAATAGTTTTGTAATGTACCTTTATGACTTGCATGCAAGTCAAATTACCTCAAATTTTGTAAAAAGAGAGATTGTTCAGGGCATGGTGAGAGGAGTGGTTAGAGAGAGGGTCAGAGAGTACTGGGGAAGTTATTTTGCGGGCAGAAAGATCATCCAAGAAAATACTACAGATAACTTGTTTGTTGACAGCAGCCACGGAGACAAGCGATAGATCCAGAATTATCTAGGACGTGAAATAGAAGTTGAGGGTGAGTTGGAGCTGCTGGGTAATGACGGTGCTGTTCACTGGACAGGGAGAGCAGGGATGCAGGCGGACAGGATGGTCATTGAATTTCATTTGGTATGATCTATGTGAGCTGCTGCCAAGTGTGTGAGTGAGTTGCTGAAGTGAATGAGATTTGTAGTTCCACAGCCTAAGGATAAAAGTTTGAGGCCATCATTCAGTACGCATTTGGTAGGATGGATGCAGTTATTTAAGGAAACATCTGAAACAGAGACAAGAGTAAGGAAGCCCAGCTTTTGAAGTTTTTTTGTGGAAAAGAAAACAAACATACAGTATGAAGAATAAAAACGGAGAGGCAACTATAGGGGATGCATGTGGTAATGATGGCTCTTATAGGATATTCTATATAGTTATATGTTATCATGGAGAATGTAGAGGAAATGCATAAGTTAGTTTAATGTCCTTACCGCTCATCAAATGCCTGACAAGAAGCAACTTCAGGCAGAGATCAGTTGAATGGGAAATGTCCTCCACAGTCTTCAGGCACTTAAACATGTGGTCTTTAGCAGGGGACACTGTTTGGGGAGGTTTGGGCGGGGCAGACTTGATGAAGGAAGAACCTCACGGTGGCGGAGAGGGACTACTTTTGAGAGTAAAAAGTCTTAGTGACTTCTGGTTTGCTCTCTCTTTCTCATGCTTGTGGTTGAGGATGTGAGCTCTCAGCTTCTTGCTCTAGCCCCTGTGCCTGCTGCATGTCACCACGCTTCTCGGCCATGTTTGACTCTCACCCCTCTGAAATAGAAATAAACTCTTCTCTAAGTTGCTTTGGTTCTGGTGTTTCAGCACAGCAACAGTGAGGTAACTGAGAGGGGAGGAAGGGTTTCTTTCGGCTCACCATGGCAGGGAAACTCTGGTGGTGATAGCAGCCCTTAGCTAAGGTGAGGGAAGTGAAGCTATTTACTCACATCTCAGAAAATCAGTAAGTAGAGGAAACCATTGGTTTGTTTCTTCAACCTCAGAGGTCAGCCCACCGAGTGGTATTTCAGTTTGATTCCTGTCACGTTAATAAAGCACTCTGAGCAAAAGCTTTTTAGGGGCAAACGTGTTTATTGGTTCAGCAGTGCAGGTCGTAGTTCACTGTGACTTAGGCACTGATCTAACTGGGCTGATGGGGAAAACAACAGACACAGAGGCAGAGAAGCTGGGATCCAGTGGGCTGGGCGGCCTCGTGAGCTGTTGAGATGCACCACCAGCAGCTTGGAAACTACAGGCATTCGATGTAGACAGCAACAACCAGGAGGAGGCGGGTGGGTTAATCTACTAGAGCATCTTTGAAGGGAGTCTCAGGTTGCAGCTCTAGGGGAGAAGGAGGCCAAAGCTTTGCTTTCCTCACACTCTAACAACATACACACCCTGAGCTGGCTTTGCTGTTCTCTGAGCCTGACCCTGGGAAGTCCTTAGCATTCACATGGGTCCGAGGCATTGGGGTCTTTGACATGGCTGTACCCATGTCAATAATACACAGCCCCTCTGGACTTCATCTGTACCCCACAACAGTCCACCATTGAGGGAAGTCATGGAAGAAGTCAAGCAAGAATTCGAAGAAGAAAACACGGAGAAATGGTACATGCTAGTTCTTTCTGTCAGTCTCTCTCTCTCTCTCTCTCTCTCTCTCTCTCTCTCTCTCTCTCTCTCTCGTGTGTGTGCGCGTGCGCCTGTTTGCCCGTTTCTACATCATTGCATGCCATTTTAATTATTATAGCGCTATAGAATATTTTGAAGTCAGAAAGTGTGATATCTCTGGCTATTTTATTTTTTCTTAAGATTACTTTAAATACTTTTTGAAGTTTCAAATGGATGATACAATTTTCTCTTTCTAGTTCTATGGGAAATGTCGTTTGAATTTTCTTAATAATTGTATCAAGTCTATAGATCATGTTGGGTCCTATTGGTATTTGAATATTACTTCTTCCAACTCATGAACATGGGATATCTCATTTATTGTCTCCTAGGTTTTTCTTAGAAGTATTTTGTGGCTTTCAGCATACAAACCTTTCAACTCCTGAGTTAAACTTTTAATTTTTATTTATTTACATATTTTTAATAACATGAAGGTGTGTGTCTTGTACACGTGAATGCAGGTATTGCCAGAGGCCAGAGGTATGGGAACCCCTGGAACTGGAGTTACTGGTGGTTGTGAGCCCATGTTGGCATGGGTGCTGGGAACTGTGCTTGGATCTACAAGAGCTACAGACGCTTAACCTCCGCGCTGTCTCTGCAGCCCTACCTGCTCCAAGCTAAATTTACTTCTAAACATTCGAAACATTTTATCTTTCACAGTTGCTATTATAAATGGGTTTGTTGCCTTGATCGGTTTCTCAAAAATAACATGTGTATGTGGACATGTTACTGATTTCATGTGTTCTCATGATTCACATGTGTATGTGGACATGTTACTGA
>JANHMN010000006.1:31194989-31233898 GCA_030674055.1 Rhabdomys pumilio | reverse complement strand
TACTTAGTCTTTCTACTCTGTTCAGACCCTCAAGAGACTGTAGGAGGCCTACCCACAGTCTGTTTTCCTCATTTCCCATATTGAAGTGTTAATCTTACGTAGAAACACTGCACAGACTCACCTAGAACACTGTTACTCAAATGCCTGGACATCCTCTGGACCAGATAAATTGACCTTAAATTAATATCAAAGGGAGTTATCAAACCAGAGACATGTCCAGGGCCAGCAAGATGAGTCAGTTAAATGTGTTTACCTGTAAGTTTAATTTTTTTGGAGCAGCTCCCACTTGTGTTGTCTGGAAATACACAGTTCAGATCACAGGTTAGCAGCAGCTCGATCCACTCGAAAACACCTTATGGATACATCAACAGTCCAGTTTGGTAGAGTCTGGCTAGCAAGAGCAGTGATACGACCTAGCAGAGACAGCCAGACCTCAGCCTTGGCTTGAATCAGCAAGAGGGACTTGGAGGAACACCAGGAGAAGTTCTCGGCTGTGCCTCTCTTAGGGAGGCAAAGATCAGCGAAGACCCACAAGTGTTACACAGCTAGCCAAGTCTCTGTCACTTCGTGGAGTCCTATTTATACCCTCCAATTATGAAGTGTCTTTCATGTGCCTTGCCTCAGCACATGCATCCAATCAGCCTGAGTCTTTGCAAGTGGCAACAAACTGCAGCACACCACCAGAAGTTTTTGGTGCATTTTTCTCTATGTTGTCCTGACAAATGCAGCTCAACTATGCACTGTAAGGCAGAACAATACACGCCTGTTCTTATCAAAGAATCACTTGTCCTTTCACGTGCTTGCTTTAGCAGAACATCCTCTCTCCTGTGTCTGCTTCAGTGAAATGTTCCTTCACATGTTTGCTCCAGCAAAACACCATCCAACTTTCCAAAAAAACCCTTAAGTTTCCAGTTTCCTCTTCATTCACCACCAAGCCTGAGAGTCTGAGTTTGATGTCCACATGGTAAGAGGAGAGGTGACGCCTATATATTGTTCTATGACCTTCACACACATGCTGTGGCATGTGTGCACTTGTGGATAATCTATCTGTCTGTCTGTCTGTCCGTCCGTCCATCCATCTATCTATCTATCTATCTATCTATCTATCTATCTATCTATCTATCTATCTATCTATCTATCTATCTGGCAAGAGTCATTCTTCTTAAGGAGACAGACTATGAGCCAAGGGACTTGCTTAGTTTTTCTTTTTCAGATTGGGTTTAATAATCTTTTTTTTCTCATTCCACTAATTTCTGAGGGATTATGAAAGGGTATAGATAGGAATTGATTTTAAAATGTACGTGTTTCAGTGCATATTTAGCTTTAGGAAATGCCACAGTGTGTGGGAACATATTACATCTGCTTTGTGATCTGCTTTTGTGACCACACAAGCACACATCACAGATGGCTTTCAAGATCAATAAATGTAGCTCTCCATGAAAATCATTTAGACTCTCAGCTTGGAGGCACTGTATATGAATGTTAAATTTAGACACCCAGAGTCCTCTCAATGGATATTGGGTTGTTTCTAATTTTTCACTCTTATAGACAATTCTGTGATTTTTCCACATAGAAAAGCTAAATACCATAATTCCTCAAAAAAATCTGTCAGGGATTCCCAGTTGTACATTCTTTTTTTTTTTTGGTGGGGATGATGTCAAGTTTTGTCTTGCCATAATATGGAGAACAATAATATGTGTTTATTTGGATGTGGAAGTATGATGAATAAAACAGAAAGAGATTGCAATTTCTTCTCCTTGTCCATGCCTTTGCATGCCCATGTAGACCCTCTTACCTGTCCCTGCCTAACAGTAGCAGAGCTGGCAAGAGAGTAGGGCAAGGAAACAATTGTTTGTGGCTCTTAGGAAATTCTGGTCACTTGCCAAACAGGGCTTTCCATGGGTCTTTGCTATCACAGACTTATCTGGGGTCTGGAGAAGAGGGGAAGCTGGCCAGAGTCTGCTTCCTGCCAAGATAATGAACCAGAGGAGGCAGGAGACGCTGAGGCGGCTGGAAGAGCCTGCAGCCCTACTCAGTGGTCCAGCGCCTGAGGAGCTGCGGGAGAGCCGTGTTTATCCATTGCTGCTTGCTGCTCATTGCAAGCTACAGTAAAGCTTCGATTAGTCTTTTAACTGATGGTAAATGTAATGAGCCGATTTACAGAGGGCCACTCGGTGTAGCCATTACACCTGTAATCAACTTGCAGCAGGACTCAAATAGCCTTCTGCGCACAGCCCTGTATAAAACCGCCATCTGATTAATCAGTTTCTCCACCATATGGAAGCAGCCGCTGTTGGTTTGGATGCACCTTGCTCCTCTGTGCAGCCTGCTGTCAGTGACAGGGACACTCAGCATAGGAACAAAGGGATGGCATAGAGGCTCTCAGGGAAGAAAAGACCAGTGGCTGTATGGCTGTTATTCCAAAAATCTTAGGTTTTTTCCCCATGTGGCTGTTATTTTTTTCCTGCTCCTGTTTGATTGATGTTTCAGAGCGGTCTCATGTATGGTGGACAAAATTCGATTGATTGGATATGAAATATTTGTAATCCTGCTGTATGTGTCTATCAGATGAGAGCTTTACAGCTCTTCTCATTAATACAGGCTGATGACTCATTTCTCTACGTTTACAGCCATTCAGAGTTAAAATCCAATTAATCTAATGTCCCTGTGAATGTTATTAAATTATTGGAAAGACTGCATTGAGGACTTAGGGTGCAGGGAGGGAGCTGGCCTTGTGGGTTCTCATTTATCCCTGGCAAAACACACACAGCTAGAGGGACTGTCAGCCCCTTTTTGCTTGGGTGTTCCCCTCAGAGTTTGGGGCCCATGTCTATGAAGCCCAGGGTTGTGAATCTGGGGGTGCTGCTGCCAACCATCTTAATACTTCAGCAGCAGAGGCAGTGCCTACAACTGCAAAACACTGGATTCTAAAATGCCCGAAGCGTTTGCAAAATGCAAGATTGCAGTTGAGCAGAAGGAGGTTTGTAGTGTTTTAAAGCTCTGAAGAGAACCTCTTTAATGTGGATCAAGGACTGTCCCGTGGGCTACGGATGTAGATCTGACCCGAATTCAATGTGTGAAGAAGACAAGGATTCAATGCCAGCATCACATGAAACTAGGAGCGTTAGTGGACATAGTAATCCCAGCACTTGGGAGTTGGAGGCAGGAAGATCAGAAGTTTGATATCATTTGTCCCGAATTTGAGGCCAGCCTGGGCTGCAGAAAACCCTGTTTCAAAAAACAAACAAATAAACAAACAAACACTCCCAAACAAAAAAAAAAAACCCTAACCAAACAAAAAGAATAAGAACTGATTTGGAAATTCCCAGGTTCCATAAGATTTTAGAATGCTGCAGTCACATGACTGTCTAATCTAGATGCCCAGTAACAGGGTTAGAAGAAGCAGTCTACGGTATGGAGGAAGGGTAGAACAAAATGGTAGATTCCTGTGTCTGTAAAAGGAGCCACAGCTATCATTGCTCTGTTTTCATTTTGTTTTCTTGCAAAACCAGCCAGCCAACCAGGAGCCTTGTGTAGACAGCAATGCACTCCGCTACTGACAACGCTCTCAGCCCGCTAGCATGATCAACAGATTTCTATTCCGTTGGCTATTTTGTTCATCCAGTAGTCCATGGAAGAAGCACTTGAATTATTTGTATTTTGGGAGGCAATAAAGATGGGGCACCTGTAGTGAGCAGTGCCCTGAAATTCCCCACCTGACTGATATGATGATTGTTTGGCTCATTATTTGGAAATTGGCTCTTCGGACCACATCATGACTGGCTGAAACATTTTAGAAATTATGGCTTTCACTGCTGTTGTACCAATACAGACAGTTCCTCCTGTCTGCCCAGTGCTGGACCAGGCACTGGGGCCCACGGAACCACTAGTTATGTGTCTTACAGCTCTTTCTTAGTGTGGTTTCAATTTTAGATGGGTTCACTTCTGATATTTTGACTTTATGGTGGTGAGCAATTGATGACTATTTGGGAGATCCTGCATACTGCATTCTGCATTCTGGTCTTTCCCTGGGTTAAAGATGTGCAACACGATGCTCTCTCCAGACACTGGGTGGCAGTAGCGAGCTGCAGAGCCCACTAAATAGCCAAGAAGGAAACAGCTGATTATGTGTGTGGCTACCTCCAGATGCATGGTGGTAAAATGTACTAAACACATTTAACATTTAATTAATTGATTAATTAGTTAATTAGTTAATCAATCAATTATTTGTGTGTGTCCATATGCTCAAACACGCATGAGGAGATCAGAGGATAACTTGTGGAAGTCCATTCCCTTCTTCCTTTATGTGTGTCATGGGAACTGAACTCAGGTCTGTAGAGTCAGTGGAGTGCAAGGACCTTTGTCTGCTGAGGCGTCTTGTTGGTCCTTAATGTATTTTAAATAAAATATATGCAATAATTTTATTCATCCCACTGTTATGTCAAGGAGTGTCTGTATGTTTATAAACAGATATTTCCCCAAAGATATGATGATGAAAGACTCTGACTTTGAGAAGTTTTTGGGTGGGGAAACAGATCACATGTAAACATGTAAACCATGTGAGTGGAAAGGCTTTTCTGTGGGAGCAGAGAAGAGAGTCACGGATGTCAGTAGTGCTTCCTGCCTTGAAGGCATGCCGAGACTGTGCTCCTGTGTGGGGTTGGACTTTCTTCTCTGCTTACTACAGCTTTCTGCAATAGTCTCACACAAGCACTATACTGTGTGTAATCTTCTGTGAGGACCCAGGACTCAGCATGATGCTTTGAGAGTTTCCCTAATGTGTTTCAGAACATCTTTCTTTTGATTACTGAGCATTTCCTTAAGTTCCTTAGTTTGGATTTCCATTGATCAAACATTTGTGGGTTTTTTTTTTTCTGATCTGGGTATTGTTGTGAATACAGCTGCTATAAACATGTATACAGATGTTTTTGTAAAAATGTGTTTTCATTTCTGGAAGGTAAACATCTAAAAGTATCACTGGGTTGTATGGCAAATGTATTTTCCTGATTTTATTTTGTTGCTCTGATAAAACATCCCACTAAAGCAACCATGGGGGAGTTTATTTTGGTGCAGTTCCAGTTCCAGGTTACAGTACATCACTGTGGGGAAAATCAGGCAGCAGGCCCTTAAGTGTCTCGTTACATCGATCAAGAGCAGAGATGGAATTGTAGGCTTAGATTTTTCAACACCTACTTTAATAAGGGCTCTTAAACACTTCAACCTGCCTTCTAGACCATCATCCACCAGAGGCAATAGAGAGGAAAGGTTAATAGGGCAAAGGAGGATGTGGGCCTGCTTAGAAATAGTTCTTTGGGGGCAATTCCAACCTTCACCATCAGGATATCATCAGTTCAGTTCACACAAATCACCAGTGACAGCTGGATCCACTCACAAACACTATTCACAAATCAGCGAGGGCAGTTCAATCCGGAAGAAACTGAGAGACTCTGCCAATCGACCTGAGTCTGTGGACTTGGCAAGAAGTCACAAGAACATTACAAGAAGTTCTTTGGTGCATTTCTCTGTATGATGTCACAACAAGGAACGATCAGCAAAGAAGGCAAGGGGAACCAATGCCACAGTGTCAACCACTGTCTGTCGGGTCATACTTACACCCTTTCCAAACATCACATGTCCTCCCAAGAGTTTGCTCTAGCTAAACATTATATGCTCTTTTTCCAGACAGTTTCCAGAAAAAACACAAGTCTGTTCTTAGAAAAATGTTCTCCCATGTGTCTGCCTCAGCAAAAGCATCCTCTCACAAGACAGTTTCCAGAAAAACATCACATGACACAGAAATCAGAAATTTCCAGAATGAACACACAGATCTGTGTTCTCCATTCCTGACTATGGGTGCGGTGTGAGTAGCTCCCCTTAGCTTCTGCTTCTGACTTCCTTGCTGTGAGTGACTGAAAACTGGGACTGTGAGCCAAAAGAAACCCTTTCTTCCTAAGTTTCTTCTCTCAGGGTGTTTTGTCACAGCAACTGGGAACAAACAAGGGCATATGTGTGTTATTGGAAATTGATCAGTGTCTTCCAAAGTGCTGCTTTTTTTTTTGTTGCTCTCATGGCAGAGAGCTCTGGGTGCCTCACATCCCTGTCAGCATTTGATATGAGTAGCATCTTACATTTTAGCCACTCTGGTCTGTTATTCATCAAGTTGATCTGAATTTCCCTGATGATCTATGAGGTGCCTATTTCCCATCTTCAGATGCTCTGGAAGTGCCTTATCATTTTACAGCACATATAAAATTAATGTTACATATGTATATATGTAATATATGACATATATTCATAGATTTTTGATAATGTGAATGAATGACTTATACATGTTATATATCACATACACTACATAGATTTTGGATAATGTGAATGTATTACTTACTAAAAATTACTATTTAAATATAGCTGCATTGTCTCCAAGGTACAAGGCACTATTTCTCTTTTCTGAAAGGGATGTGGTCACAGGGATCACGTAATGCCTAAATCTTCTTTCTCTATTTTGAAAATAGAATATATATATATAATTTGCTGTGAGTTAGTTCTCATGGGAAAGATGAATGACATGGAGACCGCGGAACGACCTTTGTGGCCCCATGGTGCTTGACTGAAATGCTAATAGGGAAATCGTGAGTTCTCATCTTCTCAGAGAATGGCAGACCAAGATCTCTGAAATGTACTCACTGTTGGCTATGGTTCAGATAGACTCAATAGCTGGAGGAATTTTATCCAGGTCTATAGAGCGTTTTTTCTGCATATGCATTTCCTGAGTGTCAAATTCAGTTGTCAAAGGCTCATGTGAACAAATGAACTTCACAATTTGCCCTGCGATTAGTGATTTGAAATTCCCTTTACTTGACTCTGAGGATCCTCTATGGGGCATTTTCCTTTTCTTTTACTTCTAGTAGCCTGGAGCCCTGTTTGTTGAAAGTCTCCTTGGCAGGAAAATCTGTCACTGTTAGTTACTCAAGTTTGAGCAGATGAATTCACAGGCTCCCAGTGGCTCAGCATCAATTTAATTCACATCAGCAAACATTTTGAACTCTGATGATATGCCCAGCTTGTGTTAGCAACACCAACATAGACTCTGGTTTCAAGGACTCTTCTGCAGCAGACGGCCACTCACCGCTAGGAGCACTGTAGTCCCAACCTAGGGGTCAACCAGGCAGCACTGACATCATCTTACAGGTGTGAAGGCAAAAGATCTGAGACTTATAGCAGGGAGCAGAAGATCCAGATATCAACTTAAGGTTGTCTGGCTTCAAAGCCCACCCCCTAGGCCCCCAATATCTATAATTGACTTTTGACATCCCCTTTTACCTTTGTGCATCCATGCTTTTATTTACATTGCTAAGGAGAAAATTAAGGCATTAGACATTGGGCTACTAACGTAAGACTATTTTTAAAGTAAGTGTCAAATGATCATTACCTCTCCCTCTCTCTCTTAGAATACATTTTAATGAATGGAATCTTAATGTCTTTAAATTATAGATCACAGGTTCATCTCATCAAAGCTCTAAATCAAACCTGTGTGAAGCAGGCAAGGAGCTTCCCTCAGACTTGCATACCTGTGTAGAGGCCTTATTTAATTTAAAACTTAATTATTTTTATGTATGTTTTGTGTTGTGTGTTTTGTGTGCATGTCTGTCTGCACCACATACTTGCCCGGTATCTACAGAGGTTAGAATATTTCCTAGGTATTGATTTCCTAGGCTTGGAGACACAGACAGTTGTGAGCTGCCATATGGGTGCTAGGATTTGAACTCCGGTCCTCTGAAAGAGTAGGCATTACATTTAACTGCTGATCCATCTCTATAGACCTCGTATCTTTTTGATATTGTGAAGCCACATTACAATCTATAAAACTCATGCTTAAAAACTGAGCAATTGAAGTTTTTAAAAATTAAAAAGAAATCTCATAATGATGTTTTGAGTACATTTGTTATTTTGTATTGTGTTTCCGTAGTACTTATTTTTGCTGTATGTGGCCTATATTTCTTACTGTTGATAAACTTATAAGAAATAAAGATGTTTCCTTCTTTGTCTTCTTGAGAGAGTTTAATAAATTTTTTGGATATGCATTACTGAAAGTGACATCATACTGGATCTTGGAAGGGAAGATGGAAACAGACTATGTAGCTTCTATTAGAATTCCTTATTCAGACCCTTGTGATCCCAATTCATTTTGCTACTAGGATCTCTCTAGCCCCACACATGGTGAAGGTAAAGAGGCCCAGGTAGGCTACCTGTTCTCCCTTTCCCATCCCACCTTCACTTAAGCTCCATGACTGCTTGTCAAAGAAGACTGTCTTCTCTCTCTCTGCCTGTCTTCTCTCCTCTGGGACTTGCCTTATCTATCCTGTCCTCAAGTCCCAGGGATGAAGTCAGGTTTGGCTTATACTATCTGCAAGTGGTTCATGGTAAAAGATCACATCTAAAAACCTTTTAGGTCTATATGATCTGGCCAGAGTGCAGACATACCCTGAATTACAGTATGATCTGGCTGGAATACAGACATGCCTTATTACATACCTTTAATCCCTAACAATGAAGATAAGGTTAGTTTGTAGTAGGAAGTAGCCATGTTTGAAAGTGATGTCTAATTGAGGGGTAGACAAAGTGATGAATCAGGGAAAGATTTGGCAAAATGAGTCAGAGATAGGATACACTCAACCCTCACAAGAACAGCACGGGAAAGAGAGACTGTTTAAGAGCAGGGCAGGGAGAGTGCAGGCAGTCAGAATTGGAGTCAGTCAATTGGGAATCAGTGCAGTGGAGTTGAGTTTCTTTGTGACTTCATGCAATTTAGGGCAGGTCAACAGAGGTAGTCAACAGAGCAGTTGAAGCCATAAAATAAGAAGGAACCAGAAGACTAGAACAAACTTCTAGAGTTAATTTAAGGCCAAGCAGAGCAATTCAGTGAGAAGCCAAATTGAAACAGTCAGCTTGGAGAGGAGTTTGGGCCAGAACAACTGAGTAAGATGTTCTGAGAATCAGCTCTCCAGAGTTTAGAAAAAACTAGAAAGGGTAAACTTACTCAGCAGTAAGCCTCTGAGATGACAATTACATCTGTCAAATAAAAGATACTTTTATGAAGGCAGGGGTTACTTAAAGAAACAGAAATGACTTAAAGATGGCTGCATTATCAAAGTCCACCCCAGAATGAGTGACAGCTCAGGAAATATGGAAACCTGGAATGCACTGTACAACCAGCAGGCTGCTCAGCAGATTGATGATTGACATTGAGTGTCATTTCAGGGTGGCTCAGCTGGTCTGAGCCTCTTCCAAGCAGCTTGACTGGGCTTTGTTTCCTCTAGGAAGCTTCAAGTGTGATTTGCAGCAGTCTTTACTATTTATATACTCTTGGGAGAAAGGGTCTAGTGAATCTAATCAGTTTTAGGGACTTCCTAAAGCTATTTTGAGTTGTTCCCTTCCTGAGCATAAGAACTTTCTTTCAGGGAAGTTTTGATGAAGGCATTCCGTTTGGGCTTGAGTACTCAAAAATCTCTTACTATTTAGTTGTGGGTCTCTGTGTCAGTTTCATCAACTGAAAGAAGAAAGCATCTTGATGAAGATTTAGTGAGATATGGATCTATGGGCATATTATGTCATAAGGAGTCATTTTACTGATATAGTCTTTTTTCCTGGGCTCATCAGGTTCTTGGCACATTAGCAGTGTCAGGTATGATTTTCATCTCATGGAATGGACCTTAAATCCAATAAAAAAGCAGTTGGTTACTCTCATAATATTTGTACTACTGTTGCACCAGTATAGTTGCAGGCAGGCCACTGTTGATTGGTCACAGGGTTTGTGAATGAGAGATATTGGTTATCAGTTTTCTCTTTCAGTAATAAGCAGAGTTCGGTCTAGCACCATGAACACTAGTCAGTAGGGATGAAGCTTCTAAGTTCGGTACCAGTTCAATTTTTTCATGTTAATGACAAAAATAAGCAGTGTTTCAGCATCAGGTTGTGGAGAGCAACCAATAGCCTTGGCAATAACTTGTGATGTTTGGGGACGTCTATGGACATACTTTGGCCAATGACTCAGTATAGTGTTATCCATTTCTGGTACTGTAGGTTTTACTTGCTTTCATATTAAACTGTTCAGCTTCCATGAGTTTGTATACTTTCTTACATTTCTATTCTTGATATCCAGCTTTAATCCATGGTGGTCAAGAAAGATACAGGGCAATATTTCAATTTTTAAATATTTGTTGAGACTTGTTTTGTATCTTGACATGTGGTCAGTTTGGGAGAAAGTTTTATGGGATGCTGTGGAGAAAGTGTATTCGTTGATGTTTGGATGGAAAGTTTTGTTGTTGTCTGCTAGGTCTCTTTGATTTATTACATTATTTAACTCCGGGATTTCTCTCTGTGTTAGTCTGGATAATCTGTCTATTGGCTAGATTGGGGTATTGAAGGCAATAACTAACTGCTGTGTTAGAGTCATTATGTGATTTTTAGCTCTAGTTGTATTTCTTTTGTGAACTTGGGTTCTCTTTTGTTTGGTAATTAAATGTTTATAATTGTAAGATTCTATGTTTCCTATCTTACAGTTGTAAATATTGTAAGGTGAGTTTTCCATTTAATAACTCTGTTGTAACCTTCTCTATATCTTCTGGTTAGTTTTGGGTTGAGGTCTGTTTTGTCAAATATTGTAACAGGTACCACTGCTGAGTTCTTGATTTCATTTGCTTGAAATACCTTCTTCCATCCTTTTATCCTAAGGTAATGTGTGTCCTTGGTGATAAGATGTATTTCTTGGATGCAGCAGAAAGATGGATCCTAATTCAATCATTCTTCAGAGATTTAAGACCATTAATATTGAAAATTATTAATAAGCAGTACTTATTTATCCCCATTATTTTGTTGTGGTGGTGGTGTGTTTCCTCCCTTTTTTGACTTAACATTCAGAGTCTGTTTGTTCTTCTTGCAAGTAGTTAACCTTCTCTTCAGATTGAAGTTTTCTTTCTGGTGCCTTTTGTAGAGATGGATTGGTGGATAGGACTTGATCGAATTTGTTTTTATTGTGAAATGTTTTCATTTTCTGTCAATCGTGATGGATGGTTTGCTTGGCGTAATAGTCTGGGCTGATACCTGTGATTTCTTAAAGCTTGTAGAACATTTGTCCCGGCCAGACTTCTGGCTTTTGGAGTTTACATTGAGAAGTCAGATATTATGCTGAGAGATTGGCCTTCTTATAACAGCTGTGTCTTTCCCTTTCCACTTTTAATAGTTGTTCTTTGTCCCGCATTATGTTTTGATTGTTGTGTATGATGAAGAGTTTCCTTTCTAAATTTATTTGGTTTTCTGTATGCCTTGATAGATGCCTCTTTCTTTAGATTGGGAAAATTTTCTTCTATGATTTTGTTAAAAATATTTTCTGTGTCTTTGACTTAGATTTCTTCTCTTTCCTCTATATGCATCATTTGTAGGTCTAGTATTTTCATGGTGTCACAGGTTTTCTGGATGTTTTGTCTCTGGACATTAAGACCATTAAAGTGTTAAATATATATATATATATATATATATCTTTGACTGAGCTATTTGTTTATTCTGGTCTCCCGTGTCTTCATTGAAATTCCTCTTCTATTTCTTTTAATCTTTTCATAAGGCTTTATCTCTGAGGGTTTTGTTTGAGATCTTGGGTTTTTCACTTAGTTTCATTAGTTTGGATTTTCTTTAGTGATTCTATTTCTTTGTTAAATTCTATTTTTTATGTCTTGAATTATTTTCATTCAGCTGCTTGTGTTTTTCTGATCTTCATTAAGGAATTTATTCATATCCTCCTTAAGGTCTTTGAAAATATTCACAGTTACTATTATGAAGTGCTCTCCCTTTGCTTTGGCTCAGTTGTCTTTCTCAGGGCCTGACACAATAGAGTGGCTGGCTTCTGGAGGAAGCAAATCCTCTTGGCTCTTCATGCTTATGTTTTTGTGCTAGGGTTTGGCATCTGGAGTTATGATATTTGAGTTTTTTAAAATTTATATGGCTATCTAGTCTTGCCTTTGTCGAGAAGTTCTGTTCTCTGGTTTCTGTTGCCTAATCTCTGTCCTAGCCAACTGTGGCAGCTGTGGAGTTCCTGATACACATCATTTCTGGATCCCAGTCAAGTGTGCTAGGTATACAGTCCATGAGAACTATTCTTCAGATCAGAGGGAAGTCACAAAGGAATGAAGATAGGATAGAAGATAAGGTTGAGGGGGCAATGTGAAAAAACTAAGGGGACCCTGGGTCTGGATCAAAGGGACAAATCCTCAAGGGATGGAGTTGAGCTGGAAGGAGGAGCTCCTGTGGATAGAAGTCTAGATAGACAGAAGAATGGAGGTCTTCTATATGAGTCCTTGTCCAGTGTGACTGCTTTGGGTGCCTGGTAGAGATGAGTTCTGAGGAGGTCCCCACTAAGAGCCTGAGTCCCTAGGGAGTGGTGTAGGCTGGGTCTAACAAGATTCTTATCATACAGTAGACATAATGTTAACAAGAACTAATAAATGTGAGCTTGTAAAACACAACACATTAAAATTGATTAAAATAATTATAATCATGGAGTATAAGATGCTAGCTCATTGCCAGTTATCTTCCCTTTCCAAAGGCTGCCATTGTCACCCTTATCAGCTGTGAAGAGACACCACGACTACAACTCTTATAAAGGAACGTTTTTCTTTGGAGCTGACTCACAGTTCAGAGGTTTAGTCCATTATCATTGTGGGAAACATGCAGCATATAGGCAGACAGGGTTCTGGAAAGGTAGTTGAGATTTCTACATTTGAATCTACAAACAGCAGAAAGAGACGCTGAGCCACTAGGCTTGGCTTGAGCTTCTGAAACCTCAGGTTCATCACTAGAGACATACTTTCTTCAACAAGGCCACACCTACTCCAATAAAGCCACGCCTTCTAATAGTGCCAGTGCTTATGGGCCTTTGGGAGGTCACTTTTATTCAAACCACCACATTTTACTCCCAGGTCCCCATAGACTTGTAGCCATATCATAATGCAAAATGCCTTTAGTTCAAAGTCCCTTCTAAGACTCATGACAATATCTTATCTGTGACTTTTATAAAATCAAAATGAAAAAGAATATCACGTACTTCCAATATACGATGGCACAGGATATACATTCCATTCCAAAATGGAGAAAAGCAAGCATAATGAGGAAATACTATACCAAAACAAGGACAACAGTTGGGCAAACTCCAAACTCTTCATCTCCATGTTTGATGTCAAAGCAGTCTTCAGATCTCCTACTCCCTTCTGCTTTCTTGACTGCAAGAGACTTTTCTCCTCTGGGCCTTTTCCACTCCTTGTTAGCAGCTTTCTTCAGCAGGTATTAACAGCTGTGGCATCTTCAACATTTTGTGGTTTCCAGGCTTCACCTTCACAGTGTCACACAATGCCTTTTTAGGCCTCCATATAGTGACACCCCTGACACATGACAGGTCTCCATGGCTTTCCTTATTAATGGAGGGAGATTCTATAACCTGTTTCTTCTGTTTTTGACCCTAAGGTTCCAAATCCATGGTTGAAGCTGCTAAGTTCTATTGCTTGCGGGGCCTGGGACCTGGCCCCTTTGTTCAATTACATCTTTACCAGCTTTCTGGTTTTGATGGTTTCCTTCATAGCCTAAGCTTGCCTGTCCTGGAACTCGCTCTGTAGACCAGGCTGGCCTCAAACTCAAAGATCTGCCAGCCTTTGCCTTCTGAGTGGTGGGATTAAAGGTATATAGCACCATGCCTGGGCCTAAGCTTATCTTTTATTCCTTTTCACAAATTGGAAGCTTAGCTGGGTGGGGTCTCTCTCTGAGGTCACCACTCTCTGTATTCCACTTTGCACCAGGCTTTTCTTTAATCTGTTTACACTTCCTGGTGTTTTTTTTTTCCTCCTCAAACAGTACATTTTGTATTTTTCCTCACTCAGCTTGCTCCTTTTCATTATAAAGCTGTATACACATGACCACTAATAAGCAAGCAACACAGTTACTACTAGGGTGTCTGGAAATTTCCTCTGTCAGAGTCACTAATCCGTAACTCTTCAATTTAGCCCAAGGCAGTTTTTTTTTTTTTTTTTTTTTTTTTTTTGACAAAGGTAGAAAGCAGCACCATTCTTTAATAAAATATCATAAGAATGGTGTCTAGGCCACATACTAATATGCTTCTCCCCTGAAACCTCTTGAGCTAGGCCTCTGCAGTTCAAATCACCCTCAGCACCAGTGTCTTCTATGTTTCTACTAGGATGGCCCATTAAACCCTATTTAAAGCATTCAGCAGCTTTTCTAATCCAAAGTTCCAAAGTCCACATTACTCCAAACAAAAGTACAGCCAGACCTATCTGAATACCAACATCTGTCTTAGTTAAGGTTTCCATGGCTACGAAGACACACCATGACCACAGCAACTCTTATAAAGGAAAGTTTTTAATTGGAGCTGGCTTACAGTTCAGAGGTCTAGTCCAATGGCATCATAGCGGGAAGCATGCAGCATGCAGGCAGATGTGGTACTGAAGAAGTCTGAGATTTCTACATCTGAATCCACAGGCAGTAGGAAGAGACAGTGAGCCACTAGGTCTGGCTTGAGCTTTCGAAACCCCAAAGCCCACCCCCCAGTGACACACTTCCTCCAACAAAGCCACACCTACTCTAACAGGGCCACATCACCTAATAGTGCTGCTGCCTATAAGCCTGTGGGGGCCACTTTTATTCAGACCACCACAGATACCAAGGAGAGAAGACAATGTGTTAGTGCTGGGTGAAAAGTCATTGAGCAATAGTATTTTTCTTAGACCTGAAGTAGAGAACAGATTTTTTCTCTTTTCAACAGTCTCCTTTTCAAAGGCTTTAACAAGCTTCTTGTTACATGTTGAATGTTCCATTCACGAACATTAAAATGTGCTCTTCTAAAAATTTTGTAGTGCTGAGTGGAAAATGAATCACACATTACACTAGCTCCTTGATTACAGAAGATGATGAATTCTTAGCCTTACATAATTATCTCTTTTGAAATTTCTTGTCACAGAGCTACTTTCCTACTTATGAACACTGGCATGTATATACTCATAAGGCAGGATGTGCTTGTAATAAATGAAGGACATAGCACACAGGGGCTCCCTGAATGCAGCAGAAACAAGTGGCACATTTCAGTATCCCATAATGGTCCCTTTCCAAATCTCTAACAGGGTCTTTGTCACATGGTGAATATATTATAAAATATAATCTCCTTCTGATGGCTATAAAATGTACAGTGTGTCCAGAATCTTCTCATGAAATGAATTACGGCACATTCACATTGCTCTGTAAAAAGTCTCTAAGAACATTTTTACAGATTTTAAAAATATGTGTGGCACATATGAGCGGTAGGGAATATATGCTTAAAACATATTTCTCAATGCTTGTTGAAAGGTGAATTGTACAAAATTGTGTCTAGAGGTGTGAGGTACAATGACACGCTTGCATGTCTCCTGTTGTGAAAGGAGCCATCAAATATCTTGTCACATAGTAACAATATCTAAGACGGGCAATGTTAATTCTATTCTTACAAAACTGAATAAGTGAGCTAGAATTGGTTAGGAAATTGAGAAGATTGTTCTGTGGGAATAGGTGGAATCAATACCTGTGACAAAATCTGTGACCTCACAGAAAGCCCGTCTTCCAATCAGGGATATTGCAGTTTGCCTGAAAGATGTATAGACATGAAGAAAGTGTATGTATGCTCACCCACAAAGCACAAAGGACTCATCGGTTGAATTTTGCCTAGTCTTTGCTGAAATGTCTGCTTTCTACTGGTGGCTTGCATTTCAGAATAAGCATAAATACTTTTAAATTTCTTTTCATTTTTGTAAACAAAATACTTCCAATATGAGAGTGGGGCACCAGGCAGCTGTTTTTCTATCTCTTTTCCCCATAGGATCTTGAACCTGTTTCCCAGAAACCATACTGAGGATGTGACCAAAACTGTGAGGGACCACAACACCTGTGCTGGAAACTAGACTGACTAGCTCAATCTCCAGTCCCCTTACCAGGTAAAGTCCTATTAACTGAGGCAGTGAGACCTAAGGACATTCCTTCCAAGACTTTCCAGGACCCTTACAGCTGTACAGGAGCTCTGTCTTCTTTCCCTCTACTGAGTTTCCTCTAACCACACACATCTTCCTAAAAACTCAACCTCTGTAGTCTGAGTTTGACTCTTCAAATATTGAAAAACCCAGACCTCTGACTTTGGGTAGCTTGAGTGGCTATTGAGATTGTGGGATCCCAGACTCTCAAGAGAAGAGCACAGATAGGCTCTGCCATGCTAGTCTCTGCCATATGCAAAGACATCTCAAAAGTCCCATACTATTTCTGATGTGTTGGCTGGGCATCTGAAGGATGGAGGGTACATGGACCAACATTTTGCTTTTCCTGTGTTCCCTGTACCCAACCTTCCATCTTTCTGCTTCTCTCAGTGTTCTAGTTATTTCTCTGTTACAGTGATCACACATTAACCAAAAGGAACTTGGGTGAGAGGAGGGCTTGTTTCATGTTACAGTCGGCGGTCCATCATCCAGGGAAGCCAGGGCAAGAGCTCAAAGCAGGAACCTGAAGGCAGGACCTAAGCCAGAAACCAAGGAGGAATGCTGCTTACTGGCTTGATCAACTACCTTTCTTTTCTTTCTTTTTTTTTTTATAGATTTATTAATTTATTTTATGTATATGAATGCACTGTCTTCATGCACAGTAGAAGAGGGAATCAGATTCCATTATAGATGGTTGTGAACCACTATGTGAATTGAACTTACGACTTCCAATAGTGTAGCCAGTGCTTTATACCTCTGAGCCATCTCTCCAAACCTCTTAGCTACCTTTCTTATGCCATCCAGGACCACCTCCCTTGGGATGGCACCATCCACAGCTGCCAGAGCCCTGAAACATTAGTTAGCAATAAAGAAAATGCCTTGGAGACATGACTACAGGGCAATTTGATGGCAATAATTTCTTAGTTGAGATTCTCTTTCCCCTGGTATATTTAGGCTTGGTCAGGTTGACAAGATACCAGCACACTCATTCTCAGAACCTCCCTTTTCTTGGGAATTGTGCACATTTATTTCAGACTAGATGGTTGATTTCTGTGGGGAATCTCTGAGTGTCCTCCTTCTGTTTTCCTTCTCTACACCTGGGAGCCTGGGAGCCTGAGAGGGTGTGTTCTATGGGGTATCAATTGATGTTTGCTTCTGGGTAAGTATTGTACACTGACTAGTGCCAAGAAGACTAGCCCTTTGAAGTGTCTGAACTAGGACGGCTATACTGAATCTGTATGGCCATGTCTAGGGGAAGCACAGATTCTGTCTCTGATCTTAAGAAATAGATTGTCAAGTATTAGACAAGTGCTACTAGCAAGAGGGTGGCCACCAGAGTGACAGAGACAGCCTGCTCAGCTGGTTATTTCAGCAGCACCTAGGAGGTGGTGGTGGCAGCCTGAGTGATGGGAGCCTGTCTCTGTCTGGTCTTAATGCCTGTCCCTTTTCAGATGCTTCCAGGCCTGCTTGTCTCTGCTTGATAAAATGGTTTTTTCCTGCCCTTTCACCTCAATATTGGTACACATTGCAGCCTGGGTACTCTTGTGTTTGCTTCTGTTTTCCACTTGCTGGGAGATGGACAAGCTAAAGAGAAAGAGCATCCTAACATTGCCTATCTCTTTCCAAGTTCTTTTAGATGCTCTTGTTCCTCAAGTTCCATATTCTTCAAGATCGTGTGTGGTAAATTATAATGTGGCTTTTGTGGTCCAGGCAGCCCAGCAGATAGCCCTCTTTAAAGACAGATTTCACTGTGAGCACTGTCATGCTTGGCTCATATCCAGACTGGGAAACACAATATGGACTGACAGGGTAAGGATTTGAAGAGAAGGATCACAGAACATTTAAGTAGGCTATTAAAGGCTCACACTACTGTACTTCATATCTCAGGAACCATCCCTCCTGCCTACCAAGATTCCTCTTGCCTCATATAATCATCACGAATTGGTTGGCTTTCCCAGACATGCAAGAATCAATATACACTTCAAATATGTTTCTGTTTTTCTTTTTTGGATGGTGGATACAATATAAGCTAGTTAAAATAAGCCAGGAAAAATACAGAAAAGAATTTACCAAGGTCACAGGATATTAAATAGTTGCACATGTAAGAGATAATAGTTCAGTGAGCTTCCCTTCTCCACAGTGGCTAAGGAGGAAAGAGGATACAGCTATCCAGGCCCACACTAGTAGAACAAGCTACTAACCCAACAGCCTCTCTTTCCTTTTCCATGGCTAGTCATAAAAAAGGAGTAAAAGATATATATACACACATATATGTACACACATACATATATACACATACATACACACATCATGTATTAATTTATATTAATATATTATCTATATTAATATATTAATATATAATTTTATATTAATTTATATAAATACATTATATATTATTTTGTATTAATATATATTATATATTATATATATATATAATGCATATATATGTGTGTATATGTGTCCAATAGATCACTTATGGCATAAGTATTCCTTTTAATATGAATTTGCAATTAAAGTTGTTTTTGTAGAAAGGAAGGTAAGTGGACCAAAGTTCCCTATGTGCAGACCTGCCAATGTTCCTTATGTGCAGACCTTCTTTGCTCTAAGAAAGAACCCAGATTCATGCAGAGAGTGTTGTTATGAATCTGCACGCCTGGCTTCCCTCACAACAGGGACTTCCGAGACTGCTAAAGACCTCTGGCAGGTGCAGCAGCCCTTACAACAGGAAAAACACTCATCTTTCCAGATCCCAACAACCCAGAGCTTTTCAAGGTCCTTAGTCTTCCCTCTCAGATGGATCCTTCTTTCCTGCCATTTCCAGGAGACAGGGACCGATACTGACAAGATGGGCACAGCAGCTCGGAAGGACATGCTACTCCTAAATCATACATTGACCTCCACTGAAATGACTGAGGCTTTACAAACTGCCCTAAGATATGGGGACTAGATACATGCAATAAATGTAAATATAAACCTCATAACAGTTAAAACACAAATAGAAAGGTGCAAATAGAAAGTCAATTACCTCTCAGAGTGGGGATGATGAGATCAAGTGGTAGAAATGACTAAACAGGTCAGGGTAAAACAGCTTCATATAAAGTAACTAGTTTTGATTTGCATTTCCCTGATGACTAAGGATGTCGAACATTTCTTTAGGTGCTTCTCAGCTGTTCTGTATTCCTCAGTTGAGAATTCTTTGTTTAATTCTGTACCCCATTTTTAAATAGTGTTATTTGGTTCTCTGGAATCTCTAGTACTAACTGAGGACCCAGTTATACCACTCCTGAGCACATACCCATAAGATGCTCCAACATATAACAAGGACACATGCTCCACTATGTTCATAGTAGCCTTATATATAATAGCCAGAAGCTGGAACAAACCCAGATGTCCTTCATCAGAGAAATGGATACAGAAAATGTGGTACATTTACACAATGGAGTACTACTCAGCTATTGAAAATAATGACTTCATGAAACTATTAGGCAAATGGATGGAATTAGAAAATATTCTGTGAGTGAGGTAACCCAATCATGAAAGAACACACACGGTATACACTCATTGATACATTGGTGGATATTAGCCCCAAAACTTGGAATACCCACAATATAATTCACAGACCACATGAAACTCAATAAGAGGGAAGACCAAAGTGTGGATGTTTCAGTCCTTCTTAGAAGGGGGAACAAAATACTCAGGGGAGGAAATATGGAGACAAAGTGTGGAGCAAAGACTGAAGGACAGGCCATCCAGAGACTGCCCCACCTGGAAATCCATTCCATATACAGACACCAAACCCAGACACTATTGGGGATGACAAGAAGTGCTTGCTGATATAGCTGTCTCCTGAGAGGCTCTGCCAGAGCCTGACAAATACCTAGGTGGATGCTCGCAGCCAACCATTGAACTGAGCATGGAATCCCCAATGGAGGAGTTAGAGAAAAGACTGAAGGACCTGAAGGGGTTTGCAACCTCATAGGAAGAACAACAATATCCACCAACCAGACTTCCCAGAGCTCCCAGGAACAAAACCATCAACCAAAGACTACACATGAAGGGACTCATGGCTTGAGCCACCTATGTAGCAGAGGATGGCCTTGTCAGACATCAATGGGAGGAGAGGCCCTTGGTTCTGGAAAGGCTTAATGCCCCAATGTATGGGAATGCCAGGGTGGGGAGGTAGGAGTGGGTGGGTGGGTGAGCACCCTCGTAGAAGCAGGGGGAGCGAGGATGGGATAGGCATTACTCAGGTAGTCAATGGTGGGTCCGAGATTCTCTAGAGAAGAGGAAGTCTGCTGACAAGACAAAGGTTGTCAGCCATTTTGGACTGAGCTCAGGGCTGTTTCATAATGTCAGACTGCGACCTTAGCAGCAGATAAACACCCTCCAGCAGCTCTGTACATACACGTGCTGAGGTTCTGCGTTGTTGCATAGTCGGTGTTAATCCACCAGAGTGCGTACAATCCACCTGATCCCACAATCCACCTGATCCCAGCTTCTCTTATGTGTGCCGGTGCGTTAGTCTTTTCTTCATTCCCTTGCTAACCCTAGCCAGGTCAAGACTCTAAACCATGCCGGACAAGGTACCTACCTCGTAAAGCCTTATAAGTTCCAAGACAAGGAGGCGTAAAGATATCTGATTCCCAGAGACTCTTTCTTCTATACAGGTCTAATTTCTTCCTCTCATGTGCTGGTTAGTTTTTGCTAAATCGACACTAGCTGGAGTCACCATGGTAAAGAGAACCTACTTCCATCAGGTTGTACTGTGGGCGTGTCGCTGGAGGCATTTTTTTTAAAAAAATCAATTATAGATGTGGGAGTGTTCACTACATTGTGGGCAGTGCCATCCCTGGGCAGATGGTCCTGGGTTGTATAAGAAAGCAAACTGAACAAGCCATGGAGAGCAAGCCAGAGATATTTTTCTCCATGCTCTGTTTCAGTTCTTGCCTCCAGGTTTCTGCTTGAATTCCTGATGTTTTCTCTCAATTATAAACTGTAACTTGGAAGACAAAGAAACTCCCCACTTTCAAGTTGGTTTTAGTCACTGCTTTATCACGTTAACAACAACAACAAAAAAAAGCGAACACAATCAAAGACACCCCAATGTTCCTGTATCAATATTCTCATAGTTCTGCAAGAGGAAAAGAAATATACTACAACTGTGTATGACAGAGTTTGCTCTTCAGGTTAAGATTCCTCTCCGTTTGTGGAGGTTTGGAATAGGCTGTGTTTTTTTTATTGTTTCTATGATGCAGAATTGGGAAGGATGATACTATTCAACTTCCCATGGAAAATATTTGTAATATTGTCTCATTTTCATTGTGCAAATAAATATGCACACATCATATAGATGTGCTATTTTCATACAGCCATATTTCAGTAATACTTGCTAGCATTTTTCTCTCTGTTGCTATAGTTCCATTTTAACACGTGCGTGTCTGTGCATAAATACACTGTGTTTAATTTTTACAGTCATATTTAATCCTGAAATTTATTTCTGAAATGTGTCATTTCCTTCAACTAAGTGTAAAATACACTGTTTTGTGAACACTATGTTCTTGGACATCTTTGTTAATTCACTCTCTGCAAAAATCTGTAATTTAAAACCGAGACTTAATAAAACAAGATTTTGTTCTACAGAAAAAAATAAAGGTAATTAGGACTTTGAGTACAGGAATAAAAGAGCCTTCATTAAATGTCATTAGTCTTATTCAAGTATCTAGAGTGTTTGCTCTTTGGTACAAATACATTTTGTAATGTACTTTCAAAAGCATAATATGTGTGTTTTGAGATTGAATGTGTATTTTTGAGGTTGACTTGGGACCAGTAATCACATATTGATTGCCCTGTAGGTTTGTTTGTTTATTCACTCACTCACTTATTTGTATATATTTTTAATGATGGAAAGCAGAAAAAGGAGGTTTATTTAATGTAACATTGGGAAGGTGAACAATGAGACCCAGTGACCAGACCCCCCACCCCATCTGAGACTGGTTTATATAGAGGGCCAAAGATATGCACATCTAAGCCATCTCTGTTAAGGTAATGTCCCGCCCACCTTTGCCTGTCATTGCTTGCAATTCATTCTCATCTTGTGAAGTAGTCTTAGCTGTTAGAACTGTGTGAAATCTTTTCAACGCCAAATCCCCTCTGGCTGGTACCTTTCCTTCTTTGTACATGAGATTCCTGGGGAATTTCCATTTATTTGCAGAATCCTTTATACCAATAATCTGATAGTGTCTCTTTAGAATATCTTCATTTCTGCAAGACCAGTTAAAATTCTCCACTTTTTGTTTTAACACCTCAGTTTTAGGGTGGAAAAATGGAAGTTAAATTTCTTTTATTCATTTTATGTGTATAGGTATGTGTGTGTGTGTGTGTGTGTGTGTGTGTGTGTGTGTGTGTGTTTAAATAGTTACTTTATATGGAGCAGTAGTGCTTTTTCCTGATGCCACATGTTCTCAAACAAAAACTCTAATGCCAGCTGTGGGAACCCTTCCCCTGGAGTTGTTGGCCACGGATAAACTAGAGACCCCCAAACAGTACAGGACATTGCTACTGCTCCTGTCCCATCAGAACTTGATGGTAAGACCTTACTGCTGAAAGTCGCACATTGGCCATGGGACATCAAAGAATCAAGTTGGTACTGACCAGGAAGCTTCCTCCCCGATAGCTACTATGCATAATACTGAAAAGTGCTGTGTGGGTGGCTGAGGGGAAAGTGTTCTCAACAGTCTCACTTAGCTGTGGATACTTAGAGCTACCATGACAATTTGGCTAGGGAGATACGCCCATTGGTGCAACAATGTCACGAACGTGACGGGAGTAAGCAGCCACCTTCAGATTGGATTTAAGGCACACAGAACAAGATGATACAAGATGAAACTCAGACCTGGCGTTGCAAACCTGGCATGAAGTCCAGAGTTGGGAAAAACCATAAATAACAGGTGAAAACTTACTATTACTCTGCTCAATGAACACTCACCAAGCTGCTTTCTAAGTACTCATCTCTATTCCTACGTGTTAGTGGGCCTCTTAACCTTCATCCGAGAAGCTTCCTTCTATGTCAAGTGGTGATTAACAGAAACTCGCAGCAGGTCAGACTGCAGAGAGTCAGTATTGTGGGCTACTCAGCCCTAAATGAGACATCTATATCACGCCTCCTTCCCACATGGCTCAGAGAGCATTACGGAAGAGGCAGAAAGATTGTATGAGTCAGAAGTTGGAGATGACTGCTGAAACACAGCGTGTTCAGGACATAACAGGACCAGTGCACCCATGAACTCATAGCGGCTGTGATTGCCCGCACAGGGACTACATAAAATGAAGCCAAAAGAAAATTTAAAAAATCCAGCATAGCTAAGAAAGGAGGGGTTTAAGGCTGAGGAATTTAGCAGTTGAGGCTGTTTGGATGGGAAGAACCACTGTCCTTGTTAGTTGGTCCAGGCTCCAGTGGATGGTCTGGCACGCATGCGCCTAAGTACAGCATTGATTGAATTCAGTAGCTTATGAAAAATAGACATAAATTGAGAGAGGATGTAGCAAGGGGAGATGTGAGAACAGTTTGACGGGGACTGGAGAGATCGATGACTGAAATATATTGTATAAATGCGTGACCTCCTCAAAGAATGAACAATACATTTTAAGTTAACTACTCAATATAGAAACAAATTACAAATATGAGCAAGTAACAAATACTTTGATTTTAACATTATGCATGTATGATATAGTATCTAATTCACATCATGCAGTATACAATATTAGTGTGATATTATTATAATCTAAAAATAATCAAAACATACATCGTAAGATATAGGTAAATAACAAATTTGTGTAATAGACTTCATTCCTGATTGGTTTATCCCCTAACACTTAGGTATATTTATTAACTTGGTGAGGAAGCTTGACTCTGCTATTCTGTGCATAGGAAGGGAAATATCTGAGTTCCGTGTCTCTCATGATCTACTTGGATCATTGCAATGGATTCTTTTCCTCACTGATAGAATCAAACAGGAGAGGGAAGTGGGCATGTAATAAGACAGTGAACACTTGTACATCCAGACCAAGGATGCGAAGGCTGTTCTGTTACACAGAGTGGACCCACTAAGGAGAAGGCGTGAAAATGTGATGGTGTAGGAGAATTTGTGACAATTCAAGTTTGCCCTGGAACCAATTCACACCCTCATCTGCACCTTCAGTACGCATTGTGAAAGTTAATGGTGACATTTATAAAATAGTTCAAATGCGGTCTTCTCTATTTGTCGACCCATTCATAGAATTTCCTTTCAGTGTGGAATTTAATATTGCCGATGCTCTCTAAGAAAGATGAGTTCTTTAGACTTAATTTTCAGAATGTTTGTGCTAAGTCAAGGTATGACTTCCTGGGGTAGGCAATGCAGAAGGTAAAACCTGAACCTTTTCAGTCTGGTTTATCCCTTAGACTCATTTAGAGTAGAAGGAAGAAGTACTTTATATGGTGTTGCATTTTGCTTTAACACACATAACATGCATTGCTTTATCTCTGTCTCATCTCTCTGTGCCTCCTTGTCTGTTTGACTCTCTCTCTCTCTCTCTCTCTCTCTCTCTCTCTCTCTCTGTCTCTCTCTCACACACACACACACACACATACACACTTTTAGAAGTGAGGTCCAACTTTCTGAGACCTGGTGTTCCTCTTCCACCATTTTGGTAGCCGTTCCCCTGATGACTTATATTTTCCCATGGTTGAATCATCTGTTCTTGTATTTAGAAGACTTAGCATAGACTGAGCTTGAAGGGTTCTGGGTGCAAGGAAATTGTTAAATCTACCTTTCACTTGCTCTATGTGCACTCTGCCATCTAGATTCCATTACATGAAGGCTTTACCTTAGAGAGATCATTGATAAATTGAGTCTGATTATAGGATAAACTGTTTATATTGTATTGAACAGCATGATTTTTTTTATTCATCCATTAACTAACTAGAGTCAAGGTCTCACTTTCTGTAAGAACAACGTTTAATTGGGGCTGGCTTATAGGTTCAGTTCATTATCATCAAGGTGGGATTATGGCAGCATCCAGACAGGCATGGTGCAGGCAGAGCTGAGAGTTCTGTATCTTCATCTGAAAGCTGCTAGCAGAATACTCACATCCAAGCAGCTAGGACTAGGGTATTAAAGCCCACGTCCACAGTGACACATCTACTCCAACAAGGCCACATCTCCTAATAGTGCCACTCCCTGGGGTAAGCATATATAAACCATCAAAAATAAACTCTATGATCTACCTAAAATCCATGTAGGTTATGTTGGCATCACCCTGAAGCCTCATGAGTAGGCCCCCATAGGATACTATCTTAGACAGTACCAAACACAGAATGTAGACCATGTTTACCTCAAACTCCAACAGAGATCTGACTGGCTCTGCCTCTCCTCATTACTGAGATTAAGGATGCAAAGCTGTCCCAGCCGGCTCTGTTTTAAATTGATTTTTAAAATCTTAAAGTTCTGTTTAGTATTTACACATACCTGTTCCCAGGATATCTGGTGAAAGAAAGCAACATTTTCACTTTCTCTTTGATGTTTCTCTTTCCTTGCTTTGTATCTATGTAAGTTACTTTGTTGAAACATCTTGAGCAGTAAGTGGACTGTCAGGGCACCATTAAAAAACTGGTGGGTTGTAAGCACAGAGACAGGAAGGAAGAAGCAAGCATCAGAGAGGAAAATGTTGGATGGCAGTTGGGACATGACAATATTTGAGGACTGTTTAAATCACTCCATCCCTGGAGCTACAGTCCCAGGCCTGCTGCATAGCGGGTGTTCAGTGGTTTTTGTTTGTTTGTTTGGCTTTGGTTTTTCCAGGCAGATTTCTCTGTAACCCTGGCTGTTCTGGCCTTGAACTTACAGAGATCTGCCTGCCTGTGCCTCTAGGGTGTTCCCCAGCCCTAGTATTTGTATTGGTATTTGAATACAGAGCAGAATTCACTTAAAAGACTAGTAGCTAGTGTTGATATTTATATGTATAACTAGCCCCAGTCATATAGAATAGGTCATAACAGCACATTATTCCTTTGCATTTTATTTTAACAATTGACTCCTCCACTCCCACCTACTAAATATTAGTAGTGACAAGTGTTAAAACAGAACATTGGACTTGTGAGAACTCAGGGCTCCCAGATTTTGTGAGCCCAAGCAAATCATATTTCTCCTTTTATAATCAGAAAGAAAATGGTACACTTTGCATGTATCTAACAAGAGTCAAAAGAACTTAAGTTACTCTAATGTAGCATTAATTTATTATAACATTTAATAGTTTAACTGTATATCTTTATGAGTCTGTATGTATGCATGTGTGGTTCACATCTGTGAACATGACTGTTGAGGCCAAAGGTCAACCTTTAGTGTCATTCCTCAGGAGCTACATACCTTATTATTTTAGACAGTTTCATTGGCCTGACATTTGCTGAGTAGGCCTGGTCAGCTGGCCAGCATGCCCCATGTGCTAGCATTACAAGAACTCCAGACCCCACCTGGAGCTTTCATATAGCTTCTGAATCGATGCAGGTGCTTAAACATTCTCAGCAAGCACTTTATCAAGTGAATTTTTCCCTATCTACGCCTCCTTCCAGCACTTTCTCTCAAGTGCTGAAGAACATAGGAAGGGACCCATGACTCCATCTGTACATATAGGGGAGGATGGCCTTGTCGGGCGTAGGTGGGAGAGGAGATCCTTGGTCCCATGAAGGCTGAACATCGAGTTGGGGGGGGATTTGAGGGTGGGGAGGGGGAAGTGGGGGGGTAGGTGGGGGCACATCCTCATAGAAGCATGAGGAGGGGGGATGGGACAGGAGGTTCCTGGGTGGTGGGGGGCATGGGGTAAGGGGATAAAACCTGAAATGTAAATATAATATCCAATAAAAAATAAATAAATAAAAACTTTAATCTTTTTAATCTTGAAAATTTGGTTCAAGTAAGGTTGCAGGTCCAGATAGGGAAAAGTCCCAACAAAAACATTGTGAATTAGGGGCTAGGAGTACAGCTCTGTTGGCAAAGTGTTTTCCATGTAAGCATGGAAATCCAAGTTTGATCCCCAGAATCTGCATTAAAGGCCAGGTATAGGGGGGGTCCCCAAGGCTTAGTAGGACAGTTAGGCTAACCAAAGCCATGAGCTCCTAGTTCTGTGAGAGACCTTATATAAAAAACTAAGGAGAAAGTAGACATACATGTGTACACACACACACACACACACACACACACACACACACACAGATAAACATGATAAACAAAGGGACAAATTATTGCCCTCAGCTTCATTAACACTGACTGGCATTATTTCTACTGCCATATATATGTGTGTGTGTGTGTGTGTGTGTGTGTGTGTGTGTGTGTGTGTGTGGTGGAGGTAGATGTGTTGCCAGAAGAGGTTGGCATAGGTATGAGGTGAGATACATGAATCACTGTTCATCTCTTGATGTTCTGCAGCACAGCGGGCGGTTAGGAGTACCTGGGAATCCTTCTGACAGTCCTTCTGTGGGAAGAGAACCGTCACTATGGTGTGTCTCCCAATGGATAAAACCATTGACCTTCTGCTGGAAGAGAGGCATCACTACTGTGTGCCTTCAATGCATAAAACCATCCCTCTCCAGTTCTTATCCTCCCAGACCACCGGGAGCTCTCTGAGCAAAGACCACACAATTCTCAGTTCCCAGTTGCCATGCTTAGAAGCTGCCTGTGGTAATGAGTAATGTCAACCTTGATCAGAGGCGGCTTACATAGCATTTGAATTTGTATAGGATGCATAGTAATTACTTTGCAAAGCAATATTTAATTGTTTTCTAAAGTGGTAATTAGAACGACTAATTAGGAATTATAAGAATTGATATGAGCATCAGTGTCCATGGAAGTCTAACTTATTAGTAAATTTTGACAATTAGTGCCATCTGTTTACTTACCCACTAGGGTAGAGTGTTGAAGATCATAGTCAAGCCAGAAAGTCCCGTTATCTTGCAGAAAATACCATGGTTAAAGTTTTTAGCCACTCCCTTTCAAAGACATTTATTTTCATTTAATTTATTTTACTTTATATGCATGGACTTTTGCTCCATGTGTGTCTGTGCACCACATGTGTTCCTGTTCCTGAGGTCAGAAGAAGATATTAGGTCAGCTAGAATTTGAGTTATGGATGGTATGCGCCACCATGTGGGTGCTGGGAATTGAACCCAGATACTCTGGAAAAGCAACCAGTGCTTTTAACCAGGGAGTCATCTCTTTAGCTCCTAGGTTATCTTTTTAAAACAAAAACAAAACAAAACAAAACAAAAAAAACCCAAGAAGGCCTTCTTTTTAAAATTTTATCCTTAAAAGAGGACATAAGTATCTTCTTTTGATATAAAATCTTGATCTGCTTGGAGATAATGACGAGGCAAGGTTAGCTGATACTCTGGAGCTGAGAAAAGTGAGATTCTTCAGAATGTATACTTATTTATATATTTATATAATTATGTAATTATTATATAAATAAATATAAATAAGTATGTTTATATAATTACATAATTATCATATGTACACACATATGTTTATATAGTTATGTAATTATATAGGTATATAAAATACATAATTATATACTTATACTATTTATATCATGTCTATGATTTAAAACTGAAATTTCTGTTTGTTTTTAACATCCCTTTAAGAATTATATGTAATTTCTAAAGCCTTCATTAATCTTTTTACACACTGGTAGGTCTCTCTTTATATTTTTAAATGCTTCTTTTATTTCAAGTAAATTAGGTTGATCTCTTAATGGTAATCAATTTTATTGATGAGGAATTCTGGTTTAGTGTGGAAAAAAAATTGGAATATCAAGTGTTTCCCGCTGGGGAAAACATAAAAGCCTACTTGTCTTTAGTTTGATTTGCCCATTTCCCAAATTCTTTTAAGTTGAATTAACACAATTATCAAACATTACATGAGCTGGAGTATCAAATAGAAGTATTTCCGGAACAATTCTTCGTCAAATCTCTCTTTTCCATTTTCTACTAACAATAACAAGCTTCTTCACGGAAGTTGGGGTCTGTGTTTGGGTTAGATGTATATATTTGCTATGGTGAGTAATTCCCTCAGCTCCCACCGAGCTCAGCTATTCACACTGTGCCTCAGGCTTGTTCTGTACTTTACAGAGAACAGGAGGCTCAAGACACTAGGTAACCAATCTCTGTGTGTCTTCCTGAGTCAATAAGTTCTTTCCACCCTGCAAGAGAGAGTGTGCTTTGTGAAACACCGAGATTGCATCTCCAATGCTGTCGGGCTGGAGGCAACAAGTCCCTCTTATCTTTAGCATCTCTATGATCAGGTGCTCAGGGATTCATAAACCGAAGGCCACAGGAAAGCAATAGGCAGGGAGGCCGCAGAAAATGTAGACCTGATATTCTAGGAATAACAGGAGGGAAAGGCTAACTGTTAGCCAATCAACAAACACTCCAGAGCAAACAAAACCAGAATGCTCTGAAGCTGAGTGCTTGGGACAAAACGGATATCTCAAATGGAACGGCTGAAACAAACAAAGCAGGATCCTAACAACCAGCTCAGAATAAACCAACAGACTGTTTACCAAACCAAGGGAGGGTGGAGCCTTGGAAAGAACTCAGTAACATCCACCAGGGAGGTGATGTTGAAGGACGAGGTGCAAGGGACCATGCACATACTAGGTACCAATCCAGGAGGCTCCTCCAGTGAAACTGCATCATCCCTGGGGCTCCACACTGGGTGCCAAAAGCTTTACACACAGAAACACAGCTCTGATCACAAAGGGAATGAATTTCTTCTGGAGTCAAATGTGGGTGACACAGTAGTGTACGTTTGGGGTATCTCAGATGCCATGTTCCGATGTGACAGTCGTTTGGGGTAGTGTTTTTTCTTTTGTCACCCAGCTTGATCTTACAGTTCTAATTTCATTTGGAGTGGCTAGCTCCAATTCTTATGTAAAAAAAATTTTATTTGTGGATACTGAGTTAATCTGTTTTATTATTCTAGCATTATACCAGATTTAGTTTGGACAAGTATGTGGAAAGCCACATTTTAGAAGCAATTAGATAACAATATAGCATTCCTTTAACTCTTCTTTTAACAAGGTTGCCTTCTGAGGTGTACCAAATACTGATAGGTGGTACAAACAGGAGATGCCATCCATCAGAAACCAGGATTCTATGGGCCTTGTAGTCATAGCCCAATCCTCCCTTTTCTTTTCATGGTTAGAAATAGAAATGGGGTTCTAGAATAAATCACTGTAATGCTGTCACTTCCTTTTTATTATCACACTACAACTACTGTTTAATTTAAACAAATTTATTTGTACTGTCTTTAGTTGTATGTGTCTGTGGATAGCTATATACACATGAGTGCCGGCACCTGCAGAGGTCAGAGGGGTCAGACTCTCCTGGAAGTGGACGTACAGATGGCTGTGAACAGCCTGATCTGGGTGCTGGCATCCGAACTCGGGTCCTCTGGAAGAGCAGCCAGTGTGCTTAACTGATGAACTGACTCCAGCTCAGGTAATATTTATAAGTCCTGGCTAATTATAATATGCAACTACTTAAATATTTAATTAAGGGACATCTGGTTAAGACAAGGAACGCCATTAATGTTGTTATTACAGACTGATGCTTTCTGCATAATTTGGATCAGAAGAGTTAATGCAAATCTCTGGGTTTCTCTAGCTGGAGTAAATGAAGAGAAAGTTACTTTCTTTCTTAAACATCTGAGCATATGATAGGGTCTTTTACAATGTGTTGTATCTTAACATTTTAACATCAACAGAAACACAGTACCGTGTGTGTGTGTGTGTGTGTGTGTGTGTGTGTGTGTGTGTGTGTACTTAACCTTTTACTTAACAGGAAAAAGTTTATTCAGTTGTTTTAAGAATCTGGGCTATTTCAAAACTAGAGTTGTTTGTTTGTTTTTTTTTTTTTTTAATGAGTTTTTGTGAATTTAAAATCTAGATTTCCTTTATCCAATTTATACTGAATCACGGTGAGAAAAGTGAGTTTTACAAAGACCGAAAAGAAAGACACTTGAATCTTTTAAACACAAAAGCTAGGCATAAGCAAGGTGGAATCCGAGATAAGCAAATAGTCACAAACTTAATGACTAATGCGAGGACACCACAGCATTATCATGTACAGCGTCATTGGAAACAAGATTAGCCTTACTTTCCTACCTAGGGATGTACAAGTGATCTAAGCACTGGAATTAAAATCTAAATCTGAAAGGATTTAGGAAATGTAAAGATGGGGAGGAAGCTCAGTTCCTAGGGGTATTTGGTTGTCAGTGGCATTGAAGGTGGGCGGCAGCAAGCGTCATGAGCATGTATGTTCTTAGATGCAGTTGGCATGTGTTGGATGTGGAGACTGGGAGTCTAAAACATCTCCTACAGTTTTGTAACCCAGGTGTTGCTTAGCAGCAGCCGGGCACTCCCTGTCCTCTCATAAGGATGGAGGCTCCTCTGTGATGTCCTTTTGTCTTGTACTTGATGACATCATCTGATTGTCTTTATCCCTTGAGGAGGGTTTCGTAACCAATTCTGATTTTTTAAAAAACTATCACATTTTAAGCTCCTTTTTAATTGTATACATCTTTATATGACAGAGATGGCTCGTACTCTGTACTTAGCTTTTGTAGGATAGTAAATATTTGCTTTGCAGAGAGATATGAATGTTTTCAAAAAGAAGTAAATTTTTTTTAGCAGAAAGCCCAAAGATGTAGTTAACTTTGATAATTAATTAGCATGATAGTTTGTCCAATAAGTCAAATTTTAGGAACAAATTTCAAATTTGTCCATTAAAGCGAGTTTCACAATCATTACTTAATTTTAGTAGAAACCTCTCAAGTAGGAGTTGCTCCTTAAAGAGAATTTTTCTCACAGTTAAGACAGTATTTAACAAAGCAAAGGCTTTGCCCAATGAGGAAACATATAAAACATAAAAATAAAATCTAACCACAGGTTGTAAATGCTTCACAGTAACAGAATAAAAAAAAAGTCCTTATTTATCTATGCCTTGCATTTAAAGATTTTATACTAAGAATATTTATGAATAAATTAGGTCATACGCTTTTTATGTTGATCATGACTATTACATAAATAAAATAAAGTTTTAATTTATATATTTTAATTTAAAACCTGTTTTGAAAGGAGATTTTATCAAAATCAATGTATAGAGTGTTACATTTTATAGCTTAAAGAAGCCTTTATCTTATGAATCCAGTGACTATTGTTTTATACAAAGAAATAACATTTAAATATTTTATTAAGCATTCAATAGTTTCAAATATATCATTTTGATACTTTTAAGAAATCTGGAGTACTCAAGTATGTAAGGCAGTATGTATTTATTAGTGTTCTTAATAAATCACCAAAATGTTCGATAGCCACATCCCATCCACTCTGAAATTAATTTTTAATTTTAGAATTTAAAATATAATCTTATTTTTCCTTATTTTTCCCTTTCTCCTGAATTTCTCTAACACACACACACACACACACACACACACACACACACACACACGACCTACCATTTAGTATTGGATAACTAATTGGGATACTTTCTCCGGGAACACTATTTTCTCCCACTCTTATCATTCCTTAGTCTCCTGTGGTTCTTGGTCCAAAGTTGAGCTTTTCCTTTTCCATGTTATCATGTCTGTTGATGTCATCCTTATTCAGGCTTATTTAGGTAGTTGTATTGTTGAGTTTTCAGGTGTAACTTCCCTGGCGTTTCTAGGAGATGCAATCTCACAGCAGACATTCTGTTCCTTTGGCTCTTACGATCTTTCTGCCTCCTCTTCTGCCATGATTCTTTTAAGCCTTAGGTGTAGGAGTTTATTACAGAAGGATCAGTAGTTTAAGTGAAATTATTCTGTCTGGTCTGGCAATGCTTCTCTCAAAACCTTAGACTATCTGACACCAGGCATGAGAAGCCCTCTTATAAGTTATTGGTTAGGAAGTCCAAGAAACGCCCCAAACACTACAGGTTATTGTTGCCCTTGGTGCCTCAAAAAGGTTGGAGATAAGTCTCTATTGCTGAAGATGCCTGTGTTTCAGATATAGAACTAGGAGGAGATGAGCTGGATCTGACTTAAAAACATCCTCCTTGGGATGGATTTAGTTTTTATGGCACCAAAATGTACCATACAAGCTTCTGAGGGAGGAAAGCTACCAATAGTCTTACCCAGCTATGATGCCTATGAACCATAACTACCATTTCACAATAAAACCTAAGGGTACAATAGTGGCACTTGCATCTTGTGGTGACAAATAGTTCTCTAATTGAACTTAAAACCTGTTTAACAAGAGGGAAGTCAGTCCTGATATGGAAAATCTAGATGTTTACCCAGGGCTAGTGCGGTCATGGATCTTGGAGAACCTGCAACCACCACTTTGCTAACGCAGTATAATTTCTAACTGCATTCCAATTATGTATCTTCATACCTACAGATAAGAGAAGTTCTTACCCTTCAACACAGGAACTTCTCTTTGTACAGATAGAGATCATTACAGAAAAGCCACAACCAATCAAATCACAGAAAACAAGTGATGGTGTTGTGCTCAGTCTCAGTTGGTCCCTGCTAGAAGTTTTAATTGCTTTGACATTGTATTAAGATACAGAAGTAGACATCTGTGTCTTTGCAACTTAAAAATATGGAAACAAATTTAAAGTAGTCAAGGCAGCCTGACATTCCTAGAATGTTGATGAATCAGAAGCTCATACAAAACTGACACCTGCGTATATTATTGATTGAAAAATTGATGGTTCCCAAGATCAGTGGAAGAAGTCAGTTTTCTTTAACAGATACTGATGGAAAGACTGAATATAAATAGGAAAATGTCAGGATCTACACAAAAATGAACTCAAATTAGATTGTAAATGTTTTAAAACCTATATTTATAAAACTACTACAAATAAACAGGAGAAAATCTAAGTTCGAGGTAAGTGAAGATGTTTTAGGGCCAAAGTAAAACGTTATATATCAAAGAAAATGACAACTGTGTGTGAAAGCGTACGTAGGTAATCCAAGCACTTGGAAACCAGAGGCAGGACGGAGAAGTCACAGCCTGCCTGAGCTCCATAGTGAGAATCTGGGTTAGGTCACTGAAGACTGGGCATGGAACTCAGTAGTAGGGAAGTGTCCTAGCATGTGTTTCATTGTTAGTCCTGGAACAGAAGAAAATAAAAGAGAGGAGAGCAGGGTTGAGAAGCATAAAGGAGAGGAGACAGCTAGGAGGAGAAAGAAGGGAGGGTGGGGAAGTGGTGGGGGAAGGGAAACGATGAACTGAACTTCACTAATGTGAAAATCTTCTAGCCTTCTAAAGAGAAACAAAATATTAAAAGACAAGTTAAACTAATGGAAAATATTCACAATGCATGTATCTGATGAATGACCAGCATCTTATAATATATGAGATATAGTCTATATTCCTCAGTTTTTACTCTCATCCCTCCTCTCTCTGTATGTGTGTGTATGCTCATATATGCATGCATGCATGTGTGTATCAACAAGCATAAACTTATATTTCGTGTACTATTGACCATAGTCTTACTGGTTTCAGGAAAGCTAGTCTGATACTCAGGATTTCAAACTGAATAAAGATATAAGATGATATGGCAAGAATACTCTCAAAGCACAGCCGTGTGAGAGTGGTGTTCTTTGGGCTGAGTATTTAGCTGTCCCAGAGTGAATGCTTATAGCTACATAACGGGGAAGCAAATAAAATAGAGAGTCGGCACATCTGTGTATAAATGAGCTTAACACGAGTAATCAGAGGAAAACGTTAAGATCCACATTTGGGCTGAGGATGTAGGTCAGTTGGTCGAGTGCTTTTCTAGCCTCCATGAAGCCCTGGGTTTGAGCCTCAGCACCACAGAATCTGTGGAAAGCAGCACACAGCCACAGTCTCGGTGTCCCAGAGGCAAATGTGACAAGGTGAAAGTTTCACCGTCATTCTCAGCTACATACTGAGTTGGAAGATTGGTGTACAAGGGGATCTTGTATCTAAAAACAAGAGAAAAAAATCGGATGCTACTATACAATAAAGTGACTAAATTACAAATTGATGATTCCAAGGGTTAACATGGATATGAAACTACACAGCATGGAGCTGAGGCTTACAAAAACATACATCTAGATATGCAAGGACTGGTAGAAAAATGTTCTTGGAAGCTTTTATTAGTAACATCTCCAAACTGACCAAAAAATTTTTTTCAAGTACAAATACCAATTTATTGCTGGTACATTATTTCTATAGCACATAGGGCAGCATTTCCTTTTTTCTTTCTTTTTTGTAAATTGGATATTATATTTACATTTCAGATTTTATTCCCTTACCCCATTCCCCACCACCACCCATGAACCCCCTATCCCATCCCCCCTCCTCCTGCTTCTATGAGGATGTGCCCCCACCTACCTCCCCACTCTCACCTCCACACCCTCGAATTCCTCCCCCCACTCGGAGTCCAGCCTTCATGGGACCAAGGATCTCCTCTCCCACCCATGCTCGACAAGGCCATCCTCCCCTTCATGTACAGCTGGAGTCATGGGTCCCTCCCTATGTGCTCCCAGGCTGGTGGTTTAGACCCTGGGAACTCTGGTTTGTTGGTCTTGTTGCTCTCCTCATGGGGCCACAAACCCTTTCAGCTCCTTCAGTCTTCTCTCTAACTTCTCCATTGGGAACCCTTGATCAGATCAATGGTTAGCTGTGAGCTTCTGTCTCTGAATATGTCAGACTCTGGCAGTCCTCCAAAAATTATTTTTGAACAGATAAGTAAATGCTGGTAGATCTATCTACACAATGAAATATATGATGGCTAATTGTATATGTCAAACTGGTGATGCACTGATACAAACATTAATTTTTTTTCAGATGGCGCTAACAAATAACTTGTTAATTTCTAGTGAACTAGATGATCTCCATATGGCCACAAACATCATTGATCAGGTTAAAGACTATAAAGTTTGGCCTCCCACAAGGGTCAGAGAATACTGTGAAGAGTCTTCAGCATGAGGTCTTCCTTAAATCTTCAGTCTGCTGGTCTACCCTGACAATGTGGAGGCTCATTACTGTCTGCAATTACACGATACAAAGGCTTACAATGTACTTCTTTTTCTATGTGGAAAGAGTAGATGGATGTATAGGTAAATGATAGAAACAGATTGAGTATAGATAGATACATAGATAGATGATGATGATGATGATTATGACAAAGGTAGATAAATGATAATAAAAAGTGGGTGGATAGATAGATAGATAGATAGAAAGAAAGAAAGAAAGAAAGAACTGGTTTTGTTTCTCTGAAGACCTCTTTTTTTGTTTTGATTTTTTTGTTTTCTGTTTTTTTGTTTTTGTTTTTCGAGACAGGGTTTTTCTGTGTAGCCCTGGCTGTCCTGGAACTCACTCGGTAGACCAGGCTGGCCTCGAACTCAGAAATCCACCTGCCTCTGCCTCCCAAGTGCTGGGATTAAAGGCATGTGCCACCACCGCCCGGCCTCTGAAGACCTCTTATTAGTGTTGAATACATCCCAGCAATTAAAAATGGATAAACTGCTTTTACATGTCATGCTATATAAAAAGTCATGTGAGTGAAAGTAGCCATCTAATAGACAGCATGCTCTAGTTCCATTATGTGAAACGCTATGAAAGATCCAACTTACCTTTACCAAAAGAAACCAGGTCAGTTGTTTACCTGGGATGGACATGGACAGTATTCAGTAGTATGTAGTGCCAGGAGACTTTTCCCTTGGGCCCAAGGGAAGCTCTAGCCACCGACAGTGATTCTTCTGTCAGCAGAACAGAGAAAGGGAGAGGCAGGTGAGGAATGCTGTACCCAGGGTCTCACAGCAAAGGTGAGCTGAAGGCGGCTTCACTTCTATCCACACTTGACCAGCCACATCTCAACCACATACCCCATGAAGAAGGTGAGTGCAGCTGGAAATGACAGATTGTGCTTTGCAGAGTGTCTACATGCAGAGCTAATATGAAAGACTTCCGTACCGAGAGGGAACAAACCCAAAACAAGCACCGAAGAACAAGTGCAGCAATCATTATCTGAACAGGAACAACGTCATACAGAAATTCCATTCCTTCTTTTAATTCAGTTAAGTACTGGGCATATTATAAACACTCAATAAACTTATGGCAAATGACAAATGAACCAGCAGCATCTATGAGGATAATGGTTTCTTTCTTCCCACAATCATTCAGCACAGAGGACTGGAAAACTTATGGACTGTTGTTTCCTAGCAGTCAAAGATAGAAATAGTTCCATTTATTTTATAATATCTTTATCTCTTAAAACTCATTTTCCTGCTGTCATACTATCTCCTCCTGAATCCTTTAAAAATGATTGCTTGTACTCCTGATATTTTTACTGGAAGATGCTCAGGCCAGAGGACACCACTTTCTGTTGCTTTTGCTTTGGGAGCAAAGTCACCATTGTCATAATTAGGGAACACAACCAGGGAGAAAGCACACAAAACCCCGTATTCCTTCTACAAATCACATAAGGTCTTCTTATACCTCAACTGACACGAACATCCTGATCACAAGTCTTGATGGAGCACCCTAATAATTGTGTGAAAGATGAGAGAAGTAATTGTAAAGTCGCAGGCTTCTCTAATAGGTACAAAGACAGAGTCAAGCAGCAGTGAGACGGGCAAGAATCAGAAGCCAATAACCTCCAATGTCATTCAGTTACGGGTGGCAGCCAATGTGGAGTTATTTCAATATAGAAGTCAGACAAGCAGAAAGAGATATCAACAGGAAGCCAGCTGGAGTAGGAATGTCCTTCTGCAACGTTGTAGTTGTCCGATACTATCTGAGGAGGTAAGTGGACACCAGAGAAGGAGACACTAACGACAGCATTAGCGGGAGGATTAAGACACCACTCACATTGAAGTCATTGATATCCAGGTAAATCTGGTATATAATGAGTTAATTTTAATGGGAAATTTATTATTTCAAATCATACCCTCAGTGGGTCCCGGTGCAGCCAGGGTCAGATAAACACACCAAAATTCACAGCAACAATGTCTAAAAATTTTAGAACTCACAAAAATGATTAATTAATAATGTAACTTACTAAATAGTTGAATATGACAAGAGAATGAAAGAAACACGGTATAATTTGAGATACACATTAATTAGTAGAAGAAACATTATTTTTCATAGGAATGTTCCCTCCTGAAAATATAATACATTCCCAGTGTTTAACTTGTGTATATTTCCTGCACATGTGAATAGTTACAGAAAGCCTGGGGTTAGATTTTATTGGGTCATTTTTTGCCACAGGTCCATCGTCGAGGCCAAACATTCTGCTCTAAAACATGCCAAATGCTGCTTAGTCAGGTGTGGGTCACTTGACTACTCTGAAGCCAAAGGATAAAGTTACTTTACTGGGGCACACAGACTGCGATAGTTGTGAGTGTTTCTGCTGTGTAAGGAGGCAGAACAGCCACCACAATAACTCTGCATAACAGCAGCAATAACAGTAATAGCAACAACAAAAACAACAATATACAAATCCCTCTTTGTATGTTACAGAGCCTGCAATCAGCTTGTACATGTTGGGAGTGGCCATAGATGGTTTTCATATTTAAAGTTGAGGTCTTTTGATGACCACAGTTTGGCCTTTTTGACGACTGGACCCTCGTTATGAATCACTATGGCTGTGCTGCTCTGTAAAGCACGAAGTCTAGAGTCTGTCTTCATCTTTCCTTCCTCTTTGTCTAACAACTGTCTCTTTGTTGCCACCAGTTTTCTTGCTTCTAATTTCTCATCTCCTCTACTTTGTGTGTGTGTGTGTGTGTGTGTGTGTGTGTGTGTGTGTGTGTGTGT
>JANHMN010000006.1:31178217-31194979 GCA_030674055.1 Rhabdomys pumilio | reverse complement strand
GTGTGTGTGTGTGTGTGTGTGTGTGTGTGTGTGTGTGTGTGTGTGTGGTGTTGTTTGTTTGTTTTTATTTTGTTTTTTAATCTGCTTGGAGCAGGAAACCAGAAAATCCATTCTTGTTTGACTCAAAAGAAACAATCTCTGGATAAAATCTCACATGTGTGCAAGGAGGAAGAGAGGCTCTTGTAAGTCCACACTTGCGTTTTATAGCATACATGTACAGGTGCTCATGCACGTGCATGCATGTGTACACACACACACACACACACACACACACACACACACACACACAAGTCCTGGAAACTCTTTTCCTCTACTTCAAGTGTATTTGATTTTCATTTACCTAAGATGCCTGAGTTTTAACTTAAAATTGTATCTTTTCCTTCATCCATGACAAACAAATCAGTGATCATTAAAATCAAACCACTTGGCTCTACAGGCTCCTAAATGAACTGGTTTCCTCGCGGTAGTTAACGACCAGATCACAGGAGTCCCTGATCCTTACTTTGTTTCATGCTCAGCTGTGCTCATGAGCCTTTCCTGAAGTGGATACTTTGGTACCGTGACCAGGATGGCTACACTGCAGCCAAGTAGATAGAAGTGAGCCCATAAACAACGAAAGAAGTGACTTACTTTGTGGAAATGCATAAAACTGGCACCCTATGCGGTACTTCGTATTTTATAGAATACTTCAGACTATTGAGAAGATACATTCTGATACAGTTCATATTAATTTTCATGTTTTTGAAGCACACACCACCTGTTTTATTGAAGAGAAACCACACACTTAAAGAAAATGCATAGATGTGGGTGAATAAAATAGATGTGTCAAATGCTTGTCTTTCATAACACACTTAGAGGTACATTGCTACCAGCCTCAGATTTTTAGGCATTATCATTAAGTGACAGAGGTCTTATGAAATTGAGAAAACACATTCTCTCAGCCAAGATGTGTCGTGGCACCCCACAGGCCTAATGGACCTGTCACCTTCTTTAGAGACGGTGTAGCTGTATCCTTGTGTCACTCGGGCTCCAGATACACGCTTCCGTTATTTCTTTATTCACATGCCAAAACAACACATTTTTCATCCACTCCTTACTGTTTTAATCAACATGTAAAGGAAGAGAGAAGTAGGGGCTCCATCCAAAAGAATGATAATTTAGTTCAGTGCTACTCTCTGTCAGATGAGCCTAAAATAGTCATTCATCACTCCCCAACACTATTGGGATCACTCTACCAAAATAGTGATCAGAATGTTTAAAACGCTTATTAAAATAAATCTTTCAAGACCTTCCTGCATAAAAAAAGGATTATAAGGCTTAAAATAAATCTCTTTTCTTTAGTCATTGACTGACACATGGCTTTATAGATCATTCCTATTTCTCTTCTGAGAATAGGAAAATGAGAGACATTTTGAGGGATTATTTTTTTTTCAATTAAAATGAGTTGGAGGAAGCCAAAAAATACGCCACTTCCCTACAAGGCACTCAATTCTCCAGCGGTTTTATTTTTAGGATAATTTTAAAATGTGCACTCTCTGGTATCATCGTGTTTTCCAACTGTAGTAGACACCATCTAGAACAAGGCATTTTATATACATATGTAAGATGTTAATAAGAGATTGCAGCCAGAATTATGATGGTTTCTGTTAGTGTTGGTGTGCGTGTATGTTGTTGATTTTGCTGGGGGAAGCAAGGAGAAGGATTAGAGGCACGTATCACAGACTATCCACGGTGTTTCTGTACCACTGTTGAGGGATGGTTGTCACACTGTGGCTCCTCCTTTATAGTTCCTGTGTTACGTCATGCTAAAAATAAACAACAATATCCCCTGTTATAAAAGGAGCCCAATCCTGACGCGGTTTATAGTGAGTACCATTCAGAAGGTCATAGCATTAAGCTGTAGACTCTGATGCATTCAAAATGACAAGGGATGTTTTTTAATTAAAAACATCCAAAAATTGGTTTTTTTCAGGGGGTCTTGTGCCTAATATAGATAGAAGTGTTCATGGAATACAATTCTAGTTGAATTATGTTTATACTCTGGAGTAACACTTATTTTTTATGACAGTGATTCAGAAATCACTGGGAAGTTTGGTGGTTTATGGGTTACTGCCGTGTGCTGTCATTCCTCTTGTTCAGCACAGGTGTTTAAGTTCTATCTACTGGACATTTTGAAAAATATGAACTATCTGAATTCTGTGTAAAGAGGAGTTTAAAATAGTTTAATATTCTGCTACAAGTGAAAAACCTATTCCTGGCTTCATGATGTCAAATCACTGCCCTGAAATTAGGTGTGTTGTAATTATTCAAAAAAATAATAAAAGACTTTGATGGCACAATTAAAAAGAAAATCTACACTCTAGAAATAGTCACCAGTTTTATTCAAATTTATTGCTTTTGTTTTCTTTATTTTAATAATGTACATTCCACAACTATAAGTAAATATAATGAGTAATTTATAAGAAAAAAGATGAAAATTTAGGGACAAAGATTTAGACACTTTAGAGAAAGAATATATGTTTTTATATGCTGATGACAGGAAAAAAGAAAATTCCATTTGTGATAGTTTGAATGGGAAATGTCCCCCACAGGCTCAGGTATTTTTAGCATCTGGTCGTCAGCTGGCGAGTCTCCAAATTCTACAGTAATCATTCAAGCACTTGCCTTTCTAAGCCAATGCAAGGCATACCAATATGGAAGAGATGTGCATGTCCTTTTAGACCCAGTTTATAGGCTTTCTGAGCATTGACAGACTCACATTGATGTTAACAGAACTATCACAAATGCAATGTCCTAAATGAAAGACTCTGGATCTCTCTATGTGTGTGTGTGTGTGTGTGTGTGTGTGTGTGTGTGTGTGTGTGTGTTTAAGTCTGGTTTTGTTTGAAATGAGATGTTTGAAAAGGATACAATTAACTTCTATAGAGAACACTGACTGGAAAATCGATGAGTTATGTAGTTCTCTTCCCTAAGGACCTTCTGCAATATTTATTTTGGACAGTGTTTGATTTCTTATGATGAATCATGAGTTCTTTGCAGGGAAAAAAATACATCTAGGTCCCCAAGCCAAAATGATTACAGCTGAAAAAAATTGGCTCTTTTCTTGAAGATTAAATTAAAAACACAATCACCAAAACTTGCCTAGAGAGGGATCCGCTTCCTAAGACATGTGAAAAAATTTCATTCTCTGAAGTGTAAAGTGAAAACAAATAACTTGTGGTTCTCAGTCTATTGTTTATAAGCCATTCTTCATTTGAGTAACAAAGTAAGTTTATAGTTCACTCCTAATTCATTTATTAGAATCTCAGACATTTAACTTTGCAAAATTATGAATATGCTATGTAGATGTCCAGAAAAAAATCATTAGATAGAATTATAGGTATGCTAGGTAGATGTCCAGGAAAAAAACATGTAATTAACTTAATATTCTCCACTGGTTTAACTTACTAAGCACCAATTGGAAAACTTCAGGCATTCACTCTTACCTTCCACCTTGTTTGAGATAGATCCTCTTGTTGTTCGCTGCCTCACACTCCGGGTGAGTGGTCCATAAGACTGCAGGGAATCTCCCGTCTCTGCCTCCCATCTTGTCAAAGGAACACTGATGGTGCCGATGTGCACTGTTGCATCTGACTGTGCATGGGTTCCGGTGATCTGAATTTAACTCCCCATATTCGCACAGCAAGTACCTTACCCTCCCTCATCCCTGTCAAGGCTCAGAAAACAGCAGAAGAGAAGGCAGAAAGAACTTAAGAATTGGAGGATAGACAAGGGTACTTTGAGATGATGTCTATATATCACATGGATATAGTGTTCAAAGGAGACCTGAGCTAGATCAAGTCAGCCAAGATTTCAGCAGGAATATGGAAGGGTCTTACAAGGCCCCACCCACAACTGAGGAACTATTGGTGGTTGATAGACACTGGGGGAGAGGAAACATTCTTTTTGAAGATATGGCCAACTAGTACATGTCCCATACTCCAGTAAATGACCCCACAAGCCTGCACATTTGAGAAGCTCAATTGGATCGAATGGGTGATTCTAAAACAGAAGACACATGAAGTTGGAGGTGGGGGGCAGGGAGTATGAGAGGGAAAATGGGTGGTGATCCTATAATCCTTATCTCATCATATGTATGAATGGAGGTCTCAAAATTAGATTTACAGAATCATTCAGCATGACTAAGTTGGCTTCAGTCCAGATGCAAGAATATTTCAATAAACACTAAGCAACAGAAATCACACGATTATTTCAACATCTAAAAGTCTTTGACAAAATCCAACATTTCTTCTTGATAAAAGCCTTAGGAAAGAGGAATAGAGAGATTATATCTCAACAAAATACAAACTATATATGGTAAAATATTGCCTATATCATGCTGGTGGAGAAATCTCCTAATAAGGAGGAAGGCCAGTGTCTCCATTTCTACACAATATGTCACTTCAAGTCTCAGCTAAAAGCTGAGAGAAGGAGAAGAACACAGCCATTCCAGCCAATCAGTGAGCTTCGGAATCCCTGTCTCTGAAAGAAGATGAAGAGCAGTTGTGGAAGACACCATGCATTGACCTCTAGCCTCCACATGCATACATATGGATATGCACTCTCACTTAACACACCTGTGCACATATGAACACACACATAAACATGTGTGCACATATACTCTATTCTCTCCATCACACACACACATGCATACACATGCAGACATGCATGCACACCACACATGCACATATACATGGACATGTGCACACACATGAGCACACATATGCAGTGCACACATGTACACAAACATGCACACACATGCAAAATTGCCTAGTGAATAGATAGAATAGCTAAGTGCAGACATAAGAGAGAATTCTTATTGCCTTTGCAGACTAGTTAGCACTTTCTCAAGTCTGCTCTGGATAGATAGATACTCTAGCAAAAGTTAAATTGCAAGTAAAATTTAATTTTAAACCACCACTATTTTGCTACCTTTGTTTTATATTTTATCTCCTCTCAAAAACCAATTGTTTTAAAAATAGAAAAAAAAGAGATAGAGCATTTGTCCTCTTTTGATTTGTTTTGGTTTTTAGCAAGGTTTCACAGTCTATTCTTGTTTAGACTTGCTGAGTGTCTTACTTATTGGCATGAACTGCCACAGGCAGCAAGGTGTTTTTGGTAGGGTTAACCTGAATATGTCTTCAGGGCACATGAAAAATATCCCATTTCAATCACTGATAAGCACCCCTATGTTTTAGGCAAATTTGTTGTCCCTGTACCAAATCATATTCCACATTCCAGCAGCAAACACATACAGGCATATACGTGCACATGTGTGTGTGATGGAAAGAACAGAGCATACGTGCATGCATGTTTATGCAGGTGTTCATATGTGTGCAGGTGTGTTAAGTGAAGTGCATACGTGTCTGTATTGGCTGCTGGAAAGTAGAATAACAAGTTAGAAGAGATGAATGTGCATAGGTAATTGTCTTTAAAACATCATTAAAGCAGGCCCTTGCGTGTACACCTAAGTAGAAATTACCTAAATAAATTGATGTGGCTAAGCACTGTAATTAAATTTTCAATTGAACTCTTCTGCAAGACAAGATTACTTCAGAATGAAAGTGAATTTCTCTCAGCCATCTTAGAATCGTTTTTAGAAGCATTTACATTAGGGGTTTTGAGAAAGAATAAGGCGGCTTCATCTAAACCTCAAAAGATAAATAGGAGGAAAGGCAATCTGGTATATACAGAAGCTGGTATACACACTCCACTTTCCACAGGTGCAAGCACACACACACACACACACACACACACACACACACACACACCACACACACACACCAAACACACACGCACACACACACCACACACACACACATACACACCACACACACACACCACACACACACACACATCACACACACACACACACCACACACACACACACACACACACACCACACACACACACACACGCACACACACAACCCTTTATTCACAAGTGAACAAAACTGCTCTAGAGTATTATCTTTTCCTTTACTGATTTTCCTTAACCTAAATTCTTTTTTCCCTATCAAATTTTTAAAAATCTATATTATTTCAGCAGCTTCTTGGTTATTTCTTAACACATTATATTTACGCTCCCTTATTTCACAGAAATTATCTTTGTTGGGTCAAGATAAAATTGATACATTTCAAGGCTCATACATTTTCTCCGTAATCTAAACATTTCTCTATAAACCAAGAAACAATCTACAGCCTCATTCCTGATTTCATATGGCCCAGGACCTTAGAATAATTTAAACATTTGTAAATGTTTTTTTTTAAATTCAGACAGATAAATAATATCTGAATTCAGATAAAATATGGTTGATCCACAGCCACTGCTCCTTCTTGTCAATGCTACTTTTACACATGGGTGGCAGAGCTGAATAGTCACCGTAATGACAGAGTAGCCACAAGGTCCAATGTAATTAATCCTTAGGTAGGCGGGTAGGTGGGACCGAAGGAGGAAGACAACTATATCCTGTAGCTGTGTCGGGTGCCCCTTTTGTGGCCAAACACAACTACAGACAGGTTCTTTTCCCTGTATCAGAAATACAGCCGACTCTCCAGTTGCTTACACGTTTGTACCAACAAATGATCTATGCCCTCAAAACACCCTGGGTTCTTTGTAACAGCACTTGTATTGTAGTTTTGGTCCCCTTTATCCACCTTTCAAGAGGATCATAGGGCAAAACACACTAAAAGGGGGAGATAACTTACTGTGATTTGAAAAGTAGAAAGAGTTGTTTTATTTTAAACAGATCCCAACGGGCTAATAACAAACCTCTCTTTTAGGACTTGCTTAACTAAATTTCTGTTAAAGTGTCTATGTCTCTGACTGGAGAAGACAAGAACCAAGGAGATATCTTCATCTGTTAACATAGCCAGGTGGTAAGATGAGTCTTCTAGAAAATTTGCAATTTCCCAACTGCTTTTCCTTAGCTACTGTGAAAATCAAATAAAATGTGCCAGGTACTTGAAATGTTATCTGTCTCACTGCTACTATTCAGGTCAGTGTCAGTTTGCTCCCATGATGTCATCTCTGTCTTCCACCACTTGTTAGATATGTGTGTCCCTTAAGGTCAACCTGTACTTCTTCATCTACTTTTTATCCTCAAACCCCATTCCATCCTGTAGCCTTTGTGGTGGTTGACAGTGATTTGTCAACTTGACAGGATCTAGAATCTCAGGAGATGCAAGCCTCTGAGCATATTTGTAAGGAATAATCTAGATTAATTCAAGCGGAAAGTCACACACTGACAGTGGGCGGCACCATTCCCTAGGCTAGGCTCCCAGCCTGAGTAAAAAAGAGAAAGTAAGCTAAGCAACAGGCTTCAATACCCTCTGCCTCATCACTGCAGATACAAGGCATCCAGTTGGCTTCCCTCTCCAGTGACTGTGCTACCACACCTCCCTGTCCTGATGTATGCCTGGAACTGCAAGCCAAAATAAATCATTTGCCCTTGCATATTTTTTGTGAAATATGTGTATTTTGACATAGCAATGAGAAAAATAACTAATACAAGCCTCAGACATAATCTTGATGATAGCCACTGCCCCAAGGTACATGCTCCAGTTCAGATTATGCTTGTTTTGTATTTACTCCAGTAAAATAAGCTTAGCACAACCCAAATTAAACTCCTTCCTTCTCTAAATTTTGTTCCTTATTTGTATTCTTAATCTCTAGGAATAGCACAGCCCTCTCTACCCAGCCACTAAATGAACAAATGTCTTTCTTTGTGTATCAATTTTATCCTTTATAACCATCTAATCAGCAAACTGCCTCAACTAACTAAAAAATTAGAGTTGGTTTAAAGTTGTTTTGATTGATTAGTCATGTCTTTTGGTGACTAAAGCCCACAAACTGGCATATAGATATACAGGTGTGTATGTGTCTCAGGTCTCACCATACACTTTATAACCATTACTTTCAGTCTTCTGAATTCCCTTAAGATTCCAGGTATAAAAAAAAAAAGATTCCAGGTATGGTGGTGTAAGACTGTAATCCCAGCAGTCAGGAGGCAGAGACAGGGGGACCTCTGTGAGTTTAAGGTCAGCCTGCTCTATATAGTGAGTTCCAAGACAGCCAAAGCCACAAAAACAAAACAAAACATTAACTTAACTTTCTGTCAGAAGTAGCTTTATATTTCTTTGCTCTCTATTTCCACCAGAATTAGCTTTTGTCTTCCTATCCAACAAGTGATATCTCAGGACTCTGGTGATTCTAATTTCCCATGATCCAGACACTAGAGTCTAACTGTTCACGATCCAATCATTTTTTCAAATAGTACTTGTTGAACATGTATAATGTGCCAACCCTCATGTAGATCAGTAAGACTGAAATATTGTTTGCTATGTAGAGATTACAGCTCAGGGAAGCAATCAGTAACAAAGAAAGAACCATCATACTTTTTCATTAAGCCACACTGGCAAAGGCATCATTTTGTACACAGTGGTACCTGCATGGTTAATGATCTTTGTCTGGGGTACACTAACCCTCAACACGTGGCTCAGATTCCTTCTCTTCTATTACTAGGTCCTTCTCCCGACTTGCTGTGGTCAGAGTAAATTCTGGCCTAGCGAATCTCCAAGTCAGTCTCTATTTTTTGTTATTTAAGCTCCATGTTCTACATTCCTCACTTTCTAGTCTACCTGAGCTGTGTTTTGGCGGTGGTGGTCGTGATTCTGGGGATCAAATCCAGAGCCTTATACACAGTGAGTTGTCACTCTACCACTGCGCTGTATCCTTAGCATGATACAGTTGGCTTTACCATGTGGAGTCTATGAAGTATCAATGCTATCGTGACTAACTAAAAAATTAGAGTTGGTTTGAAGTTGTTTTGATTAATTGATTAGTCATGTCTTTTGGTGACTAAAGCCCACAAACTGGTATATAAATTTACAGGTGTGTATGTGTATGTATATGTATATAACACATATTAATGTGTGTAATAAGCATTACTTTAAAATTAAAGTTTATAGGCTGGATAGATGACTCAAAGGTTAAGAGCATTGGTTATTTTTCCAAAGGTCCTGAGTTCAATTCCCAGCAACCACATGGTGGCTCACAACCATCTGTAATGGGATCTGATGCCTTTTTCTGATGTTCAAGCATACATGCAAGCAGAATACTGGATACATAATAAATAAATCTAGAAAAGCTTGTAAAAATATTTAAAATTTGTAAACAATTAATCTAAAAATATTCAAAGAGATAGAATTTTGCTCCTGAACAGGTACTGTAAGGAACAGACAGTATTTTCTTTTGCATTGTTAAACAGTCACTTTTAATAATGTGATTTTTATATTTTTATTCAGGAAAAGTCAATGGCTTGTGAAAAGATGTGTTCACCTATTAATGCTTAACTTTTACTATTAAATTTGATTTGCATTTTAGTATGTTTCAGTACAAATAAGTATCTTTACAGATGAATATTGAGGGTAAAATGTATGTTTTATATGAATAATATTTCTGAATGGAAATATCACTGTGTTTATTTGTTAGAACATAGTTGAATATTTGAATCTCAAATACCATAGTAAACAATTTTATTTGGAAATTAACAGGCAGGTTACATGAATTAAAATTTTCTTCCTTAGAATAATGTGGTATAGAAATTGATAATTTTCACTTGTTTAAAGAAATGCATATGTTCATGGAAGGCTATGTCTTAAATCCAAGCTCTCAGGAGCATGAAGTAGGCTGGTCACAAATGTGACAACAGTTTAGGATAAAAAGAGTTTAAAAACAGCTGGTCTACAAATCAAAACCTTCCCCGGAACAGTTGCATTTCTCCGACAGTGCCTGATAAGGCACTATGAATTGTAATTTCTCCAAGTTTATTTTTACTTTTTAAAAATTGATTCATGAACATGGATATTGAAGATCCAGACCATCTGCAAGAACTTTCTAGTATGAAGGAACAGATGCTACGGGTGCTTGGCCAGCTCAGTGCGACAGTCACACCTTAGCGTGACAACTTCTTTAAACTGAAATGTGTTCTTGCTTTCCTAATTGCTGTCATACCTGCTAAGCTGCGGGTGCAGCCAAGGGCCTCATCCGTAGCCTCCGGATTCACATGTTTCCTAGTGTGAGCCATTGATGCAAAGTCAGGGGAAACACGCCAGCATGTATTCTAACATCATATTTTCATGGGTTATCTTCTTTTCAGTGGGACTCCTGATGCCTGCTGGGCTCTATTAGATGTTTTGGACATCTTTTATATCTTTATGATTTAGCAGTAATGTTGGTTCTGATGTCGTGTAATATTTTCAGGACAAAAAGAATCCCATTTGTTTGTTTGTTTATATATTTAGTTAGAAACCAGGTCGTCCTATGCAGCCCTGGCTAACTTGGGACTCACTATGTAGATCAGACTGTCCACAGACTCACTGAGCTCCTCCTGACTCTGTCTCCTGGGTGCTGGGAGTAAAGTCAGGTCCCAACATACCTGGTTTTTCCCACATGTTTTGATATGGTGTTTGCTTTGTTACTCAGGCTAGCCCTAAATACTGAGACCAGAGGAGCTTCTGCCAGGGTCACTCAAATGATGAAAAGCTCCCCCCAAATAAACTATTTGCCACACAAGATCTCACACTTTTACCAATTTTATGAATAATTATTTTTTCCATCGTATAGATATTCAAGTCCGAGACCATGCAGAAAACTGACAGTGTTAGACAGGCTGTACAAGGAGTCAAAAATATAATTATGACAACAGCTATTTGACTTTACAAGATGTGCCAAAGGGGAGACTCAGGAAATTACCCAGTAGTTAGTTAGCATCAATACCAGGGAAGGAAAAGAACAAGTAATAACAGGACCGATCAAGAAGTACTTAGGCAAGGAGAAATTAATGAACCAGAAGCAGCATGAACTCATGCAGAAAGACTGGGGAACACAAACCAATTGGAAAGTATAAATACAAGGGCTGGGGGCAGAGGAACCCACACTTGGCAATTTTGTGTTATAGCAATAATCCTGTGAAAAAGTATAAATTAAAGTCATCACATGAGAGTAAAAATAAAATTAGCTTTTGAGTGGAAGCTGCGGTCTTTTGAAAACCTTGCTGCTCAGAAGACCGTTTTATCCCAATCGATGCTTCCTGCACTGAACTCCAAGCAGCACATAATGAGTGTTAGAGTATTAGCTCACCACCCGCCAACATGTTCCAGGCTTCCTAATAAGCGACTGTCAAGCCAGTCAAATACGGGCAATTTGTGAGGGCTATCTTTGGGAGCAAATCAAGGATGAAACCTAATAGAGATTAAGTTCTAAAAAGATGAAAACTCTTAGCCATCCAAGGCCCTCAGGTTGCTGCATTCATTTTTACCTTTTTCACAGTAATTTTATTCTACTTGAGAATTTCACACATGTATACTATATTTATATTGTTTACAGCTCACCCAGATCACCCTCCAATTCCTCCTGTGTATCTACACACACACACACGCACACGCACACGCACACGCACACGCACACGCACACGCACACGCACACAGACACACACATCCTACTGAGTCCATTTAGTGTTGCTTGCTGTATATGTCTTTAGGACTCACCACTTGGGTTTAAATTACCCTCCTTAGAGTAGACAGTCCCTTTCTCAGCAGTCATTACCTGCCATCAGCTCTTCATCTAAGGGTGGGTCACTTTCCCAAAGCAGTATAATTCTCAACTGCACTCTAAAAATACCTATCCTTATCTCATCTCTCTCTCTCTCTTTCACACACACACACACACACACACACACACACACACACACACACAAACTGTTTTGAAACTGTTTTTTTTCTTTTTCTTTTCTTTTCTGTTTTCTTTTTGCAGAGAACACTACATAAAACCATTTTTAACTTAAAAATAATTTGTTTGTATGTGAGGACTCGTAACACAGAATAGGAGTTGATGGAATGGAAAATATTTGGACTGTAGAGTCAAACTGAAGATTCCAAGTGAACCACAGGAAGGTGACGATTGGAATTTGTTCACTAAGAGCTTTCTCTAACCCAATGGAGCTCAGGTCAGTTCTAAGCATCTCTGCTCTAACAAGACATCCTCCGAGGCTGTTTACTAAGGAGCCTGCATAGATCATAAACCATGCAACTTAGTAGGAATATTTGTGTGTGATGGTGAACAGAGCTGGCTAAATGACAACCATCATGCCGATGTGAATAAACTGGCTTCCAGGAAAGACAAGACCACTCTGCAAAACTGAACCGACTTAAGATACACGGTAGAAAATGATTAGATTGTATGGTGAAATCATGATGGAAGTATCACTAAAACCAGCATTTCCTAGTCTCAGTACTTTTTCTTAGTCAATTAAACTCAAGTAGAATTTTGCAAATGTCACTCAATTATATGAAAATTCAACCTGAAAGTGTGCTGATTTCTTTACCCAGGAGAAATTATGCATACTTCACCAACAGTAGTGAAAATCCTAATTAATAACTGTGAGTGAATGAGGAAGGGTAAGAAGGAAGGAAGGAAGATTTGACCTAATAAAACTATCCAACATATATTGATCTTAATTACAGTCAGTGATTACAATTACGTCTGTTTTACCATACTTAATCATCTGATCCTCATTTGCATTGAGCTAAGCTCTATTATAAGAGACATTTACTGATGACTACACTGAAGCAGTTTGAACAACTTGGCCAACTCAAACAACTAGCAAATGGGATGCTGAAATCCCCTTATTATGAATGTGTTATGTAGCAGTTTCCTTCAAAGCCAAAAGTCTTCCATCTTGGAGGAAAACTTTCTTAGTCATAGAATGAAAGTGAAACACCAGGATATTTTAGGACAGGATGCTTACAAGGATGTGAGACAAGAAAAGGTGTTCTAGGGCTGTGATTCTCACCCTTCCTAATGCTGACCCTTTAATACAGTCCCTCGTGTTGTGGGGAACCCCCAACCACAAAATTATCTTTGTTGCTATTTCACAACTGTAATTTTGTTATTGTTATGAATCTTAATGTAACTATCCAATATATAGATGGTCTTCCGTGATCCCTTTGAAATTGTCATTTGGCCACTAAAGGGTTTGCAACCCATAAGTTGTGAACCACTGTTCTAGGGTGTGGTGAGACACTCCATTGTGCAGGGAAGCCCCCATTAAGAGAAAGTAAACAACTCAAAAATAGTTTTGGGTATCTCTGAAACTGATCAAATTTACTAAGCTGCTCCCTTCTTCCCTAAGAGTATATGAGTGAAGACTGAGTATCACTCTTAGACTAGGCAAGCTGTGACTTTGACACAAGCCTAGCCTCCTGGAAGAAGTAAACCAGCCAAGCTGCCCAGAAGAAGAAAAAGACCAGTTGAGCTGCCTAAATGAGACTCAGGCCAACTGTTTCATCTGGAAATGGCACTCTACAACCGTTTGAGGCTCTGAAGTGTGCTCCACGTCACCTTGTGGGCAAGCTGTCACCGATGCTGGGTGGGCTTTCATGATACAGCTGTCTTTGAATCATTTTTGCTTGTGTAGTAACCTCTCACCTTTATTTCTGCAAATAATCCCAATAAAACTCATGGCTTCACCGAGCTGCAGTTTGGTGGTATACACACTTTGATCCACCATTGGCACCCTATGTGGGTGAGCAGACATTTGTTTATTTCTCTCTAGTAAAAGTCTCTCTTAAAACCAAGTGCCAGGAAACATCTACTGTCAGCTGGCTTACCCAAGCTCCATCGATGCCCCTTAAGTGATTGTGAGGTCTCTGGATTCCTAGTCAACACCTTATCCACAAAATAATGCCATCTTGTTTTTTTTTTTTTTTAAATCTTCAAAAACAGGCATTAGGTGCAAAGGAGAAAGTAGTAACTACTGGTAGATATGAAAAAAAAATTAAGAAACTAGTCTTTGATCTCAATTTTTGAGGACAGGTAAGTTTTCAAATAGCAAGGGTTAGAAGGTAGGGTAGCCTAAACAATGGGTCATATAGGATAAAGACTAAAGTAAAAAATTGGGGGAATGTGTAAAGACAGGGAAGGGTAAGAGAAAATGAAGCAAAAGGTAGCCTTTGGGGGTTGAGAGTTTGCAGTGGTCTTTCCTACTATTAGACCTGGCATGCTACAATACCAAGTGGCTAGGCACCAGTGCTTACTGGTAGAATAGTGGCATTGCTGTTACTTAGGTAACCAACTGATTTCTGATTGGCTCTGAGGCGTATTACTCCATACAAGGAAGTCAAGGCCTAGGAATGGGAAGATGCTAAAGTGAACCTACTACTTGTGTTTTTCTAAACTAACATGTTAAATTGCCTCATAAATATTTGTGTTTGTACAACATAGACTAGTGATGTTCTCAGCCTTGACCAAAGTAACTTCTCTTTGCAGCAAATGGCTGTTAATTCAGATATTGTGGCTGGTTAACAGATTGAAAACAAGTGCTATTTGAATGCTCTGCCTTAAATGGGGACACCCATAAAACTCCCTTCAAGCCTCAGAGAACATTATGGAAGACAGGATCAAAATAATGCAAGGGTAGACAATGGAGAGGAGGGCCGTGAAATGCAGTTTTTGTGGGCCTGGTTAGTTACAAAAGAAAAAGGAAGCTAGAATGGCAACTTGGTGGCGGGAGGAGGGCCTGTGGGGGACAAGGATGACAAGCAATGACATGCTTGTGTGCAAGCATGACCACACTGCATTATGTACACATATGAAATTAAGACAAATAAATTCATTTTAAAAGATAACATATTTCTGTACGACTTTTGAAAAAAAGTTCTTATCTTAGCCAAACAGATAAGACTCTGAATTTGGGCTTAAAAAAAAATAAGTATCTAAAACCTACTTAGAGGCTTACAGATGCATTCTGAGGTTTAATAATGATGATTATTTTTCCATTCATGATAATTATATTTTCCAGTTTGCAAAGTACCTGGCACGATAACTCATCTCCATGCTTTTAGCTTTAAAGAAAGAGAAAATAAATTTAGGTACGATACTGCTAAATGATTAACAAGCTTATCTATAGAGGTAAGGTTAGCTCAATGGAAATGAGATAGACAGGAAATAAAACCACAAACTGAAACTTTATCCTGCCTTGAGTGTCTTAAGAGTCCAAATAAAAAGTAAAAACTGAAGTGCTTTTCTATGTAACTGTTGCATAGGACTTAAATGTCCCATAAAAGGGTTCTCAGGCTTTTGATGGATGGTTTTGGCTCTGTTTTAGATACAGTTTCCTGACTTTTGTTTACAGATGATTAGCAAGAAATCTTATCCTATGAAATGTATTGAAACACTTACAAATTTTATAATAATAGTAACAATGATGCATGAAGGAACAATTATATTAACAAAATATGTAAAGTTTATAGATATAAAGTAAATTTATAAAAGTATTAAGGAGCAAGAAAGAACTTTTATAGGAACGTTTTTTTTTTTTTTTTCCGTACAGAGGATTTTGTCATGAAATAGAAGATTATTCCAAGACAGAAAGATGAAAGAGAACAAAACTGATGGCTGGGAATGCCAAACTTACAGAGAGAAGACATGGTTATAACTAAGTTAGTTGTAACATAAAAGCCATTAAAAATGTTAAGGTCACTGGGCAGTGGTGGCACATGCCTTTGATCTCAGCCCTTGGGAGGCAGAGGAATCGGATCTTGGGGTTCAAGGCCAGCGTGGTCTACATAGTGAGTTCCAGAACAGCCAGAGCTACACAGAGAAATCCTGTCTTGAAAAAACAAAAGACAAGCCAACAAACAAAAATGTTAAGGTCAAAATTAAATACCCAGAGCTGAAACTGAAGATCAGTTCTTCGTTCACCATAAGACTGTCCTCTATGCTCATCTGTTCCTAGGATTGTTTACCAAAATCTGGTGTGGAAAACAAGAAATTTGTTTCATCCCTTTGCTAAGTGAGGCACTTAAATCTGTCTCTCTCTAACCACTAAGCTTATGTTTTCTTGTTAGATAAAATATCCACTTGCTCAGTGGCCTATACAGTAGGAAAATTTGCATCTGGGGCATTCCTGGTGAGCTTTACACTGACAGAAGACTTATCTTAATGGCACAATTCAAATCTACTAATAAAATTTGGGTTATTAGACAACACTAATAACTTTTCAAAATTAGCCAAAATTTGGCTTTATCAAAGATCCACCCCTTTTGGAAACACTGTCATCTTTTTATAACATAATTTCTTGGAATGTTATAAAAATGTTTAGTGAAAGTCATGTGAACAATATATATTATAGGGAGACACAGACATTTGAGGCACTTTAAATATGATAACCAAAAATTCAGAGATGGTGCGGTCCATCTCTGGAGATGGAGAAATCCGAGTGAGGAAAAGTAGTCTGCCAGGTACTTCTGGCCAGCTCCTGTGCTACAACACTTCAGGATATAACCCCCTGAATTTTTATTTCTCACAGCAAGTTTGTTCCAACTTCTTCTGGGAACACATCCACACAGACGTCAGAAGGACTGGGAGATAACCTCCTTCAGCTGCGTTATGAACTGAGTACCACGAGGGGCTAGAAATTTTCCCAACTTCTATATGTTTCTTAACTCTTGTGTTTAATTTTTTATTGTGTTGATTTGATGTGTATGTGTGTGAGTAGGTGTATATGTGTGTGTGCGCGCACATGTGTGTGTGAGTGCATGTGTGTGTGTGTGTGAGTGCATGTGTGTGTGTTGTGTGTGAGTATGTAAGTGTGTACTTGCAGAGAATCTGCAACAGCCAGCTCTCCTTCTACTGTGAAGATGTAGGGACTAGAACTAAGATT
>JANHMN010000006.1:31158741-31178207 GCA_030674055.1 Rhabdomys pumilio | reverse complement strand
AATAATTAGTACTAAATAAATAAATAATTTTTATGCTTAGTACTAAAGTAGTTCAGTGAGCTGGTTCAGTAGCCGAGCATACTTGGCAGGCAAATATGACAATTTGATTGAATCCCTAGAACACTTGTGAAGGTGGAAGAAGGCAGACACCACAGAATTGTCCTCTGATATGGAGTTCAACCCCTCATAACAATAATCAGTGGGGGCTTGGAGAGATGGCTTAGAGGTTAAGAGCACTGTGCACTTCCAGAGGTTCTGAGTTCAATTTCCAGCAACCACATTGTGGCTTATAACCACAGGCATATGTCCAGGCAGAACACTGTATAATAAATAAATAAATCTTAAAAAAACAATGAATAAACATTTGAAAGTAAATAAATAACATGTTAAAGATATTTAGTGTTTCATTTGCTATGTTCCTAACTAGATACTATTCATGTAGTTTTATGGCTTTAAATTTTTTATGTGTTTGTATTATGTAATTCTCTATAGTCAATGCATGCACATGCCTGGGGAGTCCAGAGGAATCCATCTTTTATCAGCTGGAGTGGTGAGTGTTAGCGAGCTTCCTGACAGGAGTTCTGGGAAATGAACTTGAGTCTTGTTCAAGAGAAGTACCTGCTCTTAACGGCTGAGCCATCTCCCCAGCTCCTCTAGTCTTTTTTAACTTAAAATTTTTATTGCTTAAGAATTTAATACATGAGTATTAGCATCATTTTCTCCCTTCTCTCCCACCCCCAATATCCTTCTCTCTCCCACCTCTACCTCATCTCATGTTCGCCTTCCCCACTGTGTGTGTGTGTGTGTGTGTGTGTGTGTGTGTGTGTGTGTGTGTGTGTGTGTGTAGTATGTGTGCTAGTATGTGTGTGTGCTCAGGGCTGACCTGTGAGGGAGCTTACCCCTGGAGAAAACAGATTCTCTTCTCTCCATAGCCATTGAGCTCTTCACTGGAGGTGGGAGCTTCTGGACTGTCTCCATTTATGTTGGCATGTAATCGGGTTTGTCATTATACAGGTCTTGTGTAGGACCATACTGCATCTCTGAGGTAACCATCATCTGCTGAAAACAGGGCTTCTTTGAGGAGTGAGAACTACCCTTTTCTGAGGGATAAGGTTACATACATATTTATAATACACTTAGGAACTATTTTGACATAGAAAAATGGCAGTAGTACGTTCTCCTCTTGGGTCTGTGACATCTTCAGCCACCAGTAGTTGGCTAGGCACAATACTAGGTATGAATTTCCTCTTACGGCATGGGACCTAACTTGAATTAGGCAGCTGTTGGTTACTCCAAGATAAAAGTGTCACTGTTACACTACTGGGGATATCTGGCCAGTCCAGCCATTGTGGTTCACAGGCTCTACAGTCTCTCCCTTGGCAGCCTGCCTATCACCTTCTGATATTATGTGAGCAAGTCCTTAGGCTTGCAGGTCAGTTTCAACTTGATTCTTCCAACTCTTGTGTCCAATGTGTGTGGTGTATTCAGAAACAGGGTCTTACCTTTGCCTTCTGGAGGACAACAAGGGCATTGCCAACAGCCCATATTGTTTTGGAAAACTCTGACCAACAACTTAAAAGATTCCCCATGGTTAACACTGGAGTTATGGCAAGACAGTGAGTATGACTTGTGAAAATCGTTATCACCTCATGTGGCATAACTCAGTTAAATGTACACACACACACACACACACACACACACACACATTTTAAAGTGTAACATAATACGTTGCTTTATGGCCTTTTCAAATATTCCTACCGTTACTTCTTTCTCTTTCTTCCTTCTCCCTATTTAGTACCCTTCCTCTTACTCTCCGGGATAGGTCTCCCTCATTTTCTCTATTTTGTAGCACAGGTCTCCTGCTACCCCCCTCTCTAGGGTTTCTCCACCCCTCTGCCCGTGATCTCCTTCTGTTTTCCTGGTTTCTTAGGATACTTCAGGACTTCAAGTTACATCTGGGTTGCCTTACTCAGAGTAATACTTTCTAGTTCCATCCATTTACCTACAAATATCACGATTTTATTTTATTTTGAGGAGTTGGGTAGTGCTCCATTGTGTCTGTCTATGAGTCACATTTCCATCATCTGTCTATTCATTAGTTGGAGGACATTTAGGTTGCTTCCATTTCCTAGCTATAATGAATAGAGTGGCTGCGGACGCCGATGAGCAAGTGCAGTGGAGTAGATGTGGGTCCCTTGGGATCATGACAAGGAGTGTTATAGCTGGGTCACGTGGCAGATGGACTTTAGTTTTGAGGATTTTCCACACTGATTTCCATATTGGCTGCATCAGTTCCCAATCTGACTGAAAGTGAATGAAGTCCCCCCCTTTCCCTATATCCCCAATAACATTGGCTACCAGCTGTTTTCTTCACCATTCTAACTGGGATAAGGTGAAATATTAAAGTAGTTTAATGTTCATTTCTCTGATGGCTAAGGGTGTTGAACATTTTATAATATATTTCTTAGTCTTCGTTATCTTTTCTTTAGTGGACTCTGTTCAGCTCCAGAGGCCATTTTTAAATTGTGTTTTCTCGGCTCCTTTTTATTTTGAGTTACTTATATATTTTCAAAATTAATCCTATAAGTTAATAATTTATATATGTTATAATTACATATGTTAATAATTATATATGTTAATAATTATATGTTATATGTTAATACTATATGTTATGTCATGTCATATGTCAAATGTCATGTCATATATCATATATTTTATGTGTCATATGTTACATGTCACATGTTATATGTCAAATGTCATATGTTATGTATTATATATAATTTATATGTATATAATATATTATATATAATTAAATAATTTATATATTTTTGAAAGTAATGTATAGCTGGAAAAGATTTTCTCCTACTCTCTGGGCTTCCACCTCACTCAGTTGGCTGTTTCTGTTTCTCTCTCTGCGTAGAAGACTCCTGCACATGTCTCATTTGTCAGTTGTTGGCCTTAATTCTGGAGGGAACAGAATTCAGGAAGCCCGTTCCTGAACTTGTCTCCTGTAGGGCGCTGCTTCTGTTCTCTTCCAGCCGAGTCATCATTCTAGGTTTCATGCTAGATGACCACCTGCACTTTTAAAAACTGAGTTTATAGCTTTACAAAGATTCAGCTAACATGCCTGTGACTTTTCACAGCATCCAAATTTATTGGATACCAATAAATTCACAAGGAATATTGACTTTGTAAGAATCAATTTGCTAAGTAGTCTCTAATTCCTTGATAATCTGACAAGGCAAATACAGAAACACAGACTCTTTTTATTCTAATCTTGCCTATGAACATTAATTTTCAGATTATGTACTATATATCACACACATACTATACACACACACAATACACACACACATATGTAGTTTACAGATTGGCTACATAAGATTGAACAGTATCTAACAGTGCTCAGGGAATTGCAAAGACACTTGAGAAGCAAGCAGAGTAGCTCAAGGGTCAGAAAGGATCTCTATTGTAACAAGATAACCGATAACCGCTGCTGGCGGTCTGCTGCTAAGAATCAAGGTTTGAGCTGAGACATGGCTAGAGGCTTTAGATGCCAAGTGCAGGACTCAGCCCAGCAGACAGTTCCATGGCAGGCAGAGACAGACAAGTTGGCAGATTTATCACTTCAAATAGAACAGCCACAACACAGCAGGGACTGAGCTAAGTTGAAGCCTCTGGGAGGGTTGGGCATCCTCTGATGCACACAGGGTGGTAACAAGGGCTTCTTACCACTGAAGCCTTGTTATGGCTTCTCCTGTTTGTGGGCTCAGGTGAGAGAGCTGCACCCTTTTCCAGTTTTGCAGTCCAGTGTGCTGGCATTCCTGGTTTCCCTGGTTTGATATTAACATCTGCATGTGGGGCTATAGCCCCCATTTACTTTGATTTTTGTTTTTAAATAGGGGGGCCCTTTCTGCTTTAAGGCATAGCTTGTTCATCTGTCTGTGCCTTGTGATTTGGTGCCAGGCAGATGGTGTTGATGTTTCCATCACGGTGTGAGTTCTACTTCTGCATTTTCACTCTAAATGGAGCCAATGCTGTCTGTAAAACACAATCTCTGCGGTTTCAAAGCCATTGTTTTGCACAGTGTGGAGTAACTCAGAGCAGGGCACATTCTGATCTCAATATCTATATTTTTGCACTGGATTTGAATTGCTAGCACTTCATTGAGGATATGCATCTCCATTCACAGACACTGTTATTCTGAAGTGGGCTTGAACTATGTTGACTGAGTTTGGTATCAGAGTAATTCTGGCCTCGTGATGCACTGCAGAATGTATTTCCCTTTTTCCTTCCTTCCTTCCTTCCTTCCTTCCTTCCTTCCTTCCTTCCTTCCTTCCTTCCTTTTGAAATCTAGAATTGAGTTCATTTGTTTGCAAATATTTTGTGCTATTTTGTTTTGGCAGTCTGATTTTTTTTTTTAAATAAATGCAGTTGGAGCCACGTGTAAACTAGGAGGAACTGATAATTTTTTATTTTACAACTCTGAAATTAATCCATGCCATCTGTAATCCACAACACAGGCGTCAAATTTTGAGTCAGCCACAGCAAAGACAAGGGAGTTCCCTAATTCATCCTTAAAAGTTTTCCAAGATTTTTTTTTTCTTTCTAAGTGGAGTATTTATCTTGGTGTCAGTTCATGTGGCTTTTCGCCCGCGTCCCTCCATCTTCAACACTTCAGGCTGAGATGAGGGATTCAGGACCAGCTGAGTGTGGATCCGGAAGGCAACACTAGGTGACTGGCAGCAGGGAAGGCTCCGTTAGAAACTGGGGAGGGAGAGAATTGGACAGAGGGTCCCGGGGCGTGGCGGGGCGGGGGAGGAGTGCAAAGCGGAGTCTCAGGGTTGGAACCTGCGGAGCAGCGACGCCCCCTAGGTTATAAATATGGAAGTGCCTCGCTGCGGATCACCAGGCAGTTAGGAGGGACTGGATGATGCTGTCCGGCTGGAGAGGACTCGGGGCTTGAGTCTTGCTCCACTGGTCGCCGCTGGAGAGGACTCGGGGCTTGAGTCTTGCTCCACTGGTCGCCGGGGTGGCCGAGGCCGGTACCAGCGCTGCGGCTCTCCTAGCTCTGCTGCTCTCCCGGGTGAGTCCTAGCCCAGGCGTCCCGCCAGCGTGGTGATCAGGGACGGGAGGGGTCAGTTCCTTGTCACCACATCTGAATCAAGAGTACTGGGCACGGAGGACCCGGGGGACTCAGGGGAGCGAGCTCATTCCCGGCCAGTGGAATGAACCTGGAGCGGGCTGCCCTTCTTCGGATCAGGTGGGAGGAAAATGCGCCCGTTTGCAGCGTGGTCCAAAGGAGTCATAATGTTTTGATCAAACTCTTTCGAGTACAGGCTAGAAATCCACAGAAATGGGAGGAAAGCAAGCCAGTTTTCCTCCGTGTTTTTAAATAACTGTTGTATTTTAGCTGTGACCTGAATTTAACCGTGGCCTCTATGACCGCGGGGCCAACCATTTGAAGTTGTACTACTTTGAGCTTAAGTTAAGATTGTTCCCAGCCTCACCTCTTTGTTTGCTGATGACCCCCGCCCGCTCGCCCCGCACTGCCTTATCTCCTTTCTCTCCTTGCCTTAGTGGGTCTTCAGCGGCATCACACAGTCCGTAGGTGGGCCAAACCATCACCACAGGTGTTCCCAGCCACTCTTTGATTCCTCAGTCAGAAGTGGGGAGAAGCTGGTGGCTGGCCCTCAGCAGGCCGATTTGGCTTGTAATCCCCACAAAAATTCAGTGGTTCAGTTTCAGCACCGAAGGGAGCGCAGGCTCTCCACTCTTCTACCTCATTTCCCACTCCCCAGAAACGTTTAGCCCATTGTTTCTGCAACCTCTCAGACTGCTGTGGTCTTGACAAAATTTAAGGCAATCTTACCCAAGGCTTCACCTGCCCCCGCTGTCTTTGGTCCAACATAGGAGACTAGGCTATGGGTGTCCTTGTTTGTCCACGTCCTTCTTAAGCGTAAAGACCCAGCATCAACACCAGGGAGACTTCTTGTTGTTGTTTTATTTTTGTGTTTTGTTTTTGTTTGTTTGTTTTTCAAGGAAAGTTTGGGCACTCTGTGTGCCCTGAGGTCTCATTTGGAAGTTGGCAACATTAATTTCCTGTGTCGTTCCTGGAAGAGAGAGAGAGAGAGAGAGAGAGAGAGAGAGAGAGAGAGAGAGAGCCTCACAGCTTGCTTTCTCCAGTCAGTAATTATTGTTTCCCTTCTCAAGGTACTTTATTCCTAAAATGATTTCCTGATAGTTACCACCATGGAGCCCCTGGATTCATTGCCCCTCACAAACGCCTTAACCATCTTTACAAATATAAGAACCCCAAGAAGCTTGTTTTAGTGTTCCATCTCCTTGGTTTAAAGCACAAACAAACAAACACTACCTGTCCTGTTTGCCTGTCTCCCATGGCGCTTTGGGGCCATTAAGGCCCCACTTAGAGAGTCACTTCTCTATCCACAGGATCAATTTCCTGCTAATGTCCAGGAAACCTCCTTGTTCTTACCCTGAATTAGCTACGTGATATTAAGAGTGTTTTTATTTGTCTAACAATTCCCAGTCTCTGGTCACTGCCCAGAAGGTCTCTTACAGTCATTTAAAACCTTCGGTACTTTCTGCTTCTTGGTTATTGCTGACAAAATAAAAGTCTAAACTGGTTACCTTATTATCCCATGATAAGAATCTTCGGAAACCGTTATCATCTCTGGTCAAATGAGTCTTAGTGAGAATTCCGCGGGTCCATTTTCAAGTCACAGGTGATGATTCTTACAATGTATAATATGTAATGCTTGAGGTTTAGGGAGGGGCCTCAAGTCGCAAGGTGTTAAAATTTACTGAATTTTCTGAGCCCTTTTTCTCTTCCCGGATCCCTTGTTTTTGGTTTGTTCATGTTTTTGTTGTTGATATTGGTTTATTTTCCCCTTACAAGGTTTTGATTTCTAGTTCTGCACTTCCTTGGCACTCACTGAACACCTAACTAACTAACTAGCTAGCTAACTAACTAACTAACTAACTTGGCATACACCATCTTAGAATAGAGTGGGTTTTCTCTTACTTGAAAGCCTGTCATCTGGAAGCTTACAAAATGTTTGCCCATCACAGTGTCTGAGGCAGGCTTGCTGAACTTCAGTCCGGCTTGTCTTATTCTAGTCTGTGTAAGAAGGACACATCATGGACTTTTTTGCTTTCTTCATTTTCTTTGTCTCCTGTCTAGTTTGGGGGAAGAATTGTCCACATTACTTTAGAGCATATTTTTGCTGCCTTTGACTGCTGCTACTTATGACTGTGTGGATCCTGTGTTACTAATTAACAGTAACAACTAATTTTGCTTGTGCCAAGAAAAAAAAGTTTAATGTTATACTTATTCCAAGGCTGAGTAAGTACTTCGCCACCAAGGACTTTGAAGCATAGTCTGAAGCACAGATGTATGGCTTCTCTGCTCTCACAATGCCCTTCCCAACTAGACAGTTGAGAGCTGCTATATTTTGCTTTCAAACCTGTTCTAGGGACAGAGATCGAATTCCTGTCCCATTTGCAGGTTTGGCTTCCCAGCTCAGGCTGTTGTCCTTGGGCCTTTTATTTAACCCTGTACCCGGTCCTTTCCCTGAGTTTTAGGTTCTAAAAAGCAATTGCCTAATGACTTGAGACCTACAGTCACTTTTAACCAGTATTACCTAAGTGGCATGAGGTATTATTCAAATGATTTGGCAAGTGACTACTACTAAACCCTTAAAGACTCTAAAATACAGTGTTTCCCTTCCAGAAAAGGAATCCAAAGTGGTATAAAATTGCCAGAACTTTCATTAGAGTTATTACTTTAGCATCAAATCTGACAAATGGGAATACAAAACAAAGTCTATATTTAGAACATTCACAGAAATGATAAATGGACATTGCTGTATTACCACGAAATATTTGCTGATTCTTAATTCTTTTCATAGCAGATACTCAGGAAAGAAAAATTCCTTTGCATATGAAAAATGAAATAGTGTTCCAATTTTTTTTATAACAAAGAGTTTGCCGTGTGGTTTGAAGGCTGGAGGATTGCTTTTTTCCCTCTATTTTATTCTTTTTTTTGTTTGTTTGTTTTTGTTTTTTGAGACAGGGTTTCTCTGTGTAGCCCTGGCTGTCCTGACATTCACTCTGTTGACTAGGCTGGCCTTGAACTCAGAAATCTGCCTGCCTCTGCCTCCCAAATGCTGGGATTAAAGGCATGTGCCACCACTGCCCGGCCCCTACTTTATTCTTATAGGTTGCTTTAGAAGCACTTACTTTAATTTTTGCTTTTTTTCTGGCTTCTCAATAGGTGCTTCCTCTAAAGGTCTTAAGTAGGAGCAAGTGTCTAGAGCCTGCTAGCTGCTGTTATTACTCCCACACCCAAGAACATTTTCAAGCATTTTGAAGCTCTTAGGTTCTGTTACATTTATAATATTTAAAAGTTTGGGAAACAGATGAGCAACGAGACCTCACTGCTCCTATGAGAGCGTGTCTTTCCTAACTCTGGATGTGTTCCAAACTTTAAATCACACAATTAATGATCCTTTAGTTTAGATCAACAGATATCTTACTCATTTTGTATACATAGAAGACACCTTGATCTTCACCAAAAGAAAAAGTCTTACTTTAGGTCAATGAATTTAACTATGTGTCTCAGTTAACTGCAATGCAAGCGTATTGAAAACACATGCATGTGGCCATGTGCTGGCTTATGAAGAGACTCTCTGCTTGCTAATTAACTCTCCGAGTTGCTTAGCTGTTCACTTGGTTTCTATGAATCAAAGATCATACTCTGCTTTAAGAAATGAAGACTTGTCTGTGAAACGGGCGTCAGCAGCAGCAGGTTCTTGCAAAGGCAATTATATGGAGCAGAGTGACACTCAGCCCTTGAGGACACATCCAAGCATAAAAAAACGGTCTTTGCCCTGCAGAGTTGTTGGTTAGGCTATGCACATATTGAGAAAGAGAAGATTAAAAACCACCTTGTCTCTTGTCCTAGTGTTCAGTGGATAGACACATGTCTTGTGTGGCTGAATTGTTTGATTCTCCTATAATGGCAGTTTCTTCTGTTCCTCCAGAGAACTCCCTTGATATTATGGACCATGTCTGTGCACCCTCATAGCTTCTTACAAAGCACTGAGCAAATTCCTAATGCCAGAGGAAAAGTGTAACAGTGGAACTACCTATCCATGTGTTTCATCCCATCACACACACACACACACACACACACACACACACACACACACACACACGGCTTAAAGTCAATCTCATCGGGGCATGGAGATTAATGCCGTTTTTTTTTTAATCTAAAGAAATATTGCCTAGGAAAAAGTAAAGAAAATGAAAAGATTAATCAAAGACAATGAAAGGCTGAAGGCTCAAATCAGTGGTTTTTAATGTGTAGAGGCAAGTCAGGTGTCTGTTTTCTGTTCCGGCTTTCTACATTTAAAATTAGAAGCAACTACCTAGTCACCTCAGGTACCATCATAGTTCACAGACCAGCCTCCTGGGAATCATCTGAGAATTTATGGAAACGTAGAATCTCAGATTCGTTGGATAAGAATCTGCATTTTCACCGGACTCCTGGGTGATTCGAGCATGATAAAGACAGAAAATCACTGTGGTGCCCATGCCTCGCCTAAAATGATGAGCTTAGATGCTATTCTCATGGCCTTTGTATAAGACAGTGTTTTAGAATTGGGCAGTGGTGGTGCACACAGACAGACACAGAGGCAGGCGAATCTCTGAGTTCTACAAATCCATTTCCAGAACAACCAGGGCAATATGGAGAACTCCCTTCTCCCCTCAAAATAAAATAACATTTTAACAAAGCTAAAATTTATTCATCATATATCACATGCCACATAGTGTTCATTCTGTAAGTATCCTTTATTTAACCTTCATAAATCTTTGTGATATGGTCTCTACTCTATCCTCATGTTATCAGTTGGAATACTAAGAAATAATGGAGATGAAAAAATGACCCAAATACTGGTAACTGACATTTAAGATTTAAACACGATAACCCACAGCCCCATGAAAGTCATGTTCTTTGCCACGTTGTCCGCCGTACACTAGGCAACCTACTTTTTGATGAAAGTTAATGGTTTAAGAATTTATTTAAAGTTATAATTTGAAATCTCTAAAGATGATTAAGAAAGATGATGTTTTAGTCATAATATTTGACTTGAAGAACACTAATAAGAAATCTAGAAACTTCAGCTATCAGTTGGAGGAACTACTGTGTCAGTATACCGTTTAATGTGTGTGTGAGCAGAGGAGCATGGGGAGCACTGACATCTCAATCAAGCTTTCTAAAAATGTAGCTGGACACAGTATAATCTATAGTTGAAACTACTTGGGAAACTGAGGCAGAAGACCCTCTTGAATCAGGAGTTTAAGGGCAACCTGAAAGATAAACAACGATAGTTTAAAAAAGGTTAAAAAAAAGGTGATGGGCTTTAAAGTTGGGGGGGCGGGGCACGAGTGTAATTTGGTTGGTAGAGTCTTTGTGTAGCATGTATGCATGCTTCTTCCCTAAGACAACATGAACTGGTTTGCATGTAGATGCCAACTCAAATCATGTCTTTCTCTCAGCTTTCAGAACAGACTCTTACTTGCCTAATGCCTGGTTTATAAACACCGTAGAAGGTTCTAGGTATAAAGTGGTCAGGCTCCAAGCTAATGGGGATTTCTTTTAAGCCGGTGAATCTTCAAATGTTTTGGTTCCTGAAGTATTCCTTCCTTGTGTATGCAGATTTCTGGCAGTTGTTAGACAGACCTAGCCAAATACTTTTGTTTTGACAGAGCATCATCGATGTTGCCTAAAAGACTGAGCTAAGCCTTGATTCTCTGGAAACCTGTCTCAGAATCATGTCCCCCACCACCAGCAAGACAATTGTCACAATTTCTTGGTGATGAATTTTACCTGCTGCTGGGACCTAGGACTGGAGCCTGCAGGCAGCTTTAATAATACAGAATTTAACACTTATGGGAAAGCTTGGGGCAAAATTCAACTCAGATGCCAGCCATGCCGTGAGAGAGGAGAGGAAACAGTTCACAAAACACGTGAAACACTAGCAGGCAGAGCTTGTCAGTGCTAACAAGCAACAAAGTATCGGTGATCACCCTCACTGGCTTTACAAAGCCTGGCTTGCCAGTGAGACAACTTACTTTTTTTTCTTCTTCCCAACATATTAAAACATCTCATTGTACTTCTTCCAATGAATGTCATATGCTTACAATTTGATCATCGAAATTTCCTCTACTCTTTGACCCACTTTTTTCATGGTTTTCAACTCAATTCCATTCATAATTCTAACTCCATGTGTAATTCTTCTTGAATGAGAACGTTCCAATAAGCTGGGTTTCATAAACTGTCTTTCCGTTCAGATGATGTCACACATTGTACCATAAATAAAACACACTGGACCATGATACTGTCCAGCCATTCACTGAGCACAGCTTGCTGCTGCCACTCTCTCTGCATCGGAAGAGAATGTGAAGTCTTTCCTACATATTGATATCTTAAAAACTTTCTGAAACTTGAGCTGCTGAGAAAAGGTTTGCTAGCAGGACCAAGCGGCTACCATTTTAAGCAATATGATAGAGAAGTATAAAGTCATAGTATATGTATCTTATATTTTAATAACATTTAATGACAACGTATTTATAAGCAGTATATAAAACATAAATTACAATCACTGTTCTGTGTGCACAGGCTTCATAGATTCTTGTCAAAATACTATTAAAGTTGGGCTTAGGTTCTTGGTATTCTAATGAAAGCATTTGGGTTTTGTTATCACTGGCTTGTAAGGAAAATCATTTTTATCTTTATTAATGCCCGGAAACTCATAAAAGCAGAACAGTAACAGCAATAGCAAAAAGCTGAAGGGAAATGTACAACAGGTCTAAGAAGCTTTGGGTTAATTAATTCAAGATGCTTTCTGTCTATGCATTCGGCGTTTTCTTTAGCTTCTGTCAGTTTAGTGCTTCCACTCTGTGTTTGCTCTAGACTGTCCGTCAATGCCCTCATAATCCACTCTGCGTTTCTCTCCTCAGCCGGCCACTGTTAACACGCTGCTGAAGGATGGTGCTGTAACACTCATGACCTCCCAAATTCTCTTTCTAAAGCATAGTCTTAGAGAGCGCCTGCAGCTCTTACAGCATCCGAGCATTTTAAATGAAAATTTTCTTATGAAAACATCTTTTGATAATGAAGACAATGCCAAAACCCTGCTGTTGTGATACAACAACCAAGATGATCTTCTTGTTGGGTTTTCTGTGTCACTGCTATAGAGCCCTTTTCCGTAACTCTGCAGCCTAAGAATCTTCCGAATTCATAGCAGATGCTGCTGATGAACTTAGAATCAAAAAAAAAGACTAGATAATAAAGCAGCACAGTAAATAAATCCCAGAGATAAACTGCAACCTTGTGAAAGCCGTTTGCCGCACATCACATGTAAAACATTAGCTTCTATAAATAGCATGCACTCTTTAATATGAGGAACTAGGAATTGCCCAACTGAAAAAAGCAAGCAAATGTAATTGCTGAGTAAAATATGAGTAGAAAAACTCCCGAAAATCATTGGAAGTTGAGAAACTCAGTTTCATCCGTAGGTACAGAAGTGCCAATCCAAGCAACACATAAAGAAGAATTTGCAAGAACCTAGACTTCATTGTAAACTTTATAAATAACACCCATCACAACATTAATAAGTATGCAAAGAATGCAACAGTTTAGTTCAACAGTTCTGTTTAGGACTTCATGATTGCTATCGATGATGTTTGTGTAAATATAAAAATACTTACGCAGAAATGTGAGCGTCGAAACATTTTATTGCAGCCGTAAGGGAAGCTGAAAAAAAAAAAAGAGATTTAAGGCCCCCAGAGCATGCTGGCTAAATAAATTATCAACAAATAACACTGCTTTAAGTGTGCTGATAGAGGTTGTTCTGTATAACTATAATGTTAAATAAAATTAACAGATTAAGAGCAGCAGCGAGCAGAGACGTGACATCTTTATAGAGAGAACATAAACCTACCCAGAGCGCATGCATAGACACCGAGTGCTGGGGGAATAAACAAGAGAAGTAGCTCTAGGAGGTTAACCCAGAGACGAAATTAGAGAAAGATGCTCACATTATTAAGGAGCAGCCTTTATATAGCTGCAGATTTACTTATACAAAGAAGAAAAACAGAAAAAAAAAGTTTTTTATATAGGAAATTTCAAAATACAGTATAGTAACACTTGTATAAATCTCATAATAAAAACAGAATATTTAGCAAAGGTTTGCTGCAGATTCCTAAGTAAAAACCCAATCTCTTAGACTTGGCATCTAGCAGCATGACTCCAGAGTCCGTTTCTCCAGTTCTGTCCCCCTTGCTGAGCGTCTACGAGACACTGGCAAGGATGCTGCCCATCACTAGGAAGACAGGGTCTGAGACAGTTTAACTCCATATCAGGGAAAATATGCTGTCAGTGCGGAGCAGGTGACTTCCTTTTCTCTTCACATGGTCTTAATGTGCAGGATTAACAATTAGTTAATTAAAAAATTAAAATCTGCTCACTGTTGTGAATCACTTTAATATTTCTTCTCTTCCAGACTTAACATATGAAAGATTGGTATAAAATGGCTGGCATTTTATCTGCATAAATCCCAGCAGCCCTCCAGGAAAATCATCACCAGGTAAGGGTCTCATACCCACAACATCATAGCTGCCGGCAGTATTCCCTAATAGTCAATGGTGGGACACACAGGGAAGAATAAAATTCCAGTTTTACTTTATTTTCTTGATACATGACTTATGAATGTGTTTTCTACAACTTTGAATGTAAACACTACCATAGTTACCATTCATTTGTGGATTGATAGAAAACCACATGTCAGATCTGCAAACCTTTGTCAAAGAGCCCCCTGGCCTTTGATGGTTGCCCTGTGCTGCATTCTTTCTGCACAAGGAGTGAGGAAACTCACTAGGAAATGGCTGTGGTCTCATCAGTCACCACATTGGGTATGCATTCGCTCACTGTTGGGGGCTTAAAAACTAAAACATTAAAATTAGACCTGCATCTTAGGCTAGAACAAATAAGTGATTTCAGGCAGGAATCTAAATCTTAGAATAGAACAAAGAAGTAGGCTTCAGACATGAGAATGACTTTGGGCTAGGACAGAGAAGTAGGCTCAGATATTTTGGTCATCCTGATAAACCCTTAGAAATAGTGATCACGGGAGTGATCATGGAACTTTGTTTATTGCCTTGCTTGTTCTCTGATTATTTGTGTTTATTGTCTTGCTTGTTCCTTGACTGTTTGCATCTATTGTATTGCTAGTTCCTTAACCTAGAACTGACCTTAATGCATGCATGTAATTAAAATGATATAAAAGCAAAAAGGAAGAGAGGGATGGGATAGGGGGTCTCAGGGGGTGGGGAATGGAGAAGGGGGATGACATCTGAAATGTAAATAAATAAAATATCTAATAAAAAGATAAAAAATAAAATTAGATCTGCTCACTTTCAGAAAGCTGGTATGTCACTGAATCTCCTCTTGCAAACCTTTTCTCTACGCTAATGATAACATGGGGTAATATTAGCCAGAGAGGGAGGTCCTGTAAGTCCTGAGATAAGCCTGAGAGACATGGAGTCACAGGGTAGGACGCTGGTCCCTTGGAGAGCAGCACAGTGCTCTGAGACTGTTTGGGAGAGCCAGCTCTTCTGTAGTGGACCTTACTACACTTTCACTAAGCTGATCCTTCATTCAACTAGTAGAGAAAGAAAACTTCAGAGAGCAAGCTGCAGCTTCTCCATTCTATTTAGAGAGATTTAAAAGGCAGCATGTACAATTCAGAATGCGTGATTCCACTTTGCTGAAGCAGAAGCTAGCTGGGTGCTATGTGGATACATAACTATTACCAGTGACTTTGCTTTTCTCTCACTGGCATGTAGGAAATCTGGAAGGTACCCCAGGGTGGTGTGAGGAAGCTATTTAGGACTACTTTAATCTTGAAGATAAAAATAGTCACATTCTACAGAGTCGTCACTGTGTAACTTTGAAGTTTGGTTTTGGTTTGGTGTGAGTATGCATGTGTGTGTGTGTGTGTGCACGCGCGTGTTACTGGGGACTGAACCCAGGACATAATGCACTCTTGAGTCACACCAACAGCCCTTTTTTAACCTTTATTTTGAGACCTAGTATTACTAAGTCACTCTCACATTTGTGATTCTCCTGTGTTAGCTTCTCCTCCTGAGTACTGAGGCTCACAAGATGACAAGTACCATGTCCAGCTGACATAATGTATTTTAAGAGTTCTGTGCTGGTTTGTTTTTGTCCACTTGACTTAAACCTATACTTAAACCTGGGAAGGAGGGCTATTAATTGAGAAAACCTCTCCATAACGTTGGCCTGTAGGCAAATCTGTAGGGTATTTTTTTAGTTAGTTATTAATGTGGGAGGGCTCAGGCCACTGTGGGTGGCACTGTCCCTGGGCTGGTAGACCTGGGATTTATAAGAAAGCAGGCTGAGCAAAACATGAGGAGCGAGTCAGAAAGCAGCTTTCCTCCAATGGCCTCTGCATCAGATCCTGCCTCCAAGTTTCAGCCTTGACTTCCCAGGATGGTGGACTGAACACAAACTGTAAGATGAAATGAAATCTTTCTTCCTCACATTGCTTTTGAGCATAGTGTATTAGCATAGTGATAGAAACGGTGACTAAGACAGCGCTTGAGGAGGAAGGAGCTCATTCTCCATCATTTCCCATCAGCCTCAGGTGGAGGAAGCCAGGCAACCAGTCAGAGTGCTCCTTCTAGAAGAGGTTTTAGTTCTGAACCTGCTTCTCTTCCCTACATGTCTAAAGACATCCATCCATTCCTGACATTTACATTTGCAAGAAAACTTTCCAAATAACTATGACACCTTGCTTAAGAATAGCAAACCCAGAAGATATATCTTATTATATATATCCTTTGCAAACATTTCAATTTAAGGCTAACAAAACTAACATTCTTAATTCTAAGAAGCCATTTTTGTTGTTGCTAAGGAACTGATGCGCTACAAATCCTTCTAACTAGAAACGATGTCCTGGTTTCCTTTTCACTAGTCCCAAAGTCCCCATTTCCAGCTGTAGGTGCTATACTGAAATACAGAAGATGCTTGTTTGCAGAAGGACCTTGTGAATTCGGTAATATCCCTTTAAATTTTTTACCAGCTTAAAACCAAGGAACTCTGATCTCTCATTGATTGAAATGTGTAAACAGCATTTTAGAGTTTGTTTTACAGGTCCAAAGTGTTTATGTTAAAACCAACTTTTACAAGTAGGGAAGCCTGAATATCACATTTAAAAGCATGAAAAACTGGGTCACTGAGACAAAGTCTGTGGACACTCACTGCCCAGTGTTTTGGCCATTGGCCACATGTGGGTACTGAAACTGAAGTATAAATTAATCCTGACTACAGAAAATAGAAATTCAGCTTCTCAGCTCCCAGTGAGCGTCTCGAGTGTTTGGTAGACGTGTCGTTGGCAGATGACACAGATGTAGGAAGTTCCAGTTCCCGCAGCAGCTCCATTTGACAGGCTGCAGTAAACACAGTTTTAAAGAATACAGTGGACATGCATGGCTAGGTAAAGGAAAGTTCTAGGCTCTTTTAACTTGGAGATTTTAAAGCAGTTTGAGATTCCGAGTTTGTTAGTGTCCATTGTCTGGGATATAGCTGCCATAGGCTTCTTCATTCCTTTCATATTCGCCTGCATACTTAAATATTTCATTGATTAGTCTAGTTTTACATTCTTAATTTCTTTCAAAGATGTGAAGGGACCTATATCACCTTGAACCAGGGACTCACATGTGGATGCGACAGTTGGCTTATGTACCTACATCACTGTCATCCTTTCTATAAGGTCTCAATGTTCTTTCAGTAAGAGTTGTGTCTCATTTGTCTTAACTTAAACTGATTGATATGTGGTTTTTTTTTTTTTAAAGTAAAGAATGTGGTGAGCCAAACAAAGTCAATCACAGAGCACTTGTGTTTTAAACATCTCTAGTTTTATCTGGCTTACACACGATACAGATAATAGCAATTTGATTTTGTTTTTTAATGAATACAACCAACTGCTGGTGTAATATCTTCTTAAAGTTCTGGTTCAGCCTGTTTCCAAATATTCCATTAACAAAATGTCGGTCTCAGAGGCATTCTAGTCATCATCTCTAGCAACGCAGTTTTGTTTATTTCCTGGGATAACACAGTTGCACAAGACAGAACATTAAACACAAAATCGCCTTCACTGCTGAAGCTGAGGACTTGAAGTCAGCTGTCAGCCTCGTTTTGAGAAAGGGATGTCACAGCTGCTGGTCTTCCTGTCACAACGTCACTAGTCACTTTCACTAATCACTGGAGTCACCTGAGATTTTTAAAATACAGCTCCCAGAATGCTTCCAGTGTGTGTGTGTGTGTGTGTGTGTGTGTGTGTGTGTGTGTGTTGGAATGGGGGAAATTTAGTCATTTTGTGTGTATGTGTGTGTGTTTTAAATAAACTAAAATGTAATTTGGTTCATATGGTAAATTATCTAATTATCACAGACTATCAATGGTAATTTGATTCCTTTGCTAACTAACATGGGTAGATAGGACTCTGCCTGTGGACACACTACTTTCCGTTAGTTAAGGATGCTACAATATTGTACATTTTTGTATTTCATCACTTTTTTTTTCTGGTTCTATTACCATCAATATATATCCCCCAAGAGAAAGTAATTCTGTAATTTTTCTAGGTAATTCATTATAACAATGAAAATTCTTAAGCTAAAAAATTAATTTCATGGGGAACTTTTATTCAATACATGCAATTAATTTTCATTAACTTTACTAATGAGAGTTGCAAATTGATTAGGTTTACAGTAATCTGATGCTGAAGACCCAAGAGGGGCTGCATCTCTTACAAGAAGATGCTATTTAGTTCGGAAGCAAACATGATCAGATTTGAGCAGTTGACTACTCTTGTCTTGACATAGAGTCAGGCATATACCTAGGCTGGAGTATATACGGAAAAGAGATAAGAGAAGTAGTGTGGTTTTGCAAGTGTTGTCTTGGACTATTGACTACTAGAGGCTAGAGAGAGCCTTTGCAAACAGCCAGACTTCATTTAGAGAGGGCTGCTATAAATTCTTTAGTCTAAACTGAATTCTTTTACAGTGGAATAGTCTGTTAATTCATCTCATTGTCATAGACAACCCTACTCTCGGTGCCCATGCTCCATATGTTAACTGTCTAAATCCCTGTGATATTTCAGTTTTCAACTATCAGTGTAAGAGAGAGTCACTGAGCAACTGTGAGGTCACTAAGGTGTCTTTCCTCTAACTACAAGGCCGGAATATCAAGTAAGTGTCATGGCATCATGAATTCTCAATGAAGATGATACAGACGGTTCCCTTATTCAGCAGTGCACTTGGCACTAGATTCTGCCATTCAGTCAGTGGGTACCTTTGGAAACCTGCATGCTAGTTAGCACAGAGCCCAAAGGTGTGATCAGAGATGAAAGTCCCAGGCAAGGGTTCAGGAAGATGGCTCACTTGGTAAAGTAAAGGACCTGTATTTGGACCCCCAGAACTCATAGAAAAGCTGGGTATAGTGGGTTGGAGGGACAGCAGAATTGGCAGGGTTTATGGGCCCATCAGCTGAAACAAAATGGTGAGTTCTGGGTTCAGTGAGACATTCCATTTCAAACAATAGTATGGAAAGGGAAGGGGGAAGACACTCAAAGTTAGACTCTGGTCTACACACACACACACACACACACACACACACACACAAGTATACCTATACATACATGCATACATACACTACATGTACATACCTATACACACAAGTATACACAAAAGTAAGTGTACCTACACACATGCATACATATACTTACACTGCACACACATACATGCATATACCTACACTACACACACATACACACACACAAAGGTGAATGTATCTATCTATACATACATGCATATATACACTTATACTACATGCACACATATGCATATACGTACACTACATACACACACAAGCATACACAGGTGTTTGTACACATAGTCAGTCACACAATGTACACATATACTACACATATACTACACACACACACACACACACACACACACACACACACATTTTAAAATGTTCTAGGCCTCATACAAGTTGTAGTGGCTAGAGAGAAAAATCAAGTGAGTAAAATATATAAAATGTTGAAAGGCATAAAGAATGAGACTCCTTTTTGGGAGCAGTGTGCATGAGCATGAGCATGGGCATGAATATGAGCAGTGAACAGTGAGTAGTGAGCAGTGAGTTTAAGCAGTGAGCAGTGAGAGTGTGAGCAGTGAGAGTGTGAGCAGTGAGTGTGATCAGTGAGTCTGAACAGTGAACAGTGAATGTGGGTAATGAGTGTGAGCAGTGATCAGTGAGCATGAGCAGTGAGTGTGAGCAGTGAGCAGTGAGA
>JANHMN010000006.1:31135131-31154877 GCA_030674055.1 Rhabdomys pumilio | reverse complement strand
TGTTCATTGGCTTGTAAACCCCGTGCCAGCGAGTACTGTGGTGAAGAACAAGGTAGTCCACAGGCAAGAGGTTGAAACCCACAGAGCAAATTACTCTGATTGGACAAGAGAAAAGACCTCGTGTGAGCCTGCCAAGGAGAAAAATGATTCTCTGAATGGAGCCCTTTGTGTGTAGATGTGGGTGTGTACAATATTGTGTGCTCATGTGCAGAGAGAGGTCAGAAATCTCTTAGTAGCTCCCCACCTTAGTCTTTGAGACTGTCTTTCACAGGGCCTGGAGCTCAGGAATTTGGCTAGACTGGATAGCCTGGGAGCACTGCCTGTCACCATCATTCCACTAGGGAGCAGGGAAGGGTAAAGAAGCCCACAACTGTACCAACTTCTATGTGGTGCTAAGGAACCCAACGCATGTGCTGATGTACGTTTAGTTCCTTTTCTATCGTTATGATAAAACACCATGACCAATGGCAACTTTAGGTGGAGAGAGTTTATTTTGGCTTATGGTTCTACAGAGTTAAGAGTTCACATGGTGGCAAGGCGTGGCAGTAATCAGCAGGCATGATGATAGGAACAGGAAGCAGAGAGCTTACACCTTCAAGTGCAAGCATAGGGTAGAGAGAACATCCTGGAAGTAGGGAGGCTTTTAAAATTCCAGTGCTTGCTCCCTGTGATGAACTTCCTCTAGCAAGGCTCTACCATCTAAACCTTCTCAAACAGTGCTACTGACTGGCAACTAAGTGTTCAAATATCTGATTCTATGTGGAATATTCCTCATGTAACTCTCTACAAATAGTGGTCTGTATAATAAACAAGCCTTCTTCCTAGGCCTATGGTCCTTTCTGAAAAAGACTCACTATGAATTCAGTTGTATAAGCATATACCATAATATGAAATATAAGCCATGTTGACTTTCAATGTTTAATCATTGCAATATTACCTTACTTTGAAGGTTCTTCCAAGATTAAAAAAGTAGGACTAGGACTCGCTCTTAGATATATTCTTCCAGACAGAGTGGAACAACAGCATCCAGACAGTTATAGTTACACCAGAAACAAGGTAAAAACTGGACACACTGGTAAAAACATGGCTTTCATGACAGTGGTCCTTAGGTGACAGAGAATTGTGATCTCAAGGGATCCCTGAGAGTCAAATAAAAAAATCCCCTAAGATTACCCCGGTTTTCTGTCTGTGCAGTATTTTCAAGGATGGACAGGGGAGGCACATTCAGGCAAAGCCTGGATGTCTTTCTAAATTAAAGAGCTTGTGTTAAGAAAAGCTAAAGGGGCTTGAGTCCACAAGATAATCTCAGAGTGCGATGGCTGTACGGAGAACAGGCCTTGAGATTCACAAAAGAACCTCTTGTGTTTCATTGTGTGCAGGTGAGCAAGCTCCTAAAAAGGTTCGAAGAGACAAGATCCAGAGATTGCTTTCATTTTCCTTTTGAATGTGTCATGAGATGCCCGTGAACAGTGAGATGTCTTTCTCTGGCTGGTGTGAACAGCAGCTGTAGTCTGTAGGCAGCCATTCCCATACTAACTACTGCTCTGATTATACCTGACAAAATTAAATAAAGAGTTAAACTTTGCATGTATTGCAAGTGCTTCCTAAGACAAACCCAGGTTATCACTCCTTTCAAGTAGAAGAATGTTCACTTCCTAGCCTGGTCAATATGTAATGTTTAGCATTAATCAGAAAGCTGCCAAGCATGCAAAGAAGCAGGAAACGGGAATCAACCAAAAGAAAAAACAATCAACCAAAACAGATCCATCATTAACACGTATAATAGGATTATAGCACAGGGGCTTTAAATAGTTATTGTAACTATATTCTGCACATTCAAGAACCTAGATGAAAGTCTGGGCATTTTAAACAGAGACTCGGAAGACAGAAATGATTGGCGTTATGCTTCTGGAGACAGAAAACACCATGTCTGAGGTGAAAATGCCAAATGGAACTTTTAATGCTTAGATCAAAAGTCTCACACTATCCTACAATATTTTACAGTAGTCTTTTATGCTGTTTGATGCCAGTAGCCTAATACATATTTGCTTACATTTAGAACTTTTAGTCAAATATATATATATTAATATAATATTATATATTAAATTTATACATATATATATATATATATAATCACTGACACTACTGACTACTGACCTCCTGACTTGTCCTGGCTCACAAAGTAACTTCCAATGCCTTCCAAAGGGCTAGCATTCCTTCACACCTAATTGATACTCCTCAACAATGTTGCCACCAACAGTTTTCAACATGGCACCTTCTGATTCAGCTGCAAGAAAGTTCACACCCCGAGACTATTATTTTTCAGCTAGGCTGACTATTTTACTATGAAAACTCTGTCTGGATAGAGAATAAACACCTGCTCTTTATGTAGAATAGAATTCACCTAGAAGTCAGCATTTTCGCAGATTCCCACCATTCCCATGGTGAGGGGAGAGGGTAGGAAGTAGGGAAGTAGGATGTGGGGGGTGAGTTGGGGAGCAGGGAGGAGAGAAAGAAGGCCCTCTCTGAGGATTTTGGTGGCAAGGCCCTTTTAGGTGAAGGTCTTCTCCAGTGATCTTAGGTGAAGCTTTCCTCTGAGAAGATCCTAGTTTGTTCATATTTCTGTATGGGGTATGGGTTTGAATGCATATACTTTATTTGGAGTGGTTATCTAGTTTTGAGGGTGAGAATATCCATGGTGGGACAAAAATCATTGGCTGAAAGTTAAGACACTGAGATGCCTCATTAGCATAGAGAGATGATCTACATGCTGGGTACCTGACTGACTGCCTGTGGCCACCCAGTTAGAGGTCACTAGGTTACGTGTTCTGAGGCAGTCACAGAAACAGGAAAGGAGTTAGCCCTACTCCTGCCAGTCTTGGAATGAGATTCTAATCCCAGTTTTTGAGATTTCCAGGGTTTTGACATGCTCAACCTCACCTAGTTCATGCCAATTCCTCTGTTGGCACGATCCACGTGCCCTACATATGTAGAACAGAGACAGCAGCAGAGTGAGGCACAGGCTGGCATCTAGGGTCATCAGGCTGGTTTTAGACATATTCAGACAGGGTAGCCTGGCTGTCTGAGAGTCACAGGGGTCGGTCCTCTGTCCCACCACATCCCTGTGTGCCTTCAGCAGCCTCCAGTGTCTGGGTCATGGACTTTTGTTGTATGCAGAAATGAATGAGGGCTGTCTAGCAACCAGAGGTATTTTTGCTTCGAGTACTCAACATCATGCAGAAACATTGGATTGGTGTCTGTAACATCCTGCCAGGATTTCAAGGCTGTTTTCTCGGTTGTGAAATTAGGTGTTTGGCATAGTCAATTGGCAGCTGTGAGACCAGATCTGGTCTGTAAAAGAGCTCTGCTCAGTTCCACGGTGTTGGGTTGTTTTTTTTTTTTTTTTCATTTGCTCCAGTGAAAATATTTCCAAATAAGACATTTCACATAAAAATTGAAATTCCCAGCTTATCTTTAAACCACCCCCCACTCCCAATTGCCATAGTTGGCTGCAAAATAAATTCCCTGTTTTCCTCCAAGACAAAGGTAAGCCTTCACTTCCCATCTGCCCAACCCCCACCACCTCCACCATACTTGTTGCTCCCAGACCTGAAATATGTGAATACAGGAACCCTGGAGCCCACATTTCAAGGGATCACTCCAGAAATAAAAGGGCATGAATCTCTGATTTAAGTTGTTTCAAGGGAAATGAAAGACTGCAGAGAATTGTTCAAATACACTGAAGGCTTAAAATACAAGTTTTACTTGGGTAACATGACAATCAGACCACCTCTGAGAATTATCATGCCCTTTGTCTCTGTAAACAAATACAATATTATGAAATACACATATATTCTCTGAATAAGAAAGTAGTAAGTTTTACTCACAAACCTCTCAATTTTGCAGAAAACTCTATGGCTTTTAAAGCCACATGGAAAGAAAGCTTTGTTATCTCCAAGCCTGGATCAACAGTGCCCTAGTTGCACATGTAAACAGAACACTTTTGGATCGGGTACAACATGAAGCTAGACTATTTACCTAGAGTGGGGTGAAAGTTGAATGCTGCCCTGTGGGTACAGCTGAGGCTACTGGAATAGGCTGGCTTCTAACACATAGTTTTTGTAAACTGGAACCTCTTTATATCCCAGAGTCATTAGTAATTGTGTCATTCTTACAAAAGTCTAATGAACTGCAGAAATCTGCCTGCTCTCTGGCAGGTTAAAAAAAAAAAGATTTGGGGTTATTTGTCTTTCCACTATCTTATATAGTAATAAAGTAATAAAATCATGTCAAAGAACAACAATTGTAAATGTTAAGCCAGATAACCTAAGAAAGAATCACATGGATATATGAAGAACTATAAGCAACTAAAGTTTTGGACTCAGAACACTGTATTCTTAAAGCCTTTAAAAATATTTTTCCTATGACATATTCTGATTATACTTTCATACTTTCTCCTCTTCCATCTCCTCCCAGCTCCTCCCCACCTCCCTACCGACCGACCAAACTCCATGACTTTATCTCTAAACAGCCAAACATCTCTCTCTCTCTCTCTCTCTCTCTCTCTCTCTCTCTCTCTCTCTCCAACAAAACAACAAACAAAAATAAGAAAACAAAGAACCATAAAAACATAAAAATACGAAATCAAAAAACAAAATATGCAGAGATCAATAAAACAATACAAACAAACAAATAAAAAGTACAAACAAAGCAATACAAGACAAAAAACCTACAAAGTCACCATTGAGCTTGTATTGTGTTGGCCGACTACTCCTGGGAATGGGGGTCCACACTGAAGTATGGTTAATGTACCAGTGAGACTCCCTCAATAGGCAAGGATAGATTTTTTTCTTCGGAAGTAGGTACAAACTATAGGTAGCTTTTGGTTAGTGGTATAAGATCAAGTCCACCTACCTATCTCAGCACTGGGACCAGGTCAGACTTGAACCTGTGCAGACCTTAAAGGGATTTTATCATATAATTAGTCCAGGTATAATGTGCCAGCCAAAAGTGTATATGCTGTCCAGAGAGACGGCTTTGTTCCCTCAATTTAACGTGCAGTCACCTGAACTTCAAATGTTCACTGTTATTTTATTTTTATAATTGAGTCTTTAACTTGGCTTTATTGAGTTAGTAATATTATATAATTACATAAGATTAGATTAAAAATATTCTAGCATCATTTTAATTTCTTGGCTTAAATCTTTAAAAAAAATTGAAAGCATTTGTTGAGTAGGTAATATTCCAACCATTTCCCCTGTCATTTGATTTAACTTTCATGTTACAAGGATACAGTTGATTTTAATTTTATTTAAAACATGAGGCTACTGGAACCCAGAGAGGATGAGTCAATTGTCCAATTACATGGTTACTCAGAGAAGTAGTGGGAAGTTTAAGCCTACCAAAAGCTTTTAGGTGTGTTTGTTTCTAGTCAATAGACTCTATCCATCAACCAAATCAACATTTCTACATGTTGGACATAGAGCTTAGTCTATACATTGGCTTTCCATTCCAGCCAGGTACTAACCTTGTTTTTAATTTCATCTAGTCTATTTACCTCCATTTCTGTTTTACCCTAAGTCTTGGCCAGTGTGCTCACTCATCTGCTGTTTCATTCCTGCTAATCCTACAGTCAACACACTCTTCCGCCTCTTGAATTATGATGCTCTTTCAGTCAGCAGCAGTCACTATACTTTTTTATTCCTAAATCCTGGTGCATCTATCTGATTGCCTGTTTTTTTCTATCCTTTAGGGACCCTCATTTTTGTTTTACCCCAATTGTCCAAGAAAGGCTGTTTTGATATTTTCCCAAATAAAACGACTTCACGAATGATGGTGTTTATCTCCCACATCCTGGAGTTGCATATCCTGACCTCAAATTCCTCACATGTTACCTATTCAGCTTCAGCATACAGAAGAGACATCTGTGCTAGGCACTTCTTGGTGTTTCCATATAGAGAGAACAGAGTTCTTAATGGGGTAGGGTAGGAGTAAAACTTCCTCTGATGTAACCGTTCTTTCAAACTTGCTGTTTTTCTTCTTAAACTAGTCCATAAGAAGCTTGAAGGAAATGTTTGAGGGCAGTGAACGATTAAAATGAGGCCACAGAGTCTTGTTTACAGAAGTCTATTGATAACTGGTATTCAGAGAGTTTTTTTTTTCCCCCTCAGATATGTTCCTTAGCTGTGAGAACTCTATGTCCTGATGGGTTAGAAAAGCAACTTGTACAGGATGCAAGTGACAGGAAATCAAGCTAAGTGGCAACACTCTTGCTGCGCAGTCCCCATAGAATGTCATTTGTCAGTATAATAGCCCCCCTAGCTGTGTCCGTCCTCTCTCCTGGACCTCTCTAGTTGCTTTATTCTTTCGAGTGCTTCCATGCTTTTCTATTTAATGTGCTGTCCCACAGAGAAGAACTTAGAATGAATGCAAAACTAAATGTATATGTAAATATTTGCCAATTCAGTTTAGACCCTAAAGGCTGCACAGTGTACCCAGTGGACCTCAAGTCCCCCTAGTGTCTATGGATGTGATGCCACCAGAGGGCAGACTTTGATTTCCAGAGCAGGTGGCTTGTGGCCTCTAGTGGAGATCTGGTGGCCACTTGGACAGGCCTCAGTTGTCATTGACTCCTTGACTACCTCTTCCAGTGTACTTGTGCAAAATTCTTGACGCCTAGAAAATATTTGGAAAGATTATGTCCTAGAATGATCTCATGATTAGATGTTTAGGTAAGTCTCAGTTCAGAGCCAACTTGCACCCAACACCAGCTTAGTCTTTTGAAGGATTACTCAACAAAATTGTGTCTTTTTGTAAAAATCTATGAGTATATAAAGGCAGAATATAATTAACTTATTGCTTTAAAGGTAAAAGCTTTCAATTATTAAATTTAAAGAAAAGAAGTAATGAAAAGAAAAGGAAATGAAACTAAAGGAAAGGACTGGAGGAGAGGGAAAGGGAAGGGAGGGGAGGGGAGAAAAGAAGTAGACTAGTACTCTCGACAGTTGTAGCATAGTTGACTTCTGGCCCAGGTAGTTGTGTACTGAGGCCCATCCCTTGCATTGTAAATGAATTAGCACTCTCAGTGGTCTCAATGCACCAGACCCTAGTAGCTTTCCTCCTACTGTTTTAAAAAAGGAAAATGCCCATGTAGTGTATCCTTAAAGGACACAGTGGCCCTGATTAACAAGCACTGGACTGTGGCATAAACATAGGACTTTATCAAAAACTCTAATCAGCACTCCAGAGCTGGACGTACTGGTTAGAGAGTCAACAGTATACGGATGCTCTCTGAAAAAAAGTAAAAACATTTGTGCTTCCTCTTAGCTGACTCTGGTAGAGATTTAAACAGGTAACACAGTACTCGGAATACAGTAAATAGTCATCAATCATAATCAATAAATATCAGTCTCATTAGCCACAATCTAAGTCCTTTCTATGAATCAAATACCATTCCAGAAGTGCAGACTCAAGCAAGTCACTGTATACTAAATAAGCGTAACTGGACACTATTCGAATGTAGTTTTGCGCTACTTATGCAGCTGACAAGATTGACTTGCTATGTCCCCCATTAACACTGTAATCATCTCACAGCAGCTAAGTCTTCCTTCATTTAAGTTCAAAGGACTGGGAAGTCAAAGGATGCGTCCAGCGAGTACTCAGTGTTCCAGAAGTAAACTTAAATGTTTGACAGGCTCTCCGTGCAGATTAAGTTCTGTGTCCACACTACTCGAAGAGGAGGCTTGGACATGGCCATCACTTTCACTCTCTTAATTTGATTTCTAAGTTTCACCCAGTGTATAGGAGATAAGCATCAAAATTAATTGGGGAGGAGAAAAATAAACAAACAATCCCAGATAGCTGGGACACTCAGCTGGAACGGATCCCTGAGAAGAAACTAACTCATCAGACAAGCCAAAGAAGACTTTGTTTGTAAAAATTAGGAAGTGGGGCTGATGAAGTTGTTTGTTGGGGAATGACATTTGTCATCAAGCCTGGTGACCTGAATTGTGTCCTTGGGGTCCACATGGTGGGAGGAGGGAAGAGATTTCCTGTAAGATGTTCTCTGGCTTCACATGTATTCTGTGGCAGGCACATCCCTGAAAAAATAAATTAAAAAAAAATTTAAAAACTAGAAAGTTTTAGCTATTTCTATCAAATCAGCTTATCGGTTTCTTCTGACTCAAGAAGAATCTGAAATTGTGCTATTCTGTTTCTCCTGTTGAGCTCCCCCATAAGCATAGTTGTTTTGGGGTTGGAAGCTGAAATTCAGAGCATGGGGCTGGGCTATCTGGAAGAGCAAGGGGGCCTCTTGCTACTTCATGGAGACAGGGCAAACCCATAAGCTCGTGGCTACCATGGAGTTTGGGCAGCATGGACACTGAGAGAGATTGAGTTGAACAGCTTTGGTGGTGGGTAATTTAAGCAGAAATCACTAGTTGAACGCAGGGCTGAGAAAGGGAGAAACCACAGTGTGAGAGTAAATGGAGAAGGTGATGGTTGTGGTGTGGCATTGAACACTTTGGCACACTGTGTGTCACCTGCCATCTCCCTGGCACAAAACTTCTAGACAGACAGGCTTTTTTTCCTTTACAAATCAAGCAAGAGGAATTTTATTCACATTTAGAAGAGGAAGGAACCATCAGAAAGCAAAATGGTGCATTGACGCATGTCCTGCTCTTGGAAAGAGTTCTCTTTTGACTCCTGTTCAGACTGTACATGAATCCTGGGAATGTATTTTAATTTCAGGTCGACGTGTGACATCTGGTTACTCATTAATTGCAAATGAAGCTGTCACAGGAAGCCAAAGTCACCGCCAGCAACAGCTCATTTTAGTTTTTGAGTGGCGGAGTGCTTTACCTTTTATCCCAGCTCCCGTGCCTCTTGTCAAAGGCTATTTATTAGAAAGTGCAAGGATCCCAGTGCTGAAAGGCAGTGGAGCTGCAAATGATGGCAGGTAGAATGAGCTACACATTATGGTTTTAACTACAGTCAATGGTCTAGTATTTGCATCTTAAAATTATACACAATTCAAGGAGAATTATCAAGGCTGGCAACACTGCCTGATCCACGCATATTTTTAACAGTCTCTCAGTTTCTTTCTCCCAAGTCAACACCTTGTTCTTGCTTTAGTTTATTTTGTTTCTAGTACCATGCACCCCAATCTCTCTGTGGCAATTTACTTGTAGTGAAAGTGATTAGTTATTTACACCATAGCATAAATTTAAGAACACCAAGGAAAGTCATGAGACAGACAGGCACGCCCAACTGTTTGGCATCACGGCACTACGTAACGACGTTCTTTCTTCAGAACCGTATGCTCGGATTCTTACAATAATCTCAAGCTTTAAGTTAGTTTACAGCTTTGTATTTTTGACTACATTCATAGCTATCTTCACACAGCCCACAAGCCACAGGTTGGACAGGCCTGCTAGAGCCTCATGGCCTCCCATGTTCTGTTGCCAGTGGCATTGGATGTCAGACTAGCACGTTTGCCGCCTTAGCCTCATCCATCACAAACGGTATTGTCTCATCAGTTTCCAAATTGGAAAAAAAAAAAAAGCGTCACACATTAGTCGAAAATCCCAACCCCTGAACCTATGAGAAGTAAATCATATCTGTAATGCAATCTCTGAGGAGGGAGGCTGAGACAGTCTGGGCTACATAATGATTTTGAGGCTAGCCTAGGCTATACACCAAGAGCCTCTCTCACCTGAATCTCTGTGTTCTTAAGGTGGACCTACCTGTTCTGGTAGGTAGCTAGTTCCAGTGGTTCCACAGAAGAGAATAACCCAGTCTACACAAATTAGATACACTTCAGAGGATGGAGGAAGTGTTTTTTAGGAGATAACTAGCGCCATGTTAGGTGGTTCACGCAGTTCTGAATATGGCAAAGACAGGCAGAATTTCATATGCAACTCCTCATCTGGCTTCAGCAGTTTCTCAGGCTTCCTTTTTTGATGCCTGACAAAGGGCAAACGAAACACCGTCGACAGCCTGGCTGCTCACCGGCCTTGATTCCCGTTTTTTGGTAATGATTATCAACATGAAGTTCCATTGGCCAACTCGGATGCCTAAAACTGGATTTATGGCTTTTGGTTCTCCTCTCGAGCTCCTCCCATCTCCTTGCATAACACTGACCCAGTGAAATAGGGTGCTGTCCTGAGGAGTCTGGGAGTGGAGAAGGATGCGTGCACATTCACGCTTCCTTTCAAGTCAATCTTCATGTTCCTTACCCGCCCCCACCCATTTGAAACTCTCAAATGGCTCTTCTTGTTTAAAATGATAAGACTATTTTCTGTGAACACCAGCATGGTAATGGGAGAATTTTAGCCTTGATCACATACCTTCCATCCCGATTTTCCTTTACTCTTGGAAATAAAGACATAGTAACATAAACAGTCAAGTTTGGGATAAAGGGCAAAGAGGAGGAGCTTAGAGACATTTATCAAAACTGAATTGTGCGGTTAGAGAGATGGTGCAGTGGTCAACATGCTGTCTGAGCATAAGGACCTGAATTTGGATACCCAGATCTTATGTAATACTGAGCAGGGGGGAACATGCCTGAAACTTCAGCTTGAGAGGGAGGAGACAGGCAGAACTAGGAGAGGGTGATATCCAGTCAACAGGGTTAAAATGGTGAATTCTCAGTCCACCCAGAGACCCTGTCTCATACAGTAACATCCCAGGGTCACCCTGTAGTCCCTCCCACAGACCCATGTGGCAAGCCCACCAGCAGACATATACACTACACACACAGACACAGACAAAGACACAGACACACACACACACACACACACACACACACACACACACACACACATATATATATATGCAGTGGCTGAAGCCATGGTTATTAAGTAGGGATTCCTAATAGTAGGCTCTTACCTTACATAATTTCTGAGAAACAGAGGTGTGGATGGGGGTGACATTTAACTATAGTCATCCGAGTTGGAGAATGGTATCTGAGTGTCTTCTCATAATCTTCATTTGGGGTTGATGTTATTTTAAGTAAAACAAAGGCTAATTACTAATGACAGCACATTTGGCTGCCATCACCACAGTTGCTTATAACTGATATGCGGGGCTGAAAACATTGTTCGTCTTGTGGTTGTTTGCATTCGGTCAGACCACAGCCTGATATGGAAAATACAAGTTGTCGTTACCACTTATACATAATAGTCATTACTTAGCAGAGATTGAATTTTAGATACTTAATTTATAGGCACCAATATTTGAAGGAAAAAATGTTTCTAACTAGGGGAAATATTCACACAAGAAGTCCAAGTGAAAGGGAAACAAAATTGTCTTCAAAGAGGAAGTTAGATGGAATCTTTTAAAACACAGTCTTTTACTTGTTTCTTAACCTTCTGTTGTATGGACTGCATTTCCTTAATTTCCTCAAGCACTCTGAATGCTTGCAAAAAATTCCCATTGAGTTGTGCCACGCTTTATGGGTTCTCCTCTAGACATGTTATCTGTTCCATGTGTGTGTGTGCTCTGTCTTGGAATTTGCCTTCATTTTGGCTTCATAATCCTTTCAGTTCAGCCCTGTGAAGGGAACCTCCTTTTGGAGGCTTCAATATCTGGCTATGGAACTTCTGCTTAGGCACAGAACGATCATTTAATGTGAGAACATTTTCAAACCCAGTTCAAGGGTTCCCTTTCAACTTGTACCGTTTTCTGTAGACATGCTGGATCAGGGCCATCCACTCTGACTTTGGCTGGTCTCAATCATTGTACACATGCTTCTGTATGGTATTCTTCTAATTAGTTGTGTCAAGGCTCTGTTGAGTCTCTTAGAAATGTATCAGTATTGTTTCCAAGGATGCTCCCTTGACTGCTCTGAACAACCTTTCACATAGTTCATGTCAGTCAGTGGGAACCACTGGCACTGAAGGAGAGGCTGACCTCAGCTTGTGAAGAAGTTGGATTTGAAAAATCTGCTTGGAAATTGATCCTTTAGAATGCGAACTCATTCTGCGTTCATTTCGATGGGAATGCTGTTGATGGTTTCAGGCGAGTCAGTACAATTTTAGACACTCCAAACATAGGATTAATGGAACCAACTGATTTGTGTGATGTCAAAGTAGGGTCAAGAGAGCAAAGAGGGAGGAGAGAACCATTTCCTCCCTGCCCTGGCAGCTAGGGCTCCCTGGAGATTTCCATGCATTAAATAAATCCCTTCCTGCTGCTTTTTAGCGTCTTTTTTTCTTTAAGACACTCTCATGTACCTCAGGCTGGTCTCCATCGATGGAGCAGAGGTAGGCCTTGAACACTTTATCCTCCGGCCTCTGTCTCCTGAGAGCTAGGATCATACTGCAACACTGTGCAAGCACAAGAGCAAAGAGAGCCAAACTGATTAATCCTTGTTAAGACATGAATGACTGCTAGCCAAAACAATTTTTATGCAGTAATTAACTTTTGTAAAGAATTATCCAGAAATTATACTGCTACCCAGGCATAAGTTCAAAAACCATAATAAGATTAGTGGAAAAGTCAATAAAACCTAAGGAAGTCCTTCTGAGAAAAAAAAAAAAAAAAAAAAGCAAGCAACAGACCTCCCCCAAAGCTGAGCCCTAGATTGTACATATTAATTCTTCTTTTTACTGTCTGCTGTCCCCTCAGGCCATTTCTAGAGGCTTTCTAACTACTTTGTTTTTTTGTCCACAAGTCTGGTTTGACCCTGGGTGTTTTGTGTGAGAGAGGAGCAGAGTGAATTGATTCCAGGAGCTTGAATAGAAATCACTGCCTGTGCCTTGACTCAGCCCTCAAGATAACCAAATGTTAGGTAGCTAGTAAGGCATTGCCAGACTTAGAGTCACAGAGGAGGGTGGACGTCTCCTTTACAACACCCCTTTAGGTCCTATCTTACACGACTCTGTAACACACTGATTTTAATGAAGGGAACAGTATCACAACGGACCCTCCTTAGAATCTGACATGCCGTTCAGGAAGGGGACAGCACAGCTGCCTGTCCTGAAGATTTAAAATGGCGTATGAACAGGAAGAAGGTAGCAGGTTCAGGGAAGCTTTTTGTGGTGAAAGCTATTCTCTCAGAGTAAGCAAGCCTATTTCACAGATTTAGTTTTTAAATTTTTCTTGAATTTTTTATAATATAAGAATGGTTGGAGGTTGTACCTCTGGCCCTAGGTTGGGGGGTGGGGCATGACTTTTTAAGCTGTTCAGAAAACCATGCAAGGACATCACCAATCCTCCCTTAAGAGTTAATAAAAAAAATGGGCCTATCTAATTATCTGAACAGGAAGACATCCCTCAAAAATCTGTCTGTTCTAGGACTTCACTCCCTGGGGACTCGGGCCATCCGCTGGTTGTTCCAGCTGTGTCCTTCCTGTGGGCCCTCCCAGTACCTCTTTCTAGCTCATTCCCATTACTTTGTGCCAGTCATCAATACTTGGTGGCACTCTCTACCTGGAAACCTGCTAGACATGCCAGCCTGGGAATCAGGAAGGTGATTCACACTTTCTTGTCCCCAACTGCAATTTCCTAAGTCTCACTCCCAACCCTGTAGCAAACCACTTGCTGAGGTCTCTCCCCCAACCCCCATCCTCTCAGCACCTCCTTCTAGCCCATTCTGACAACTCTGTGTCAACTACCAATAGCTAGAAACCCTGTCTACCTGGAAACTCAGCAGCCATACTGGTCTAGAAATCAGTAAGGTAAGCCCCACTCTCCTTCTTGTCCTCCACCACAAATTCCCCAGTCTTCTGCCCAGCCCTGCAGCAAACTGCTTGCAGGAACCAGTCCTCCCACTCTGCCAGTGTTCCTAAAAACTTCACCAAACATTGCAGTGGACCCAACTTTCCTCATTCCTATGGACACTCTCAGTTTCCTCTCCTAGCTCATCCCCACTCCCCATTCCTTTGTGTCATCCTGGGATACCTAGAAATACAGTCTACATGGAACTCCCAGTGCCCACACCTAGCAAGGACTCAAGAAGCAATTCTTACTAGGCAACTCATAGCTATCTCACTTCCCTAAGATCCAGAGAGGCCAACAGAAACCACAGAACCAAATCATCCCTACTCTAGTTGGCCTGGATACCAGCCAGAATAAAATCCAGTATCACCAACACCCAAGACAACATGTCCCCAGTAAAAGCCAGCAACCCTACCACAGCTGGCCCTGAGGAATGCATTATAGCTGAAGCACAAAACAAGAACTTTAAAATAGCCATTATGAATGTTCAAGAACCTTAAAGAGGACGTGAATAAATCCATTAATGAAATCTATGAACACACAAACAGTGGGATGAAAAGAAGAAAACAGCTTTCAAGATATGAAAGTAGAAATAAAATTGCTAAATAAAAACCCAAAGTGAGGTAAAACTGGAAATGAAAAATTAAGAAAGTCATGCAAAACTCTTATAGGTAAGCCTCAGCAATGGTGTGCATGGAGACATGGAAGAGAACAACAACGGTGTGCATGGATACATGGAAGAAAGCATCTCAGGCACTGAAGACAAAGTAGAAGAAATGGATGCCTTGGTCAGGGAAAACGAGAACTCTGAAAAAAAAATCCAAGCACAAGCCAGGAAAGCTGAGACACAATGGACAGAGCAAATCTAAATCTAAGAATTATAAGAATGGAGATAAAAGAAAAAAATCCAGGTCAAAACCAAAAAAAAAAAAAAAAATGCTAGAAGAAAAACTCCCTAACCTAAAACAGGAAATGTCAGTGAAGGTACAAGAAGCACTGTTTATGTCTAAGAGAATTGCAGAGACAAAAAAGAAGAGACTGAAGGAAAGGCTGTTCAATGACAAGCCCAACTTAGGATCCATCTCATGGTGGGGGAGGGCACCAAGGCCTGACACTATTACTGATGAGAGGCCCTACCCCTACCAGCTAACTGAGACAGATGCAGATACCTACACCCAACCATTGTACTGAAGTCAGGGACCCCTATGGTTGAATTAGGGGAAGGACTGAAGAAGCTGAAGGGAAGGGTGACCCCATAGAAAGACCAGCAGTCTCAACTAACTTGGATGCCAGGGAACTCCCAGAGACTGAGCCACCAACCAGGTAACATACATGAGCTGGTCCAAGGGCCCCTGGCACATATGTAGCAGAGGACTGCCTGGTCTGGCCTCACTGGGAGAAGAGGCACCTAATCCTGGAAAGACTTGAGGCCCCAGGGAAGAGAGGGGCCTGGGGTGGGGGAGCACTCTCTCAGAGACAAGGGGGAAGAGGAATGGGATGAAGAATTGTGGGAGGGGAGACCGGGGATGTGGGGCAATGACTGGAATGGAATAAATATATGAATAAATAAATAAAGAAAGGAAGGAAAGAGGAAGAAAGAAAGAAAAAGAAGGAAAGAAGGAAAGGAAGAAAGAGAGAAAGAAAGCAAGCAAGCATAGAGAGTACCAAATAGACTGGACCAGAAAAGAAAAATCTGTCTTTTCCAGAATTTCAAAGAAACACAATACATCTGAAGACACTCTAAGATGAATGGAGAAATTATCCTCACAATGAGATATGTATCTCAGAAACCCCTCCATTGTGAGTTCAGATTCTCCTTGCTAAACCCGCCCTAAACTCTAAGGGCTTGCACTGAACATGAAGTCTTCATTTTCCTCTTTCTGGCTCCCTCTTTCAGACACTAGTGACAATCCTAAGATGCTTGCACTGCCATTTCTCTGATGCCCTTTACCCCAGGCAGCTCTCTGCAGGTTTCCATGCTCATCCTGCCAGCCTGTTTGACTCTAACCCCCAAAACATGGCTTTCTATCTTCATCTTTCTGGCTTCTGTCTCCCAGAAGCTTCCAAGGTCCCTAGCTTGTGTGTGCATGGTTGTTTTTCTCCCATACTCTAATAAGATTGCCCTCTAGGTTCCTTCTGAGTTTGTTTTTAAATTCGAGAATAAGACCCTGCAGAGGGGACTCTGTGTTCCCTGATAGCACCCTTTCTCATTGAAGAGACGTTTATCATCTGCCCCCCCCCTGGACTATCACAGGGCTTACAGTAGTAAACAAGATGATTCAGAACAGGCCTCTCCTCAAGCAGCTGGCAGACCAGTGGGGAAAACAAATATGTCAAGATGATTAAAGTGTCAAGAGCTATAGCCAACGTTCCAAAGCTATGTAGAGAGATTGGGAAAGCATCTCGGAGAATGGAACAGGCAGAGCGGACAGTGTTTGTGCATGGATTCTAATGACTCTGCAAGAGACAGAAGGAAAGGGTTCAGGGTGTAGAGGCTGCGTGAGAGGGACAAGGACATGAAATAGGAATGTTGGGGCATCTTTTTAGGACAAAGGAGTCTTTCTTGGAACCTAGTGGCCTGGAAATTTGATGGCCACCAAAAGCTGCCCTGAGCCAGTGGCTTCTGGGTTCTTGTTCTGAGAACTGAAAGAACCAAAGTTCCCAGATGACATGGCAAGAGTTTATTATAGGTTCACAGGTCAGGGCGTGTTGGAAAAGAATCGTCCTATATTCCTACTGTTGGACAAAGGGACATAGGAACAAAGAGAAAGTAACTTGGCAAGGCAATTTACTTTTGAAAAAGGTTTCAACAATCCAGACCAAGTGAGCGAGTACACAGAGGTAGGGAAGTGTGAGTAGTGTTTATTCTATCGCAGGGTGGTGACTGTGTGTCACCCCCTTGGTGGGAGCCTGACCTAATAAACTGACACAATTGGATAATTCATAATTGGAGCAAAGGGGAAGGGTGTGATAGAGTCAAATCTCAGGAATGCCTGGCATCCAGGACTTGGGCAAACAGACAAGTGTGTAAGAGTTTCTCAAGCTGAGAGAGGTTAACAGAGAATATTAGCCCTCGGTGGGCTAGCCATCTTTAATAGAAAAGTAAAGCAACAAAACCACACATTTCTCACAATGGTTACTGGATTTAGGGGGTCACAGCTTGTGGCTCAACAAGCAAATTAAAGGGGCAAAACTAAAGGTGAAGCAGAAAAAAGGGATTCATTCAATGTGGTCACAGGGACAAAGAGATCCAGTGACCCTTCTGAAGTTCATCTTCAGGGTCCTGAATGGAGGGTAGAATTTGATAGAAAACAAGAGATACATATATGGCAGTATGTGGTCCCATGCCCACCGCTCTCTCAGCCCAGAGTCTCTCTTGTGAGGGAAGTCTTTCTCCAGGACACAAGCTTCCTCTCACAGCAGGAAATTCCTGGGGAAAATTGTAATTTCTTTAATTTCATTTTTTTTTCAGTAGTCAGATAGCCAAGGAGAGAAGCATACTGATGTTCATTCCCACCAGATAGGACAGTTACAGGAGCTGAAAAAGAAGCCAGCCATGCTTTCTGGGTGAGCACGGAGGTCAGCAGAAGCGACAGACAAGAAATGACATAGTAAAAGTAGGAGGAGGGGGCTTCAGAGAAAGAGTGCAGAAGCCCAGGGCACTAGGAAAAATCTACTTGAGCTCTGGCTGGCACCCAGAAGAAAGGCAGTAGAGGAGGAAGAGGCAAAAAGAAAGACAGACCCAACAGAACTCCAGACTCTCCTGGACTGCCCCAGATGGCAGGAATTCTAGAGAAAAAAAAGCTTAGGTCTTCTTATTCAAGAGATAAACGTTCCTCCACCTGTCTCTTTAAGCATCTAGTGGACCTGTGTTTCTAGGGGTGGCCCTGCTTTCTTGACTTAAGCAGGTGACTGACCAGCCCACTGCATTAGCTTTTTGTTTTGGGATTGCTTGGAATGTTAGGGCTCCACCAAGGCCAGAGAAACAGCTTTCCCTAATTAGCCCCACTGAGCCCTAATCAGGGCTACAGTAACAATAACGGAACTGGAAACTAGCGACTCAGATAGGGACAGTAACTTCACCTACAGAGGGAAGGCTAAGAAAAGGTGACTTAAAAATCTGCGTTTGATTTTTTTTTCCTGGAGAAATGTAAAGATTATCTACTCATGCTAATTGGGCATGGAGTGTGGAAGATGGGCTTACTGACAGGCTCAGGGGTGATGGCTTGACACAGTTGCATCATGGCACCATGGCCAAGGGAGTGAAGATGCCACGCTGCTGTACCTTGAAGTCTCACTTCCATTGACTGCCACTTCTATACTCAAGGACCTCCTCCAGCCACTTGCCCTGTGACAGGCAGGAGAAAGTAGAGTATCTGATTGGGGTTCTAGGATTTTTTTCTTTTTTCTATCGTGGAGGATTAGAGGATGCAAGGATAAAGTCTTGTTATCACTGCATTGTTCCGCTTCGTTCTTTGCCTTGGTTACTGGGGCAAAGGTTCTCTCTGCACCAACACTTATGAGATGACTATTCAATGCTCAGAGGAAAAAAGCTACAGAACAATAGGAATCTTACCTCTCTCTCTCTCTGTCTCTCTCTCTCTCACTCTCTCTCTTTCTCTCTCTGTGTCTCTGTCTCTCTCTGTCTCTCTGTCTCTCTCTCTGTCTCTCTCTGTCTCTCTCTGTCTCTCTCTGTCTCTGTCTCTGTCTCTCTCTGTCTCTCTCTCTCTCTCTCTCTCTCTCTGTCTCTTTCTCCCCTCCCTCCCCCATTTCCCACTCCAAACTAAGCTGAGGGACTCATATACATGAAGTCTTTATATAAATTTCAGAATCTTATACATTTTCAGGATCGTATAATTGAATAGTTTGAATGACTATGTAAGACCTAGGAGGGCATACTTGCAGGAATCTTTAGGGAATTCCTCCCCAAGCACCTGGTTATTCCTAAAACCCTAAAAGAGACACTTCTAGCTCCAGCACTCTGTAAAGACGAGTCTTATCGGGAAACCTTGCCTACTTCTGCATCTGTCATCCTTGATGGCATAGACAGTTAACCTCATAGGTAAGCCCTGGATGATCTGGTGGAAACTGGCATCCAGACTGGTGGAACTTAAAGAATACACAGTTTGAGCCTGCGTACGGTGAAGAGCCAAGGACAGAACACTAGGGCCAGTGACCTCCAAGGCTCTTGGTGTGTGGATGCCACTTCTGCATGGGCTCCTGTGTGTGTCCCTGAACAAGGAATTGCACAGAGACATATGGATAGTATCAGAGTCAGTGAGAGATGCTATTGAGTAGTATTTCCAAAGGAACAAGTGATGGGGGCAAGGGAAGAGTTTGGAAGACCAGTGGCCATTCTGTGATGAGAATGGGGGCTTTTATGTCAGATGGCTCATGGTCATGTTGGCATAACTTGTGTTTTCCTTTCCATGTTCCCGGTTCCAGGTAGCTCTAAGTACAACTCCATGCATTGTAGGTCTCTCTGGCTTTGTGTCCACTGGGCTGTGCATCTCACGATTTTACAGAGCCACAGGTCACCTTCGGACTCTAGCGTGTCTTTGCAGAGCTTCTGGCTGCCCCAGCAGCTCCAGCCAGACGTAGGAGCTGAGGTGCCTAGCATGCTCCTCCTTCCTCTTTGCCAATAGATCACCTTGCATGAATGCCAATCTTGCAGTTTTGGAGCAAAACCTCCCAGATCTCGTCCTCCACCTGCTCCTCCCTCACCTGTTGGTCACATGGAGTATTCCCCCCTGCCTGCCCCATCTTACATCTACAGAAATAGCAACCAGAAGACAGCTATTTTGACTGTTAGTAAGGGAAGATATTAGTAATTTTTATGCCTGAGTAAAGATTATGAAGTGAAATAAGCCGTTTAATGACTAGGATACAGATGTGTCATGTCTGTGAGGGTAAAGATTAATTAATTAGATCATATTGAAAACAACTTTTAAGTTACTCTGAGAAATTAATTTCATTTTTGACTTAGTAGCAGTATTTTCTGAAATTTAGTTTTTACTTCCACTGGTT
>JANHMN010000006.1:31050686-31135121 GCA_030674055.1 Rhabdomys pumilio | reverse complement strand
ATATACACATATACACATATACACATATACACATATACACATATACATATGGTGTGTGTGTGTGTGTGTGTGTGTGTGTGTGTGTGTGTGTGTGTGTGATAAGTTTCAGGGACACATAGTTTTTTTGAAAGATGATTTCTTATTCAGGTGACCAACTGGGCCATTTGGATTCTCTGTCTCAGTCTCTGTCTCTCTGTCTCTCTCTATGTGTCTTTCTGTCTCTCTCCCTCTGTGTGTCTGTCTTTGTCTCTCTTTGTGTCTGTCTGTGTCTGTCTCTGTCTCTGTGTGTGTGTGTGTGTCTGTCTGTCTGTCTCTGTCTCTCTGTGTGTGTGTGTGTCTGTCTGTCTGTCTCTGTCTCTGTCTCTGTGTCTGTGTATTTGCACATGTGTGTGCACACCAGTGGAGCATACATATGTGTGAAGGGGGTGTGCCAGCAGAGTACATATGTAGATGTCAGAGGACAATCTGGGGGCACCAGGCCTCAAGCATCCTCCACTTTTTGAGACAGGATCTCTTACTGTCTTAGAATTTTGCTACACTGACCACACTAGCTGACCTGCCAGCTTCCAGTTGTTCCCTCCCATCTTGCTATCACTGGGATTAAAGGCATGGTTCTGAGGGTCCACATTCAAATCTTGTGTTTGCAAGGCAAGAACTTTACCAACTGAGCTATACTGCAGACCCTATTTAGACTAACTCTCACAGTAGGAGATAACAGTATGTTTTTGTGGTTTCGATGTCTTTTGGACACTTTATGGACACATGTCTTTTCTTAGAGTGTGTGACTCAGTTCCTGGTCTTTTGACTAAAGAAACCATGTATTATAAAGAATGTAAGAAAAATAAAAAATAAAAACTATGAAATAGCCCTGCTTCCTACGGCAGCAGTAGGGTTCCCTTAATGGAGCCTATACAGAACCTGGGTCCCTACCTTCCTCCTTTTCCTATGCTATTACAAACTTCAAGAGAGGCAGCTATGTTGTCCTGCCTGCCATTGTCCCCTTTTTGACAGATATACCTCTTTAACAGGCACTTCAGATTCCAAGAAGGGCCACTTGTAATGCAGTTTCCTTCCTTAAAATTAGCATCTTACAAGGAGGTGGGACCTATGTCAGCTGCTGGAGTTGTTGCTTTGACAAAAGACCTGAGAAGAGCTGGTTAAGGAAAGAAGGACTTCCGTTTGAGAGTACAGGCTGCTCTGAGGAGGGAGGCACGGCCTGGGGGCAGGACAGACAGCAGCTGTTACACTGCATCCACATCAGGAGGATGCTGACATTTGGCAAGCTTCGTCTTTTATGCAGCCCAGGACACCAGTTCACGGAACAGAGCCCACAACAGTACAACAATCTCCCCACCTCAGTGAACTTAGTCTAGACCATCCTTCAGACACACACAGAGGCTGGTCACTTACTTTGGTGTGTCTACATCCTGTCAGGTTGACAATCCATACTCAGAATAGCAGGGTTGATTATGATTATAAAGGAGGGGGTCCATCATTCTATCATCTTCAAACTTGCTGATGTCTGATTGGCCACTTAACACTGACTGGGTAGGCATGCACTCTAGAAAAGTGGGCCATCGTAGATGTTATCAGTTCATGAGGTTTCTTCAGAACATATGATCTAATGTTTTTTCCAAAGAGTGAAGTAGAACCACTAGATTGGTTGTGAATGAAATTTGCTTATTTATAACTGGAACTTAAAAACTTTTACCTTTTCATGTTCTTTTTTGTTTTTTGTTTTTTGTTTTTTTCAGGTATTTCGAATAGTGTCTGAGACCAACTCAACCCAAAAAAGCAAAATGGCCCTTAACTCTTCTACTGAAGACGGTATCAAAAGAATCCAAGATGACTGCCCCAAGGCTGGCAGGCACAGTTACATATTTGTCATGATTCCTACTCTCTACAGCATCATCTTTGTGGTGGGAATATTCGGAAACAGCTTGGTGGTGATCGTCATTTACTTTTACATGAAGTTGAAGACGGTGGCCAGTGTCTTTCTTCTAAATCTCGCCTTGGCTGACTTGTGTTTTTTGCTGACTTTGCCACTGTGGGCTGTCTATACCGCCATGGAATACCGCTGGCCCTTCGGCAGTCACCTATGCAAGATTGCTTCGGCCAGTGTCAGTTTCAACCTCTACGCCAGTGTGTTCCTGCTCACGTGTCTCAGCATCGATCGCTACCTGGCCATTGTCCACCCGATGAAGTCTCGCCTTCGCCGCACAATGCTCGTGGCCAAAGTCACCTGCATCATCATCTGGATGATGGCTGGCTTGGCCAGTTTGCCAGCCGTCATCCATCGGAATGTATATTTCATCAAGAACACCAATAACACAGTTTGCGCTTTTCATTATGAGTCTCGGAATTCAACGCTCCCCATAGGGCTGGGCCTTACCAAGAATATTCTGGGCTTCCTATTTCCTTTCCTTATTATTCTTACCAGCTATACTCTTATTTGGAAAGCCCTAAAGAAAGCTTATGAAATTCAGAAGAACAAGCCAAGAAATGATGACATCTTCAGGATAATTATGGCGATTGTGCTTTTCTTCTTCTTTTCCTGGGTTCCCCACCAAATATTCACTTTCCTGGATGTGCTGATTCAGCTAGGTGTCATCCATGACTGCAAAATTGCCGACATCGTGGACACTGCCATGCCCATAACCATCTGCATAGCGTATTTTAACAATTGCCTGAACCCTCTGTTTTACGGCTTTCTGGGGAAAAAATTTAAAAAGTATTTCCTCCAGCTCCTGAAATATATTCCCCCAAAGGCCAAGTCCCACTCAAGCCTGTCTACTAAAATGAGCACACTTTCCTACCGCCCTTCGGATAACATGAGCTCATCCACCAAAAAGCCGGCTTCTTGTTTTGAGGTGGAGTGACAGGTTCAAAGCATGCTGTCAATGTAATGCCCTGACAGAAACCAGGGCAGCATCTGACTAAATGGCTCACTACCAAAGGACCGTTCACCCCTGCCTCAGGATCTAAGCAGAAAATGCATTCAACAGACTGTAGATATTGTCTGAAGCTCTCAAAGAAAGCATTGAAGAAGTGACCAAGCAAAGCCGTCTTGCATTAACAGATGTTGGCTACCCAAAGAAAGACTCAGGAGCTGGATGGATTTGTGGGTTTGGAAAAACAGTTTGCTGGTAGAAAGGCAATCTCATCAGTCTTTTTTTGCTATGTTCCTTTTGGTTTCACACATAGGTATGTAGAACGTGCTAAATATTTAGACAAGAAACAAGAGATGGAAGTCAAAGTTATTTTGTCTGCTCAGTTCCCAGAGGGCGAGGAACATTTTTGTCCCTTTAGTCATTAGCAATGGAGACCCACTTGTCCCTGTTACTATACATACTGTGCAAAGATTTACTAATCTGTAGTCATCAACTTGCAGAACCCCTTTGTAAAAATTCAGCCAGTGTCTCAGAAATGTGTCCTGTCCCCAAACAATGCCAGCCAGTGGTGTCTATATAGCAGTGTTACCAAAGTCACACTGCTTGTGACAACCACGACATACTAGGTACACCAGCTTTATTTTGCATCTGAGAAATGTATACAGTCAGTGGTGAATAGACTATATATTGTACAATCTTCCTTGCTCTCTAAACTTATATATTCTCCACATACATGTACATCTGTATCTCTAAACTGTCATCTGATGGAGTTTTGGCAATGTATGCTTATCGTCTAAATAAAGTAATTTTATTGTAATATATCTAATCTTCATTATTTAAAATAGAAGCCTACTTATTTTTACAACGACATGGAGAAAAGTAAAAATACAATATTACAAAAAATGTATTTTTACTTCAAGTTTCATCTGGTTGATGGTTTGATATGGTTAGACACAGGGTTTATATCCCACTGCTGAAAAGATCAAGAAGGAACCGGTTTGTACACCACAATGTGAGGAAGATACACCATTTTGATTTTTTGCAGTTATCCATATAACACCAAAAACATTTTCATTGCTCATAACATTAAATTGATACATTTTTTACTCATAAGTTTTTAAATAATTGGATGCATCTAGTTATGTACATGGTTATTGCAGAAAATTTAGAAGCTCTAGAAAATACAAAACAATACTCATATTTAGTTCTTCAGTGAAAAAAATACATTCATTTTAGTATTTTAAGCCATAAATAAGAAACAGAGAGTGACTTGAAATGTCTAAAGTCTTAGGAAACCTCCAAGTCCACCTCAGTGACAGAGATAGTTGCTTCACCAAGCGTGTTATACCTGCTAATTGCCCCCAGATCTGCCCAGCCACCAACAGGGAACCAAGTTTTCGTACTCACTGTACAAACATACATATGTACATTTTGGTGTTGGAGTCACAATGTATATACAATTCTTCATGCAAGCTTGTCCCTCAGTGTCATTGTGTAGTGGTTAGTATACCACTAAATGTATTTCCTCAAACATTTCAACACTGTTACAAAATACAAGCACACCTGATATAATTGAGGAATCAGCAAATTGGAACATTTACAATTTTTCTAAAAATACTTTTGGCATTAGAAGTCCCACTGTGCTAATCATTCAAGTACATAAATCTGATAAAGTCCTCACACTCCAAGAAGTAGTAGAACTGAGAATATGGTTATAAACATTCTTCATATTCCCAATATGTGTGACCGTGTTTTTAAGAAAGCATAACACAATTTATATGCTACCAGCTATGTTTAGCTATAGCTCATGACCAGCTCAGTAGAGAGGAGCATACTTACTGTAAGAACCCGGGTGCCATATGCTTGAGCAGGGAACAAACCAGGCCAGAATGTTGCCATGGGGCAGCAACACATTCTTTATCTGGAAGCTTTCACCAGTCTTACCCCAGGGATGCTGAGGTGCCCATTCTGTAGCAATAAACTGTGTAAAGAATGGAGTAGAACAGCTGATAGATGCTATGGGCAAGGGGTTGAGTAATATCCAAAATAGCCAATAGATGCTATAGGCAAAGAGGTCAATTAGAGACATTGGTGGAACAGAACCTTCACCAACAAATCATCTTAAGTCATAGTCTTGGAAGTAAATGTGGTTACATGTGCTTCATATTCATTTTTTTTCTTGTTTTATTTTAAATTTCATTGATACAATGCTGGCCACTTATTTCAACTTTTTTTTTTCCTAAAAGGATTGTGTGGTACTTTGAATGAGGTGTCATAGGTCTCAGGCATTGAAATAATTGGTTCCCAGTTGGTGGCTATCTTGGGGTAAAAGGAGATTAGAGGTGTGGCCTTGCTGAAGCACTATGCCTTTAGGACTGGGCTTTGAGGTTTCGGAAGACAAGCCATTTCAAGTCACTCTCTGTGCTTCCTATTTATAGATGTGAGTTCTCAGTTGCTGCTGTAAAACCATGCCTTCCTGTCTGCTCCCATGATCCTCACCTAGTGGGTTATGGACTCCTGCTTTAGAACTTCAAGCCCTCAAATAAGCCTGTTTTTTTTTAATAAGTTGCCTTTACCGTGGTGTTTTATCACATCAATAGCAAATTAACTAATACAAACTTCTCTAAACTTTAAATTCTACTTTATCTCAAATGAGATGCCATGATTTATCTTTCATGAACCTATTTAAAGTAAGTACATTACTTGTCTTTGGAATATTTTCTAAGTATGCAAACCCCCAAGATGTCCCATAAAGGTTCCAGGTGCTCTAGGAAATGCAGGAGCTACAGGTCCCAAGTCTTACTTCTCCATGAACAAATCCATCTTTTTGGTTAATAATTCACTTAGTGATCAATTCAGTAAATTACATATGTGTACCGAGCCTGTGTTGGGACTCAAGAGTTGTGTAACTCTCAGCCTCTAGTGCACAACAGGCCTTTCTGTAATTTATAAGGTAGTCCGGTTAGAGGTAGTTTGACTGACAAGCTGTAAAAGAGCTCAGAGTTTTCATGAATGTATTTCAGTTTCATAACTTTATACACTGCCGTATTTCTCTGAATAAAACACACCAACCTGAGGCTCAAGAGATGAGAAAGCAGGATCAAGCAGGTGAAAAGAGAAGTAGAAGAAATGTGCCTAGGGAACTCCAGATGTGTGTGAAGGAAAAGATCCTGGGGAATTCCAGATGTGTATGAAGGAGAAGATCCTTGAGGCAGAAGACAAAGTAAATAAAAAGAAAGTCAGAGGAGGGGATATGAGGCCGGAGACAGCCAGTAACTGCCTCAGACTATGATTCAGACCTCATAGGAGAAGCACACACAGATGTCTGGGGCCTCAGGGCCATGCTGGATTTAGGTCTAGATCAACAGGAGGAAAAAGAAGCCAAAATATCAGGAAGAGATATAAGCTATAATATTACAGGTTGCCTAATAGGAAAGCATCCCTTTAAAGAAGGAGCCACACACAAAGGAGGTTAGAAACATAAGTGTAAATGAATAAGGAAATGATAAGGGTTGGATATTTCAAGCAATGATTAGGATCGGGTTTTCAATTTTTTAGTTTTACTTTTTCAGGTCCAATATGCGTTTGCTGATTAGATGTCTGGTTCAGTGATAGGATGTTTGGTTAGTAGGCATAGGGCTTCTATTTCTTTTATGATGGCAAAAAGCAGTGTATTGCATCCACTTTTTTTCTGTTTGTGCAATAGACTTTTGTACTGTCCACTTCCTCCCCGAACAAACATTTTTTCATGCCATCTAAGGACAGGAAGGCTTCATAATGAGCCAGTTTTCTACCCAACTCCATCCCTAGGCCACAAAAATGGGTGTAGGTTTAACATGGTCCATTGGTAATTTTATAAGGACAATCAAAACAGGTGTGGCAGGAGAGGAGGACAAAGGTACTATAAGGGGCTCATCCTTCTGCAACTTGCATGTGTATCCAAGGAAGCAGTATATAGTGAAACATCCGTGCTTATAGAGTAAACATGGCAAGCTTTCTAGATAGTTCCTAGTGACGTGAATATATTAATTGAAGTTAATCTATCTATCTATCTATCTATCTATCTATATCTATCTTTATCTCTCTTTTTATCATCTCTCTATATTATATCTATTATATATAATACACACATATAATGTTAATTATGGTATATTATGGATTCTGCAGAAGTTTATCCTCAAGCAAGGCAGTCAAATCAAGGTCTCCACACAATGGCATATTTTATCCTTTGCTTCTTTCCTAATAAATGCTCAGATTAAAGGTGACAGTTTTGAGAGTATATGTTGACGATGAACATCAGCTCAAACCTGGCTCTTCATCAGTTTCTTGCAGAAGTCTGAGTCTTCAAAAAGAAAAGAAAAGAAAACAAAACAAAAAAACCCAAAAAACAGATGCGTATCTATGACTAGTTGTGAATATTTTATTTTCAAAGTAAAACTTTTACTACTCAGATCTACAAATTTGTAAGAACTGAAGAGCTCTGGAAATTAGATCATTTAAGACTCATTTGCTTTGTGTGACTTCCTTGTACATTAGTTCTTATCTCTCATGCTAATTTACAAGTTGCCAAATGGAACAGATTGCACATTAGAAAAATGTAGAAGTGTCTGCATTTGCGAGATGTAACTTTGGAACCTAATAGCTGCAATGTCTCCCATGCATGAGAGTGATATTAACAGAGATGACAAGTGAACTAAGGTCACACCTGAGTCCTTGATTCTACCTAGCTCTGACACCCACCTGTGTCTTTATGAATGGCAAATGATAAATCCAACATTCATGGTTTTAAACTATATTACATTTTATTCATTTATTGTGTGAATATCTGTGGAATATCCATGCATGTGTTTGCCACAGTGCATGTGTGGAGGTCAGAGAATAACTTGCAAGAATTAAGTTATTTCCTTTCATTATGTAGGTCCTGGGTTTTGAACTTAGATCCTTAGGCTTGCTGGCAAACACCTTTATCCATTGCACTATCTCAACAGTCCAACATCCAAGGGACTAGGGTTCAAAGACCTGGGATCTACAAGTGGGGTTGTGATTGATAAGAATTATTTTTTTTATTGTCTAGCACATTATCCATTGGCCATCCAATAAGAGTTTTCTCATCAAAGCTCTGCACACTCTTTGTTTAGGTCCAAATTAAGGAAGGTGATGCAGACTGGCCTCTTTCCTACGACACCTTGTGAGAGAACAAGCACCTAGATACTCACAAGTGAGTGTCCTAAAGGGGAAGAGCTATAGAAGGACCTGATACTAAATGGAACTGAGAGTCTGACAATGCCAGTTATTTTCAATTATTGTAGCTGAGATCTATATCCCCTGAGGTGGCACAGCGGCAAAATATTGACTATAATAAATCTAATTTGAAGAAAGGAGTCATAAGGAAGGAAACGAGTGTCCACACCATCTGACAGTCCAAATACATAGCCATCTCCATTAGACCCAGTAGCCTATCAGTCCTCTTGATCTCATAGAAAGAGCAAACACAATATTCCTCCGTGTAGAAAATGTCTTCATCAAACCAACTCACCCTGCTTGGGAAATCATATGGTGAGGCTAAGAAATGAATTTCTGTGGTTGGAAAGATCCAGAATTAGTAACTTAGAATGAGTTTATGCAGCTTTAGCAATATTTAGTTATTTTATTCACACACAAGAAAGCTTTGGATAGATACGTTCCTATGAGTTGAGAAACCTTAAGAGTTACTTTTATCAGCCTAATAAGAAATTATTTATGTGCTAAAGTGAGATGCACCTTTAAAGGATAAATTATGTGAATTTTGAGACTACTTAAAGCAAGTAATTTTTTTTATTAAGCGTTACTTAGTTTCAAGAATCCCAATGGCAGTGACTCATATATGCCCCTGGGTCTAGTTCTCAATTCTTTCCATATCTATAAAGTTCCTTTCAAGAAACTAAACAGGATGAGGAAACAGAGATTCTGACTGAACCTGCTTGTGAATTAGGTTAGAGCTCACAGAAATACTTTCCCAAGAACAATAAAGTTTTCTTACGTCATATGGGTACATACAGTTACCAAATGATGGTTTTCCAGAAATAAACAAATAGGCTTCGAACTTCCAAAGCAGCATATATAAAGTCAGGCTGGTGTTAGCACGAAGCAAGAAACTCTGCTAGGGTTCATCAGAGAGGAGAGAGACACCTGGGCAGATGTGCTGTGTATGTGACCCCAGAAGCCCCAGTGTGGACCCTTTCTTACAGTGTCCTTCTTCTGAATGGAGGCTACAGGCACAGCTCCAAGCTGTACTCACTGCTCTCAAAGCAGTGTGCTATCCTAAAGATGCATAATCAGTTCTGCAAACAAGCACTCAGGTAGTAAGTGGTTGATGGAGGGGGGAGGAAGGAAAGACCCTTCTACTTATATCACCTTGATAGCTATGTCTTGAACTCCTAAAGGCTCCATCTTCATCCAGAAATGTCCCGTGCTTTCCACTGGATCTCCTGCAGAGTGTATAGACTTGTTAGAGCTCTGCTGTATCTCAGGGCCCAACCAGAGCAAATTGCAGAATTTTATCAGAAGATGCTACAAAGGCGAAATGTTTTTCCTCCCCATTACTTAAAATCTAAATGAACACAAAGAGCTTTTCCTATCAAGAGAAATGTGGGATTTTCCAGGAACTTTTACAGAAAGAATAAGAATATTAGCAACATAATAAAAGGCCTGACAAAATATTTAGGATATCATTTGAAAATTTCCAGAAGATAATACCACCCTTCAGATATCTGTTTTTGTTTGTTTTTCTGTGGGTTTTTGTTTGTTTGTTTTCTCCAGCCAGTTCAGGATGGAGAAACTTACACAGGAAAACCTAAGTCTCCATGAAACCATCATGGAGAAACTTATACACGAAAACCTAAGTCCCCATGTAACCATCATGAAGTTCTTACTGAAGTATGGTATAAGATGCCATCAGATCAGATCATGTGCACAGTATTATCCAGTCTTCACAGCATTCCCTTATTATATAATGAGACACAAAGAAATGTAGAGGTCTACGTAATCAGTGTTACAGCATTCCTTGTCAATGCTGATGCTGGCGATGGTGCTGATGCTGGCGGTGGTGCTGATGCTGGCGGTGGTGCTGATGCTGGCGGTGGTGCTGATGCTGGCATTGGTGCTGATACTGGCGATGGTGCTGATGCTGGCAATGATGCTGATGCTGGCATTGGTGCTGATGCTGGCATTGGTACTGATGCTGGCAATGGAACAATAAGCTCTAAAGCTGCTTTTCTTTTCTCCCATGCCACATCCCTACAGGGTCATCACAGATTCTGAACCATGTAGCTACTTTCTAAAATAGTTGTCCATGCCTACTTATTCAAAATCAATATAATATTTTGTTTTCAATCTTAGGCCGCATTTACTGCATTTCATTTAGAATTTGTCCTTGAAAAAGTGGACTCACTAATGGGAAAGACTGGCTGATTAGGCAGGAAGGTGCTGAATCTTATGTTTATTTTAATTTGATTTGGCCTGAGCTTGTGTTGCATCAAGCAAACAAGCGGGCTACAACTGTTAACTGCCTCAGTAATGAAATGCTCTGGTCCTTTCTGTAGCTAAGAATTTAGAAAATAAATGAGGTAGGAGAGGAAATGCTCAAATCAGTTTTTATAGAAAAATTATACCTTTTTACAACCTAATAGAATAACACTCTTTGGGAAATACTGAGGAGAGACTATATTATATTCTGGGAATGAATCCCTGTTAAGGCATAGAGTTTAGATTTGACAATGGATTTAGGTGACGGGTTAACTCAGAGTGAGAAAAGCCCAAATTGTTGATTTAATTCAATTGTACATAGAAAACCCAGGGATAAAAAGATCACAGATGTGAATCCCACGGTTGGTTCTAGTAGCATCAGTGAAAACCACCTCAAAAGAATGCTGTTTAGGGCATAGGGACAAGAAGAGATTGGCAACATGACAGACTTATTCTTGACCTTGCATTTTGCTTCTGGAACTATCACAGGCAGAAAGGGAACAATTACTCACGAAACATTTAAAAATGAAGCAATTCATTCTCAAGCCAAGGGAATGAGCAAGCTGACAATCTGTGGTAGAAGAATAAGGAAGGAAGCACAGTTAAGTTCCAGGGATTAGCGGTAAAGCCCAGCTGTGATAAATGATGTGTTGAAGACAAAAATTTTCTGCAACCTACTTTTAATAAGGGCTCAACCTCTCCTCTAGGCCACCACCCAGCAGAGGGAGTGGAAAAGAAAAGTTATTAGGATATGGGGGAAGTGGACCTGTTCAGCAATAGTTCTTTGGGGGTGAGCTCCATCTTCTTTCTTTCTCAGCAGTTCAGTCCCATAGCAAACACAAAATATGACTCAGCAGCTATAGACCAGTCCTCTAGGCAGGCAGACAGCACACACGAACCAGCAGCTGCAGGTCAATCTTAAATGAACCGCAAGGCTGGGACCTCATGAGCAGTTCTTGGATGAATCTCCCCCTGGTGTCACCACTAGTGGAGCTCAACAATGCTATGTAAGGCAAACCAACACATGTGTGTCATTAGCGAAAAAGAGCAAAGCAGAGCAAACCAAACTTGTCTCCCACTATCTGTGGGGTCATATTTATACTCCTTCATCCCAGGTCCTTTCACATGTTTGCTATACCAAAACATCCTTTCACTTGTGTCTGCTTCAGGAAAACATCCTTTCCTGTGTCTGCTTTAGCAAGACATCCTTTCACCTGTGTGCCCCAGCAAAAACGTCATTTGACATTACTCACTTTCCACTTCAATGTGTGGCTGTCTTGATTTTTTTTAACAAGGTATAATGTGTTTCTTGGCTCTATTTTTCCTGTTCTCCCATGCAGTGTCTCCAACTGCATTGCATGTAAACTTCACCTTCAGAAAACAATTTTGTGGAAAAATTGTATAAGAAGAGCAGCAATGCCACCTCTTGAGTTAAGTAAGGAAGTCTGCTAAGATTGTTCCTAGGTGTTTTAAAGTTATCGAGGCATCTTAGAAACAAAAGCAGGTGTAGTGGGTGGCATGATGTAAACTTAAAACTGTTCTGTGAAACAGAGACAGCAGCCATGTTGCTGTTAAGGGACCACATCACTAATACATTGTTACTAAGTGTCCATCCCTTACAAGAACAAGTTGCTGTTTCCTAAGCCTAATGCATCCTGCAAACATTTTTTTTAACCTGTGCTGAACTTGTAACCCCATGATGTAACCCTTTGCCTTGCTAAAACTTCAGAACCCGTGATGACATGATTGTCCTTTTGCCTTATAAAAATGTGTCTCCCCAGAAACCTTTGATGACTCCCCTTCTATACGATCCATTCTTGCATTTATCTATCCCACAGCAGCCTGGAGTCCCGAGTGCCCCACTCTTCTCTCCAGGTGCTAACAGCTGTTTCTTCCTATCCCTAACCTTCCCCATAAAAGAAATCTCAGAAGCCAGTGATGGGCTGCTCTCTGAAACCCTCATTTAGGGGGAAGCAGTCATCTGGCCGGTCCCCTGTGTACTTCTAAATACAACTTACTTTAATCAGACAGTTGTGAAAATATTCTCCCCACCAGGTCTAACAGTTAAACTCCTGCTTCCATGGAGATAAGAGAAGATGTGTTTCCCACCAAGCAGCTAATCCTCAGAGAGGACACTAAGTGGAGAAACGATGTCAACATGAGATATTGCTGGTGGCTCTGAGGGACTCACTGGCATCCGCATTTGAAGCAATTCTGATGAAAACTTTTATTGAACAAAAGCAAAGTGTATTTTATTCTAAATATTTTCATAGAGAGATTGAGTAGCTCCCACTGAAGAGCACATTAAAACAGGATAATAATTAATAATAATAAATCAGAGAGAGCCACACAAAGACAGCAAAACACTGATGGTATTATATGAGAAAAATACTGGGTACCAAGCTTCTTGACGTCACCAGATCCCTGGCTCCTTTCCTCAATGCAAGAGTAGACCATGCCCCTAAATGGGGTGATTTCCTTGACATTGAATTCCTAAGGCAACTATTCACATGGAATAATGGGTGGATGAGACAGTCATATAATGGATGTTTTTATTTTGTTTTTACTTTTGTACATTAGTGTGTGTGTGTGTGTGTGTGTGTGTGTGTGTGTGTACGCCCACATCTAGGCTGCACATGCAGAGGTCAGAGGACAGTTTGCAGGAATCAGCACTCTCCTTCCATATGAGGTCAGGGTATCCATATCAGACTGGAAGAGATCGATTCATTCTTTTTGCTGGCCCAGTGGACAAGTTTAAAGAAACATTGCCATTTTTATTGTTTGACTCGAATGTGGTTCTTTTAAAATGTTCTTCTATGAAGAACAAGAGCAAGGACTGGGTGTGGTGGCATACACTTGTAATTCTAGCACTCAGGAAGCAAGCTCAGGACCAGCTTGATGCATACAGTACATTCCAGGCCATCGAGGGCTGTAGAGCAAGATCTCTTCAAAATAAAATCCCAAGAGCCTGGCACCAATTTAATGAGTGTTGGTGACAGAGGATTACAACCTGGACTCAGCCAATGGTGTGCTGCATAGACTAAAGAGGACTTTCTGGTGTCAGTGGGCACTTCTGAAGCCATCAAAACCTTAGATGGAATCAGATCAGATTCCCAGGGAGAGTCTGAAATCTCCAGAAATTTCTGCAGAATCCTAAAGAGTTTTACATTACTGTGGTCTCTTGAACTTCTAATTATAGACCCTCCCTTTCCCCATTCCAATTTACCAATCACTTTACTATTCTGGACATGCTTTGAGTTGTTTCATTACATGTCACACAGGCATGGAAAAGTTCCACCCACCACATTGATATCATGTATCATTAGGGTGATCCCCTTGATTTAAAAAGCCCTCTGGTCCCTCGGGTATCTCTCTTCTACACATCATCCAAGGCTAAATTTTAGATGCTTCTCACACATCCACTCCCTCCTCTGTCTATCTACGCCCCCCCTTTTTTTCTTCATTTCTTTTCACCATCTCCCTTGGGAAAGCAAAGCCCATATCTAGTTTCTCACAGGAAACAATTTAGATGTTTATCTCATTAGCTACTTATTCAATGTCAACTATGCCTTCCTTCAGACAGGAATTTGTCATTCCCAACAAGTCTGTCAGGGTCTGTTCTTAGAGAAATTTCAATCCACACTAGGATAGAGACACTGGTCACACCATCAACTGACAATCCAGTGCTTATTAAAAAAGCAGATCCCAGTGCTGATAAGCCAAAAATATTTTATGAAACGGCATCTACATGGTTTGATTTATTCAGAATTTTTTCTCCATCGTGGAGATGATTGTCTTTCTAACAATCAGTTATGTCCTTCTTGCCCAAGGCTACCCAATGATTTCTATATGTCCAAGATTCTCTGTTGTGTGTGAACACCCACTCAAGGGGCTTATGCAACAGATGTTTAAGCTGGACTGCTTTCTTACACTTATCTATCAGGTCTCTCATGTGCCTCTATCACCAGGCTTATTAAAACTGCTCATACCCCATAGTTATTTGCTAAATTTAAATAACATCATTTCACATTTCACTGTATATATTCTAACTGCCTGCAGGGCACACATTTCAATGTGAAGATGTGTATGTCATCTTACGCTCAACTCCAAACACAGCCTTGAAAATAGACAAGAAGAGACGTGAGGATGAGGACTCGCCACTCCCCAGTAAACAGTGTTCAAGGACACTGCTCCTGTCATTGGAGTGTGCAGAGGACACCACCGCTGCCATCGGGGAACTCACACACTGGCTCTTACAAACCATATGCCTGTATACATATTTCCATCTTTACTCCAGCCTCTGGCCCTGTTACCATCATGGAGACTAGGAGATAGGGGAATGGATGAGAACCCCAGAAAGAATTCCACCTCCCCTCACCCGCGGGCATGTTTGCAAAATAATATCTATGTAAATTCAGTTGCTGGGAAGTCAGAAAAACAGCAAATGAACTCTTAAAAAAATACAGAGAAGCAAAGGACAAGAAGAGAATGCTGGGAGCAGAGTCTGTTCCAGACACAACTGTGAAATCACTATAGTTGCTGGTGGTGTGTTCACGGTCAGCTCTATGTGCAGTATTCTCTGAGTTTCCTCCCTGAGGCCCTTGGGTTTACTTTACCAACTCTCTTCACACCCCCAATGTAGCCTTGGCTCATCTCTCATAGTCTATGTAACTTACTTGTATGACTCTTTCCCCTTCTCTTTATCAAACCATCCCTCGGTTCTGTCAGAAAGGCTGTAATAAAGCTTCCTTGTGAATCTGGAGCCATGAGTCAGTAGTAGGTAAGGGCGCTTGGGGTGTAGGCATTGAGACTTGCCTTTGGATCCGTCAAACTCACACAAAAGCTGGATGTAGCAACACACATCAATGATCCAGCTCTGGAGAGCAGAGCCCCAGGAATTGCAGAAACTTGCTAGTCTGTCAGCCTAGCAAAGCAATATGAGCCCCAAGATTGATAAGAGAGTTCGTCTCAAAAGGATAAAATGGGGGGAGCCACAATCCAATATGCTCTGGCCTCTACACGAGTGCCCAGGAATGCCCACCCAAGTGCCGACGACATATTCTCTCTCTCTCTCTCTCTCTCTCTCTCTCTCTCTCTCTCTCTCTCTCTCTCTCACACACACACACACACACACACACACACACACACACACACACACACACTACATTTCCTATATTAAAACATTTAGAAAAGGAAAAGTTCTTGGATTCTGACTTCCTCAACTCCTCTGCTTTATAGATTTCACAGAGGGTTCTGTGCTTCAGTCCAAGACAAAGTCTCACGAGGAACAAAATATTGGAAGTGTGGTCCCAGAGGGAATGCAGCTTAGGAACAGAGGTTTCGGGGCTTCTTAAAGTCACACTAAATGTCAGCCCTAAGATCCGGAAAAGGAAATGAGAAGGAATGAAGGATTGGCCCCAAGGGATCTGGAAAAGAGGAGAAAGGGAATTCTGCTTTTCCGGGGATTAGAAAAGAGAAGGCTGGAATTTTGGTTTATGTATAAACTGCTGTTTAAAAAAAAAAAAGAAGAAGAAGAAAAGAAAAACCCGCCTTCATCAGGAGCAGTTTGCCCTCTTTCATTCCTTCCCAGGCTCACGCTTTTCATTGAACAAACCCCATACAGCAAAGCACCTGCGGCAGGGAGAGGTCCAGGAGACCCCTTCAAATGCTGATGCCTGCCTTGGAGACCCGTGGCTAGAGATGGTCTCCCCAAAGCTTCACAGCGTTTGATCATGCCGCCTGCAATCCATGGTAGGCTGCGGTTTCTAATGCTGTAGAGCTGCACCACAGTCTAAGAGTCTGTGTGGCTTGACATCTCCCAGGGAAGCCTTGGCCCTCCAAGGTAGGTCACACCCTGCGTAGTGAGGATCCAGATCAGAGTTCAGCCAAAGCTGGAGACTCCAAACTCCCGCTATCTGCATGGAACATGACAATCTCTCACATTTGCTTATAAGAGTTGTACTCAGATACAACTGAACCTTCCTCTCCGAGGAAGTTTGTTACTTTTGGCACAATAACTGTTTTTAAAATATTATTTAAGCTGCTTGAGAATAATAACAGAAATTCAGAGAACTGAAAGCATCCAGAGTATTAGGCCCTTCCAAACCGCAGCCCAGGGTTTCTGTGACTCTGCGAGCTCTGACTTGGGGTTTCTATGTGACTTCTGAGTCATCACACATTCATGGCTCTGCCCATGCCATGGAAGCTGGCCGTGCTGTAAGAAACAAGTTGCAGTGTCTTCACTGTTAAAAAGAATGCAGACAGCATCAATTCTAAAATTCCATAGTTTTAGCCAAGTACAAACTTAGACATGCCACATCGAAGGACAGAGAGAGTACTAGTGTTCTTCCATTGGTCCATCTTCTCCAAAGTGCTTATGCACAGCAAGCAAGTAGAACACCATACTCACCTGGTCACTGAATATCCCCTCAATCCAAACCCACTATCACAAATACAAATGTGCAAGTGCCCCGAACCCAGGCCAATTAATGAGAGAATGACATGATCATTAAATGCACTAAATCACTTAGAAAAACAGAATGTGGCTTAACTATTCTTTTAATATGTTGAAGTTAAAGATTTTAATTTTTACACTTTTTTTTTTTAAGACAAAGTTTCTCTGTGTAGCTCTGGCTGTCCCAGAACTCAGTGTGGACCAGGCTGGCCTTAAAGTCAGAGATTGACCTGCCTCTGCCTCCTGAGTACTCAGATGTTTTGGGCTCAAAAATATTTTATTTAATATTTATACATGCTTTGAATGTTTGGATCAAATCCATCCCCATTTTTCTTTTGCCAAGTACTCTCTTAACCGTTTCCCCAGACAGTTTTCTTCCAATTTCTTGTGTTATCTTTTCATTGCATTGCAGCTCAGTACAGGGAGGGAGGACAGAGACAGGAGGGGGTCTGATTGCTACCAGCCTTGGTCCAGGTACAATGAGAGATCCTGTCTCATAAGAATGAGGTGATAAAAGAGAGCCAGACACCCAAGTCTTTCTGTGGTCTCCCTACTTGCACAGCCATCACACACCCCACACAAAAATACAAGAATAAAAATATCTCTCAGGCTGAAGACATGGCCCAGCAGTTAAGAGTACTGTCTGATCTTCACATTCCACATTCCAAATGCATCCAGGAAAGGGCATTTTTAATATTAAATTTTTTAATGTAAAAATAAAGACTAAGTGAAAATTTTAAAGCAAACAGGCCATAACAATATGGCACTATTTCCATAATCAATGCCCATAAAATAGCATCAGTACAAAAATCTAAGCAAAGACAGTAGATTAGTAATTAGAGCATCAGGTAATGTTGATTTTAGGAAGAAGCTTAACAGCTTAAAATAAAAGGAGTATATGACACAAATTCAAGTTTGCAATTAGAAATTACAAATCATAAAAGCTCACCACTTTTATAGCTGGTTTCTTTTGAATGGCTAAATTTTAGCCTTATTTTTTTTTTCAATTTAATGCCTACTCAACAAGCCAATTGGACAAACTCGTTTACCCAAATTTTCATCCTAGAATATGTAAGTGAACTGAAGACAGTATTCAGATGAGTAAGTTCTAATTTTCATCATCTCTGGGATCAGGTTGCAAAGAACGCGCCTTTCTCTTTGCTTTTCCTAAGCCGCTGCTTCCTGCTTCTTCAGGAGTCTGTTTCTATTTTTTAGAATCTTTAGGGAACAGCCTGAGGAATCCCCCCCCCAAGTCTTTTTGCCACTTGGGAGTTGGGCGCACACAAACCGGGTTCCCTCCTGCATGCTTAATTGGCAACAAAGGTGGAGGAGCCAAGCACCTTCCTGGGTGCTCGAGAAGCCACCACTTTTCTGTAGGCTCCTGGGATGTAGTTTGCTTTGCTCCGCACCATGTTCACACAGGAAGAGACAACTTTCACCGACTCCCCAACTGAAGATGTCTCAACTGGACAAGAATCCCAAGAAAGGGCATCTCGGAGACAAAACCCAAAAACTGGAAGGACATTTGTACTTTTTATAGCAAGTGTGCTAAGGAGCACATACCTCTTTTTGGAACTAAGTTATTTGTAATGGCTTTCCCTCCATCAGCTCCTCTGACCTCTATGTATCAACCATTTTGGCTGTGAGTCTCTTGTTCCAAGCGGCCCCACTTACTTGATCGCTAACTCTTCTCCTTTCTCTGCTCCCATGTCTCCTCTCACTGCCTGGCTCAGGCGCATGCTCATTCTGGACTCCCCCAGATGTCTCTGCCTCTGCCTCTGCCTCTGCTCTCCCTTTCATATACATTAAACTTCTACCATACCTAGGAGCAGTCATCTCCTTTCTATTTCGTTATTATTCATATGTATTATTATAAAACATTATTAACCATTAGCATATAACGTTTAAAATAAGATACACCTATGTATCTGTTCATTTTTACATTTCTTTATGGTAAAAAAAAATAATAATCAGCGTTTGAACTATGCAGAGCATTGTTGTTCCAAAGGGTCACTCATTCTGCTATATAGTGACACACTCTCCTCCCCACCTACATGTAACTAGGTGACCATTTATCAAGTTAAGGGACTATCACAAAAGAGCTTAAATGTCTATAGTTATTGAAGTAAAAATAAAAATACTTTTGTTAATAGGCCCAGGAGGAGTTGTATTCATACTGAACTCAAGATAATGTATTAAGTAGTAACCCCTCGTTGGGTTCCCAACAGTACAGAATTGTGGAAATAATCCATCACAGCCTGAGACACACACAAATGCGGGCAAAATAAATGACTATGTCTCTGACAGGGACTGCAATGTTTCTTTTTCCTCTGGCAAACATATTTTTTACAAGTTGATTCACCAGCATGGATAGCTCAAGAAAATGGAGAAATAAATGCTTTGCCTTTTATAAGTTTTCTATTATTCTAGCTCAGGCTTGAATAAAAATGACTAACAGGAAGCTAATGAGCTGTGAACACACTGTGAAATATAGGCTTGTCTTCTTCACAGGCTTACCTTTTTTTAACTGTGGCTGAACTTCCTGGTGTACATTCCAGCAAACTAATTTACATGATTCTCAAGGTCTGTCCACAGGGTAGAGGGAGAGAATCATGCCCTCAAGTTTCCTCCGACCTCCACAAACACTAGCACATAGGTACACACACACACACACACACACTTACAGAACACAGACTCAACATCAGTTTAAAAAAAAAGACAAAAGAGATCACAGAGGCAGCAGAACTTCTGATCTCTCAACAAACAGCTCAGGGAGAAAATAAACACCGACCCATCCAATCACTGTCACTTGTTTGTTGCTTAGCAGAATTTAAAACATTTTTTAATTGAAAATAGATTTTTTTCCTATAACAATCTTGATTATGGTTTCTCTTCACTCAACCCTTTAAGTTCCTCTCCCACTCTCTTCTCATCTGGATCTGTTCTCTGTCTTTCATTAGGAAACAAACAGGTAATAAATAATAATACTAATAATTATTAATTCATTTTTATTACATTACTTATTTAATATTTATTAAATGAAAGCCCCGATACACATTATGAGCCAAACCCCTCTAAATTATGTTGTTAAGTTCGTCCTCTGTTGGCCATAGACTGCTGGGCATGCAGCCTTAAGAGTAGTCTGTTTCCCTCGTGAGACTCCTTTAGTGAAAACTAAACTTTCATTTTCAATGGTTATCAATTAGAGATTGCTTCTGGGTTAAATAGGAGTGGGTATGTGTGTCTGTCTACTTGTCCTTTCAGCTCTAGGGCCCTATCTGGTGCTGACCTCTGCAGGCCCTGTGCATGCTGCCTCAGTCTCTGTGAGTTCATGTGTGTCAGTCCTGTTGGTTAGAGGGCCTTGTTTTCTTACTGTCCTCCATCTCCCCTGGCTCTTACACTCTCTCTGCCTTCTCCTCAGGAGACTTCCCTGAGCCTTGAGGGGAGAGATTTGATGAAGACATGTCACTTAAGTTATTCTGTGAATAATGTCTGGCTCATGATTTGTTCCCATCTGCTGCAGAAGGAAGCTTCTCTGATGATGGCCGAGCAAGCCACTAATCTATGAGTGTAGAAGAATGTCATTAGGAGTCATTTTGTTTTACCCTAGGTCCCTAGGATATCTAGTCTCACTTTCTTGGTCACCCAAAGCAGTGTCAGGTATGGGTTCCATCTCATAGAGGGGGCCTTATGTCAAATCGGGTATTGGTTCAGACACAAGCTTTGTGCCACCATTGCCCTAGCATATCCTGTAGGCTGGACACCATTGCAGAGCAAACGGTTTGTGGGTCAGTTGTCGTTTACATTTTTCTTGTGGTAGCATGCAGAGTACCTTCCTATAGCAAAGTTACTGGGATATAGGGGTAAAGGCTCTATGTAGGCACCAACTCCTCTACTCCATGTTCAGTGAACTATGTAGATGCTGTCTTCAACGACAAGGCTTTTAGTCTAGGCAACCTGTAGTCTAGGCAGCAGCCTGGGTTGTTTGAAGCTTAACATGGACTCCTTTGGCCATCAACTTGATTATATCTAACCTAATCCCACTACTGAAAGTATTGAAAGCTTTATTTGGTGACAAGAGTGGCCAGTTGAGGCTCTGTCTCACCATTATTTGGTGATTTCATTTAGATTGTCTTCATGTATTTCATGAAGCTTCCACTATATTAGGTTTGGATACTACCCCTCAAATGTCCCTTCATATTATCTGTCTCTTCCTGTATTCCTTTCCTTGTCTTTCTTTCCCCTCCCCTTCTCTGATTGGTCCATTCCAGTCTCCTACTTAGAAGTCCATCCATAACAATCTACTTCTATTCTTCTACTTCCCTTTCCTAGGGAGATATATCTGCCCCACCCCCCAGTCTCTTACTATACCTAACCTCTGTGATTCTATGGATTATAGCTCAGTTATTCCTGATTTAATATCTAAAATCCACATATAAGGGAATAGTACCATATTTGTCTTTCTGGGTCTGGTTACCTCACTCAGAATGATTTTTTCTAGTTCCAGTCATTTCCCTGTTCTTTTAATGCCTTTTTTTTTCTCAAAAAAAAAAAAAAAACCCTGAGTAATATTCCATTCTATAAACATACCACATTCTCTTTATCTGTTCTTCAGTTGTGGGACATCTAGGTTGTTTCCAATTTCTGACTGTTAGTAAGATAAAGAAATGAATATGGCTTAACTAAGGTTTCTGTGGTAGGATGAAATGTCCTTTGGGTGTATGCCCAACAGTGGTATAGCTGGATCCTGAGGTAGATCTATTTTCATCATCTGGAGGAGTTGCCACCCTGATTCCCATAGTGACTATACAAGTTTGCACGCTCACCAGCTACGGATGAGAGTTACTCTTAGTCCATCTGCATCTTTGCCAGTGTAAGCTATCTATGTGTTTTACTGATATTAGCTATCCTGATGAGGATAAGATGCAGTATCAAAGTAGTTTTAATTGGCATAGCCCTGACGACTAATTCTGTTAATTTGGATCTTCTCTCTCCACTATCTGGTTAATTTGACTAAGGATTTGCTATTCTTCTTGATTTTCTCAAAGAACCAACCATTTTGTTTCATTGACTCTTTGTAATGTTTCTCTTATTGTTGTTTTTATTTTATTGATTTCAGTCTTGAGTTTGATTATTTTCTGCCATCTTCTCCTATTGGATGTGCTTATTTCTTTTTGTTCTAGAGCTTTCCGGTGGCTGTTAAGTTACTAGTATGAGATTTCTCCATTTTCTTTTTTTCTTTTTTCTTTTTTCTTTCTTTCTTTCTTTCTTTCTTTCTTTCTTTCTTTCTTTCTTTCTTTTTTGTATAGAATAGAGTTTATTCAGGGCATGGGGAGGGGAATTAAGAGGGTAGTAGAGGCGGAGAAAGGCAGAGAGAGAGCAAGAGCGAGAGCCAGATCCAGAGGGGGAGAAGAGAGAGAGAGAGAGAGAGAGAGAGAGACAGAGAGAGAGAGAGACAGAGAGAGAGAGAGACAGAGACAGAGACAGAGACAGAGACAGAGACAGAGACAGAGAGAAAGTAGAGAAGTAGAGTAGAGGCTGGCCATGAGCACATGGAGAGAGGGAAGGGGCGAGGGGACAGAGGCACTTAGTGCTACAAACTTGTATTTTAGAACAGCCTTCTTTGTGTCCTGTAAGTTTGGGCATATTTTGCATTAACTTTCATTTAATTTTAGGAATCTTTAATTTCTTTCTAGACTCATTTTTCATTCAGTTGCAATTTGTTCAGTTTCCATGATTTTGTAAGCTCTCTGTTGTTTTTGATACCCAGCTTTAAACTGTGGCCAGATGGGGTGCAGGGAGTTATTGTAATTTTCTTGTATCTGTTAAGACTCATTTATGTCTAAGTATGTGGTCAGTTTTGGATAAAGTTCTCTTAGCTACCAAGGGAAAGGTATATTCTTTTGTGTTTGGATGAGATGTTCTGCATATATCTGTTAGGTCTGTTGGGCAGTAGTGGTGCATGTCTTTGATTGGATTTGGAGGAAGTAGGAAGAGGTGAGTATCTGCAGTTAGCCTACCTGTCCCTGAGTGGCCTGGCCCGTGGGTTCCCAAGGCAGCAGAATTTTTTTTTTTTGAAATACAAATTTCCTGAAATGCATTTTCTAAAACATTTCTAAAATTCCTGAAGAAAGTTATTTATTTATTTATTTATTTATTTATTTATTTATTTATTGAGACAAAATCTTCCTATTATCTCTAGTTGTCCTTGGATTCATAGCAATTCTCCTGCCTCAGCCTCTGAAGTAAAGGGTGACACTCAACAACACAGTAGGCTCTAATAATTTCTTTCTTTATTCTTTCACAGTATTATACATGCATATAGCAAATTTCAGACATTTTTACCCCCATTACTCTCTTTCTCTCATCCTACCTCCCTCTACTGCTAAAGGATTTCCTCCCAAGGAGTCTTTTCTTGCTTCCATGTCTTTGTTTGTGTGACTTATTGGGTTTAATTAGGGATGCTTACCCGAGCAGGGGCGGGAGGTTATTTATTTACTGGAGCATGAGCAGCTTCTAGGTTGAAGAATGTGACACTTTGACCAGTGTCAGTCTCTGCATTAATCACTGCCTACAGCAATTAGAAATGTCTTTGAGGAAGGTTGAAATTAACTCTAATCTGAGTACAACTGGGTAATTAGAAGACAGATTGACAGACAACATGTCCATTAGCAAAACAATAGTAGAGGTTCCCATCTAGGGCTTATGGCCTCCCCAGTTATAGGTTCCTGTCAAGATTTATAGTGCTAGGTCTGAGTTCCCTCTTGTGGAGTGGGACTCAAAGCAAGCCAGGAAGTAGTTGATTACCCTATTCATGCCACCCCTGCATTGGTGGGCACATCTTGACTGGCAGATTGGCATTTTAGTTATAAGGGTAGGAGGCTGGGTATGACTGTGTAACTAAGAACAGTGTCAATAGCCTATATTCTTGGAAGGGGCATTTGTGGCTTCCTCAACCAACAATTCACAGGAAGGTATCCCATGTTTGAAACTGTGTTTTTATTCAATAACCCATGACTTTTGAAAGGATCAACTCAGACCCTGAAAGACAATGACACATATCGTCTCTTATATGCATACTCTAACTATGAATTCTTAGAATTGTGTGCTTAATTCCAAGTACCTGTGGAGACCAGGTACTTGGTCTCCAAGAAACCATTGGATGGAGAGGGAGGAAAGAGGCCCGAAGGGATAGGGAAATAGTAAAACTATTCTACTAAAAGTAGAATGGGGAGAACACGAGTGGAAAGAATTAAACAGAAAGGGGGTAGGTAGAGGTGATGGCGAGAAAGAGAGAATTAAAACTATTGATGTATGAGAAAACCATTGGAATCCAATAACTTCTTAAAAATAAAGCTTTACTGTTAAGAACATGCAAGCAAGCAAACAAAAGAAAACATGCAAGATTACCCAGAACCAACATGTATACATCTCAGTGACTGTCCAGTTAGAACAGCCATTCTGAAGCTGTGGTGCATTCTTAATGATGAATTATTGCATGAATTCCAATATCAAAAGTAGAAAAAGTAGGGTATAATTTCCCTCCTTGTACTGGAGCTTTCCCACTATTACCCTTCGTAATGCTGGGATTGTGGAAAGATACTGTGTAAATTTGGTTTTGTTGTGGAATATCTTAGTTTCTCCATCTATGATAATTGAGAGTTTTGGTGGGTAGCCTGGGCTGGCATTTGTGATCTCTTAGGGTCTGTATGACATCTGTCCAGCATCTTCTAGCTTTTATAATATCTGGTGAGATGTCTGGTATAATTCTGATAGGTCTGCCTTTATATGTTACTTGGCCCTTTTCCCTTGGTGCATTTAATATTCTTTCTTTGTTTTGTGCACTTGGTGTTTTGATTATTATGTGATGGGAAATATTTCTTTTCTGGTCTAGTCTATTTGGTGTTCTATAGGTTTCTTGTATGTTTATGGGCATCTCGTTCTTTAGATTAGGGAAGTTTTCTTCTATAATTTTGTTGGAGATATTTATTGGCCCTTTAAGTTGGGAATCTTCACTCTCATCTATATCTACTATCCTTAGGTTTGGTCTTCTCATTGTGTCCTGGATTTCCTGGATGTTTTGTGTTAAGAACATTTTGCATTTTGCGTCTTCTTTGAGAGTTGTGTCAATATTTTCTGTTATCTTCTGCACCTGAGATTCTCTCTTCTATCTCTTGTATTTTGTTGGTGATGCTTGTGTCTATGACTCCTGGTTTCTTTCCTAGGTTTTCTATGTTGAGGGTAGTCTCCCTTTGTGATTTCTTTACTGTTTCTACTTCCATTTTTATGTCCTGAATGGTTTTGTTCAATTCCTTCACCTGTTTGGTTGTGTTCTCTTGTAATTCTTTAAGGGATTTTTGTGTTTCCTCTTTAAGGGCTTCTACCTGTTTACCTGTGTTCTCCTCAAATTCTTTGAGAGTGTTATTTATGTCCTTCTTAAAGTCCTCTATCATCATCATTAGAAGTGATTTTAAATCTGAATCTTGCTTTCCTAGTGATATGGGGAATTCAGGACTTTCTGTGTCGGAGAACTAGGTTCTAATGATGCCAAGTACCCTGGGTTGCTGATGCTTATGTTCTCACGTTTGCCTTTTGCCATCTGGATCTCCTTAGTGCTACCTGTCCTGTCTCTGACTGGGGCCTGTCTTTCCTATTATCTTGGTTGTATCAGAACTGTATAGGGTGGATGTTACTACTGGGGTTAGAGCTGGGGCCCAAGATCTGCTCAGTGCTCAAGCGCAGACAGGAAGGAACCAGTGCTCCAGGCCAGGAGTGATTTCCCGGGTCCTAGTGGGTCCCAGTTATTTCCTGTTTTGGGCATGTATTGCTGTCTTCTTACCTAAGATACTGCCTGGGTTAGAGCTCCTGGGAGGCCTACTTCTGGGTTCTGTGAGATTGGGGACAGAGCTGCCTCCCAGGATCTGCTCAGTGCTCGGGCCCAGACCAGAAGGATAGATTTTTTTTTTTTAGGTTATAAAGAATATATTCTACAAGACAATACAGGTTCTAAAATCTGTGAGTTATTAAACATTAATTCCAAGGACAGCATAAGGTACCTCCTTATGTGCTGTGGGTCAGGGAAACCCCAGAGATCCCCATAATAATCTAGATTCTCGTTATTCCTCTTAGTTGCTCACTAGAACTAGTTGACAAGATCCTATTGTCAAAGATGCCACACACTTTTGACGTAAGATAAAGAGATATCAAATGGGAACTGAGTTAGAAGCTTCCCCCTCCCTGCTAGCTAAGTTTTAGTAACAGAAGATGCTGTGTAGTGTATTGGGAAAGAGAAGCATCAATGGTCTTTGCTGGTCTGTGTACCTGCTGCTATCCACATTGATCTGTGGGATTCTGTCCTGGCCAGAGCAGCCAAAGAGTTGCACTTTCCAAAGGGAACAGGGAGTCAGATCAAGGCAGACTGCTGAGCCTCTTCTGCAGGCTCTGTTGCTCCAATGGGGACATCACACCCGCAGAGCACAGGGCACAGTGGGTGGCTAGGAGCCAAGGTCGGAGCCACCAATTGGCTTGAGCAGCTTCCAACCACAAAAGTTTTGGGAAAGGATTCTCCTCCCCAAGTGTTACAGCTCTGTAAGACAGATGCTCTCAGATGGTCTTTGATGAACTAACTCATGTGTTTTATTCCTTGTAGACAGGGTCTTATATACATTTTGGGGTGAGTTGGGGTCTAAAGGTAGATGGTTTCTGTTGTCTTGGTCTGAGATGTTAGGGACGCCTCATCTGCATGTGGAGGGGCTTCAGAAGTTGCCCCTATGTAACTGATTGTCACAGTTCCTCCATGGGGTGTCATGTTCCAGAACAGGAACCTGGTTGGGAGTAGATGGCAAAGTCCACTGTTCCACAGTCTTATCAACCAGCTGTGCATCCTACAAATTATAACTGTCCAATGGTGCAATAGTGGAACAATTGTTATCAGGGTAACCAACCACTCTTAGATTGAATTTGAGGCCTGCTTGACAGAAGACAGTTCATGCTTGCTACTGTAAACCTGATCACAACTCCATGGTTAAAGAGGTCGTATAACTTAAGGGGAAACTCACTACTGTTGTTTGGCCAAACTGACATGATATCACATTTCCATCTAAATATCTGTGTTAATATGTGTAGACAAATCCTCTTCTCAACTTTAATCAGAGAACCAGCTTTGTAATGAATGCTGGTGGATTCAGAGACACATGCTATTCAAGGTCCAGACAATAGCGATGGTTGAATGTTTAGTCCTAAATAGATCATTTATATCACCCTTTCAAGGCTCAGGGAAAATGTCAGAAGATTAGGAGGAAGAAAAGACATGACATCAGGAGATGGGCTGTGAAATACTATCTTGTGCACATGATATAATCAGTGCACTCATAATCTCACAGCAGCTGCAGCAGCCTGCAATGAGCCTGAACAAGACTAGACTTGTCAATCATGAATTTGGGAGGGGCTAATCAGACCTTATGACTCCCTACCTAATTATTGTCTACTGATGGAGACTGAAAGAGATGCAGCCATTATCTTCAGCTATGAATCCCTGTTGAACCTGCCAAGCTCCATTGGATAGCTCCAAACCCATGGTCACACAGATGTCCCTAGTTAAACCATGTGATTCAAAAATAAAACAAAGATATGAATGTTGGGAAAAGGCTTGTAGGAAAGAGGAAGGGTGATGGAGCAAGATAACACATGTAGCTGGTGACAGTAACTAGAATACACTATATACATGTATGTATTATCAAAGGACATATTTAGTAAAAGTCACCAGAAAAAAAAAAGGCAAAAAGACAGAAAGACAGACAGATAGATAGATAGATTTGAACGTTGCCCTTCACAGACAGAAGATGATATAGAGACATAAGAAAATAATCATGAGAAGATAAGGATTAGAAACACAAAATAAGGAAAACCAGAAGCTAGAAGAGATGGGGACCTTCCTTTAGAGGGCTCTGTGGAATATGTCTGTGCTGCTACTAGCTACACAGCTCCATACTTCTGGTTCCTTAAACTGAAAGACAAAAAAAAAATTGTTTTATTCTAAATCATCTTGTTTGGATACTTTGTTGCAGAGGAAAAACTTAGGAAACCAATGGCAATGGGAAAGAAAAAGATGCCGAGAATTTAGGGGTTCTTATGGAAACCATGGTAGACTGTCTGAAGAGGAAAATGTTTTATATTTGGTTCAAATCTTACATTTAATGACTGCAGCATAAGAATTGATGTGGTGTGCAAGGTCAACGGCCAAAACCCAAACCTCTAATGATTTGTTCAAAGTGAAAAGTCAATTTTAAAATGATAAAATCAGAAACCAATTCAAAAATAAAACTCCCAGTGAAATAGTTATTGAAAGGCCTATGAAGGACCACACTCTCCCAAGTGATTCATATGAACTAATATGTTTAATGTGTTTAAAAAAAAAACTACCATGGATTGTTATCTCCAAGTTGCAGGTAAGGCAGCTGAGATACAAAGAGATGGATGACTTGCCTGAGATCACAGTGAGTGAGTAACAGTACTGGGATGAAAACCAGGCATCACGATGCCAGTGCTGATAACATTAACACCCTCACCATCATCCCAGGCTCCAGCTCTCTGCATACAAACGGCAGCTCACTCTAACTACTGTTCTCCAACGTTCTCCTGGCAAATGTTCTCTGGTGCCTCTAACTCTCCATTGTGTTTAACTGTTCTTTTTTTTTGTTTTTAAAAATGAGATGAAATTCACAAAATCTAGACTTCATCATTTAAATGTGAAGAATTTAGTAGCATCTGATGCCTTAAATAAGATAGGATCAAAACATGTACCAACTATATTAGTCACAATAAAAGTGATATGTTGTGCACATATACAAATTTAGTGTGTGTTTTAAAGGATCTAACAAGAGAGCACAGTGTAAACCTGTAAAATAAGTACATTATTAACACAGCCTGTGTCAGATATGTGTGACTATGCCTACATTATTATTTAGATATAATATTGCAAGCCTGCATTTGAGAATCTGCAGATCATACAACATAGAATGAATCACAGATTGTTCTTAAATATTCCATGAAAGATGTCTCAGCCATTGAAAATGTTAGTTTTTGCTTTTGTTGATAATTGAGTATTTGAAAAATAAATGTGCACACACATAGCCAAGAGTATCTGTTACAGTATCATAAAGACATGTTCTAGATTACCATAGATATTCATGAATATGGTAATCACATCTGTTGTCCATAAAAATATAGTAGTGCTTCTGGTGTGCAAATTGAGCAGATAAGCATGAAATCACTCAATGCTGATGTCCAGTGAAGGCTTTCCAGGGAAAACAGTGTCAAAAGTACATCATGACAGAACGTGACTGACTTATCCTGACGACATCATGATGTTCTGAAGACCCATCATAAAAAAACAAGGATATATGCTCTTCATCCATCAGCTTTTTGGCCACAGGTAACCTTGGAAGCTAGCAGATCCTGTGGTGAGTACCTTTGTCATTGAATCCATCTGTCCCATAGCCATGTAAGAACAGATTAAGCAGATCACAGTAAAATTGCTACAAGGCCAGAATCATCTGCAGGAAATTCCTTCTCTTAGTTAAATGTCTCCTGGCTAGGAATGGAATCTGCTTGCAGCGATCCATTAAGGTTCATATTTAGAGGATAAGTTTGACTATTTGAAACTAAATTAATGTCAACAGTTTTATTTTTCTATCCTGTCATGCTCAGCTGAGGGACATAGATGCCCTAAAGTACTGGTTGTGGGGGGAGGGGGTCGTATATAGTAACGGGGAAGAATTAAGTTTCTAAGTGCATGGGGCAGTTCAAGTCTTAGTTCAACCATTCATAAGTCATGTGGCCATGAGTGAGTTGCCATGGACCTGCCTTGGCTTGGAGAGGGGATTCTGAGGAAGGGGTGTTTGGGAACAGCAAATAAAAGACTCAAAGTCAAATCGAGTATAAGCTGACACCTTGTGTTCTACTCAAGACTGCTTTCTCTGGAGATCTCCAGAGAGTTCATCTAGATAGCTCAGTTCTTGCACACAAAAACCCAGTCTTTTATTTACATATCAATTCAATAATCCACCCTAGGATCCTTTTTGATTATTCCATGAATCAGCTTTTTTTGACCCTAGCCCTTTGATTCTTAGAAAATGATAGCAAGTACATTCTTTTTTTCTTTTCCCTTAACATTGCAAACTAATTAAGAGAACTAATCTGCCTGCCTTTGTAAGCACAGACAATAAATTTAGTTGGGTGGGATCCTGCCCTGAAATTACCAGTTCCACATCACCTGGGCTTGGACTTAAACTTGTTCTATCCCAGATTGACCTTGTACTCAAGAATCTGTCTGCCTTTGTAAGCACAAACAATATAAACTTAGCTGGGTGGGATCTTGCCCTGCGATCATCACTCTCAAAATCTCTTTATCTTCTTCCTTAATATATTTCTGACAAGCTGGCTTATAGAGTAGTGGCTTTGTAGTTTTAGGTCCATGAAGCCTCTAATATAATTCATATCACATTCTTATATTTTCCATAGTTGAGAAATTATATATTTTTTAATTAACTCATGTTTTCAGAGTTCTTTCCCACAGCCTTAAGGAGTGTCCTGAAGGTCACAGAATTTACCATTTTTGCTAAGGACATAGATACACACTTACCTCTCAGACTCATGTTGTCTCTGATTATCATGGAGTCATTGACTTCGGCAGAGAGGACATTCCCCAATAACCTTGGCAGGGTGAATATTTCCTAATAACTATGGCAGAGAGATTATTTCCTGAAGGAAGAAGATGAAGATTGTCTGTCTATCTGTCTGTCTGTCTAGATAAATATAGATGATAGATAGATAGATAGATAGATAGATAGATAGATTATATATATATATTATACAAACAAGCCTCATGCCAAGGAACTGTCAACCCTAGTAGAGGCCCATGTCCTGCTAGCTTTGTTCCAGGGGCAAGAGCCATGTCACACTATCCCTTCTATCACTTGACTTCTGTGAGCCTCTGTTACTTATATATGGATTAGAATGGGAGAATGAGTATGTGAGCAACCCAATTTATATCAATATCTTAACAAACATTAGTGAACTTAAAGATGGATCTTAATTTGTAAACTGCCCAGTGCAGGGACTATGAGTACGTAGTTGTATCATTGTTTTAATTAGGGTTTCATTGCTGTGAAGAGACACCATGACCATAGCAACTCTTATACAGGAAAAGATTTAATTAGGGCTGGCTTATGGTTTTACAGTCCATTGTCATCATAGTGGGAAGCATAGCACTATGCAGGCAGACATGGTGCTAGGGCAGCCAAAAGTTCTACATATTAAGCCAAAAGCAGCAGAGAGGGACTGTCTGTCACAATGGTGGTAGCTTGAACATATATGAGCCCTCAAAATCCTTCTCCATAGTGACACATTCCTTCAACAAGGTCACACTTATTCTAAGAAGACTACACCTCCTAATAGTGCACTCCTTATGGGCCAAGCATACACATGAGTCTATGGGTACTATACCTGTTCAAACTACCACAGTCATTATCCCCACTAAGCATTTCCAAGATTCAGAAAATGAAATTACCTTTTGCTAAGCTACTTGTCCATATATTGAAAAATCCCATTACCCCACCCCCACCAAAATGTAAATGCAAGTACTGCCATTTATCAAACATAAAATTGAACTTTGGGGAGGACAGAAAATATGAAAACATTTCATCTTTTTTTTTCCTGCATCATACTAAAACCTATGTCTCCTTTCTATATTACATTGTAGGTCAGTAGTGGCACTAATAATCCCTCCCAGTGTATATTCAGCTTACTGAGGATAGACTAAGTATTTCTGATATTTCAACCACATTCATAAATTAATATTTAAAAGTGTCATAACATCCTTGTAGGAGCAATGCTATTGTTCTCATCATAACACAAATGCATAGATTGTGACTCGAGGAGAGAAACAACTGGCTACAGGTCAAATGACTAGGGTGTTTGAGGTTCAGACTAAACCCCAAACAGTAGGATTTATTTCTGACCTTCTAAAAATTACATGAAATGGGTACAAAAAACAAGGCAATGATTCTCAACCTGAACTCAGCTCACAATATTCTTTCTAGAGAGTTATGGCCAAGAATTATGAACCTTATGAAGAGGGTTTCAATGTCATATCCCTGCAAAATAAGAACTAAATTCTGGGTTTTTCTGAAACAAGTGATGAATGGTAAGTGTTCAAGGGAACCTACCAGCCACCAGTTAGTGAGTTAGATATTAGACATCATAGAGAAACCTCATGTATGTCATTATCTCCTGTTATGAAAACAATAATTACATAATTATTAATTATAATTATATTATATATTATATAATATTATATATATTATTATATATTACATAATATATATAATAATTATACATATCATATATATTATTGATTAATTATATAATTATAATTTACATGAGAATAAATAGCCAGCAAATTGAAATTTCCATATTTGAATCTGTATCTTTCATAGTCTAAGTACTCAGAGTACTCTCACAAGCCTCTCTTGGTTTATTATTCTATCATTATAAAATTTCTTGATTTTTACTAAAAAAGAAAAACTTTCCAAGATATTATTATTTCATGGCAGGAATATGCACAGAGGGTATTGAGTTAAAATAAAGGCATCTAAGAGATAGCAAGCTTAGGTAGTAAAGGAAACTACTGAAAACAGAAAGCTGGTAGAGATGTAATTGGACAAGGGGATCATTCTCCAGCCCCACCAAGCAGAATTAGGGAACTTTGGCCATGTGGTTCTAGCTTTAGTCAAGGATGAAAGAAAGGAGTTATAGAATTGCCCTCCACAACTAAGAAAATATGTTGAGGCCAGGTATTTGACAGGGGTGTTCCTGCAGAGAGGCCCCAAGAAGCCACTATGTGTTGTGAAGGTGAAGCCTACATTGCCAGAGACCTGGGATACCTATGAAGAAAGTTGCTAACAGGGAGTGGAACTAGCCCAAGAGTAAGAAATATGTTGTATTAAACAAAGCTGAAAGGAGTTGGAGATTGGAAGAATGTTTTGATGCAGAATTTAGAGTTTGTCTCGCCGGGCAGTGGTGGTGCATGCCTTTAATCCCAGCACTTGGGAGGCAGAGACAGGTGGATTTCTGAGTTTGAGGCCATCCTGGTCTACCAAGTGAGTTCCAGGACAGCCAGGGCTACACAGAGAAACCCTGTCTCAAACCCCCCCCCCCAAAAAAAAATAGAGTTTGCCTCACTGGTTTTTGGTCTTGCTTTGATCCAATATTTCCTCACTATGCTGTCTTCCCTGTGTTTTGGAACAGTAATGCTGTGGTATGTTGGAAGTGTGTGATCTGCCTTTGGATTTTGATTTTATAAGGAATTACAATTAAAAGATTACATGAATCTAAGAAGAGACTTTGAACTTTGGACTTTTAAACATTGCTGAAACTGTAATAGACTATGGGAACCTTTGAAGTTGGATTAAATTTAAATGCATTTGCATTATTTTATGGCTACAAGATTATGGAGGCCATGGAATGGAATATGGTGACTTGATCCCCATAGACTCATGCTTGAATGCTTGGTCCACAGTGAGTGGCACTATTAGCAGGTGTGGCTCAGTTGGAATAGGTGTAGCTTTGTTGGAGGAAGTATGTCATTGTGTAGGCAGGCTTTGAGGTCTTATATATGCTCAAGCTATGCCCAGTATAGATACAGTCTCTTTGTTGTCCTTGGATCAAGATTTAAAACTCTTACGTTTTTTCTCCAGTACCATGTCTGCCTACAGGGTTCCATGCCTCCTGCCATAATAATAATGGACTGAACTACTGAAATGATAAGCCAGCTCCAATTAAAAGTTTTCTTTTATAAGAGTTACCTTGGTCAGGGTGTCTCTTTATAGCAACAAAACCCTAAGACAAGTATTGTGTTAATTATTTTTTCTTACCACTGTGGACAGATTCCAGGTAAATAACTTAAGAGAAGGATTTGGCTCACAGTTTGAGGAGATAGAGTCCAGCATCAGTGAGAAAGGTCAGTGTCTGAGAGAGCCTATGTCAGCTGTAGAACAGGACCATCTCAGAGAGAGAGAGAGAGAGAGAGAGAGAGAGAGAGAGAGAGAGATCCAGCCAGGTCCAGAGGCCCATCCACAGCAACCTACCTTCCTCTACCAAAGTCCCAATTCCTAACAATTCTACAGCCCATGAAAACAATGCCACTATCTGGTGGCCAGCTGTTCAAACATGTGACTATCCGCATACAAGAGGACTAACTTTCCAAACTGTAAGAGTTGTTTTTATAGCCTGAAATGGAGTCTTACAGGAATGCAAACTTGGCAAGTATTTTGATAAAAAAATGTAAGGCACCAGTCATACTATGAAAACTGGGAAAGAAAAGCTTGAATAACTGGTAACTCTTTATACTCTCACTATTAAATATTAGACCTTTCTTTATTCAAAGGTACCTTTGAGAACATCTGTCCCAATTCTCTTTTTATTTATTCAACTTTATTTGTTCAGATAAAAGTCTTGAAGGAGCATATAATACAAAGGCAAATAGGCTGAAATATTCAAATATAGAAAGAAATGAAAAATGAAAGAGATGATTCCATTAGCAAACCAGAGCTCATGATTATCCTCTGCCACCAGTTCCATCTGTGGTTTCTTAGCAACAAAAACAAAAATGAAAACAGTTATCTAAATGTAATTTATCTCAGATTACATAATAATATCAATAACTAATATCTGTAGTAAAGATTGATTCTCTAGCACAAAACTGTCTCCCTGGCAAGCAGTCTCTTCTTGTCTCCCTTGAAGAACATTTTTACCTTTTACACAATTCCACATCAGGCAGCAACATCCACTCAAAAGCAAAAGTTTTGAAATTGTGTTCTCCTGGGAGCTGTTCATAGATCCACTTCTTTCCTTACTAAAAAACAAGCAAGGAAAATGTGCACGGTTATAAACATTTTAGTTTAAAAAGAATTCTTCAAAGAAGACAAATATACAACATGCCCAAATTTCAGAGATGCAAAGGCGTGTCTGAGAGCCAAGCTTATGGCACTATGGGCCTACTTTAAAAAAAAACTAGAGAGATTTCATTCTAGTAACTTAACAGCACATCTGGAAGCTCTAGAACAAAAAGAAGAAATCATATCCAAAAGGAGTAGATAGCAAGAAATAATCAAACTCAGGGTTGAAATCAATAAAAATAGAACACCCCCAATACAAACAATAAATGAAACAAGAGTTGGCTATTTGAGAAAATAAAAAGATGGACAAATCCTTAGCAAAATTAACTAAAAGGTGAAAAGAATCAAATTAACAAAATCAGAACGTAAAATCTCCGTAAAAGGGAGATATAATAACAGATTTAGAAGAAATCCAGATTCACAAGAACATCCTTTAAAGTCTGTCCTTTACCATACTGGGAAAACTAAAAGAAATAGATAATTTTTGATAGATACATTTACCAGTTAGACCAAGATCACATAAGCAACTTAAACAGATTATAACCCCTAGTGAAAGAGAAGAAGTAATTAAAAGTCTCTGAGCCCCCCTCACCCCACCACCACACAGACACCCAAAAATGGTTAGGATTTAACCCAGAATTCTACCAGACTTTCAAAAGTAGTTAACCCCAGTTCTGCTCAAATTATTTCATAGAACAGAAACAGAGGGGACATTGCACAATTTATTTTATGAGGCTACAGTTACCCTAATACATAAGCCACATAAAGGCCCAACAAAGAGAGTCACAGACCAATTTCCCTTATGAACATGAATGTAAAATGTTTCAATAAATTACTTGAAAACTGAATCTAAGAACATTTCAAAAAGAGCATCTACTATGATTAAGTAGGCTTCATCCCAGAAATGCGTGGATAGTTTAACATAAGTAAATCAATAAATGCAATCCACAGTATAAACAAACTAAAAGACAAAACCCAGCTGATTATCTCATTAGATGGAAAAAAGGCTCTTGACAAAATTCAACACCCTTTCATGATCAAAGCCCTGGAGAGATTAGGGATATAAGGAACATACCTCAACAAAAGAAAGGCAGTTTACAGTAAGTCCATAGCCAACATCAATGTAAGTGCCGAAAATCTCAAAAATAGAGCTAAGATGAAGGGGTATTTGAGGGGTGGTATAGAAACATAATACAGTAGAAGCTTCCTAAAAATATATACATATATGAAGGTGATCTAAATGAAATCACCAAATACTAGTGGAGACAGAGTCCCAACTGGCCATTTCTTGTCACCAAATGAAGCTTCCAATACTAGGATTTGGTTGCATCTAATTGAGTTGTTGGCCAAAGGTGCTCAACAGGAACACCCAAACAAGCCAGGCCTTGGCAAGACTGTAGGTTGCTCTCCTCAAACTGACCACAAAGCCCTACTGCTGAAGATAACACCTACACAACTCACTGAACATGGAGAACTTGAGCTGGTGCCTACACGGAGCCTTCACCTCCATTTTCTAGCATGATTGGACTAGGAGGGTACTCTTCATACTACAAAAGGAGAAACACAGCTACAAAACCAATCAGAACCCCTCTGATCTATAGTGGCCTGCCTAGAAGATAGGCTAGGGCAATGGTGGCACAAAGCGGGTGTGAGTAATCAGTCAAAATCTGATTTGACTTAAGGCTCACTCCATGAGATGGGATCCATACCCAATGCTGCTTGGATGATCAAGAAACTGAGAGTGGACAGCCTAGGAACTTAAAGCAAAACTAATACTGTTGAAAACAACAACAACAACAACAACAACAACCAACCAACCACACTTCAAAAAACAAACAAACAAACTAGGGATAGAAAATACTGAAACTATTCCTGATTACATTCTGCTAAACTCGTAGATCAGAAGCATCATCAGAGATGCTTCTTCCCGTAGTAGATGGATACAAATACAGAGACCCACATCCAAACATCATGTGGAAAGTGAGAGATCTTGTGGAGAGTGAGAGATCTTGGAACACTCAGCTTTTAAAAGCATGTCTCCATTCAGAATAAGGCAATATGCATAGCTCTTGCAGGGTTCTGCCCCAGATGGGACCTTAGAGCTGAAAGGAATAGTGGAAATATGCCTGCATTGTTAACCCAGAAGTAATAACCACTTGCAAATGAAAATGTAGGTTCCACCAAAGAAGTCTCACTGGGGAAACAGTATTCTCACAGGGAGGCTGCATTCTCAGCAGAAGATGGCCAGCAGAACATGAGCTCAACAGCATATTTGCTGTGTTTTCTTCTCTCTTTTTAAATCTTATTTTTCATTTTACTTTTTTATTTTATTTTATTTTATTTATTTTCTCTCTCTTTTTAAACTACAGGCACTTGCTGTATATATTATGGCCTACAGTTTAGTGCTTTTATGGGATTCCTGACTGTGTAATAGATCGAGTCTCTGTGTCTTCTGCCTTCTCTTGGGCTATTTTCCTTCTGTTTGTTTTGTCCAATTCCAATGTGTTAGTTTTTATCTTATATTTTATTATTGTTACTTAGAATCCTGTTTATTTTCTGATGAGACTCAGAAAAGGAGTAGATTCAGATGGGAGGGTGGTGGTGAGAGAAATTAGGAGGAGTGGGAAGGGATCATACTCAGGACATATATTGTGAAAATATCTATTTGCAATAAAAAAGAAAAGAAAAAAGAATCCTTCAAGATCTCAAGAACTAAGTGACAATATTTTTCTTCTAATCATCCAAAGGAATCTTCCACCCATGATCGCCCAGTGAGTAAAAAAACCCACACTCATTCATATAGATGCTTAAAGAGCAGAGCAGAATAGGCAGGTTAGGGCCTGTTTGAAGAGCTGTTAAGAGGCAGTACTACAGGACTATAATCCCAGCACTTAGAAGGCAGAGGTAAGCAAGCAAATCTCTGAGTTTGTAGGCCAGCCTGGTCTATAGAGTGAATTCTAGGACAGACACAGGGAATCCCTGCTAATAAATAAATAAATAAATAAAATTAAATTGAAAAAAGAAAAAGAAAAAAAAGGAGTTTTCGCAAATTTGATTATTTAAGCAGTTTTTACAAAGTCAGTACTCTGATGGACTAAAGTTTTAGTAAGTGCAAAAGTTACCAGAGCCTAAGAAAATATTGTGATCCTACAGTCAAATCCAACAGAGTAACCCCAGGCTTTTCACGGAATGCTGTGGCCATGACTAGTTGTTAAAAACAGAGGCTGTAATGGATAGCACTTCTGGGGCTCCTGAGCACAAGAAAGCAACTTGTACCAGGGAGTGCTCAGTGGGTAAGACCACCTGCTGCATAAGTATGAAGACCAGAGACTGGATCCTCAGAATGCACACAAAAACCCAGATGTAACCAAATACACAACTGTAACCCCAGTGAAGTGGGACTCAAGACAGGAAGGTCCCTGGGGCTTGCTGACAGCCAACCTAGAGACCCTATACCAAGGGACTAAGGCAGAGAGCAGTAGAGGTGGAAACCAGAGTCCTCCTTTGACTTCTGTGCTAGCGTGTTTGGGTGCTTACTTACACACACATATGAGTATGAATCATATACATACACTACAAACAAATTGCACACATGTACGCGCGTGCGCGCGCGCGCACACACACACACACACACACACACACACACACACCAATGTTTTGATTTTTTCTCTTAGAATATACCACTCGGAATTATTCCTCTCTCAGTCCCTCAGTGTTCTCTTAGACTAAATACAGTTCTTCAGCTTTCAATTATACAGGATTCTTTTCTTTTGGGAGTTTTAGGGATTGCACCTAGGTCTTATGAAAGCTAGGACTGGGCTTTACCAGTTCTATGCCCAGCCTTATTACCATTTTCATTTGAACAAGTTCTCTCTAAATTGCCTTGGCCGGCATTTAACTTGACATGTACTCTAGGCAGGCCTTGAACTTGTGACCCTCTTCCCTCAACCTCCAGAAGAGCTGGATACAGGTGTGTGCCAGTATGCCCAACATACAAACAGAATTTAAACATATTTTTCTTATTGGTTATTATACAAATTATATATATATTAGCTTTTGGCTTACAATAATAATAAAAATTTAACACAGGACATGTTAGTACATGCCCTTAACTCCAGCATCCAAGAAGTAGAGAAAGGCAAATCTCTAAGTTCAATGCCAGCCTGTAAGGGCTGTATAGAGAGACCCTGTGTCAATAAAACAACAAAAATAAAATTGAAAATACATAGAGACCCTAAAGAAACAAAAACCTGCCTATGTTTTTAAAAAGTTTTTAAAAGCTTATTTAGACTGAATTTCTTATTAATATTCAAATTCAGTTGTGAAAATATCTTTGAGGTTGCTTGCATCAGGCTTGAAGAAATTACTGTCTCCATTAGTAGAATATTTGATTCAGTCCTAAGAGAGAGAAACACGGCACAGTCCAGTCTTGTAGAAACTCATTTTCCCTTGAAAGTCTACCCAGTGCAGCAGCATATGGAGTTGTCTAGTTCCTAACCAGTCTGTATTTCTTTCACTTTATGTCAGGAGAACAATATAAAACTTAAAAGATTAAAATCATTTGTTCTCAAATCACAATTTTAATTGATTCAGTTTCCTCAGCTCCCAGAGTTATAAAACTTCATGGATACTATCATTAGTTGAAGATAGTCTATAATATAGGAATTTTTGTCAGAGTTCATTTTCTTATATCTCTGAAAAAAAATGAACTCAATAAAAATCCAGAAACCAAAGAGAAGTCTCCTTATTGTCTAGTATATTCTCACATTTCTGTACACATTGTTTTTCAGACATCCTATAATTGGGCTTCAGGCTTCTAAATCTAATGTTCTGTCATAAGCATTTCCAATCTTCTTTATCATATTCCAGCATCTTCTTTATTTCAGCCACACTGGAATGGAAGTTACAAATTATTTCGTATAATTATTTAAGAATTTACTTCAACATTCAACTATTGTTAAAATACTTAAGTCACTCACACGTCGTTACTGAAAGTAGTAAAACACTCCCCTCATTAAAACTAAGCTGTTTAATGAAATATAATTTAAAAATTAAAATTAATAAAATCATAGCCAAATGTAAACACATTAGGGAAATTTTTTCTGACACCAGGAACACAAAAAACCTGAGAAGTCTTGAGAATAAGCAGTAAGAAAGACTTCCTTTGAACAGAACTGTTAGAATCAACACAGACTAAGGACAGGAAGCTGGACTGCAATAGAAATTGGAAGAAGGGTAGACACTCGAAAACTCAGATAAACTGAAAAATTAAAGATCTGTGCACAGATAATTTCATTCTACCCTATGAGCTGTGCTGGCCAGCTTGGGAGCCATACAAGGCTGTGAATATAAGGTGAAGACTGAAAATAAAATTATTTGTACCAGAGCTTAATGTCAAATGTTTCCTGTCACACAAGGACAAGAGGATCTTTTCTTTGGGTGTGGAAATTCTAACATGAGAAATTAGTGGACTCGTCTTTCTAAATCAGTAAAGCTCAAAAATCTTTGGAAGAGGCCAATATAAAGTCATTCTCCAGGAATGACTCCACAGGGACAATTCGAAACCCAGGACATTAGCTCTTCATTGGTAAACAAGCATTTGAAACATTACTCAGTAAAAACTTATAAGTGCTGTGGAGAAATGAGTCATGCTGAAGCAGAGACAATAGGCCAGATAAGAGGCTCATCTGCAGCCCGAGAAGTAGAACAAAAGAAATTTACCAATAAATACAGAAGTTAAAATGGTCAAAGAAGGTTTATTTCTTTCAGTTCCAAAGTCTTTAGGTAAGGCCGAACAGCATGTGTGGCTCTTCAAGGACAAGGAATGGAATCCATACTGGCAATGATAAGTGAGAAGTGGGGTGAAGCATCGATGAAGATTAATAGTGCACTAAACCCACTGGGAGCCAGGTTTCCCTCTACTGGAGAAATGAGTGGCAAACTTAAGAGGGCTGGAAGTGGAGGCATCAGTGAAGTTCATGGATGTCAAAATAGATGGACTTTCAAGTAGGTATAGAGATGAATGGTAAATATATAAACAAATGTAGATGAAGATGTGAATGGACACACACGGGGGTGGGGGGAGGAACAGAGTCAGACACATAAATAGGTAGGCTTAGAACCAATAGTAATGACTAGAGCCAAGTCTTGACTCTAATTTTGTAAATAACTTGCAACTGTCCTGACAAGAGAGGAACTATCCCAAAGAGCGATTACCGTCTCCCTCTCTTTGGCTATCTGACTATTGAAGCAACAGATTCTGCAGTGGTTTGAATGAGAACTGACCTCAAAGGCTCCCATATTTGGATATTTGGTTTCCAGCCGATTAAACTGAGAAAGGTTTGGAGGCATGACGTTGGAGAAGTTGTGTCACTGAGAACAGGCTTTGAGGTTTCAAACGTCTACGCCATTCCAAGGTAGCTCTCTCTTCCCATGCTTGTAGATAAGTTCCCGGCTACTGCTCCAGCAAAATGCCTGCTTGCCTGCTGCTATGCTCCAGACCACTTTAGTCATGGACTTTAGCTCTCTGAAACCATTAGGACTAAATAAGTTCTGTCTTCTATAAGTTGCCTTGGTCATGGTGTCCTACCACAGAAATAGAAAGGTAAAGAAAACAGACCCCTAAAGAACAATAGTTCCACCCAGGAATTCCATAATGGGAGAAGGGGAAAGGCTAAGGCCCTGGTTCCAGCCAGAGGAGGAACTTGCCTTCCAGGAATAGTCTTCATGCAGTCTTGACATCTTATGGAGTCACCTTGTGAACAGATGAGCTAGATAGTAGCTAAGACCGTGATAAGTCAGTGATGGGCGGAGGAGGGGTGCAGGGGCCACACTCTGACAGGACTGTTTCATTATGCATACATTTTGTCTCTTACTTGAATCTATACTTCATATAGACTTGGCCAAGATAGACTTGGGCATCACTAGACGCTTTATTTGTTCTTTCCAATACTGCCATATTAAATAAATTCCTTTTCTTGTCATTACTATTCATCTTTCTAATTAGCATAATGGGGGAAGGGTTGCTCAATTGGAGCCTTTCAGAGCTGCCAGAGGCCAAATGTTTACCCCTAAAAGTTCCAGTAACATAAATGCTCTTTACTAAAAGGGGAAATGTCCCTTATTAAAAATGGTGCTGTCAGGACTGAGGCTGGGGAAGCATAATGCAAACTTAGAACACATTTGAGGCAGAAAACTACTCAAAAATGGTGGGGACATTTCAGTGATAGAGACTTCTAGCCAAATGTTGGACAATGTGAGCTTCAAAATAAATAGTTGGAGCAGACTACGTCCATTGGATAAAATGGGAATTTATGACTTCCTGTTGATGTAAATTATTAAATGAATAGTTAATGTAAAGAAAACTTTTTCTTGCCATGTACCATTGCCAGTGAATAAATGGAGATGAGATGAAACAACTGAAGAATAACAAATTGACAGTCACAAAAATAGCAGACCCAACCACAAAACGTTACTGGTTGCGATACCTAGTTGGATAAAGTTTAATAAAGTTTTAGCACCTTTTTATAAACCCTTTCTAATTATACTGGGATACAGAGTATCTTGACAGTGAAAAACCTTGACAGATATCAGATAAATCACAGCGGTGGTCACCAGTAATGGGACAAATCAACCCTACTTGGCACCTAGTACAATTCAATTGTGTTACTTAAGAACTAAAGAGACATGACAAGTACATAGCATGTGTGATTTCATCAAAGATCCCATTCTATAATGATATTGTTGGGACAACTGACAAACTTGAACCTGTACTAATATTGATTTTCTGGTTTTAATGTAGGAAAACATACACGTATGGAAGAATAACACCAAGTTAGCCAGAGACAGGCCAGCTCCATGACAGGCTGCAAACTGGCAGCTTGGGAGACTACGTTTAAATTTCTGTTTCCTGGAAATGACAGCTTGGATCTAGGAACCTGTGGTCAGCCATCCACAGCTATGAACAGCCAATCTGAGGACACCTTGTCATCTGACCTAAAGTTAAAATAGGTAGCTAGAATGAGTAAACAACTCCCTGGGAAGTCTCCAGAGCCTTACCATAGTGTAGAATCAGACAGACCACCAGGAGTCTCCATTCCCAAATGTGGAGACCCTGCATGCAAGAAATTCAGCTGAATAAATGCTCTTTGATTTTGCATACTATTTGAGTCTGGTGTATTATTGTTTGGCGATTCTTGGGTCCTAACAACACATATGAATATTTCAGAGTGATGGGACATTGTTTTAGCCATTTACTCTCAAAAATATCAGGGAAGAAACGTCTTTATCCTACTCTTACAACTTCCCAGTAGGTTCAAAATTAATTCATATTAAAAATAAGTGTGGATCTTAGGAAGACATCTCAGTTGGTGATACAGTTTCATTCAGATATTTCTCTGATAAAATGTTCTGACAGAAAGTAGCTCAGGGAAAACGGGCTCATGTTAGCTCACAGTTCTCTGTTGCACTTCAAAGTAACATGCAATAGGAACTTAAAACAAATAGCCACATTATATGCACAGTCAAAAACATGGAAATATTAATGAGCACATGCTCGTTTGTTTATATGTATGTGCTTAGCTAGATTTCTTTACCCTTACACAGTTCAGGAACACCTGCCTAGGGAATGGTGCTACCCACAGTAGACTGGGTCTTCCCACATCAATTTACTTAATAAATATAATCCCATACACACACGGGCCCACAGCCCAATACAATGTAAACAAATCCTTATTGTAAGACTCTCTATCCAGATAATTCTAGATTGTGTCAAGTTGACAACTGACACTAACCATACAGTTTATAAAATATTTGCTACACAAGGAGGAAAACTTGAATTAGATCCTCAACACACATATGTGAAAAGCCAGATGTGGTGACATGTGCTTGTAATCACAATGATGGTAGATCCTGAACCTTGCTGACCACCCAACCACACCTATTCAGAAGGCTCCAGGTCACAGTGAGTAACCCTGTCTCAAATAACAAGATGTACAGTTTACTAAAGAACAATACCTGAAGTTGATTTCTAGCCACTACATGTAAAACTCCTAGCTGCAGTTGGATCAAAATATAGAACTTTCAGCTCCTTCTCCAGTGCCATGCCTGCCTGGATGCTGCCATGCTTTCCACCTTGATAACAATGGACTAAACCTCTGAATCTATAAGCCAGCCCTAATTAAATGTTGTCTTTTATAAGAGTTGCCTTGGTCCTGGTATCTCTTTATGGCAACGAAAACTCTAACTAAGACATACAGCTATACACATATGTAGACCCCACCTCACAGACATATATGCATAGCTTCACTTGTGCATGCACATGTGTGCATACACACACAATAAAAATGGTATATTTAAATATTCATATTTAACTCTACCCCAGACCGATGTACTCCAGACTCAGTCCAGACTTGGTAAGAGATTGTTCCCCTACCTCAGGTCCCTTTGACCCAGACACTCCACAGAGATTACTGTATCCCTGGTCCTGGTTCCCAGTAAGAGACCTTGGCCCTGTCTGCCTCCCAATCCACTCTGCCCCTGAACCAATATGTTGCTTCTCCATATGATCATTGCAACCCTAGACCTAGTAAGAAACCAAATTTTAATTTATATTAATTTTAGCTATTGAGCAGGCACCAATATTAGTAACTTATTTGTTGCCTAGAACAGAAAATTACTTTAAAAGAAAATTAAATACTGGTCTAAGAGGAAGAGATATGTGCTCGGTTTTGATGTAATATAATATAATAATATAATACAAATACATCTTTTTAGATCCTTACAAATAGAATTGCTAATTCATATACAGAATTTTATTATAAACTGTGGTGATATGGCTCAGAAATGTCCCCCATAAACTCACACATTTGAACATTTGTTCCCCAGTTAATGGCTGCTCTGTTGTAGAACCTTTAGAAGGTTGGCCTTTGCTGGAGGAAGTGTATCATGAGAGTTCATAATCTCATCGCACTTTCCAGTTTACTCTTTCTGCTTTCTGTGTGTGGACAGAGATTCATTCTCTCAGCTCCTTGTTTTGGCTGCCTGATGCCATGGCATCTTGACCATTATGGACTTTTCCTCTGGAACTACAAGCTAGAATAAACTCTTCTTCCCTAAGTCCCTCTGGGTCATGGTGTTTTATTACAGCAAAAAACCCCAAACCAAACAAAAACAAAAAAAAACTAATACACAGATAAAGTGTTTCTAGTTTATTCACACAGAAACTAAAGGTTTGCTTCACAGATATGTTCCATTTAAAAGACTTAAACCATGTCTTTGAAACACTGCTCTGTGTCATGTTGGACCCCTTTGGCTATGTTCCAACCTCACGAATGTCCACCTGTTCCCACATCATAACAGCCTTCTTCCTGCCTTAATGTTGTCTTTGTAAATGTTGATTTTTTTTTCTGTTAGCTCTCTGTTTTATAACTCCCTCAGCCATGTCCCATAATTGCCACCTCCCCAGGGGGTCACCTTCACTTAATAAAGCCATGGCCACACTATGCAGAGAACTTGCTATTACCCTCTCTTAAAGCAAAAGAGTCAGCATCACCCTCTTAGGTCAACCGTGACTGCACAGCCATTCTCTTTGTGACACTGTGGTTAACTTGTTTCTTTTATACATTAAAATTCTGTGTGCTGATAAAGCATGCAGTAAAATGGAAAATAGCATTTTTATCAGTCTTAAGTATTGCTAATGATTTTATGATACAGCCTCACATTATGTAAACCTCGTGAAGTTGATTGTCAGTGTCTTTTATACATAGAAAAGCCTCATTGTAACTGTCTTATAACTTACATCATGTCCGTTTTCTTCTCCTTCTTTAAAAATAAAGCCATTGGGCATGGTGTTTATACCTATAATTTCAGCATTCAGGAGGCTGAAGCAGGACCATGAACTGAAAGCTAGCTACACTGTGAATTAAGTACAGCCTGAGGCTAAAGTGAGAAGTGAGGCCATGTATTAAAAAAAAAGTCTTAACATCTTCCAGTCCTCTCCACTATGACCCATGTATACCTTCTATGCCACACACTAGCTACACATCTGCTAAGAGATTTCATCTCTCTTGAGTACCTCCTTTCCCAGACCCCTTAACTCTAAGACCCACATACCCCAATAGCTTCATAAGGTCTGCTCAGTAAGAGACGTTGTCCCTGATCTCCCACCCCAGTCCCTGAACCCATGAGTTCCAGCCATTTCATATGATCACTGCAGCCATATCAGGTTAAGAGACCTGATGTCTGCTCACCTCAAGATTTCCCCAAATGGTCCAGCCTACTGACTCAGCTTGGGATTCCAGTGCAGTGAGTTAAAAAAAAAAAAACATAACAAAAGATAGCTAACATCTTGACTTCAGATGCTTCTTTTCCAACTAATCACCAAGCCCATAGTAAAGGTCCCCACAGAGAACAACTTAGATGCAACTCAATAGGAAGAATTCAAAAGAACAATGAGAAGCATGGTAAACTAGTACAAAGACTTCTAAGAGGACACAAATAAACACATGAACAAATTTAGGGAGGTGTGAATAAAGCAATGAGGTCAATTCAGGGAATGAGAATCAAATTCACTGAAGAAACTGACACTGAAACACACACACACACACACACACACACACACAGAGAGAGAGAGAGAGAGAGAGAGAGAGAGAGAGAGAGAGAGAGAGACTGACTTGGAACTCAAAGACCTTCCTGCCTCTGCCTCCTAAGTGTTGAGATTAAAAGCATGAACCATCATGCCTTGCTACTTTGCAATTTGGGTACTAAACTACAGAAATATTAAACACCATTTCCAAAGTCATTGTAAGTTTTTTCCACAAAGCCTTAGACATTCCCTGCTATCATGACATTTGTATATTTATATCATGTATATTAATATTATTTATTTATACATTTATATTTTATTTATTTATATTATTAACATTAACATTAATTATGTTGTTTATTTATATATTTATATTTTATATATTTATATTTGTATTTATATTGTAATGATGATAATGTGGCAATTTTTATGTTTACAAATACTAATGGAGTCCTAACATGGGTGACAGACATTGTTTGTTTTTTTTTCTAAATGTCACAAATGTGATCTTGCTATGAAAGAAATCCTCTCCGTTCTCAGATTAGCACTGTACTGAGTGAAATCATGTGACTCCAAGAGCATCACATAGGTGCCCAAGGTACTTTGCTCTAAGCTCAGCAAACCTTCACCCTAAGTCATGTGTATCTGTCCCTCTGGCCATTCTCTAGTTGGCACTACTGATGAGTATAAGCAAGGAGGAAACATTCATGAGGGAATTTTAATTGGGTGGAAGCTACGGGTAGAGGGATTCTATTAACCATAGGAACTAGTCATGGACAGAAGAGACTGTGGGGTAGATTCTGGAAGTCCCTAAGAGGAAAGTCTAAAGAACTCTGATGGAAACTCAGTATTTTTCAGTAGACATCAGTCCTACCTTCCTCATGAGCACATGGACAAGAGGAAAGCTTGAAACTTAGGTTAGCTCTGGTGACCAGATGTGGTAACAAGACCTTATGCACAGCTGTTTAAGCAGCCTGCCTTCTGCTAGTGGACGATGCTGTAATAGCTACCAAGTGAGTTCATAGTGAATGACAGTGTTCAAAGCAGGCCTCTAGTTTTTTATGTGATCCAGTTACTTTTTCCATGTCATGAGAATATTGATTATAAAAATGTGGCTGCTCTGTGGAGATCATCTATGTAGTAGAATGGGTCCCACACTTCTAGGGAGCCTTAGGCTTCTCAATAGATTTGTACCTTCAAAATATTTTTCAGTCATGCTATCTTTTAAACACAGTCACTTAATTTCTGTGTTTAACAGCAAACTAAAGATTCTTTTTTTTGCTGTGGGGCTTGCGGCTTCCCGTAACCCTGAGACTATGTCATTCCTAGTGTGGGATAGAGTTCATTGACTTTCTACTATGGCCCCTAGTTCATCTCTGGAGGAGAGATTTGGCACCGCCAGTGATACAGGCGGACCATAAAATTTCCAGAATGAGGAAATGTTGGAAACAGCTAATACATTCAGCTGAGCATTCTTGGCATTTTAAACAAAACTCTGCTGTGTACTTTAAAAGCTGATAGACAGCAGCAAACAGGTCTGGCCCAGGGATTGGGGTCCTCTCAACACAGCAAGGCAGGTACAATGAATATAATAGATTTGAAGTATTGTGGTGTCTCTCTGCACTAACGAAAAAACAAATCACCCTTCCATGGAGGCCACTTGCATGGAGGCAAGGATCTTTGCATCTTGGTGTGTAATCTGGACCTCTTTGCATCTTTGACTGCTTCCCAGCACCTGAAGTTAAATAGCCCTCTGAGATTTTGGGAAGGGAGGCTAGGATGAGTTGGAGCTGATTTGGAAGGCTGCAGAGCACAGATGGCCAGTTATTGCTGTAATCTGTGTATCTGGCAGGCATGTGCATAGAGGCAGCTAATAAACCAGAGGATTCAAGCCACAGTTTTTACAGCAGAAAGTATGTTGTTGAAACAACGTATAGGTTTTTAAGCATGCATACAGGGCTATGATTGATGGTTATGAATCAGGTGAGATGTATGGATCAATGGAGGTTCTTCCCGATATGCAAATCTGAGGAGGCTCATAGCCATATCTGTTTCACTGATGGGGGCATTTTATAAAGTTATCCTTAACATTGTTTTCTTGACATGCTACATGTGCTATTTTACTACTAAGACTGTGTTTTGGAATAAGAAAGAATGTCCAGGCTTTAAAAGGTGTTTGCTTTGTTATTTTCCAAAGGGGGGGGGGAGAGCACACAGAATGTCTTTATCCACTTAGTGATTACTTAAACGTGTGATGAATTATGCCTGTATATTTCCTGAGGTTTCTATCTATCTATGACATAACCCCATACTGATACTGGAGAATAAGGCAACATTGCTTTGCTCTTTCTGTATGTACATCACCAGATCCTAATTGTGTTTTCCAGAGTGGGCACTGCCAAGATAATTCACTTTGATGAATAAACTCACTTGGTGGCCATCTACACTGAACTGTAGCTCCAGTTACTACTCGGTGTCTTTCCAAACTAATAACTTGCTCCGAGCCCGTGTCAGATCCTTGCCAAACATCCCCAAAAGCTCTCGCCTCTCTCTTTTTTTCATTTCATAAACAAGACTGAGCCTGTCTTAGGTCATTCTGACAAGAATGCCTTCCTTACCCATCATGGAATATGCATTATTAAAAAGTAATGCATTTATGTCTTAAGTTGGTAAGACTCTGCAAAATCTTACTCATCTTTGGTGTGAAGGACAAGGAAATAGGCTGCTTGGCAGGAATATGACATTGGCCAAGGATAAGGAAGTGGGCTTCAGGCAGGAATCTGACAGGCTAGAACAAAGAAATAATTTCAGGCAGGAATCTAAATTTTAGGCTAGAACAAGGAAGCAGGCTTCAGACATGAAAATGACTTTGGACCAGGACAGGGAAGGTGGCTCAGATATTTTGGTCATCCTGATAATCCCCTAGAAACAGTGATCATGGAAGTGTACACAGAATTTTTATTCCCTTGCTTGTTCCTTGACTATTTACATCTATTGTATTGCTAGTTTCTCAACCTAGAACTGACCTTAATACTTGCATGTAATTAAAATGGTATAAAAGCAAAGCAAAAAGGAGAAGGAGCGATGGGATAGGAGGTTTCTCGAAAGGGGAAATGGGGAAAGGAGAAAGCATCTGAAATGTAAATAAATAAAATATCCTATAAAAAATAAATTGCTCTGAGAAGCCTATTAGTAAAGGTTTGATCAGTTATTGTGCACAAATCACTTAAAGGAAAGACATTATTATTAGGCCAGCAAATGTGTGTGGAGTCATCTTTCCTGTTGGACAAACTCATTGGAGGATGAGTAAAAGTTTGTAAGCACATAGAAGTACATTGAAGTTCTACTGTTTGTTGATTTTTATATATTAGAATATGTTAGATTAATCAACATTGGCTCAAAATTGCTGGCTGTCCACTGAAGGGATTCTAACCAGTCTGAGTATGGCAAATATGGCTGTGACAGGCTCTGTCCTTCCTCATCCTCTCTGCCTTGGTAAAAACCTGTTAAATACAATCCCAAAGCTAGCTCCCAAGATCTATTCCCTTATTTGGCCACTTTTTCTTCCTGAGGCTGACTACCAAGGTCCAACTATCAAAGTCTTGAAGTCCAGCAATAAAAAAATCCCCCTTAACCTGGCAGTGGTGGCACATGCCTTTAATCCCAGCACTTGGGAGGCTGAGGCAGGTGGATTTCTGAGTTCGAGGCCAGCCTGGTCTACCAAGTGAGTTCCAGGACAGCCACAGCTACACAGAGAAACTCTGTCTTGAAAAGAAAACCAAAAAAACAAAACAACAACAAAAATTCCCCCTTGGCTCACATAATTAGCATGCCCAATTAAAATTAATGTATGTTTCTCCTTTTACCTTTACTTTTTATCTTTTATTTTATTTTTGTCATTGGTATTTCATTTTAATTAAAATTAACAGTTTAAAAGGACTAGACTGGAATAGTATTTAATATCAACTTCTGAAAATCACTTTTATATCAAAGGAATGCAACAGGCCAACAGAAAATTTTTTTAAAGAGGTGCAGCTCCTGTCATTCCACATGGGTGAAATGTATTATTTGGGGTAGGATAATACTTAGGCTAGACCACAAGAGGAAGAGAAATCAGAGCCCTCTTTACCGTTATAAACTGCTATTTTCCTACAGGCCACATTTGTCTCCTCTCTAACCAGAGGAAGAACCTTGACCACCTCACCAAATACTCCTTCCCCCTTTCCCTTCCTATCTTTCTTCCTTCACATTGCTCCCTTCTCCCTCTTCTTCTGTCTCCTGTCTTTGTCCCTTATCCCAGCCCTCTGTCCCTCAGGGACAAATAAAGTCTCATTTGTGCTGAGAGCTTGGTCTGGGGTGTCTTGAGCCAACTCCGAGGATCCCTATAATCCAGAGTTTTATGAAGGTGGGGAAAATTTTTGATCTCCATCTGTGAGGTATGGTAGGCCTAAGCATATGGTCATCAAGTGATGATATCTAAGCATCCACTTAGGTCAGAAGAACATGTGCTCCCGATGTCACTATGTATCATTAAGGTTCTGCACAATTTAAAGAACTAAGGATTCTGTATCCTTCAAAAACTCTTTTCCAAGTTTTAGACTCAGATACCAAGTTCTATCATCAGAAAAGGTGTGCAGAGTCTTTAAAAAGAATCATTGATCCAACCTAGAATCATGGCATTAAAACTTAATTTGGGGACCAGTGAAATATCTCCATAGGTAAAAGCCCAGTGACTTGATTTTGATCCCTGGAACCTATGACAGAAGGAGTAAACTGACTCCTGATAGTCTTCTCTCACTTCCACATGTGCTCAATGGCATGTGTGCACCTGCACACACACATGCACACACACAAGTTAAAGTAAGTCTATAATTTTTGTGCAAACATTAATGAGAAATTGGCATGTAAAGACTTTTAGCCTAGACATTATCAAAAGTACACACCTCTAGACTTATTAAAGTTAGGTCTCACATACATAAAAAAGGAGGGAACCGACAATGAAGAAAACTTTTTAACTCTTACAAAAAAGTTTGGGCCCTGACTAGAAATCAGTCTTTGATAGTTATTTCTGAGAGTGAAAGGATAATAGTGTGCTCTGCAAGATGAGTTTTAATGAATTAACAACTATATGTGTCAGAGAAGTGTTGAAATGATCAAAGCCATTCAGATGTTGTGGCCAAATGAAGGAGAATCTCCATGACTCAACAGTAATACATTTCATAGCAAGAATCTATGTGGCATCTTCCTCTGTCACAGAAAGAATGGCTACTGGACACTGTATTTCCCTGGCTTGTTAGTGATCTTGTTCTCTCTCACAGGGACTCCCACACTCCCTGGATCTTCTTGGTCCTCTAGGGCAGTGGTTCTCAACCTTCTTAATGCTATAAACCTTTAATACACAGTTCCTAATGTTGTGGTGACCCCCAGCCATAGATATTTTTGTTGTTACTTCATAACTAATTTTGCTACTGTTATGAATCATAATGTAAATATCTGTGCTTTCTGATGGTCTTAGATGACCCCTGTGAAAAGATCATTCTATCCCCAGAGGGGTCGTGACCTACAGGTTGAGAATTGCTGTGTTAGAACATCTTTAGGAAGAAACCCTTCATTTTTCAGAGGTAGAATTATGTAAGATCTGACATGCAAGATTTCTGATATGCAACCCCCAAAGGGTTGCTACTCGTAGCTTGAGAACAGGTGCCCTGAGCTCATTTCTTCTCTGTAAATAATTGTTTTTTCTCTCTCTCTAAAGTAAAGAAATGATGGCAAGTTGAAATGAGTTGTATCTTTGAAGTCCCAACAATAGGAGTAGAAACCATGAGTAAGAGGGTTCGGCTTTTGAAGCATTATGCTCAAGTAGTCTCGTTTCAGCATGTGAGAAGTTCATGTTTATTTCAATGAAGCTATTTGAGTTCACAGCCTTGAGGTCTTTGGCCCCAAGGATCAAGAGTGTATATACTTCAGGCTGCACTGTAAACTGTTCACACAGAAAGTTTGGCTGTCAGTACAGTTCATTCTCCAAAATGTAAATAAATACCCACAATACAAGTTGGCTTGCTTCAAGATTAATTTGGCTTCTTTCTAGATTTTTCTCTTATAACATTTAACAGAGCTGTGAGTTCCGGTTCCAACCGATGCTACTTTAGAGGGTGCTTGCTTCTCCGTGTAATAGATTTTAAATAGAAAAGGATCTGCTTGATATTCAAATACCAAAATGTCATTGTTGGCTCCAATCAGAGGTAATGGAGTTTAGGTACATTCTTCTTACTCAACTGGAGAAAGTAAAGGCTTTGAATCCCAAACAGGCCCCAAAGAACATGCAGTCTCTTGTTTCCTTCTGGTACTTTTGCATATTCTGATGGAGGGCAGGTGGAGGCTTTGGCTGGCCCAACTAATTGCTTCTCTCCGAAGACAGAAGTAAATGGTGCTGTGACAGCATGCTAGCCCTAGGTACAAATTAAACATCACCAAGGTGTACTTACAAGAAATTAACATAGAAAATGATTTTAAGATTCACCCTCTTTTTGTTTCATTTTTATAATTAATGAGAAATTCATAACTGAAAAGATCAAAATAATAACAGGAAGAGGAGAGAGTAATGCAATTATTTTCTCAACACAAAACTTTATAGATATTATATTTGAATGTAATGAATACAGAGGTAGATTTTAGCATTTTCCCTTTTTAAAAGATCATTATTTTTTACTTTTTGGAAAAACTCCTAGCTAAGCCAGTGTATTTTGGGTTTTAAGACAAAGAATTTGCAATATAAAATTTATTCTGTATAATAGAATTGTCACAGGTATCACAGACACTAAGATCAACAATTAATAAATGGGACCACATGAAACTGAGATGGTTCTGCACAGTGAGAGGCACCATCATTTGAACAACATGGTAGCTTACTGAATGGACAAAATTTTACCAACTCCACATCCTATAGAGGTCTAATATCCAAAATATATAAAGCACTCAAGAAAACAAATAACCCAGTTAAAAAGTGGAATCCAGTTCTAAACAGAATTATCAGAAGAGGAAACTCAAACAACTGAGAAACACTTGAAGAAATGTTCAACGTCCTTAGACATCAGTCAAATGTAAATCAAAAGTATGTGATATCATCTTATCCCTGTCAGAATGGCCAAGATCAATAAAACAAGTGACAGCTCATGCTGGTGAAGATGTGAAATAATTGGAGCACTCATCCATTGCTCCAGTCTGCGGGGCAGTGAACTGGGACAGGGGGACCACCTGAAAGAGAGAATGGGGGGCAAAGGCATACAAAGAATGACAGCCTGTCTGGAGGTCTGATCAAGCTGTCAAATTTTAATTTTTCCACACAGAGGTTATATACACATAAAGGTAGGATGTGGGGAGGGGGGTGATACGGGGTCTTCTTTGTTTCTGGGGAGTACAGGTGATCTAAGGGGGAGTACAGATGTTCTCCAGAACAGGATATTGGCTGGGTGAAGAGTTCACAGAAGAAGCAGGGCAGAACAGGTCACTATGTTCTATATTCTAAGATCTATAATTCATTATTCTTATCTAAGTTAGTACTTTCGCACCAAAGCTACCTGTCCATAAGATCTATTATTCATTTGTTCTAAGCTGGTATTTTCCCACCAGGGCTACCTGTCTACAAGATCTATAGCTATTTGTTCTAGGGTTAGTGCTTTTCCACAGAGACCAAGACTTTGTGTCAGTAGGCATGTATGGCTGACTTAGGCCTATAGCTGATGTAGGCCATTAATGCATAAGCAAGGTTGCTCCCACAATCCATTTCTGGTGGGAATGCAAATTTGAACAGTCACTATGGAAATCAGTATGATGGTTTCTCAGGAGGCTAGGAATCAATACACTTCATGATCCAGCAAAGTTACTCTTCAGCATATAACTACAGGATGCTTAATCCTAACAGAGAGACATTTGCTCAGCCATGGTCATTGCTGTTCTATTCATAATAGCCAGAAACTGGGAACAACCTAGATGTCCTTCTATTGATGAATAGATAAAGAAAATATGGTACATTTACACAATAAAGTATTAATCAGTTGTTAAAAAAATAAAATTTACAGGTAAAAGTGTTCAGGGAAGCCTGCAGAAAGAGTGTTAAGAGCCACAGATGACGAGAATGTCAAGAAAGCCGTACTCTCTAAAATCAAAATGATTAAAGCTAAAAAACTCACAGGACTGAGACAACCTGGATGGGGCTGCCCCTGGATATATACTATGGCTTCTAGTTCAATGTTTTCATAGGATTTCTAAGTGTGCACAAGTGAGTCTCTGTTTCTTGTGCCTTCTCTTGGGCTCCCTTCCTTCTGTCTGCTTTGTCCAGTTTAGATTTTTTAGTTTTTGCTTTATCTTATATTTTATTTTATTAAATTATATTTTATTTAAAAATACATAAAATAAAGCAGAATACTGGGGTGGGGGGGACTCTCAGCTGCCTGTGTAGAAAACTATCTGAGAATATAATTATGAAAGATCCGTAGCTCTGTATAACAACTTGGAATTGGAGATGGTGATGCTTCCAGCAGTTTCTTCATTATTATTTGGGATTCTTTTAGGGATCTTCTCTGTCTCTGTCTCTCTCTGTTTCTGTCTCTGTCTCTCTCTATGTGTCTTTCTGTGTCTCTGTCTGTCTCTGTCTCTGTCTGTGTGTGTGTGTCTGTGTCTATTTGTCTGTCTGTCTGTCTGCTTGCATGCCTGCCTGTGTGTATGTGTGTGTCTTTCTCTGTCTCTGTCTCTGTCTCTGTCTCTGTCTCTGTCTCTCTCTCTCTCTCTCTCTCTCTCTCTCTCTCTGTGTGTGTGTGTGTGTGTGTGTGTGTGTGTGTCTGTCTGTCTGTCTGTCTGTCTGTCTGTCTGTGTGTTGGTCTGTGTGTCCCTCTATGTGTTTGTGTGTGTTTGCTTCTATTTAAAGCTGAAGATGGTCTTTCAACATCTGTGAAGAACTGTGTTGAAATTTTGATGGGAACTGTATTAAATCCATAGATTGTTTTTGATGAAATGGTCATTTTTACCATATTAACCTTATTGATCCATGAGCATGGGAGATCTTTCCATCTTCTGATATTTTCTTCAATTTCTTTCTTCTATACTGTCAAGTTTTTATTTTACAAGTATTTCACTTGCTTAGAGTTACCTCTAGATATTTTATACTATTTGAGGTACTGTGAACAGTGTTGTGTCCTGATTTCTTTCTTAGTCTGCCATTTGTGTATAGGAGGGCTACTGATTTTTGCGAGTTATTTTTTTTTTTATCTAGCTACTTCAATAGGAGTGTTTATCAACTATAGGAGTTTCCTGGTGTGAATTTTAGGGTCACTTATGTGTACTATCATATCATCTTTAAATAAAGATACTTGGGCATCGTCCTTTACAACTTGTGTCTCTTTTATGTCTTTCACTTGTCATATTGCTCTAGCCAAGATTTTGAGTACTAGATTGAATAGGTATGGAAAGGCTGAACAACCTTGTCTTCCTGTTCTTGATTTTAATGGAAATGCTTTGAGTTTCTCTCCTTTTAGGTTGACATTAGCTATGGGCCTTACTGTAAACTGCCTTTATTATGTTGAACTATGCCCCCTTTATCCCTGCTTTCTCCAGGACTTTTTTTTTTAAGTACAAAGTCTCTTCTGAAACTCATGACATTCTCTCTCTCTCTTCTTTTTAATATTTTATTTATTTATTTTATGTAGGTGAGTACACTGTAGCTATCTTCAGACACACCAGAAGAGGGCATCAGATCCCACTACAGATGGTTGTGAGCCACCATGTGGTTGCTGGGACTTGAACTCAGGACCTCTGGCAGAGCAGTCAGTGCTCTTAACCACTGAGCCGTCTCTCTAGCCCTCTCCAGGACTTTTATCATGAAGGGATGTTGTTTTTTTATCTAAAGCTTTTTTTTTTTAATTTGCATCCAAGAAGACAATCCTGTGGTTTTGTCTTTTGGTCTGTTTATATGGTGGATTATGTTTATTTATTTACATTTGTTGAACCATCCCTGTGTCTCTTGGATGGTGCTTCTTTGAATATGGTTACAAGTATTTTATTGTGAATGTTTGCAGATGTTTTAGTAAGAAAAATTGGTTTGTAATTCTATTTCTTTGTTAGGTCTTTATATAGCTTGCATATCAAGGTAACTGTGGCCTTGTAAAATTAATTGTGCAATGTCTTGTCTGTTTCTATTTTGTGCAACAATCTGAGGCGTGTTGACAAAGAATAGTTATTCTTTGAAAGTCTAATCGAATTCTGCACTAATACCATCAGGTGTTGGTTGGGTTTTTTTGGTTGGGAGATTTTTAATGACTATTTACCTAGGGTTTATAGGTTTGCTTAAATTGTCTATCTGATCTTGATTTAACTTTAGCAAGTGGTACCTATTGAAAAATTATCCATTTTTTTTTAGCTTTTCCAATTTGGTGGAATACAGACTTTTGTGTTTGTTTGTTTGTTCATTTGTTTGTATACAATTGCTCTGTGGCATATACACGTGCACAGGTTTTCAAAGTATCCTTATGACTTTCTAGATTTCCTTAGTGTTTGTTGTTGTCCCCCCTTTCATCTCTAAATCTGTCGATTTAGATATTCTTTCCCTTCCTTTTAGTTAATTTGGTTAAAGGTTTGTCAATCTTAACAGATTTTTCTCAGAGAATCAATTTTTTTTCATTTAATCTTGGTAAATTTTTTGTTTGTTTTTCGTTTACTCATTTCAGCCCTGGATTTGCTTACTTTTTGCCACCTGCTCCATTTGAGTATGATTTCATCTTTTTGTTCTAGAGCTTTCAGGTGTGCCATTAAGGTACTAGTTTGAGATTACTCCATTCTTTTTTTTTTTTCTTTTTTTTTTTATGTAGGCACTTAGTATTATGAACTTGACTCTTAGAACTGCCTTCACTGTGTCTCATAAGTTTGGGTATGTTGTGTATTTATTTTTATTCAATTCTAGAATGTCTTTTCTTTCTTAATTTCCGTCTTGACATTGCCATTTTTCATTCTGTTGTGAGTTGCTCAGTTTTCATGAGTTTGTGAGCTTTCTGTTTTTCTGTTGTTGATGTCCAACTTTAATTTGTGGTGATCAGAAAGGACACAGGTGTTACTGCAATTTTCTTGTATCTGTTGATACTTGCTTTGCATCCAAACATGTGGACAATTTTGGAGAAAGTTCCACAAGGTTCTGAGAAGAAGGTGTATTGTTTTATATTTGGGTGAAATGTTCTGTAAATATCTGTTAGGTCCATTTGGCTTATGATGACAGTTAGCTCCAGCATTTCTGTTTAGTTTTTGTCTAGATAGCCTGCTCATTGACAAGAGTGGAATACTGAAGTCTCTAACAATATATGATGGTCAATACGTGATTTAAACTGTGGTAGTAGTTCTTTTATGAACTTGGTCATTCTTTTATTTGCTGTATAGACGTTAAGAACTCCAATGCCCTCTTGGTGCATTTTTCATTTGATGAACATGTAGTGCCCTTCTCTATCTCATCTGAGTCCGCAGTACATCTGACCTTTTGAATTTTAGAGTCTCCAGGGATAGGTGTTGTCCTAATAAGCTGTCCTTTATATGCTACTTGTTCTTTTTCCCTTGCAGTTTTAAAATATTCTTTCTTAGTTCTGTATGTTTAGTGTTTAATTATTATGTGGCTTTCCTTTCTTGTTCAGTTCATTTGGTGTTCTGTATGCTTCTTGTACCTTGATAAGCATCTTCTTCGTTAGGTTAGGAGGATTTTCTATGATTTCTTTGAAAATATTTTCTGTGCCTTTGACTCAAGTTTCTTCTTCATCTATTTATTTATTAATCATTTTATTCATTTACATTTCAAGTGTAATCTCCCTCCACAAATCTCCCATCCCCTCCCCGTCTTCCCTCTCCCCTTTGCCTTTATGAGGGTGCTCCTCCAACCACCTATCCACTCCTGCCTCACTACTCTATCATCCCCCTATGCTGGGGCATCAAGCCTCCACAGGACCAAGGGCTTTCTTTCCCATTGATGTCAGATAAGCCAATCCTCTGCTACTTATGTAACTGGAACCATGGATTCCTCCATGTATATTCTTTGGTTGGTGGTTTAGTCTCTGGGAGCCCTGGGTAGTCTGGTTAGTTGATACTGTTCTTCCTATGGGATAGCAATTTCCTTCAGCTCCTTCTCCTGTATTCTTAGTATTCTTAGATTTGGCATTTTCATGATATCTCAGGTTTCCTGGGTATTTTTTACAAGAGTTTTTTTTAGATTAATTTTTCGACTGAGTTATCCATTTCTTCTATCATGCCCCCAATGCCTAAGATTCTCTCTCCTCTCTCTCTCTCTCTCTCTCTCTCTCTCTCTCTCTCTCTCTCTGTATTCTGTTGGTGACATTTGGTGACATTTGTTTCTAAGATTCATGTTTGAGTTTCTAAAATTTTCATTTCTAGATTTCCCACAATCTGAGGTTTTTTTTTTTTTGAGTCTATTTCCACTTCCAAGTCATTAATTGTTTTCTTAACTTCCTTCCATTGTCTGTTTGTTTTCATAGATTTCTTTAAAGGATTTATTAATTTCCTCTATAAGGACTTCTATGATATTCATAAAGACCATTTAAAGGTCTTTTCCTTGTGACTCAGATATTCTGGGATATTCAAGGACTGCTAGGATAGGAATGTTGGCCTCTAGTAGAGACATATCATCCTGGGTTTTATTGGTTGTGTTTTTACACTGATGGTTAGGCATCTGGGCTTAGGAAGATTGTAATTTTAGGTACTGACATCAATCTGGTCTTTCCTTGGTAGGTGTTTTATCCCCTGGTTTATGTTCCTCTCTGCTTCTTAGAAAAGTATGATAGCTGTGTATTTCCTGGTAGGAAATTCTTCTCTTCTTGGATCTTGGTTGTTTTTGTTTTGTTTTGCTTTGTTTTGTTTTGTTGGTTTTTTGGTTTTTTTTTTTTTGAGACAGGGTTTCTCTGTGTATCACTGGCTATCCTGCAACGTACTCTGTAGGCCAGGCTGGCCTTGAACTCAGAAATTTGCCTGCCTCTGCCTCCCAAGTGCTGGGATTAAAGGTGTCTGCCACCACTGCCCAGCTTCTTGGATCTTGAAAGGTGTGGCTAGTGTGGGTTCCAGGTAAAATGTGTTTCTAGATTTGGGGAGGTGAGACTTATGAGTGGGAATGGGTTAGGACTTAGGGGCTGTGAAGGTCTATAGGAGAGAGGAAAGAAGGATCTCCCATCATGATCTGTTTAGCCTCTTGGGAAAGGGGCGCAGAGAATAAGGAGAAGCCACAGCAGAAGTCTGTTACAGGACTGGGGTTGAGTCTTGGGTATTGGCTTTGAAGGAACTACATGAGACATGATGATCTGCATTTAGACTACCTGCTTCCCTTGATGGAATGGGCTTGAGGTTTTTATTCTTGTTGTTGTAATTTAAAGGAGAAATCCAGAAAATAAAAATCAGCGGGGCAGTGGGATGTGAGAAGCAGCTGGGTGCTAGGTAGGTTGAGAATGAGCTTGGAACACCGGACCATTATTGGATGGCAGGAGTTCGCTCTGCTCCCAGGCCCTGGTTCTTTTTATTTAGCTTCAGCCCCCCACAGCCCCTCCCACAGAGAGGTATATGGCCAACAGTCATGAGGGACAGGCCCCAGGCCCTAGAGAGATTTACATACTAATGATATGCCTGAAGGCCAGAGGGTGGAGCCAATTAAGCATTCTTCCCCAGTCCCTCCCCCCTCTCTCCCTCCCTATTTAACTCAGGCCTGCCCTGGGTTTCAGCGGGGTGCACATCCAGATCCATCTACATCCGCCATGACATTAAAGCCTGTAAAAACCCATGGACTTTCTCGTGTAATTGGGGCTGTGCTGTGAGGATCAGTGGAGAGGCTTTTAGTGAGCTACAGCAGCTGTGCCTAACTTCTGCCTGGAAGAACCCTCAGCATTCCCAGCCACAACTACCCACAAAAATCCATCAGATTTCTCCAGAAAGAGATCAATAGTTTCTTGAGAGCTAAGGGAGGAGAGAGAATTGGCTGCAAGAAATCCAGAGCAGGTATTTCGGGGTGATGAGCAGATTCTAAAATAGACTTGCACTTAAAACTTCACTTAAAACTCTGGGAATTAAGTGCATTTAAAGTGCATGAGTTTCAGAATAGTTTCAAAATATCTTGATAAACTAAAGAGTGAGAGAGATGAAGCCATTCTATTGCAAAAGACAAATGAAAAGAGATTTCAAACCTGTGAAATACAAATATGTTTTTATTCACAAGCAAAGTGACTAGGAATGACAGTTGATTATTTTGTTTCCCAGAAAGTAAAACAGTAAATGTATGTGAGAGAGCATCCCCCAAGCTACTCTATCTTCCTCTTCTCTCAGCAATGCTCAGAGAGCTACTGTGTGCACAGATGTGTCAATCAGCATAGATTCTTAACAGACGAAGAAGAATAGAGCCACTTTACATTAACCAAACTGAGCTTCATAGCCAACCACCTTTGCCTGCGATGGTTAGAGACTGTCCTATAAGGTATTACTGAGTACAACACTATAACTTTGTAGTTTTGAACATCAGTCGAGCCAGTGTGGGCCCTTAATCCTTCCCCCAATCTCCTCTCTCCCCAAATTCCTCTCTGTTCTCAGCCCTCCATTGTCTGCAGCTAGCCTTGTCTTTTACTTTTGTGATAAAACTGAGGCCAACCTGCAAGGAAAATTCCACCAAGGCCATCTTTACTCATTCATAAGGCTTCTTGCCCCTTTACTCCTTAGTACAGTCTATTTTCTCTGAGGTTAATATTTGGGTTCCTCCAACATACTCAGCCTCTCTCTTTTAAAATTCACTTTTAATTTTTAGTTGTGTGTATGTGTTTGAGTATGCACATGTATGTGCCGGTGCCCACAGAGACTAAATTATATTGTCTTGTGTCTCCTGGAGCTGGAGTTACAGGTGTGCTGCCTAGCATGGGCGTGCTATTCGTCTGCAAGAAGAGCAAGTGCTCCTAACAGCTGGGCCATCTCTCCAGCCCATCATTCTCTTTCAGATTAACTTTATTTTCCTTGAACTACAAACAAGTGATTAATCTTCAATTTAAAGTCATTCTTCTGGCTGCTGTTGGGTCTCTCTATCCTTCCCTGAAGTCTGTTCTTGTTCCTGCTGCGTTTCCATGAGCTCTGCCTTGGGTAGCAAGGATGAGCTGGTTGTTACATAGCATTAGTTTTGCATAAATTCTCTTTGAAGCATGCTTAGTATTGCTATGAGGATGTGCTAAAACCATGGAATGCTGGGTTGGATCATGTCTCTAAAGATTTGCAACTGCCTACCGCACATTGCTACGTGCATAACACATTAGTGGGGAGGACTCTCTTGAATATTTTATTTCATCAAATCTAAACTGCCATCAATTATGAAAAACAACATTGTTTTATGTACCATTTAAAATGATACCTACTTAATTAGGTATTAATCTTAAGGACCATGCCAAATGTGGTGACTTACAACTATAAATCCTAGCACTCAGAGTGTGGGAGCTGGTTGATTGCTGTGAGTCTGAGGACAGCCTGTGCTACGGAGTGATTTAGGAGAGCCTAAGCTACACTACAAGACCGTATCTCAAATAGAGAAAAGAGTAAAGAAAAAATAAATAAAGAGAAATGAACAAGCAAAAGAAAGAAAGGAAGGGAAGGAGGGAGGGAGGGAGGGAAGGAGGGGTACCACTCCTCAAAACAGAAGCAAATATAAATCAGCAACAATGTACATGACATTCAAAAAATAAAGAATTTCACCATCTGCACTTTAGAACAGTGTTTTAAGCAACTGACAAAGCATGGTCTAAGTCATAGATGTTTGAAAATTCCTGGTCTATTTGAGTAACTGTGGAATTCAGAAACAGCAAGGCAGTCTTCTATTAAAAATAGTGGAGCAATTAAATTAAATTAAACTCTAGAAGGAAGAATAATCTCACATTGTCTTCGTCGAGACAGACAATTTGAACAAGATATAAACAAGAAAAATCATGGTTTACTAACGCATACATTTTATATGGGCCTGGGAGAAATCAAGGTAATGACTCGTACCGAAGAGATATCTTTGAATTCCAGCTTATACTGCACTATCACAAAAGGAATAGTGAGTTTTTAGAAGTAGCTACAAAGAGAATGACCTGGAAAGTCTAGGAGTATTGAAGCGGGAGAAGTTACAGGATACATGTTGCCTATGAAGGGAAGAGAAGGGAGGTGAAAGGAGGAAAGGGAAAGGTGTCAGGCTGCCTGTCTGCCTCACTGCTGGGGGGCGGGGTGTGTACAGCTGCTCCGAGGAGGCACGACACAGTCTAGGTTAGGGTCTCCAGGATGCAAAAGGAGGAAGAAGACAGCGGGGAAGGAGGATGCACAAGATCAAGGCTTATGCCACAACGGAAACCCATTTCTTTGTAAGAGTTGATATAGAAACGGGCACTTGGTCTCAAGGGGGTTTAAAGTGTTTATTCTAGAGTCAAATGGGATGAGTGAGCACGGCCTGGGAACACGGATTAAGGTTACTCCCAAATCCATGCTCCAAGATCGAGGTTTTATAAGGTTTTTATAGTAACAAAGCAAGGAAAGTTATAAATCAAGATTCTTTTAAAATATGTTGGTGACAAGATCAGGTGGGCAGGTGATAACAAAACTGGAAATTCTACTGTAGCCCTTTGACATCATTTGATGACGTTCTTAGTATTTGGATTGATGGAAGCTAGGGGTCCGTTTACACATTTCGAAATGACCTTACCTGATAGTCTCGAGATTGTCATGTCAAATATAAAAGTTGGCAATAAATGGACATTACGGGGCTAAAGATAGATAGCCCCCATTACTTAGCTCTCTACCTATAACACTCTAGCTCTCCACAATTGCAGAAGCTTTTGTCAGTCAGCTTACAGAATCTTTAACACATATGCGGCTTCCACCCCTACTCCAAGCCTCACCCAGAACTTCAGCTCACATAGGCTGACTTATATAAAAACAAGACAGCTACCACCACCACCAACAAAATCTATTTCTTTTTTAAAGTGAGTTAGAAAAATTGGTGACTTTAGATTCCTCTAGGAATTCTCCCCAAGCTCCTAAGAGTCTAAAATTGTCTTCAGTGGTTAACCTTAGTTCTTTCTGGTAGGAAGGAGGGGCAGGATGGTTCTAGAATTTAGGAGGCAGCAGAGGCAGGAGAATCACTATTAGTTTGAAGCCACATTGTGCTACTTAGTGAGTTTCAGTCCAACTTAGGTCATAGAGTGACTCCAGTTTAGCCTGGGCTACAAGGTGATCAATTTTAAAAACAACAACAACAACAGCAAAACAAACAAACAAACAAGACAAACAAAAAGGAGTCCATATTAAAGGTGGAAGGGAACGTAAGAGCTTCCTCCCGGTGCAGATTTCTTTGGATCCTGAGAAAGGAAAACTACCAAGAAACAGTCCCTCTTCTCCATATGCTGATATCTAAAAGCATCATTGCGGTGGAAGAAAACACATACAGCTAGACAGCTCCATGTGCAGCTTGTCTGCATCTGGAAAGGGGAGGGACCTGAGCCCAGAGGACCTGAGAGGTAATGACAAAGTACTCAACCCCTTTAACTATCATCACAGCTGGACTGTGCAAGAAACAGTGTCTCTGGGTCAGTTGCAAGTTCTTAGAGAGAGCAAAAGTCAAGGAAGTTTAGAGAAACCAAGTTACCTCTCCTCAAGGAAATTTAGCAGCTGCTTCCCTTTTAGGCAAACATCTGCAGCTTTCCAGTGGGTCAGCCTTGTGTTCTAGGGTCATGTTTCAGGGTACAGTCATTCCTCACACCTCCCCAAAGCACCACCGTGTCCAAGGCGGCAAGTCTCTCTGTTCTGCCCAGCACTGAGAGAACTCTACTGAAGCAAGCAGCATTTTCATGGAGGTACTTAAGTGCCTTGTTGTATATAATATTGTTCTAATGCCTTCATGGGTATCTGGGGATGATGATGGAGCTGCTTGAGTCACAACTTCAGGTGGTGACATGGAAGGGGAGTTGTGTCTCATATCTAACAGATAGAGGTCAGGAATGTTGCTTACCATGGTGAGCCCCACATTCCAAGAATCACTCAGTCCCAAATGTCACTGGTGCTGAGGCTGAGAACCCAGACCATTAATTCTATCATTGTAACCTCACTCCTAACTTGTCACATATTCTTAGTGTGTGGAGTTGAAGTTCTTGCCTTTGAAATTTAACAGTAAGAAGAATCCGATACTAAAATGTACCCTGCTCTGGATCCCTGCTGTATATCCAGCTCAGCCATGTTCAGAGTACCCAGCATCATGTGCAATATTGCCCATCAAAAAATACCGCTGGCTCGTTTTACGTCCAGATCCCTATGCACATACACTATTACACACAAATCATCCACAGTTCATTCAGTGAATGCAAGCTTCTGTTCCTAACTTCCATCAGGAGCTTGATCCTGTGCTCATGCTGCTTCTTAGGCCCTTTTAAAGCTCATCGGTGTTAAAGATGACATCTCTGCTATGTGACCAAGACCTTAACTCTGTACCTGACCCTACACAGCCAGAATGAACTATATATCCCAGCTATCTGTGGAAGTGATAAAATGCTCCTGTACTATAGCAGTGATTTTGTGAATGCTTTAGTTCATGACCTTCTAAAGTCAAAGTCATCAAATGAAATAAACAAATTATTTTAAAAACGGGTACAGTAACTCACTCCAACAAGACAGTGGGAAGGAATGAAAACCAGGAAGAGAGAAACAGGCAGACAAGACAGGCAGAGAGAGGTTTTTCAAGCAGCACTGCTTCCACAGATGATGAAGATAATTCCAGTACATCCTCACTCTGCCTCTGAAGTCCCAGCATTGTCCACAATTTGTGGCTTACTCCTGCCTTTCCCTTGGTCAAACTGCCTCTCTGTCAGATAGACTTTGCCACCGTTTATCAAAGTAAATGTTTTATCCTTATGCCTACAAGACTCAAAGTAGCTACTCCCTACAGCATGTTATACCACAAACTAAATTGTGTGTGAAAATGACCTTTTATTGGCTTGAGTGAGAACTTATATAAACAACTGAAGGCTTATTTCAACCACATGCTGCCAGGACAGCTCTCTGCCCCATCTGTTGAATGCATACACCATTAACATTTTTATTAGCCTTAGAAATAGAGAACTCAGTTTATGCTGTGGGATAAAAACCTACAAAAGTCCTTGAAAGCAGTCCATCACCCCTGGAACTACTGGATCTGAGCAAATGTCAAATAAAGAGGTTAGCATCCATATCAAAATACAAATGATAGCACCAAAATATATTTTTTTAAAATTTACACCTTACAAAAACAATGTATCTATTTTACCTCCCCCAAAAGAACACTAAAAAAAATATAAACCTTAAAATTTTCTTATAATGTTCATTTTTATTTGATATTTAAAAATGTATATCAAATGAGAGAGTGTTTTAGTTAGGCGGGAAGACAAGTTCAATAGACTTACTTGATATCATGGTGGCAATCAAGAAGTTAACAATATAGTGCATACTTAAATAATATATCTTAAGTGTTCTCACCACAAAGAAGTTATGTCAGATAATGGCTAGACTAAATGGATTGATTTACCCATTTTATAAAGTACTTCTATCAAAACATCATGTTGTTTACCATACACACACACACACACACACACACACACACACACACATATATAATAATTTTCTTTTGTTAATTAAAAGTAAGCAGAAGAGAAAATTTTTCTGAATCATGTGAAAAACATAATTTCTTTTCTTTAATTTTTTTTTAAAAATGTATTTATGTGTGTCTGCCTTGTATGTAGGTGCCCATGGATGCCAAAAGGTCAGATCCTACAGAGCGGAAGTCCCAGATGGTTGTGGGTCACCATGTGCATGCTGGGGATAGACCTCCCCACCTGTTTTCTAGAAGAGCATCCTGTGCTCTTAACCACTGAGCAACCTCTCCCTCCGGCCCCAGGTTGATTTTATTTTCCACTTTGTATATGTTGATGCCTAATGTGGGTTTGCGCATGTGTGTATGTTTGCTAGCAGAGGCCAGAATGTGTTGGATCCCTTGGAGCTGGAGTGTCAAAAGACTGTGAGTTGATGGCCATAGGTGCTGGGAACTGAACTTAGGTCTGCTGCAAGATGACCATCCAGTCATCTTCTCAGTCCTTGAAAAATAAATTTCTTAAACAAACCACTATGAAGTAAAGACGTGACAGTGAGAGCTACCATTAGAAGATCAAGAACATCCTTAGGAAAGCTGCAAGAAGCTTAGCCACTGTTAGTCAGAAGACCTCATTAGACAGAAATAAAAAAGTCATGGAGACGGAACAGGGCCTTTTATACTTCTGCTTACAATTACAGTTTAACCAACTTATCTCATTATGGATGAAATTTAACTCCTCAAGAGATGCTGCACATGGAGAATTGAGGACATGCTGGCTTTTCTTCTGCTGAGAATTATTTTTATTAATGAAAAAAAATCCTCACAACTAAACAATATACTTTTATTGAATTCTATTTTCTCGCAGAAGAAGGGTCGCCTGAGTGAGCACTCAGCTGACATTCGCCATAAGCCCAGCAATAAAGATGATGGCTGGTACATTGATGCCCAGTCACTGTCCTGTGGGCTGTCATTAAAGGCAGCAGATGGCACACCTAAATTTAATTTGCCATTTGATTTATCTTTGTGTTACCACTCTGAATGTTTGTCTAATGCTGTTAGGAAACACAAACCCACACTTCCAGGAGGTTTATCATGTAACCTGATGCACAGCCATCAGTCAAGAGAATAAAAGCCATGTCCTGTCCACAACAACACTAGCTTCTGAGTAAGTGGTGCTTGTCAGCAGCTAAAGCTCTGTATCAGATGACATTGCATGTGACTTCACTACACGTGGCAGGAAAGCAGATATTATCAAAAGGAGGAATACAGCTTCAATTCTGTTGCTCTCAATTGCCACTGGAGATTAATTTTTTCTTTGTGTTTCAGTTTTTAGTCTACACCTCCCCTGAGAATACTTACATTTTGCTTAAGTGCTATCATTTCCTTGGTGGGTTTTTCTGTTGAGTGATGTGTGTCTTTGACCACTTATTAGTGTGTATCTGATTAGTATCACTAAAATCCTAGACCACCTCATTCTAAAATACACAGCTTAAGTCTGTGTTTCTGCAGCTGTTAAGTAACTCTCAATGATAACAGACTTGTATCTGAATCAGCCAGTGTGAAGGATCAACTTCAGAATTCTGTCACTAATTGTGAAGCATGCCCCTCATCCTTGTGTTTGGGGGACCAAAATTCTGATGTAAAGGGACACATTTAGCTTTTCATTTCTAGACAAAATGTCAATTTAGCAATTCACTTCTTAGACCGTTTTAGAAGGAGTTATTATTTTGAAGCAAGATGTCCTAGTTGACATTTTGTTGCTGTGACAAAAATCTGTCCAAAATCAACTTGGGAAAAAATAGTTAGCTCATCTTACAAATTACAACCCGTCATTAAGGGAAACCTAGGCAGGAAGTCAAGGCGGGAGTTTGAGGCAGAAACCATGAAGGAACAATGTTAACTGGTTTACTTCCTCTGACCTTCTCAGTCACTTTTCTTTTAGTGCCCCATTCCCACCTACTTAGGGACAGCACCACTTACATTGAGCTAGGCTAGTCTACATTAACTAACACTCAAGAAAATGCCCCACGGCTCTTCTCATAGGTCAATCTGATGGAGGCAGGTCCTCACCTGAGATCCCCTCTTCCCAAGTGATTCTAGTTTTGTGTCAATTTGACAAAACACACCCCTTGTCAAGCTGACACCTAAATACATTACTGTTAAACCATAACCTTTCCTATTTTTGTCCCCCAACACCCCATGTTTATATCACATTATAATGCATGGCCTAACTTTCAAAAGTTCCACAGTCTTAAAAATTCCAAGAATTTAAAAGTTCAATTTTTTTTTAAAGCCCACTGCTGAAGGCTCACATGGCAACTAATCATTACTTCAGGAGAATCTAACATCAACCTCTTTCCCTTGTGCCACCCAGTATGGTCATCACAGGGTTAGTCTAACATGTGGGGAGCCGACAGAAGGCGGCTATCATCCTTGCAGCCATCTTGAGCCGTATACCCTGACAAGAGATTTGATTACAATAGCCTGCAACAGCTGAGCACACTCTGATACCATCTTGCTTTAGATACCCAGGATCTTCCCTTGGGTGTGTGAGACTTAAGGGTGTAGTTTAGAGATAAGACCTAAGGGCATGACTTAAGGGCGTGACTTAAGGGCGTGGCTTAGAAGTGAGACATATAAAAGGCTAGAGGCAGACAGAAGAAATTACCAGACAACAGATTACTTGACATGAGTACATCTTGGAACAGAGAATTAGGTATTAGGCACTTGGCACTTGGAGGAAGAACTTGGAGGCACTAGGGACTAAGAACTAGGGACTAGGAACTCAAGACTTGGGACTTGGACTAGGAAGAGAGACTGAAGAATAAATGAGATTGAATCACACTCTGTCTGGTCTCCATTCTTCGAGTTTGTCCTCACTCTCTCTCTTGTTGAACCTCGACCCGCAGACCGGAGCTGCTTGAGGCAGTGCAGGCTAACAAGTTAGTCCCCAAGGCTTTTGGCAGTGCAGGTCCTAACACTGACAGAGCGGTCCGACATTTTGGCCCCCCAAATGTGGGCCAGCTCGGGCCGCAACACTAACATTTCTTCTTGGTGATGTAGCTTAATAGAGAAAAACACGGCAGACTCAATGATTTAGGCTCTGGAGAGGAAAAAAAATCAATCTGGTGGTTAGAACCAGATACCAAACAACAGCAGCAGCTGCCTTACCTGTGTGCCTGGGGACCAGCCTTCCACATTAACTGCAATAATGAATTTAATAAATTGAAATTAAACTAAAGCTTGACCAAGAAGAAAAAAGGAGACTTCTTTAAAGATTCATATCATGTAAGAAATAAATAGATTGTCAGAAATACTGGGGAATCAATGAAATTGCTTTTGTACTTGAGTTCCTACCCATTTTATACTGTTAACATGAAGCTAGAGAGATGTCTCAGCAGTAAAGAGCACTTGCTGTTCTTATAGTGGACCTAAGTTCAGTTCCCAGCACCCTCCTGGTGGCTCATGACCACCTCGGTGGTTCAGTTCCAGGAGATCTGATGCTTTGTTCTGGTCTCTACAGGCACTATATATATACACATACATACATGCAGGCAAAACAGTTATGCATATAAAATAAGAATAATAAGTATTTTTAAAAAGAAATGTAAGGTGATTCAATATTTTTTAGCATTTTAAAAATAAAGATAGGTTTCTATTACCTCATAAGCTGTAATAACTCAAATACTTCTCATATTTGAATATTTTAATGACTTGTTTTCAGTAATTGATTCCAATAATTAATATGGAAATTTTTATTATTTATTTATTTAATAACTCAAAATATTTGGCGATTATTCCCCAAATCTATTACCTAGTCTATTAGTTAATTTTCTGTTGCCATGATAAAGTGTTACAACCAAGGCAACTTATAGGAGGAAGCGACTATTTAGACTTTCACTTACAGAGGGATAAGAGTCAAAAAAGTGGGGCAGCAAAGCAGCATGAAAGTATAAGCAGGAAGCTGAGATCTCACCTCTCCCTCACAAGCAAGAAAAAGAGTTCATTCTAGAAATGACAAGAACTTCCTAAATCCAAAGCCACCTCTAATGACAGACTTACACCAGGGAGGTCATGTCACCTAAACTTTCCCAAACAGCATCACCAATTGGGGACCAAGTGTTCAAACACCTGAGCTTATGGAAGACATGTCTCATCCAAACACCCAGATCTAATATAAATCAAAGAACAAAATAATAAGAACAATCTAGCATTACCAATGGCAAATACAGCAAAAGAACTGGGTTGATTTATTTGATATCTGTCCATTTTACCTCACATCCTTTTAGGCTGGCTAATTGCCTTCAGAGAGGTTCTGGAGCCTAGGTATGCTATTTTCTTAATTCCTATTGATACAGTGTTGATATAAAGACAGAACAAGAAATAACTGCCTTTTAACTAACCCATCACTCATGCATCAATCAATTATAACCTGTCCACTTTAATTATCTCCAAAATAATCAAATAGAGACAAACTTGCAGTTTCCAAATATTTGCATAATTAAATATGTTTGCTCTGTTTCACTGAGGAAACTCAAACTCAGGTGGCAAGATATATGGTATGAAATTTTCCCTATCCTCCAGCTTTCCAAAATATCCACCTGCAATTTAATAACAAATACCATTCCTCCCAGAAATATGTAACTATGCCCACTCATCATAATGATTCTTACACACACACACACACACACACACACACACACACACACACACACACACACCGTGTCTGCATTGGCAGATGTCAGAGAAAAAAATCTAGCCAAGAAAATCTTCAGTCAGAAGTCAGAGGACAACTTTCAAGGGTCAGCTTTTTTCTTCATCACAGGGACTGGAGAAATCAAACTCTGGTCCTCAGGCTTAGCAGGACGTGCTCTTTCTGACTGAGCCATCGCACTGACTCTGAATGTATAATCTTACATCTGACAGTCACAAACACATGTACAAAGTATTTGAATTTCTTCAAGTGGTCAAAGTTACTGTCTCTGAATTAATAAATACTAAACATTTCCTGAACACTCACCTCCTTTGTCACCATCTGATCCTGTCACAGTTACCCATCAGCTTCCACACACAAGCTGAAAGGATGGTCTACACAAAATGTCATTAGGTCTTATTGCTAAATCTGTGACCAGGGAATTTAGGATTCCCTCTTGAGTTCTTAGTCTCATTGAGAAACTAACTTAAAAGCAGACTCAGGGAGAAGCTTGGGGATGATTTCCTAAAGTCTGAGAGGAAAATGGACAGGTGAGCTGTAAGTCTTGGCAGCTGCTAGGGGAAGGGAGAGAGAGAAGAGAGAGATTCATGGCTTTTTGAGTTACGGTCTGAGAAAGCCAGCGTGCTCAACAATGATGGTCAGCAGGGAGCGGCAGGCAGAAGTAGTGTGAAGCTACAGAAAAAGAAAAGGAGACAGCCTCAGAGAAAACCACCTTGGGCTTCTGGCAAGCATCTGGGGGAGGAAGAGGTTGGAGGAGGGGAAGATAGCTATAAGGGAGACACACACAGAGACACAGACAGATAGACAGACACAGACTGAGAGAGAGGAGAGAGAGAGGAGAGTGACAAACACACAGAGGGACAGAGAAAGAGAGAGACAGAGAACACGCTCAGTGCCATGCGGTAGAGCTGTGTTCAGAGGTCACTGACTCCAGGCACCCTGCATCCAAGTTAAAGAATGTACCATGGACACAGGCTAGAGGAAGATAAAAATGAAAATAGAAATGAAAACATGTATTATCAAGATGGGAAAGGATGCCTATGAATGAGAGTGGGTAGGGAGTTGCGGGTTTTTGAAAAAACTCATAAAACGTAAGGTTAAGCCACAGGGTGCTACTTAACCTTTTACGGAACATTTACATATCACCAATCACTCCCATTTACACACCCAGCGCTTTTCTTCTACTTGTTCTAGAAGAAACCCAAGTGAGGAAGGGTTTCTCTGAAAATGGGATTTTTATGTTAGTCTCAGTAGTTCAGTTCTCCATCGCCACAACCTGTAGACAAAAATGTGTTAAGTCTCAAATCCTGGGACAAATAGCCTAGGTGCCTATTTAACATAAAACGGATCTGGAGTGTTTCTGTGCCTGCACCAATGGCTGCTTTTAGTGTAATTAAGAATCCTCCAGCCTTCTTTCAGATGACTGTGTTCCTATGCTAATGTTGTAAGTCTTTGGGCAAAGTCTCTTGTAGCTTACTCTCTGCCTGGTCCTAAACGTTGAACACCACAATTGACTTGGTCTTGAATAGAACAGATCAGGAGTCCACAGGACCAAGTCTGTAAGTCAAGGTAGTTGCAGTCATGAACTCAGTCTAGAGTTCCCAAACACATGCCCCAGACTAGACCACTCACAATATCCCATTATGCTGACCACAGAACAGTTGAAAGACAGAGAGGCATGTGCACCAAGTTAGTCTGCTGAGACACAATCTAAAGGCTTTGTTTATAGTTCGGGGGAAGGGGGATGTCAGTGCAAAAAAGACAGCTCTCACCTCAAAGGGAATAGGTTTATTCTTCAGCCAAATTTGAGTGATCAAGGCCTGGGAAACATGGCACTCCATTACCACAGGGTCCATGTACCCACCTACAAGAAGTTTCATGAAGTTTTATAGTAGCAAAGAAAGTTAAAAAGTCAAGCTAACTTTAAAATACACTGACGGGTACACCAGAGAGGTGGTTATAAATACAAGATGAGGGATCTCTCCTATAGATGCTATCTGAGGAGGAAATGTCTACTGAGGGGGGCTAAAGCTAGTCCAAGATGACATGAATTAGCCTCTGGATCTCCATACTGCATTCCAGGCTCTCCACGCTGAAGTTGTGATCAGTCAATCAGTCCCTGCAGACACAGCTTCTTTCCAGGAATTCTCACAAATTCACAAATGTATTATCTTTCAAGAAGACAATTAATCTTTCAGTATGCAAAACCGAATGGTATGGCCATCCTGTTATTACATGGAGGGAGGGGTCACCAAAAAGAGAAGCCCCAGCTTAACAAATATTGCTAAATTAGCCTATGAAACCAGAACCACTGCTAAACTTTCCAGCTACAGGAAAGGCAACTTCTCTCAGCTAGCTTTTAAGTGCAACCAAGAGAGGATTGAGGGAAATGAAAGAAATCAGCATGGATAGATTGCAAGGGGTGAGGCTCGGGAGACTTTAAAAAGGGCTAAATCCAAAGGCAAGGTCACTATGGAGGTGGAAATAAACAAACAAAAACAGAACACGGACAATGAAGTCAGAGTCTGGAAGCAGCTGCAGCATAGAATGCCTGTATAGTGCGTGCATGTGGCCTAGGATAATTTAGAAAGAGAGCCATGAGTAATGAACAAATGACATGATTTACTATTTCTGTGGGGCCCAGTTGAAGCAGAAGAGAGAATAGGGTCAGGGCAGATATTAGCATACAAAAGACTGTAATGGGAATACTGGAAGTCCTTAGCCTCCTGGACTTCACTCAACCAAGGAAACATACTCAAAACTCCTGTTGTAGACACTTGGGAGAGGCAAGTACTACATACATGGCCCATAAACAGTCATATAACCCCTCCCTCAGCACATACCCTTTGCTGTCTCAGAGCCAGGCCATAGGCAAGATCTCACACAATCCCTAGCTCCTCTGTATTTCACCTCTAATAAGTTTTTGCCCCCACAACTATCCACGCATCTCTGTATAATTCACTGCAAACACGCACAAGAACTTGGAAACTCTAGTCATTGCCTTCCAGACTCAAAGTTCAGAGCATAGTAAAGTGTGGGTGAGTATGGTGGCTCAGGCCTATGATCTTGGAACCCCTGAAGCTGAGGCAGGAAGGCAGCTAGGAGTCCAAGGCTAGCCTGGACTTCAGTGTGAAACCTTGACTCAAACAAACAAGACATGCTATGAAGACACCATTAGATTATTAATTCTTATAGAGAGAGAAAAAAAAACTGGTCAAGAGAACAGAATCTCTCTCTGGTCTGGGTAGTAAGCTAACATTATAGTTGAACTGGTCAATCATTTTGGCTAAGTCACCACTCCCCAAGATGAGGTCATCCTAAGCTAGCTATCAGTATCAACCTGGGTGGTTGCAACCTCTTTCGGGATTCAATGACCCTTCCATAAGGGTTGTATATCAGATATCCAGAATATCAGATATTTACAATACAATTCATAACGGTAGTAAAATTAGAGTTATAAAGTACCAATAAAAATAATTTTATATTTTGGGGTCACCACAACATGAGAATAGAATCTCAAGGAAGAATATCTAGATGGAATTGACCTGTGCACACGCCTGTAGGCCATTATCTCGATTGCCTTAATTGATGTGGGAAGGCCAATCCTGAAAGTAGGCAGTCATTTCCAGGTTTGGCTCTTGGGCTGTATAGTTGCAGAGCGAGCCAGCTGAGTAGCAAGCATCCATGCGTTCACTTCTTTCTGGTCTTGCCCGTGGATGTGACATGAGTAGCTGAGTAAAGGTCTTATCCTGAGAGATAAGACTTCCTGGAGACAGTGACTGTAACCTGGAAACGTGAGCTAAAATAATCCTTTTCTTCCAAAAGGTATTTTGGTGGGTTTTTTTTTTTTTGTTTTGATTTGCTTGTTTGTTTGTTCTTTATCAAAGCCACAGAAATAAAACCAGTACCTAATACCTCATATTAGACATACTAGACATGATGTAAAGTCCTCAAAGTGATTCACTAACTTTCACTCCTTAGGTTACATCTGCTCCCATGCAAAGTTAGGTTTTACCTAGACCACTGTGCCACCTTTGGGCTTGTAAAGAAAGATAGCAATGCAGAGGTCCCTTAAATACTTTGTGAGACCAAGAGACTACACTGTACAAAGTTAATGAGCCTTTCCAAGGATTAGATAAAGGTGAGTTCGTCTGAGTTAGTCCTGCTTCCAGCTGCTCTGGCTAGACCAGGCAGAGGGCTAAACTGGCAAAGTGTTTTCTGTGTAGGAATGAGGGCCTGAATTTGGATCTTTAACACTTTCATAAAAGGCAGGTATAGCCCCTACTAAGCAGTCAGTCTAGCTGAGTCAGCAAGTTTCAGTCTAGCTGAGTCAGCAAGTTTCAGTCTGGCTGAGTCAGCAAGTTTCAGGTTTAGTGAGAGACCTTGTCTCAAATAAGATGCAGAGTGTTTATGTGCGCACACACACACACACACACACACACACACAGAGAGAGAGAGAGAGAGAGAGAGAGAGAGAGAGAGAGAGAGAGAGAGAGAGAGAGACTCTCTAAAGGACCCCCTCCACCCAAAAAAGAGAAGAACAAGGGGATTAAACAAACCCAAAATTCCAAGAAATCCATGGAAATTCCCGGAAAGCAGATCACACGCCCCACCCCCCACCCCCTGCAGCCTGCAGCCCCAGAAGTCACAAAACCAGGCAATCCGCCTTATCTCTGGTTCTGCCCTTTGAAAAAGCAAAGCAGTTTATCAAGAGCAGCGGTTTCTGTGTCTGGCAAAATCCTGTCTTTCTCTGACACTTTCTCAGACCACTAAGAGTCTGTTCCCTTGCCATTTATCTATTTATTTCTTGCATCTTTTTATGCTCCCAGAGATCACAATTTCTTCTCTAAACATAGCCGGTCCATTTGTGTCCAGTTGACTTTGCAACTTTCTGGAGCTCCTGTCTCCATCTTTACTTGTTATCTTCTTTATGAAGACTTGACCAAGCCTGTGTACCCGCTGTGAGCCCTGAGGCTCAGCTTCTTCCAGTGCTGCAGGGAAAGTCATGAGATCACAGTGAAATGTTTGTATTTATATTTATTTACTTATCCAAATTCAGCACTTTACTGTGGTCAGGAACAAAGAATCTGGTCTCAGCCTGCTGGGGTTCAGCTTCTGGCCCCACGACTTGCTAGCCTTCAAAATTCTCATTTGCAATATGGTGATAAAATTCCCCTAGATAATTTTTGGAAGAGATTGTGGAATTACTCCAAGTACAGCTCTTAGGAAGAGGCCAAATGGAAAGAGCTGTATAGTGGTCTGATTATCACTGAGTTAAACCTGGAATTTCCAATGCAGTTTCCATGTCAGTTCAATAGCTTGTCTCCTCCTCTATCTTTGATGTTGATCGTCTCCCCAGAATGCCATGTGAAAACTTCTTTACTTGTCTTGGTGGTAATTATATCTCTTTCTGTGAGTAGAGAAATTAAGAAATGTTACAGGGCTTTCTTTGGAGAGGAGTGAAGTCAAATGGTCTCAGGGCGTCTAGCAACTGTATTCATTGTTAGCTACGTGTTCATCCAGGTTTCGAGGCTGGCCTTTTGGAAGTAAAGAGCTCTGTGACCCCAGTGTCCTTCCGCAATCCATGATGGTATGTAAGGATTTCACTTTGTCTCCATGACACCCAAGCTGCGCAGATTCTGCTTTAAGGAACTGTTCATTATAAAACCCTCTCCGTGTCCTCTGAACTTCCTGGAATTCTGCATTTTCTGTATTTTATTTCCTCTAAGGTCAGAGCCACACGTTTGTGGCCTCCTTCCATGCTGTTCTATCACGGAGCTTCTGCCTGCTGTGAGAACCAGGCCTAGGATAGAATTCTAAAGGAAAAAAAAATGCTCTGAAGATAACTGAGCATGCGCCAGACACTTAGCTCAGAGTCAAACACAACGTGGAGAGTCAAATCTGTAAAACTTCACGAAAAGCCAAAGCCAAACCAAAAATTCTATTTCCTCTTTTATCTGTCTATTTCCCAAGGAATTGAAAACGTATCCACTTTAAAAAAAAAATCTTATCTTTGTGGTAGGTACATAACTTAGGTTAGTGAAGACTCTTAACTACTTGGCTGAATATGTTGGTATTGTCACAAGACTGTCACTTAAAGATATCACCCAGCCAAGGTTCTATTTGGTTCTCTGCCACCCAGTGTCTTATGTTATAATCTTATGACTCCAGTCTTACAATGTCTTAGCATATGGTTTGACTCTACGCATTGTGTACCATGCATTTTTACCCTCATATTCAGATTTCATGCATTAATCTTTCCACCAGTTTTTGATAACTCCTGAAATTATTATTTCCTTTTATCATTTGCATCTACGGGGACCATTGAGAGGTTGCCTTGAGGGTTGTGTTGCTCCTGGTGTCATGCTGTTTCCATCTTGAACACAGTGGGTCTACAGCAGGCTTGCAGCACTCCGCATGGCTGGATGTCTACAAGTTTGCTAACTGAACCAAAATTCTCTATGTCAAATATTTTGTTGTGCTTTAAGCACTAAGCCAGGGTATTACATATGTGTTCTACCATTGAACTACACTCACCCCCCTTTACCCTTTCCAACTGAAATCTTTAAGAACTCTTAGGTTAGATCTCCAAGTTTTTGCCAAAAATTTGTAATAGCCACTTTTAAATAACCTATCATTCTCCTGCAGAGTCTTAAAGATAATCTTATATAGACGTATAGATGTATATAATGATCCAGCATTGGAAGAGCTAGGGCAATGGGCAAAAGTTAAATGATTAGAAAGGGTAGTTTTCAATCTAATTGCAGAAAAGAAACTACACTGAATGCTATGTTAGACCATCATCAAACACGCCCTGTGGTTTGTTGCTCTTTAGAGGTTCTCCCAGAGCAGGTCCTGAGAAAAGATCCAAGGGAAAGCTTCATTTGGGAAACGGAGGTAATCATGGTCCCAAACACAGGGGCTCAGGCTCAGTACCTGCCACCAAGCCTCATGAGGTCGTGTTTAATTTCTAGGACCCACACACTAAAAGTTTAGAACCAATTCTCTCAAGTTGTTCTCTGATCGATCGTCACATGTGAGCACATGCATGCCCATGCACACAAATAAATCATGTATTGAATTTTAAAAGTAAAGAGTATAGGGGGTGATACGAAGAAGAGAATGCAACTAACAAAAAGGAAATCTGTCGTTGAACCAGTGTCCGCAGAGGACAATGGGAGCTTAACCCACAGAGAATCTTCAGGAAAAGGTATAGACCGATCACTTCAAAATTATTCTATCCAAGAGCTGGAAAAACAGAATTTGAATGGTTACTTTCTAGGACCTTCACAGAGAAAGAAAGTGTTGTTCTCCAGAAAGTGTTATGACCTCAGACCTCAGCCTGCCAGGATCTGATGCTTCCTAGTTCTGCGGGAAACAGGCCCAGGGTCAAAGACATAGATCTTGGAAGTGACGACTTCTGAGCACACTGAGAGGTTGAAGCAGCTGTGTACGTGTGCGGGGTGGATGGGGGGGCCTTACTAGTTATGTGCCTTACTAATGATAAAGTCAGACTGTTCTCTCCTAACTAACCTCAGAATGGCAGGCTCTTATTAAGAATACAAACTCAGCCTGGCAGTGGTGATGGTGGTGCACACCTTTAATTCAGCAGATGATAGGGTAGACTGATTTTGCCTGTACTCTGTTTTAGTAAGGTAGTAGCAGAGTCAGGAATCTGGCCAGCCATTGAACTAAACACAATATCCACCAACACAGAATTCTTAAGATCCAAAATCCAGCCAGGTGATAGTGACGCAAGGCTTTTTAATCCTAGCACTTGGGAGGCAGAGGCAGGTGATTTCTGTAAATTGAAGACCAGTTAGGTCTACAGAGCGAGTTCCAGAACAGCCAGAGCTACAATGAGAAACATTCTCTCAAACAACAAGAAGAAACCAAAACCAAACATTTAACAGACTCTCAAAATTACGCTTTCTCTTATAAGATGTTTATCTCCTTAGCCCATCTCTTAACAATACTGGCTAATCAGTCTTTGCCTCCAGACTTTCTTAGTCTGCTGTTACTGTGGCAACCATTTAATTCCCACCCTCAATCCTGCTAATCCTTGCTTCCAATCTTCCTGTGATAATTACATGCACACGTTTTCTTATGGCATCCTTCTTGGTAAAATTTCACATTCTTGGCTTTTATTGACCTGGTGTCCTGCACGGCCCTGGATTCAGTATCTATTCAACTGCTACATTGGTGTGGCAATCACTCAGACAGGGCACAGATCCTAGATTCCCCACAGGGGCATCTAAAACTCTGACCACTTAAAAACCTCATCTTGCTGTTATGTGCTATACAGTCTATAAAGCAGCCCAAATCCCCAATTCTCTAAGCAGTAGTTCCAAATACTATCACCAGTCATATCTCTAGCTGTAACTGATTCTCTAATATCTCAGCAGAGATTAGGGGCGCCAACGTTGGCGTGTTTGGCTCAAGTTTCCAAGCCTCTGCTTGACATAAATAGGAATATACATGCTTAGAAGTGTTAATATTTTTTGAAATGAATGACGTTTTTAAAACCATATACTCGTGAGTAAGAGCACGACATCAATTATATCACACTTATTTTGCAATTAATTTTCTTTAAAGTCCCCCCAGAAAGACAGAAGTCATGTCTGATATGCCTAGCCTATTAGTAGCCTATTGCATAATAAGTTTCCAGTAATAAATGATTAATAGTAACAAATAAAAATGCCAGTATATTACTGGATCCCCAAGAGCCTTTTGTTTCCAGTCATGGTGCAAGAGACCTACCATGGAAAAAGACCACATTTCTTCCTAATGTGTCTTTCTGGTGTACATTACCTTTGCACAGAATTAAGTTTCAAGATAAACTTGGTAAGTCCATTTAAAAATTAGGAAAAGCTTGATTTCTCTTCACTACAATTGTGTCTGTAGTTATTCATTGTCATTTATCCATTTCCACAACCATGGCAATGACAACTAGCAACTGCTCCAGAAAAATATTTAACAGGACAAAAGCGTTAGAGATTTCTAGTATTATAGAAAGTAATTATAACTTCTCCATGCCTGTTGCTAACCATTTAAGGTCTTGTATGTATCTGACAATATTCCTACTGCTGTCTAACTGCTTGGTCTGAACCTGTATTCACTGAGATGGGGTATTTGAAGAGATTTTATACATAATTTGATTTTTCAGATATCTGTATGGAGTAAAGCAATGGAGTAATATCAAAGAATAATTCATCTGGCAACCAGTTTCTGCTGCAGCGTAGTTGCCTTCCATGTTACGGCAGAAGATTCCGCTGCTATGGAGGGCTTTCTGAAGCAGAAAGAACTTTCATATAGTAAGTGATTTATAGCTTTAAATTTTTTTCCTATCATCCAAGCTTTCAAATAACCCTGGGAAAACAACTAAGACTATGTTCTTCCCACCCACCCACCCAACACCACACACACACACACACACACACACACACACACACACACACACACACACACGCATACCAAAGAAGTAATGAAAGAGCTAACACAGGATTCCAAAACTGGGTTTTTGATTTTGGGGAGGAGTTGGGTATTTTGAGATGGTGTTCTCTGTATACCCCTAGCTGCCCTGGAATTTACTCTGTAGACCAGGCTGGCCTCGAATTCACAGAGATCCATTTTGTGTCTCTATCACCTGGCTGGATTTCAGATCTCAAGAATTCTGTGTTGGAGGATTTTGTGTTTAGTTCAATGGCTTTGACTCTGGAGCTGGCCAGATTCCTGACCCTGCTACTACCTTACAAAAACAGAATCTAGGCAAAATCAGCATACACGATGGTCTGCCACATAAAGTTTTATTCCTCAATATTATCAACTCTTCCTCCCAAGTAATTAGGCATAGCCATGTGAGCAGTGAGGACTTTCTGTGCCCCATTAGCTTAAGAACAAGGCTAGAGGGAATCTGGGCTTTCTCCCCTGAGGACCTGCTCTGAGGTTTCTAGAGGCAGGAGACAAGAATCCAAAGGCAGGAAAATGGTTTCCCAGCTATGGAGCAGAGCTGGTTAAGTGACTCACCCTGCATCCTCTCCCCAAAACACTCATTGTCCATCAAGATCTTTCAAGATGAGATTGTCTTCCTAGGCAGTTGTCTACTTGTTTGCCCAACAAACAGAGATGCCAAGTGCCTGAACTGCACTTAAGCAACTCCTGGAGAGAAAGACAGTATCAAGTAGATTTTAGAAATGGCAGAGATGTAAAGATTGAAAGGAATCTCTCAACTGGGAGCATTTAGAAAACCAAGAAGACTGGGCCATGAAGTGGTGCTTTAGCTAAAAACTAAGGAGTGATCTAAATAATTCTATTTCAGTAAAAAAACATTAAACATAAATTTCAAATATTGGATTACTGGGAGTTAAAATGATTTAATATGCTTGCATGTTAAAACAACAACAAAAGCAACAACAACAAATTAAACAGCTCTATAAAGAACAGTATACAACAGTATGAGAAAAGTATATACGCCTTTTTATTTTCAGACCTCTTTGTTCATGTTATCTTTAAAGAACTGTTTTAATCTTCTGTGTGAATAGCTCATCATTTAGTAATAATATTTTGTAATATAACTAAAGTAGTATTCCATACTAAACCTAATATAATAAAATAATAATAAAGCTGAAAATGGTTTTACATTCAGCCCATCCCTTTAGACAGAGGTCAGTATCAGTTCAGACTCATTTAGATGGTCTTTCACAACACATTCAAGGATATTGTGTTCTTGGGTACCATTTTATATTTAACTCACTTGTTTCCTTATCTTGGTTAAATAGAAATGCTGAGCATTAAGCATAGAACTATCTCTAACAGAATCTCTTTTTAGTACACATCTGCCATGTGGTCGCAGGTCCTTATAAATCACCTCAACTTCAGGATTGGGTTTAGGTCAAGGGTTGCTACCAGAAAAGCAAGCTTGGTTGTTTCTACCCAGTACTAGCTCCTGAAGAACAGAAATAGCCACAGTTATGGTCTTGGACACAGATGTCTGCTAGTATAGACTTCAGTGCCTGTGAGCACTTTGGTTATTTTCCTTTGGGGGGCCAACCCTGGCTGTGTGCAGTCAAACCAGCCCTGGCTGTGTGCTATGGAACCCAAGTGATACTTTTCTTGCTCACTAAGAGTGAAAAATCTTATTGAGGTAAAACCACTTAGAATTAGAGGTATACAATACTAGCAGGGTGCTTTCCTGGTGTGTATATGTGTGGAGTGTGTGTGTGTGTGTCTGTGTGTGTGTGTGTGCTTTCGTGCGTGCGTGCATGCTTGCCTGTGACTGTATATGTCATTTATTATTTGATCCTCCCTCCTTCCCTCTGTCCCTCCATCCCTTCCCTCCCTCTCTCCCTTTTCTACCTTCTTTTAATCTTTTTTCTTCTTTCTTCCTTTTCTGTCTTCCTTTATTTCTTTACTTTATTCAATCAGAATTTTATCTTTGCTAGGCAAGTTTGCCTTTTCAAATTGGCATATAATGATTTCTTAAATATTCCTGCAGTTTCTTATTTTGAATTTTCAGGTTTTTGTTTTTGATGTTCTCCGATTACTAGTTATTTTAGAAATCATTTTCTTAAATGGTATCTGTGCTGGGATTTACTTTTCTCATCGTTTTTTAGCATTATGAAGGTTGGAGCTGCTGAAAACCTTTCACATAGAACTTAAAAGCCATCTGTGTAAATGAACATGGCTCTGGACTTGATTCACATATTAGCAGTAAAGAACACTGAGTATCCTGTATCAAATGGCCCCTTACTCAATTTATAAAATTAGGCTCAGAGAGCAAATGACTTTTCTAAAGCTGTTTTATAAGCAAAGCATTGATATTCATCTTTAGATTTCTAATTTAAGATCCATTTTGTTCTACTCTATTTTCTTGCAGCCCATATTGAATTTTGAATATAGTTATTGCATTTATGGCAATTCCTCAAAATGCCTATATCCTAATCCCATTAATATTTAGTTATGTTAATTTGTATCACAATAACAAATTGAGGTGGTAGCCAGATCATCAGTCAGAGTTAAACCGACTTAAAATAGAAAGACCATCTTGAATTATTCAGACGTGAAGGTAACCAACTGCTTTCTAATATTGGACACCAGGCCCACTCCACAGGAGGAAACAAGTTCCTGGCACTGAAAATCTAGCCAAGAATGTATGATTAGGAAGCTCACAGTCCCCAGCAGTTCTATGTGAAAGGTTTTCAGCAGCTCCAACCTTCATAATGCTAAAAAACGATGAGAAAAGTAAATCCCAGCACAGATACCATTTAAGAAAATGAACCTACTACTATGACTGTTAAATGGGCATAGTATCAAACATTTCTCTAAATTCATCTCTCTCTCCCTATAGCTCACAGTTGCTCTAAGTCCTCATTAGAAAAGCTTCCTTCTGTGCTGGATGGGAGTTAATGCAGAAACTCCCACCTGATCAAAGTGAAGAGACTCATAAACTCACCGCAGCCATGACTGCCTGCACAAGACCTGCAAAAGATCAAGCCAGTCAACATCCCAGCATGGGGTGGGAAGAGATTCATGAGCACCCACCTCCTGTAACTGAAGAGTTATGGTTCCTCTATGGTTTCTGGGGAGGAAAAGCTAGCTCTTTGTGGGTGTGGCTCCTGGTAGGTGAGCCACACTTAAGTAGGTGTGAGATGCTTGGTTCAGGTACCAGCCCTAGAATAAATGTGACTGTATATGTCATTTATCATTTAGTCCTCCCTCCTTCCCTCTGTCCCTCCATCCCTTCCCTCCCTTTCTCACTTTTCTCCCTTCTTTTAATCTTTTTTCTTCTTTCTTTCTTTTTTGTCTTCCTTCATTTCTTTACTTTATTCAATCAAGTAATTAAGTAGGTGGCCCCATACTCAGAAGTATATGAACAGCATAAAATGAAATCAATGGGTTATTCAATTTTTAAAAATAAAATTAAAAGCAGCATGCAAAGTTAAGGGTTGGAAGGTTGAGTTGAGTCTGGAAGAAGGTAAAAAAGGAGAGATGAAGGTACATACAACTAAAATACATTGTGTGAAATTCTCAAAGAATTAATAAAGTTATTTGTAAATACTACACGGAGACAGAATTATTAGGAAGCAAGATTGTTAGTGTTAATTTATTCTATTCTATTATTGTACAGACACAGATTAATGCCCAAATTCACCAAATGACAAAAGAACTACAGGAAGGTCTGAAGGACATCTCAGACAGACTTCATCAAAATGCCCTTGGGGCAGTCAGAGGATGAGTGGGCTTTTGATGCGTGGCTGCAATTCCCTATGGGTTAGATAAAGCCTCAGGGCTCAACTGTGGATAACAGAGGCTCCTGCAAATCAGCCTTTATTAGTATATTTACAGTGCTGTGATGAAAGACACTGGTGCTCAGACAATTCTGTTCCTCCTAAGCACACTTTCCATTTAAAGTAGCAGTGGAAAATCACACACACACACACACATACACACATAAACACACACATACACACAAATATCATACATACACATACACACATATACACACAAATATCATACACACATACACACAGACACACACAAGTATCATACACACATACACACATACACACACAAGTATCATACACACATACACACAAATATCACACACACACATACACACACAAATATCATACACACATACACATACAAGTATCATACACACATACACACACAAATATCACACACACACACA